>CM077021.1:50339953-51023199 GCA_039090855.1 Macrothele yani
GACGTTTATCCTGACGTAAAAGTTGTTTACTTGTCTCCTAGAACTACCTCACTGTTTCAACCAATAGATTAAGGCGCTATTGCGACTTTCAAAGCCTACTATCTGCTGTGCACGTTTTCCAAAGCAATTAAGGCCATTAAAAGTGGTAAGGTCATTACCCTACATAATTTCTGGAAGGAACAGAATATCCTTAACGCTATCAAAAACATCGGGGTGTCATGGGAGGAAATCAAGCAGACAACAATGAGCGCTGTGTGAAATAAATTTTACCCAGAAATGGCCCATAATTCTAAGCATTTTCGGATGGAGAGCAGACAAAGACTGCTACTGGTATTGAGTTGACACAACAATTACAGCAAGCGACGGATACGTGTGTACAACTGGCACAGCAATTAGAGCTGGAAGTAGATAGTGTTGACATTAACGAGCTACTTTTTTTTTTTTTTTGATTGGAGGTTT
Source organism: Macrothele yani (assembly GCA_039090855.1). Taxonomy (NCBI): domain Eukaryota; kingdom Metazoa; phylum Arthropoda; class Arachnida; order Araneae; family Macrothelidae; genus Macrothele; species Macrothele yani. Next base: position 50,340,413 of record CM077021.1, read on the forward strand.
AACGACCACCGTGAGCAACTCAATGGGCTATAAGCAGTCGCCCGTCCCTAATTTAGGGTCACTGGTTCCAGGGAAGGGAGAGAGCCAGTGCCGTAAGACAAACACAACATCCATGCCTCACCGGGATTCGAACCCGGACCCCGTTCGGACGAATGATCAGAGGCCATCGCTTAGACCACTGCGCCACCGGGGCGGCCGAGCTACTTTTGAGGCACGATAAAAGGTATACTAATTATGCCCTTATTCAGTTGGAGGCATTCCGAAATTCCGAAGAAAATACTTAGCCGATTGAACCACCAATTCTAGAAGTAAAGAAATTTACAACAAAGGGACAACCGAAGTTTTTAACCTGACAGACATGGAATTAGCATAATTAAAACCGATGGATCCGGACACCGAGCGGTTTGAGGATGTTACCCGTCGTATCTGCTTCAATATGTCTAGCTACACGGACATCTACGACAAAGAAGGCGTGTGACCACACAATCCACTCTAGACATGAGAGTGGATTGTGTGGTCACAGTTGTCGTGTTGACTTCGTTGTGAGATGGCGCTCACAACGAAGTCAACACGACAACTCAAACGACCTGTACTAACCCCAGCGTTCGACATCGAGAGGGGTTGAAGTTGCCGCAGAGCAGTATTCCTCTTCACAACCATCCACCCAGTGTAGGCTATCTCCCGACAAAGCCAACTTAGCCATCACAAGACTTTTTTACCTATTTGAAAAGTGAATACACATGTACAGTATTTCAGTTTGTTTTTAAATTATTTTACGTGTGTATATATTTTTCGTACTTTTATAATTTACGTATATCAGAGTAAATATTGCTACACGATGTCTCTTTCATAAAACAATAATAAATATATGTCATCATCATCATCATTGTCAACCATTATCAATCCACTGCTGGACGAAGGTCTCCCCAAGTTTCCTCCACAACGGTCTGTCTTGTGCCAGTCTCCTCCATGTCACTTCCCGCATACTTTCGAATTTCATCCACCCGTCTCCCATGTGGTCTTCTTCTGGGTCGTTTCCTGTCTCTTGGAATCCAATCTAAAATTTCGGCTGTCCATCGATGGTCTGTCCTTCTGGCAGTATGTCCAGCCAATTGCTATTTCAGGGATCTAACTCTGATCATGATGTCTTCCACTCTTGTCATTTTTCGGATTCACGAGTTCCTCTTCTTATCTCTCCTGGTTACACCAAGCATGCACCTCTCCATAATGCTTTGAGTTGTCTGCAGCCTTTGTATGTCTCTTTTAGTTAAGGTCCACGTCTCTGCACCATACGTAAGCACTGGAAGGATGCATTGATCAAACACTTTTCTTTTAAGACATAATGGCATATTGCTCTTGAAAATTATGCTGTTTCTTCCAAAAGCTCTCCAGGCAAGTTTTGTACGCCGATTAATTTCTTCATCAATGTGACCCTCACTTGATATCTGCTGTCCAAGATAAATGTACGTGTCTGTTATCTGCAGCTTTTCTCCATCAATCGATAAATCTTTATTTCTTGTAAAATCATTGTACATCACTTTTGTCTTCTGAAAGTTCATTTTTAATCCCACTTCTTTACTCTTGTCAGAAAGTTCCTGGATCATACTCTGCAGCTCTGATGGGGTAATTGCAAAAATGACTACGTCATCAGCAAAACGAAGATGAGTTAGATAATATCAATAAATTTGTATTCCTTTGTTTTCCCAGTTCAGTGATTGAAAAGCATTTTCCAATGCGGCATTAAAGAGTTTGGGAGATATAGTGTCATCTTGTCTCACTCCCTTTACAATTTTAATGGGTGCTGTATTATCAAATAGCAAATCTTTGCACTTGCATTTTCATAGATGTTATTAATAAAATTAATGTATTCTTTTTCAATATCGCAGGATTTCAAAGCCATTGTAACTGCTGATGGTTTCACCGAATCAAAGGCCTTTTCATTATCAACAAAAGCCATGCACAATGGAAGTTCATATTCCCTCGCTCTCTCAATCAGTTCTCTCAGTACATGGATATGATCTATTGTGATGTAGCCACTATTAAATCCAGCTTGTTCTCTCGGTTGATACATGTCCAGTTGTAACGTATACTCTAGATTCACTTTCCTTTTGATTTTTACTATCTCTGGTTATTTTATTTTACTATGTAAATTATCTTCTTACTGAACGAGATGTTATTTCACCCGCTGAATGAGATCTGGCAATGAGTGTAAGTCATGACGTGGTGGTGGCCAGTATAAATAGGCGCGTTCAACGATACCTAGGGAGAGCGTTTGTTGTTGTATAGGGAGAGCGTTTGCTTCTGTGGAGGAGAGCGTCTGTTTCTGTGGAGGAGAGCGTTTGTTTCTGTGGAGGAGAGCGTTTTGTTGATGTGCGTAGGGAGAGCTTCGTTCTATGTGATTAGGTTTTTTTCTTCATTATTGTGATTTGATTAGTGTGTGTGTGTTGGATGATTCAAGAGTTTATCTAATAAAAGAGTTTTAAGTAAGTACGTCTTTTTCAGTTCATAGTACTGTCAGACCTCTGTCTGGCTGTTAGGTTTATTTCATTTAGTGTTATTAGTAACAACCAGCATAAGACTTTATTCATCTTAATTACTACTACAACATTACTACCAGTTATAAGCTTGTTCATTATTATTACTACACTACTAGCAGGAAAGTTTATTCATGATATAATTAACAAACAACAAGCATTAGAAGAAGCATTAGCTTAGAAGAAGCTGAATTCATTATAATTAGCTTAGTGAAAGGATATTCATTATAATTGGCGCCCGGCCTTTTCTCGGACACGAGGTCTTGACAATTATTACCCATGTCTTCCTTACCTGAGACAACTTCAATTTTTCACCCTAAGGCAAGTTTCGAGAGTGATGGTGTTTTTTTTGACAATTTGCAAGAAGCCTGTGGGTCTCACTTTGATATGAATGATCTACACGTACCCTGGCATTCTTCACAATTTCGTAATTCACCAGCTTCCTATTACTCTGAGTCGCGGGTCGTACCTGAGGGAGTTCAATCCTCTCAGCGAAGCAGAATGCTTGCCCATTTCGTGCCGCATGCAGGAACAATTCATTTCAATGGGTTGGAGGAATCCTTAAAGTTCCTCGAAGATTTGGAAGACCATTTTGATCTATACAATATTCCTGAAGACTGCAAAGTACAAGTCGCAGGCACTTGCTTGAAGGATACCGCTAAGACCTGGTATCGGCAGTGGAGAGTGTCGAACCCGGATTCTCATTATGAGAATTTCCGTGCAGAATTTTTGGAGGGCTTTCCTTTCGGCCTCAGTCGAGCTAGCCTTGCACAACAACTTTTTTCTCGTCAGCAAGGACCCAACGATAGCCCTGTTGCATTTGCGTTGGAAACAACACGCTTATATAACTTATGGGATCCACATGCCAGTCATGTCGACATGTTGGATACCCTATTGCAGCAGCTCGACCCATTTTTACAAGATTTTCTTGAGGTTCGACACCCTGCTACAATTCATGAATGCCTTCGCCTCATACGAACGTATGAAGAGCGACAAGGCATACATGGTTCAACTCACCATGCTCGGGCAACCCTCGAGGCTTATTACGAAAACCCTCAGCGGCATAATAGGCATAATAACTTTCAACGCGAGCATACACAAGTGCACGCCCAAGCTTCATACGTTCCACCACACAGAAGAGTGGCAAACCAACCGCGAGTTTCTGAACAATCTTCGGGATATCGTACAAATGCACAGTATGCTCGGCCCCGTTCCAATCCGCAGCATTCGGAACGTTTTCATGTTCAGGGCAATGATTATTTTTCTGCCCGTGCTGAGGGAAGAAGTAATAGATATGAAAATGTCAACAGACACGCGGAGTTCCGGACGCAGGTTTCACGCAGTTTTCCTCATCGTGAAAATTTTCCCGATACCCGGCAGGGTCGAGGTTTCAGACCGCATGATAATCCAACCAGGAATCCTTTAAACTTCCAAAGGAAGTAGACCAAGGGTCGGTCCTGCTTCCTGATACCAAGCATTCTGACCCTAAAACAGTATTAGTGACTGTTCAAACTCCTCAGTTGCCTGATGTGTTCTGGACAATTGAAGATATTATTTTCGCGACAAAGTTCGACACTGGTTCTGAAATATCAGCCCTAAATACGAAGTTTTCCACTGACAATTTTCCTGCTATACTCGTTCAGCCTGCAACGCAGTATTTGCGAGGTGCAAATAACGAAATCTTTAGTATCACAGGAACTGTCACATTGTCTCTAGGGCTGGGAAAGGCTCGTTTTACGCATTCTTTCCTGCTTATAGACGAACTACCTGTTAAATGTCTAATGGGAATGGACTTTATTAATACGTTTCAAATAACTCTGAATTTCGTACAACATGTGATTTCCTTTCCGGAACCTGTCGAAATTATTCCTACGGTTCCTATGGATATAACGAGTTTGTTATTGAGTAACCAATTGAATGAGAGGCAACGAAACCAGCTTTCTCTACTTTTGCAGGAAAGCCCTGGTTTATTTTCTGATCAACCTGGTTTCACACAGGTGGTTTATCATGTCATTGATACTGATGGTTCGAAACCGATAGCGACGAAACCTTACCCTTGTACTCCCCATAAGAAACAGGAAATGCAACGTCAAATTTCTGAAATGATGAAACAGGGCATAATAAGGGAATCAACAAGCGCCTGGTCTGCTCCTGCCTTTTTGGTTCCAAAGAAACAACCCAATGAATTTCGTTTCGTGACAGATTTCCGCAAGCTCAACCAAGTCACAAAAACGATCAATTATCCACTACCTGTCATGTCGCATATTTTGCATGACCTGTCATCAACTAAATGGATGTCTACCTTGGATTTGGCGAGTGCATATTGGCAGGTGGCGGTACATCAGGACTCTGTCGATAAAACAGGCTTTGTGACTACTTTTGGGGCTTATGAATACCTACGTATGCCCTTCGGACTAGCTTCTGCACCTGCTACTTTCCAAAAGCTTATGGATACGGTTCTCAGACCTGTTCTGGGTCCCCATGTGCATGTATATTTGGATGACATTATTATTACATCCGAGACTTTTGACGAGCACCTTTCTCTGCTCAAACAGGTGTTCCAACTCATATACAGTGCTGGCTTGACGTTAAAACCTAGTAAATGCCAGATAGCGAGGGACGAGATTGTATATCCGGGGTTGAAAATCACTTCCCACGGCTTATTTACGGATAATGAAAAAATTAGGCCTATTGTTGACTTTCCTCGGCCTAAAACAGCAAAAGAACTATCACGCTTTCTGGGAATGACCGGATGGTATCAGCAGTTCGTCCCCGCTTATGCTACAATCTGTGAGCCATTGTATGCTTTGAAACGTAAATACAAGAAGTTTGTTTGGACACCTGAGGCTAACGCTGCGTTTAAAACACTGAAGTCTGCGTTGACTCAGCCTCCTGTGTTGGCTTTCCCGGATCATACTAAGGAATTTGATATTTATACTGACGCATCCGGAGTTGGTCTTGGTTGCGTTTTGTCACAAGCTGGGCATCCAATAGCTTTTGCGTCTCGTACTTTAGCCAAAGCTGAACGCAATTATTCAGCTACGGAACCTGAATGTCTTGCTGTTGTGTATGCTCTTGACAAATTTCAATGTTATCTTAACGAATTGACAGTTAACATAATTACGGATCATTCTGTCCTTCAGTATTTGAATTCTGCTAAGCATCTCTCTCAAAGACTTATGAAGTGGGCTCTTAAGTTACAAAAGAGCAATATCAAAATTTCGTATCAACCAGGTCATAAGAATCAATTACCGGACGCATTGTCTCGCGTTCCGATTAGTGGGGTCCATACAGAAACTATTCCTGGATGTCAGCCTTTACTTCTAATAGCTGATATAACATCCAGAGAGCAGATAATGACAGAAATAATAAATGATCCAGATTTTGGGGATATCTATAATTTTTAACTTGCGGGTTCGCCCCTACAAAGTGATCCTTCTCTGGCTGGAAGGTCACAGCATTTTGAAGTCATAGAGGGTCTTCTTTACTATATAAAATCTAGGACTACTAGGGCAGAGTTTCGCCCATGTATTCCGCGAACCCTTAGAATGGCCCTTTTAAACGAATTTCATGACAAACCTCTTGCAGGCCATTTAGGTATTCGCAAGACCCGTTGTAAATTGCGGGATGTTGCCTATTGGCCTGGCATGTACCAAAGTGTGCTCGCATACGTTGAATCATGTCACTTGTGTCACATTAATAATTACCGTAATGTAAGACCGGCCGGTCACTTGAAATCTAGTTCAAGTTCTCATGTTTTTGACATTATTTCAATAGATTTATTGGGACCTTATCCTTTATCTGTTAAAAACAAAGCTCGTTACGTTTTAGTATTAACTGATAATTTTTCTAAATGGGTTGAAGTTTTTCCCATTAAACCCGCTACGGCAGAAGTTATTTGTAATGCATTAATTAATGAAGTATTCTCTAGATATGGTGCACCTAATAAATTAGTTTCGGATAATGGTCCTCAATTTATTTCTGACATTTTTTAAAGAATGTGTGCCAGACTACACATTAAGCATAAATTCATTTCCCCATATCATCCCCAGAGTAATCCTGCGGAACGCGTAAACCGCACGTTAGTGAAAATGATTGCTACATTTGTCATGGATCATCAGGAACGATATGATGACCATCTTGAGCTTTTTTCGTTCGCCCTCCGCTCGTCTGTTCACGAATCTACTAAAATTACTCCTGCAGAACTTTTTCTGGGTCGCAAAATTAAAACCCCTTTTGAAAATTTAACGGGGATTATAGACGAACTAAACCAGCGACCAACTCCGCAATCAGTACGAATCATTGCTGAAAAAGCTCGTGTTGCAATGCTAGGAGCACAAGCGGCTCAAGCAAGATATTATAATACTAGGCGTAGGGAACCAGATCTTGTCGTTGGAGATCTCACTCTCGTGGAAACGCACTTCCAGTCTTCTGTTTCTCATACTTTAGTGAAGAAATTTGCACCCAGCTACGAAGGTCTATGTCGGGTATTGAATTACTGCACTGTACTTTTTTTTTCAAAAAATATAAATGGACTGTATTGAATACTATTGTACTTTTGTTTACTTCGCTTTCAAATTTCGACCTCGAAATGTCGAGCGTTTTGAAAAATTCGAATAGAAATTATGCTCGGAATTTGTTTTGTAAGTCGCTAAAATTTCCAGGATATAACCTCTTAAATAATAACACAAGAAACTGTACACCAACTATATATAAGATAGTACAACTATACTAGTTATCCGAATTTATTGGCGTATATAAAATCAAGGTTTCCAAGCTTTCGCACATCAACCAGATGGCTTTCTCAAGGAAGGTAGACAGTTTGCTGTCTACCTAGATTCACAGATGCCTTTTTCTCAAGGAAGGTAGATAGTTTGCTGTCCACCTTCCTTGAGAAGGCCATCTGGTTGATGTGCGAAAGCTTGGAAACCTTGATTTTATATACGCCAATAAATTCGGATAACTAGTATAGTTGTACTATCTTATATAAGCTCTTAATTCTGACTATTACTATAGGGAATGAAAGCTTTTGTTTAGAGAATTGAACATTTTTTCTTCTAAACATATTCATTTCTGCAGATTCGCCAACAGTTTTACAGAAAACAGTTTAATAAAGCATTTCCAAGAAGTTTACAATCAAATATGGGAATCCACCACTGAACGTTTGACACATTTGCCAACAAAATGCTTCGATAACCATGTTGAAAACATTTTCAGAATTATTTTCCGATGCAGAATTACAGGCATTTTAGTTCAGACACTTAATGTCACTGCGGTGGGAGAGGTGTTAGAAAGTACTCTTCATGAATAACATTTCAATATGAGCATTTTAGAAAATTAAGAATTTAGAAAATTGGAATTTTATTAGCATTTAGAAAAATATAAGCATTTAAAAAAATATAAGCATTCTAGAAAATTGAAGTTTTGCGTTCGATATTAGCAATTTTGTTTCGAACAATGCAAATTTACCCTAAATGGTTCTGCTTTGTCTGAAAATCATATGAACAATAATGTTTAAACATTATTCTTCTAAACACATTCATTTCTGAATATCCATAAATAGTTTTGAAAAATATTTCTCGCAAGATTAGGAGACGAACCTGAATCTCCACACTGCACATCACAGGAATTTTTCGAGAACTCTAGGAGGAATTTCAATTACATGCTGAAATAATCCTTACTAATTTTGTCTAATGCAGATTCAGGTGGACAACCTCAATCCGATATTTACTGACCTCAATGCGACATTCATAGAAAAAAATTCTTAATTCGACAAATCCAGTTGTTTTCTCTTCTTGCAAAGTTTTATCACGTCCTGCTTTATGAAGGAGGGTTGCAATAGTTTATCCGACTCTTTATCCTCTCTGTTGCGATACTTAGATTTTGTGGAAATATCAGTTGAGAATCCAGTCTCGCATTGATACGTACTGACGAAAGATTATTCTAACCGCTTTTTTCTGGTAGACATGTATACTCTTTCTTGACGATGCAGCAAAACTCGTCCGATCCTAGTTTATCAAACGCTGCCGTTTCAGAAGTGTCAGATATCACATCGATAAAAAATTCATAGTCATTTGCAGTCTTTACCCTGTATAATTTTCGAAATTCTCCTGCATTACATTTGGGGATAATGCAATAGGGCATCAATTATTTGTCGTTGATGCTGGGTGAATTCTTCAAAATCTCCCTAGATTCACAGATGCCTCTACCGAGCTCTTCCATGAAGTCCATAAATGTTGGGAAGTTGTGAAACCTCACAGTTTTGGAACCATGAAGTCCAGACCAGTATTCTTCTCTTAAAATAGATATTTCTTTCAGAGGCCATTGAAACAGTAGCATCCGTTCTTGGAAATTGAGTTTAGCTTTATTCATTTTCGTGAACATGACAGACAAGTATGCAAGTCTGAGCATCCCCAGATCATCATTCAGTCGTTTCGGAAGGATGACGACCAATGATTCACTTTCCTCATTTTTGACCATTTAAACCAGTGAGCAATAACGAAATCATACATTTCATCTCTAAGATAAAACAGCCGTACTTATTGTTTTCTCGAGACAACCACCGCACTTCTCAGTGAAGAAACCAGATGTGTTAAACATTTACCAAATTTTCGCGCAAAATCTGAAATAATGGTGCATTAAGTGGTCGGGATTATATAAAATTGATTATTTTCACCAAATCATCGCTGACGGTTCTAAGAGAAGTAAGCATCTTTTACGTAGCCAGTGCATACCTGTGACGAATGAAATGGCGCTGCTGGAGTTTTGAACCATTAGTTTGATTCGTGAAACGCCTCCGGTATATTTAATATCCACTGCTTTTGCGCCGTCTATGCAAATATCAATACACCTGTTCCACAATATGTCATGTTATTCGAAAATTTAGGAGCATAGAGATTTTAGTTCGTGTCGGTTTGGACGGCAATGCATCACACAAAAAGATGTCCTCCTCAAGTGAATGTTGATGTTAATTTAGCACAAACATGAGAAGTGACACTAGACCTGCCATGTCGGTAGATTCGCCCATTTGCTAGGAAAATCACTGCGCATGAGACGCGAGTTAGCTCCTTTTGAATGTTAGCTACTACGACGTTAATTTGTCGAGTCACTATATCATTAGAGAGAAGCATGAGGGAAATTTATTTTGCCAGATTTTCATCCATCATACATTTTACCAAGACGCACGGGGTTTAGCTTATCTTCCTCGTATTGCATGAGTTTCTCCCCTGATTTATTCTGTAATTTATTGTATAAGATGCCTTGGTTGCATTTTCGTTTGCGGTATGAGTATCAGATGAGTGAACCATAAATTGTTTAATCTGAATAATTTATCTCGTTTGTGAGCAAACAAACCTGGCATCTTAGTATTTGCCATCGGAATGCGTATTTCCGATAGCAAGTACTAAGATGCCACTAGTTTTTTGCTCAAAAACGAGATAAATTTGCTCAAAACGAGATAACACTTTTACTATTAAAAGTACCTTTATATACCTCAACGGGGCCGACAAAATTTTGATCGGTCTGCCAAACAGATGAAAACTGGTATTTAAATTTAAACCATTGAGTTAGACGATCAAAATATATCTATTAGATTGTTTTGAAATCTTTCGGTATTTTATACGAAAAAGATTTAACTTAAATGTTTTCTTTAAAAATTATTTATTCGTTCTTTAGTGAAAGATTAAAAAAGTTGTACACCTTTAAGTAGGTTTCAATTCTTAAAAAATCTGGTAACAGAAACAAATGAATATCATTAATGTAAAATTGAAAGAATATTTTTGGCACTCAACACAGTGATGGTTATGAAGACGATCTTATTAAATCGTAATTAAGTTTTTGGTGCAGAACGCGAAACTGGCAAAAATTGTGAATTGGGCATTGTGTTATAACATACAGCTTAGAATGCTATTATTTGAATATTACGAATCGAAAGTGAAGTCAGGTTAAAATTTATTTACAGTGTTAGTACACTTTAGTCATGATTTTAGCCATTTTATTAATAACAACCGTGTGGTGTTGAGGGTCATATGTAACCTCCTAACCAGGGTCAATTAACGGGCATCCTAAGGACATCAATATGTTTCGTAACAGCATCTGACATTACGCAACAGCATCTGACATTACGCAACATCAGATGCTCTTACGGTAGGTATGCAGTATACAGGTACAAAAAAGAAGACACTATTTGTGTGGAATACAGTTAGTAAGGAGACATAAAAATATACAAATCCTCATATTAAGAAATTTCAGTTTTACTACTTCAGCCAAAAAGGACAATTCTGGGCGCTCTTTGGAAAAATAATCAAGCTATATGTAAATTCAAATTCTCTACCCTAAAATCTTCCCGGTTACTTTTAAGATTTTTTTAATGCTGTGGTTTCTTAAATAAGTCCCAACCTGTCTGGCTGCACGAGTTTTAAAAAGATGTCAAATTGCATAAATAGTAGAAAATCCCAGTTTATCAGTGGAATACAAATTGCTGAATTGACAGCAACAGATTCATAGTTGAAACGTTTTGTTTCGGCAGGAGGGGAGTGTGCAGAGTGTTTCTATTATGTCTGACTGGTCTCTTTTTGGGCCTATCCCCAGAACAAGTAAGCGTATGTGCTTTTTGTTGGAAAGACACAGTTTGAATGAGCTACTGTTGTTCTTTATTAAATTTTTGTATAATTTCTGTACAGTTTTCAATTTTAACTCGCACCAGCAAATACTGTCCGTTAAAATTCAGCATTGATCTATCGTAAAATGCAAATGAAAGTCTTAAAAAATAGTATCAATAATGCATCATACGGGTGCCAACAAGGAGCCAACTGGATGATGTGAGTAAAACTAGCGCTTCTTACCACCCGAAAACTGTACCGGCAAATTTGTTTTCATTTCTTTTGAGGTAAGCCGTGCTAGACAACATAAAATGATTGAACTAACACACAGCAAGGGGAATATCTTAAGGATTGCACTTTGGCGGTATACCCATTTAACGTAACTAGTACTGACACTATTATCGCCAAATGCACAGCAGCCAAAATTTAAACTTCGACGTTATCGCTTGAAGTACTTACTAGAAGAGTTATTACAGTTCCTCGGGTCATACCTCACTTCTACAGAAGGACGTTTCAGACAAAATATGAAAGTATTTTGACTATATCATCTATTCTATAGAATAGGTTTTATTTCATGGAAATCAGGACTATCAATAAGAGAATATCTGAAAAGAGGGAAGACATCAGGAAAGAAATGACACTTCCTGACATACAAACCTGAAGTTTTTGCAGAGCGTTTTCCATATACCGAGAGAACTACGAATAATTGCAATTCATCCAAGGCTTCATGTTAACTGCCAAACCATCACTACACTTATATGAATTATTTCTTTTTTGCTTTCCTCCTTTCTAGAATCGAGTACTTGAAATTCAAATTTTATCTATAGTTTAGCTAGAATGTAATTTCATAAATAGTGGTATTTCACATGATATTTTCAATAAGTAAATTCCTTTCAACTTTGGACGAAATATTCCAACTGGACGGTATTTATCTGAATATGAGACAAAACGTGATATCTTAGACCCAACATCAAATCGAAATCACACAAGTATATATATTTTATGAAGTTTTACTTATCATACAAGATCTGGTGAAAACCTCGAATAAGAATTCAGTCAATATTAGAAATTAAGATTTAATTTGTTCGTTTGCATGAGCTTTGCATATCACATCGTCTTCAGTCCCATTAAAATTGTTCGATGAGCAGAACTTCTTAAAGGACAGCACCAATGAATCTAAAATGAAATAAAAAAGGGCGAAATTAATAAAAATGGCATACGTAGATTTCCAAGGTTTTTAAAGGAAGCTACAATAAACAGCTTTTGAAAAAAAAACTATTTAGCACTAGTAATGTCGAGAAATGTACAAGACGAGCTGCTGAACTATGATGTCTTTATGCATTGTCTCAGTTGCACTTCACAAATGCTTCTTTTTTAGTTTTTTAAAAGCTGTCAGTAGGCCTTTGACAGTTAACAACCATTTTGTGTAAAGGCATCGAAAGTTGTCCTTAAATGGCTCATTGACAGCAACATCGAGAAACATCAACTGACAAGCAATGCATCCAGTCATGATGACTAAATTTGTGTTCGTTTGAATATCTTTTGGCTTCACATTCTGTTTTAGGTGCCCCTTACATACATCTAGAGTGAGGCCAATTCATTTATTGCATTTGTTCTGGCTGCAGCGCAGTGGCTTCATCCAAGGCCGTCTAGAAAATACAAGGCCATGCGATCAGAGAGACGAGTTCACTCTTTTAGTTCGGTCACTTGGTAACTTAGGCTGACGATTGGTTCCCAATACCGACATGTATGACGACAACACTATACTGACGTATCAGGTAGAGTAAAATGAGAGTGACGTCACAAACAGAGGAATCTCTTCTCTCTAACGTCTTGGCCTTGTATTTTCTAGACGGCCTTGCTTCTTCACTCTCAATGTGGTCATATTATCGCGAAATATCGTATTAAAAGATTTGATACAATAACAATCCCTCTCAGATTCGCTCAAAGCAATACAGGGACACTAATAATAATGGGTATTCTTTGCGTTCTTACTGCTGAAGCGCCAGGAAATCTTGACTACGAACTGTAATGATCCCACGTGAAGATAACGAAAAACCATTTGCCCTGACTATACGTTTTTCTAAATTATATGACGCTCTACGGTTTTGGTAGGGCTAAATGAAGAAAAAGGCTCATTTCATATTGGGTAAATGCAGCAACTGATTACTACACGACCTTAATTAATGAATGTTGAAAAAACAAAAGAACGAATGAATTATTTCGCAGATTAAACGGATGCGGAAACCTAGAGTGTGGCAAAGAATAGCACCAGAAAAATTCATGAACTGATCTAATTTTATTATTTTAGTAGATGTTTTAAAACGAATGAACGCATTCTTTTCCGATAAAATATTTTGATACTTGCTTGCAGCAGTTTCGGGAATTTCAGAAATTTCAATTCTACTGTCGTACGAAAGAAAATGATGCTTTTAAGAATTCCATAACTTCCGGATATACGTTTAAAAACTCTATGTTCAGGAATCTAATGTTTCAAAAATTCAGCCTGTCCCACTTGAATAGAAAAAATTCACATGAACGTAATGTGTGGAGAAAATCATTGCCTGCTTTTTTTTTTTCTGTAGAAGTTAAGTTCGGGAAACTACATGATTGAAACCACATTGCGACTTCTAGATTACTTATAAAAAATGTATGTGAATTTCATGGGGCGTGTCCTTGTAAAATTATATGTCAGTTTCATGGGTTGTTTCCGAGGGTGGTACTTTTGGCTTACGGCAAAATCTCGCCCCTCTTCCAGGAGCCAGTTGCAATGAAAGGTGGACGGGAGGTTGCTTATATGTAATCCCAATGTTCCTCATAGGGTCGTTAAACGTCATAACAAAAAAATGCAACAATCTGTGAAACAGTCATATAAAAATAATATATCTGGAATAAGCTTTAAAAGAAAATAACTTATATTTCGTATTTAAACCAAATAAGCAAACTATCACGCCTAAATTTAAAACGCTGAGGTCATCTGATTTATGGTCTGCAAAGAAATTAACTAAATAAATATTAACAAATTTTAAAGAACCGTGAAGACGATAGACACAATAGTTTCTGTCATTCTAAAAATGCTGTGTTTCTTTAACTGCTGACAACGCTGCTTTATTTTGTGGTGAAATCCTCGTACTTAGTTTGGTATGAGTGCTTTTAGTTCGCGATTTTTATGCATATGTTATACTTCATTCTTTATTTCAATATTTTTTTAAGTAGCGCGAGATTTTCAAAAACTGTGCAATCTCTGTAATTTCTCAAAATTGGTTATCACTAAGTCATAATGTTGTTCCTTGGTTTTACCAGCAGTGCTAAGAAGAGGAGCACTGTTTGATTCAAAATCTGTTCTTTACATTTATAAATTTTTCAGCACAAATCAATGGTCGAATTAGAATGTAAGAAACTAGCCTATAGGCCCTTTCTAGGACGGTTGTTTTTAAGCTATAAATAAATGTTAATACACAGGGGATATTGCCCTCCCTGGGAAGAGGTAAAATTTTGAATTCATAATTATTGAAAACAAATAAAATGGACACCGGATTTCTGTAAGGAAACATAATAAAAACTTGTACAGTAAGAACTCATACATGTTAGAACTGAAAATCATATGCTATGTACTTCCGTTTTTCAAAATACCTCGCGATAAATAACATTCCGTTATTAGCAATTTTCCATGCAGTCCAGTTGTATGGTGTAAACTTACCTTCATAGCTTTTTCTTTGACGTTTCGCGTTAAATGTCTTCTACTCCGGCACACTTGTTATTTCATTCACGGCTTGTTTTAGACCGCTATATTCGACGACAATTTGAAACTTCATATTGAAGCTTTTCCTACAAAATATTGCGACACCTTGATTTGGAACTATCTAAATTATCGAGAATGTGCTATTGGAGCCACATTTGTTTTTAAATGTCATTTTTTTCACTTTTATATTTTAAGATTTTAGTTTTTATTGAAATTTAGAGCGTTCTAGATAGATAGACATTTTGCAAAATGTGTAATATAATCAGCACTAAACTCGGAAAGCGAGCCAAATTAAAAAAGTAAAAAATAATCAAAGAGCACCAATTAATATTCGAATCATGCTAAATAAAACTAATATACAAACTGAACTTGACGTGGTATTAAGATTTCTATTCGAATTTTGTAGATATGATAAATAGACTCGAGTCGTTGACGATTTAGTGTCTTTAAATGAGAGCGCGATCACTTTAACTTCTCGAGAGCGTTCCAGACAAAGAGAGATAGAGAGAAATCTTTTTTTTTTTTATTGGAGGTTTAACTACCGCCGTGAGCAAATGTCACTGGTTCCAGGGAAGGGAGAAAGAGAGATAGAGATCTGGGTACTTATTAGTAGTAGCACTCGATCACTTTGACATCTGAAAGCGATCGCGTACGGTTATATAACAAGCAATACATTTTACATCTCGATAACGTTTAAGGCAGAGAGATCCGGGTGTTTATGCACTGCTGGCCACCCAATATGCAACATCAAGAAGGAAGCAACCGATTGGCCTGAAATTCGCAGCATGCGACGCCCGCGAAAGGACATGCAAACAATTAGCATTGCAAGGCATATGAAAATCATGTGCGCCCGACACGCCACCGAGAAGCACTATACGAAGGGTGCACAGAAGGCGGGGTGTAAGTAGTGGAAGTGTGTTGCGCTGCCTGACCTGTGCGTGGGAAGATTCCTGATGCCTCGTCGCAGAATAAGGCAGTCATTCCAGCACGTTGCGGAGTTCGACAGAGGACGAATAGTGGCTTATCTCAAAAGCGGTTTATCGTACCGAGACATCGGCGCCCGTGTGGGACGACATCCAGGCACAGTGAGACAAATAGGGATTCGGTGGGTGCACGTAGGGCGGGCGGACCGACGTGAGCGATTAGCGCAGCCGCGGCACACAACCGAACGAAAGCACCGGCATGTTGTGCGGCGGGCATTGACGGCTCGCACCGCCACATCACGAACGTTAGCGCTGGAATTAGGGTGTGTTGCGCAACAACCTGTATCAGCACGTACCGTTCGACGTCGTCTGCAGGAGCGGGGACTTGTCACACGGTGCCCATTGATCCGATTACCATTGACGTTACGAAACCGGCGAGTGCGGCGGCAGTGGGCCGTTGAACGGCGCACCTGGACTACGGAATAACAACACATTGTCTTCTCCGACGAATCCCGTTTCTGCTTGCAACACCACGATGATCCGATCTGCGTGTGGCGGTACCGCGGCGAGAGACTGAATGACACCGGCATTATGCATCACCATACCGGTCCGTCGCCTGGCTTTATGGTTTGGGGCGCAATTGGATATGACACCCGCATCCCTCTGGCACGCATCGCCGGTACACTCAACAGCCACTGCTGCATCTCCGACGTTTTGGATCCTGTAGTCGTCCCTTACCTGCAGGACCTGCCAGCGGCCACGTTTCAATAGGACAATGCGAGCCCGCACGTGGCACGCACCGTGCAACAATTCTTCACGGCCCACTAGGTGTCACTGCTGCCGTGGCCTGCTTGTTCCCCTGATAAGTCGCCCATCGAACACGTCTGGTCGCTGATCGGCAACCGAGTGGCCCGGCTAGCACCACCCACGTTTACGCCTGATGAACTGTGGCAACGTGTGGAAGTAGCCTAGGCCGACATACCCCAAGCCCACATCCAAAGCCTGTTTCGTTCTATGCCGCGGCGTGTAGCGGCCGTTATTGCCAGCCATGGGGGCCACGCAAACTATTGATGTCTGCGTGTTCAGCAAGTCGCACGGGCCTGTAATCTCAATCGTTTCATCATTGTATCTGTTGTTATGTGTCCAGTAAATCTGGCTTTGCTATCTCGTGTCCTTCTTGGTGTTACATTATATGTGGCCAGCAGTGTATATATGATATTAGGCATTCTCAAAATAAAATTATATAAATTGGGTGTTCGATTATGGTTTTCTTTTTCATTAACAAAAAGACTTACCTTCAGTTTCTTTAATTCTGTGTAAGGCATTCTCCACATACCCTTGTTTCGATTGTCGTCTGATAGCTGAAAACAAATTATTCCTTCCTGAAAACGTGTAGTTGCAGATAATGTTTTTTACATACATAGGGTTAGTGAATGAAATACCTATCCTTGTACAAGAATACTTGTCGGTTTAAATGCGAGATGTAAAATGCCTTTTTTTGCTAACGTCGCGGTAACCTGGATTTTAACGAAGCGAGTCAGTCTATAGTAAAGTAGTGATAATCATCCGTTGTGCAAAATTAGTTGTTTTTTACCATGGGAATTTTTTTGTTGAAAGTTTGCAACAAAACTAAGAGTGCGAAATATAACACGGAAATACCAGCAGAACATCGTAAACTAATTCAAGCAGGAGTGTCAAAGATTTTTTAGGGCTTTAAAGTATTGTGTGAGTAAAATGTTTTTGTCTTTAAGCAAGAAGTTTGAAAAATTATTTATAAAAATGTAATTAGGCATTTTTTTGTTTAACCTGGTGGACTCGACTTTCAAGGAAGTTGATCCACCAGACGGAAGCTGATCATTTCTCTTTGGGAGGCTGATGTCTTTTTTTTTTTTTTTTTTTTTTTTTTTTAATTGTAGGTTTAACGACCACCGTGAGCAACTCAATGGGCTATAAGCAGTCGCCCGTCCCTAATTTAGGGTCACTGGTTCCAGGGAAGGGAGAGAGCCAGTGCCGTAAGACAAACACAACATCCATGCCTTACCGGGATTCGAACCCGGACCCCTTACGGACGAATGATCAGAGGCCAACGCCTTAGACCACTGCGCCACCGGGGCGGCGGCTAATGTCTGCCACATCCGCAAACTTGGGATGCAGAATTTTTGGTAGCGGGACTCACGCTGAGCATAATACCTCCAATAATTAAGAGTAAAGAAGCAGTATTTTGAGAAGTTGGAAAAATACTAGAGAAATGTCTGTATATGGTAGGACAATGCAATTAGAGGTATTTTTTAACTCCACTCGTACGCAGGTACCTTTCAGGACTTCTGTGATATATAGTTTATTATTCCATTGACTGCTTCTATATTCATGTTCGTTATTCAGAATCTAATATTCCGTATATATTACCAGGGAAGGCTACCAATAATTGTTGTTCTTAGCAATGCTGATTATACGTCCTTTTAACCATAATATTTACGCTTAACATATCAAATTCATACCTATTGTAGCACATGTTCATTATCTAAACCAGTGATTCTTAACCTTTTACCACCTGTGTACCACTTGTTAACCCATTTTTATAAACTGTACTCCTTGAAATAGATGCTTTTAAACGTTGACACTTTTGGTCAGTACCTATCTTAATGAGAAATAGTGGAAATGAGGTAATGGGTTGGGAAAGGAAAATTACTACACTAAAAGTACCAACCACAGATTTAATTTTAAATATCAAAAGTGACACATAAACTGTGCGAAATGATTGGTGGAAGAGTAGTTTGTCGAAAGGCTCATAGTCACGCCCTCACCAATCATCATTCACTAATGCGAGCTGGTTTTGAAGTGTCTCCATTAGAGGAGATTCAAACTTAACAGTTATTGCTCCATAACTAACGTTTTGCTTTTTCTTTACTCTACTTGTTTTTCCGCCATTGCTGATTATTTTTCGTGTACCCGTGAACGGCCCAGCATGCAATCCCTGGAGTAGGCGTACCAGCGTTGGGAACCGATGAACTCCCATCCTGGGCGTACTGCTCTACAGGAGGCATTTTTATTTTCTGAAGGGTAGGGGGTAGATCATAAGAAGGGTTGGAGGGGCGTTTAAGTTTTTATGGATATTACAGCCGTGATTTTATATTAATAATAAAAGCAATAAAACATTAACAAAAGGATCTTAAAATTATTTTAGTATTTATGTTCTATTATTTCGTGTGACAGTACGTTTAACTACTTATGTTTATAAACATAAGTTATGATTTAGGGTGTGTTTTGTTCATAAAGATTATAATTTATGCCACGAAATGGTGCAGGTATTTCGTGATCACGTTTTTCAAACACGAATGTATAAACCATCGGGCAACGAAGCATTTCCGCGATGGTGTGTTAGTCAAGAGAGATATGATTGCCCGTACGCAGTCTTGAATACTTCAATCGCTGTTTCGAATACTAGCGTTTTTTTGTTTGTTTGTTTTTTTTAATCGGAGGTTTAACAACCACCGTGAGCAACTCAGTGGGTTACAAGCAATCGCCCGTTCTGAATTTAGGGACGCTGGTTCCAGGGAAAGGAAAGAGCCAGAACCGTAAGATAAACACAACATCTATGCCTCAGCAGGATTTGAACCCTGACCCATCGCGGACGAATGATCAGAAGCCATTGATTAGACCATTGCGCCACCGGGGCGACAATAGTATTTTCCAATACTGATTGGAGACTATCAATCCCACTTCGTTATAATTAAATTTTTATTGACAGACTAATCCTTGCCGAAGTGTAGCTGTAGAAATTTTACATTTTTTTTATTGAAGGTTTAACGACCACCTTGAGCAACTCAATGGGCTATAAGCAGTCGCCCGTCCCTAATTTAGTGTCACTGGTTCCAGGGAAGGGAGAGAACCAGTGCCGTAAGACAAACACAACATCCATGCCTCACCGGGATTCGAACCCGGACCCCTTTCGGATGAATGATCAGAGGTCATCGCTTAGACCACTGCGCCACCGGGGCGGCAATTTTACTTCGAATATGCCCCACGTGCTGTGTAGAATTTCTGAAACAAACCGTCTGATTCGTGAGTAAGTAGAAAGCGAAAACTGTGCACTGCCGCCACTGTGGCGCAGTGGTCTAAGCAATGGCTTTTGATTATTCGCCCGAAAGGGGTCCAGGTTCGAATCCCGGAGAGGCGTGGATGTTGTGTTTGTCTTACGTCTCTCCCCATTCCTTGGAACCAGTGACCTTAAGTTAGGGACGGGCGACTGCTTACAGGCCATTGAGGTGCTCACGGTGGTCGTTAAACCTCCAATAAAAAAGCTGCGCACTAGCGCCCTGGCCCGACCTACAATTTCGTAGGTGGGCTTGGACGGCCTTGCACTTTCATTTGTACCGTGTAGTCAGGTTGTTGATAAGTTTAGGTCATTCTGTTTTTAAAATCTCTGTTTTTTCTTCCCGTGATCATATTTCTTGTTTCTCGCATTCATTCTTGTCTCCCGCCTTGTGCTATTTATTTATTTATTTATTTTGCTGGCTTCTTTTCGTCTTTGATCTTTGACAATCTCTCTCTCCCCTTTGAATCCATATTCCATTTATTTCGGAAGTTTACACCTGAAAAAAAACTTGGTCCGTACGATGATTTGCATTTATAGGAATTAGTAATCAATCAAAGCTTAAACATGCGCTCTCATTGCCTATTCAAGGCAATTACTTGTAATCGCACACATATAAAAGAACAATTTATATTCTTATAAACGCAGCAAATTACTTATAAAATATAAACGCAGCAAATTACTTATAAAATATAAACGCAGCAAATTACTTATAAAATATAAACGCAGCAAATTACTTATAAAATATAAACGCAGCAAATAACTTATAAAGCTGTCACGACAGAAGGAAGAGTTAAAAAATGCAAACTGCTCTTTTAAGTGAAGGAAACAGAGGAGAGGCGCTTTCCGTGAAAAATATCTAGAAAGAAATGCTTATTTGTTTTGTTTTATATATTCTGCTTCTGTTCTGTTCTGTAATTACATTCATTTTCACAGCACAGGAACAGGTTTTCGAAGCGTCGAAGACCCAATTTCCGGCGCCAGTTATGTAATACCATGCCGTGCATGTTGGCAGGCTGGCCCTGAAAAGGAGAAGAGAAGCGGACATGGACTTTGGACACCCAAACCAAAAATAAAACATCTTCGCACTGAGGATGGGTGCTGCAGCTGGAAGTAGTGCGCTTCTGCATATTGATATTGCTTGTGGTCGTCTTACGTGCTAAACTCAGATTTATGAATATGGAGAATATGGATTTTAAAGCGAAAATTGAAGCAGGGAAACTAAAACTCTTGAATAACAGCGTTAAAGAAAACGATGTTCGCGCTACCTTTTCTGTGGTCGCTAATTCTGAAAATTTAAGCTCAGAAGGATATGTCCAGTGCTTAAAGTGTAGACAAGTTTTTGTCATACAGTACAAAATCAGGTACGTCTCATCTTCGACGACAGAAGTGTAAAGTGGATGTGCCAGTCAAACAAACCATATAATCTTACTTTTATACGAGCTGAAGAAGGTTTCTACTTCTGAAAAAAACGAGATCTGTGTCCTTTTGACGTTGTTCTTGGCAGTGGATTCAAAACATGTGCTCAAGCTTTTATAAAGATCGGCGCGATTTTGGGAAACGTCAAAGCGGAAGAAATTATACCACACCCCACTATAATTTCATAACGTACCGTATATGTGAAAAATCATTGATAATGCGTGATGAGCTAGCTCCGCTTTTAACGGATTTTTTTCCGAAAAACAAGTTCTTAGCTGCAACCACTGATATGTCGACTGGAGACTTCAGGAAAAATTCGTATGTCACAGTGACTGTTCATTACATTGGTGGAAGGAGGGAGTTGTGCAGTAGTGTATTATTTATGTGCAAGTTTCCAGAGGAAAGAAAAGCGGGCGAAGCTGTACGGAGAGAGATTTTGAAACACTTCTCAACAATGGGTCTTTCGAAGGACTTGGTAAAGAACATTGCATCTGTTACTGGCCAAGGGCTAAACATTGTTCCTGCATTATCTCCTTTTGTGCATTTAAGTTGTACTGCACATATTTTAAATACTGTGTTGCGTATTTTAAATACTGTGTAATACCTTCGACAATGAATTTCTAAGTAATGAAGCGCCTGAAATTTTAGATCTTCTGGTATCAACCAAGGCTCTGGTTACGTATCTGAAGCAAAGTATCCTAATTCAGCTCTTAAAGAAAACAGTTTACAATTGACATTGAAACGAGACAGAACTCATAATATTTCATGTTAAAATCAGTGGAAGAGCACTATGATGAAATATGCTAAATACTAGAAGACCGTGGGGTCTCCAGCTTCTATTAAAAGATAAAACTTACAGAGTATGAAAACTTTTCTGAAGCCATTTAAAGAAGCGAGTGAAGATTTGGAAAAAGAAAAAACATGTACTTTACCGGCCGTGATATTGCTGTGAAAAAAACTACTTACGCATTTATCTGCTTTTCAGAGCAGCTTTTTAGGCATGGAAAAACTCACCGGAAGGGCAAAAAGTACGACAAAGAGAAGTTTAAAACCGAAAAATTCCATCATATTACTACATTCTTACAGCCACATTTCCGCCAGTTGAAGATGTTGTCTTCGTCTGAAAAGGACGAAGTAATTAGCCGAGTGAGAAGTATGTTACTACATGAACTTAAAACTGATGTAGATTACCTAAATACCGAAGAACAGCGGCCGACCAAGCGCTTTCGTATATCAAATTGTAGTGATTGGAATGATGACGAAGACACCGTCCAATAGCAACCAGATGAGGTCAGGAGCTACATTTATTTTCGGCACACCAATTCGCCGTCAGAAATTTTATCGTTTTGGAGAGAAATTGACGAACGTTTTCCTTTGCTTTCAAGGTTAGCAAGACAAGTACTGTGCATTCCAGCAACAAGTGCGAGCAGCGGAATAAATTTTAGTGCTGCGTGTCGGGTTATTGAGGAAAGACGAAGTTGCCTACATCCCGACACAGTGGATGATGTTTTATTTCTTCATAGTAACATTCCATAACACTTTTGGAATTTGGATATATAGTGTTATGACGAAATAAATTTCTCCATCATTTTGTCCACTCCGGACATCGACTCATTGTCCCCTCAATCCAGAGTAAGTCGCTCTCCGAACTGAGCTACTCGGACGTATGCCCTCGCTGCTATCTGCTTTTATCTCAGTGCGTTCTGCGGTGCAGGCACGTTACAATGTGTTACTGTGTATGTGAAACTATGGTAAATCCGTAATTATATTACATATGTAAGTTGACAGAGGAGTAATCATTACTTTAATTTCTGCGTATACCGTTGAGGTGAGGTTATTATAAAAAATGGAAGTACGAATAAATATCGTGTATTATTTTAAAAAGTGGAGTTGCGTATTAGATTTGTAAATACTAGTCGAGTGTAAGTAGATAGCAATTATACAATTGGGAATATATAAATTTTGCTAGTAACTATATTTAGGCTCTGTCTTTATAATTTTGATTTGTTTCTGTTCTTTTTTTTAAATATGCCTAAATATCAGGTTGGATAAATTAGAGATTCGAGGAGCAAAACAATCAAAAAATTGTGTTACATTTGGATTTTGGGAGTTACATCCTAAATCTGAAGAATTAAAATCGAAGACGTCGGGCCAACAGAACGGAATCATATTCTGCGCACGAGAGTTTACTGTATTAACTATAAACCATTAACATATTATTCTGCGTGCGTGTGTGTAACTGAGCATCAATTTATATTATGTTCTGGGCAAAAGTGTCAAGGAAGATAAAACTTGACTCGTATAAACAGTGACGTTACGCTATGAAGTGTTCGATTATGAAATGACGATAATTTACTGAAGTTCACTGAATACTATTTATTGTATTTGCCGTATTTCTGGGGACTGCTGGATTAGTTAACTTAAGTATGCCCTTATCAAATAGAAGTCATCGCTGTTTCCACGGTTTATAAGTGAGTTACGGAAAAATTATCATCTGCCGCCACCGGGATTCAAACCCGGGATCTTCCAGTTAAGCGCCGGACATGCTTCTACTGCACCACAGAGGCCCCGAAATTCTCCAGACTCACATATGACAAAGTGCCAAACCACCTGGCAGGTTGTTTCTTTATAGCCCCGCACAACTCTGGGGATTCACCAAAGATGAACAGAAGCAACTGAACAAATAACTAGAATAGAAGTTCTAGTTATTTGTTCAGTGCTGCTGTTTATCTTTGGCGAATCCGCCGCATTATGCACGGTTTCAAAGAAGCAACTTGCCAGGTGGTTTGGCAGTTTGTCGTATGTAAGTCTGGAGATTTTGGATGCCGCTGCGGTTCAGTGGAAGCATGTCCGGCTCGTAAATGGAAGACCCTGGTTTCGATTCCCGGTGGCGGCCGACGAGAATTTTTCCGTGACTCACGTATAAAACGTGGAAGGCCGATGACTTCTATTCAATGTTCCTCGTCCACGGGAACTGTGTATTTATTACTTATGCCCTCTTTTTACATGAGTTTCGAGTTAGTGCAAAAAGTTCCAGTACAAATACGGTCTGTGTTAAAGAAAGTGACAGTTACGCAAATGAAACCTATGCCGGGCCCTGAAAAAAACACAGGGCCGGGTCGGGCCTGATATTGATTGGGTGGGAACGGGCTGGGCCACTTCGGGTCTGGCATTAACTTGGTGGGCCCTGGCTTGGCTCGGGCCTAAAAATATTGCGTCTTCAGGGCTCTAATGTTGACTATTTTATTTTTTCCAAATGGCACTAAGAGTCGTTCAGAATCTTTTATTGTAAAACAAAAGTCCTTCTACCTATGAGCAAGACGTCGTTTTCAGGGCAAGTGAGGTGTGCTCAGTGAAAAGCCGACGACAACAACAGAAAACGATGGTGGGACGACTGGGAAAGCCACCGCTCTCAACCATCCACGGTGAAGTTCCGGCCTCTACAGATACAGGAGTGTCCATCCAGAGCGTTGTCAGACGACTTGCGTCACGGAGACTACACTTGATGAGACTACTGTGTCGCTTATCACTGTCCACCGAGAACCGCCAGCACCTGGTGGAGTAGTGTCGGTACCAATGAGCATGGGATAGTGTCCAGTGGCATCGTGTTGTCTTCAGTGATGAGTCACAGTTTCCACTTGGCATCAAAGACCAGCACGTACGTGTCTGGAGACGAGCAGACGAGTCCATGGATCCTGACGTAAGCGTCGAAAGGCACACATTTTGCACACCGGTAGTGTATGCCACGGGGGGCCATTTTCTACTATAGCCTAACACGCTTGCTAGTCCTCCGTACCAGCCTCACGGCTCAAGAGTAAGTCGACGGCATTCTACGACTTGTTGTGTTGCCATTCCTGTCGCAGCAACGCCGAGCCATATTTTAAACAGGATAATGCCCGGTTGCACACGGCAAGGCTATCCCAGGCATTGCTCCGTAATGTCGACAGCCTTCCATGGGCATCTCGAAACTCCGACATCTCACCGATCGAACATGGTTGAGACATGATGCGTTGCCAACTACGCCCATCCCGGAATGTCGGGGAGCTGACGAGCAGTTTGGACACCATTTGGAATGCTATAAATGACCCGAACGGTCAAGAATCTGGAATTGCAATAATTTTCTGTCCTGTTTATGCGCATTACATATTTCAGTTTTCATCTCGTTTGGATGATTTTTTCTGTGTGTGTGTGTGTGTGTGTGTGTGTGTGTGTGTTTGGCAGAGAGAGTCTCTTTTACAGCAAAATAGGAAAACTAAAAGGAACGTTTAATTCTTGCGAATTATAAAGTGGCTCACAAACCGGAATATTAGCTTTTTTTCATGTACAATTCAGTTCATAAATTTTTTGCTTGTTGTACATAACTCCTTCGGAAATTAATTTTATTTAATTGGTTAGATATTGCATTTAAGAAATATTTTTCGTCTTGTGTACAAGAAGTAGTTGTTTTTACATACTGAAAAATAAAGTAGTAAACACCATACATAACTCATCATGAATTTCCTCAGTCATGTTAACATTCTCAAAGAGCTTATTCTGTTTCTAAACTGGTACTAAACACTACGATCTGGCTTACTGACCACAGTTATTGAACACAACTTATTGGATATGCTCTCTGAAACAGAAATAAAAAAAAATCCTAATTTTTGGCATAATGTGTGTCCTCCCATTGGCTTATCTGGGGTAACAAAAATAAACCGTGTTGATCCTCCAAATGGTTCTTCGAACTGCAATTATTGGGTAGATTGTTACTGTGGACTGAATAACAATTTATCTGTCAAAACAATACGGACAGATAGTCAAAGAAACTGGGAAAGCACAGCTTATTTTTAAGCATCGAAGGGCGATGAATTTGAAAAAAATAATGTTTGACAACAAACATTAAAAAATGTGATGAAGCTATATATGTACTCTATTTTAAGTATAAAAAACTGAAAGTACATATTTCACGTACATTACACCGTATGTATGAATTTGTTTGCAACTGGTGAAGACTTTAATATTTTGACAGCACATGTCAATCAACATTGCAAGTGACATGGATCTTAGGTATACGGTGGATTAACACCTACTTGGAATAGTTGGTCCAGTTCCGTGCAATCATCACCCACAGCACGATGCCATAGCAAGGTTCACAAAAAATGCCAGTTTCACCACTTCTTGGATTCTCCCCACACCCTATGCACACAAGCACTGCCAAAGTATATAACCCCTGAAACATTTCTTCCGTTATTTTACTGGCGAATCACGTCGTTCTTCTCAGATCTGTGCTTCGAAACGGGGAGCCGATATAACAATTCAATTTCTTTTACTAGTTACAATCATGATTACTTTCGATATGGACAGCTTCTAGTTTTAAGGGCATTCAAGAGCAGTTGCTGCTCAACGGAATAACAATTTTTCCGTCAAACCTCCTAACACCCCGACTGTAACACTCTTTAGGATGCACTTTCCAGATAGATTTATATCTATTACATATGGATCATCCCATTGTCTTTTATTCGGTTAACGCCTATCCAAATGTTAACTTTGAGAAACTAATGTTCTTCCAATATAAATTACTTCCTCAACGCCAGTGCAAATGCATGCTTAGAGAAACTAATGCCGTTTCTAATGTAAATCGTCACTTCCTCTGTACATCAGCATATTTGATATGACCGCTTTCTAATTTCAAGTTGATCTTACGTTTTTCTTAAATTTACATAAGTTCCTGCAGCTGAATAATCTGTAAGCATTTTACAAACGAAACACGCTGTCATTAGCTGATGTATCCTGCACGTGTGAAAATATTGAAAAGAATTATCTGTGACTGTCTTTCACAAATTCAAAATTTTTTGTCCTCAGTGCGTATGAAAGAGACGAACTCTCGGTTGATTTAGGTTTACAGTGGTTGAACAATATGATATGGACACCATGATGGTAAGGGGTCATGTTATTTATGTAGGTTTCACTAAAAAACAAAAAAGCATTGTGACTAGATTGTGTCTATTTTATATGTATGTTTCTCTAGGTCATACACTGAAGAGCAATTAAATTAGAGATACCTGTCTAGTAACGTGTAGCACCACCTTTCGCCCTGATGACGGCGGCGATTCGTCTCGGCATGGACTCGACAAAACACCGGAAGCGTTGGGGAGCCATACGGATCCACGACCCCTGAACAAGCTCCCACAGTTCACGAAGATTTGATGGAGGGTGGTCAGAACCTCGAACATCTCTCTCGATGGCATGCCAGATGTGATGGATGGGATTGAGGTAAGGTGACCTAGCTGGCCAAGGAAGCGAGGTCACGTCGGTGGAGTGTTCATCCAACCATTTGGATACAATTCGGGAACGATGACATGGTGCATTGTTTTGTTGCAGGATGAGGTTCCCAGTGGGATGTTGAAGACGAACAAACGGGAGCAAATACGCGTCCAGGATATCCTGGTAACGTAGACCTGTGAGGGACGATGCCACACCTACCTGGGGCCACATTTCAGTCCACGCAAACAGTCCCCACACGATAATGCCACCCCCACCTGCTTGAAGATTACCCTGCTGGCAAGAAGGATCCATCGCTTCATGTGGTTTGCTCCGTACTCGTATCGTGCCATCCGCATGTACCAACGTGAATCTCGACTCATCAGTCCACGCAACATTTTCCCACATGTGTAGGGTCCAGTGGCGATGTTCCCGCGCCCATGCTAATCTTTGCACCCTGTGATGTGCGGTCAGCCGCGGTACCCTCGTGGGACGATGGCTTCTGTACCCCATAGCGAGGAGATGGTTCTGGATTTTGTGGCTGCTTACACGTTTTTGTGCACCAGCGTTAAATTGCCGAGTGATTTCTTGCACTGTGGCCCGTCTGTCCACTGTTACAATGCGATCTAGCCGACGATGACCCCGCTCATTCACACGCTGTTGTCTACGGCAGTTGGCTTTTGCAGGGATGGTTTTACCGGATCCTATGTACTTACAGTGCACCCGTGACACAGTAGCTCGTGAAAATCCCAGTGCGTTCACAACTTCCGAGATGGAGTGACCCATTCGTCTGGCCCCAAACAATTTGTCCACGATCAAATGCGCTTAGATCCTTCGTCTTACCCATACTGCGTCCGACTCTTACTTATTCCCGTCTCATCACTCCTTATATTGTCGGATCGCTGCATACTTCATGTCGTTTCCATTTGACAGGGCCGCCCACAGCGCCATATTTGCATAATGCCAGCTGTCTCTAATTCAATTGCTCTTAAGTCTATACCAGTGCAGTACAATTTCTTTTCGTCAGCGGTTCCAACGAGAAGTCGGTGAAATATGTGAGCAATCGCATTTCGAAAGAGGACAATTCTTGAGGCCCGTTAAGCAGGTTCGTTTCAAATCATAATATCCAAATTGTTTTCTGTTTCAAGAGAAACTCTCTCCACGATTCTGACGGCGTACACAAAATACCGTAAGGCTTAATCGACAAAGAACAATAATGGGCGAAAACTAGTGTTTAGTGAAAGGGAATGTTGAACGCTGAAAACGATGTATCTTAGCAAAGCAGAATTTCTTCAGAAAAAGTGACAGCAGATTTCAGTATCCACTTGGAAGACCATGTTCCCACAAAAAATGTACGCAACGAATTACACAAAGGAAACATCCATGGAAGAGATGTAACTGCTAAACCTTTAATAACAGAAACCAACGTTACAATAAGAAAAACATGGTATGTTGAGGGTAAAACGTCGATAATTGATGACTCGTAGGGTGTTATATTTTCCGATGAGCCCTCAGTTACGTTTTCTACACAGTATGCGGAGGTCATATATGGAGAATCCCCAAGAAAGGGTACGATTCGGAATGTCAGGCTCCAACAGCTAAATACGAGAGTGGATGTTTGATGATTTGAGCTTCCCTATATTAATGTTCTGCTGGCCCTATACTTAACCTACATTGTCGATTTACTATTAGCGAAATATTTTAGACGATCAGGTGCATCCTTTGCTCCAAATGTTGTTTCCCGAAAATGATTCCATTTTCAAGATGATAATGTGGCCATTTATACATGCAGAAGCAGTTCAAACTTGGATTAAGGAATACCAAACTGTACCTCAAAATCTGCCCTGGTAAGCTCATTCACGTTGCTTGAATATCATCGAACCAATCTGGATACTTTAGAGAGCTCAATGAGCTTAAAAGAGACTTGCCTCTTGGACCAACGCCTTAGTCAATCAGGTAGCGAGGAGAGTTAGGCGTGAAAATAAATTATCATACGCGTCTCCAATACCTGTTATACAACATAGCCTATCCTAAAAATTCTTCACAATGTATGCCTCCCCGTAAAGAAGTATGCCCTGAATTAATGTGGTCCTCACGCGAAGTAATATATAACATTTTCTATCTTCGAAAATACACTGTTTGCTGATAGATATCTTAATGAGTTAAAATAGTTCTATTATAAACCTGGGTCTCATTAACGACGTTCAGAAGATTGTCCTTGGAACTAAATGTTTCTTTCGACCATTGAGATCATTAGAACATCACAGGTTCTGCATTAAAGCATAGCAAGATATATCAGGTGACTTTTTCTAGATTAGACATTTCTCTAAATCTGATGCTGCTGATTTTTGTCTGTTTGATCATCATTAAAATATTGGGAACGTGTTCATTCCTTTTTCTTCTATGGTCGCTACACGTATACCAACTTAATTGAAACAAATAAGCCCATATCAAAATCCGCGGAAGTTATTTTATAAATTGCAATTCGCTTTATTCCCAAGGTCTGCCGTTCACGTCCTACCATTAAGTCGAAGGCAGGCTGTGCTCTTAAATAGCAACAGAAAGTGTGTCTCGAAGATTGCAATTTCTGACATGGATTAGGTGTTCTTCCAGTGTTATTAATTGTCCGAGAGATTGTTAACTATACCTGTTTTATTTCTACACTGACGTGTTTTAGTGATATGTCATGTCGTGGCGTAAGAGATGTGTAATCGTGCCACCACGTAAAATCAATAGAAAAACGAACATTCACGCAGAACGAAAAAGAAAAATTAGGAAATTTAAAAAAGTGTCTTTTTATTTAGAGATAACATTTGCATAGAATATTTTCGTAATTTCAAAACATGATTTATTTGCAGTTTAATATTTCGGATTTATTTACATATTTAATTTTGAAAGCTTGCTTATCTACTTCGCTGCAGGCTTTGAAATTAAGACACCGCCTTTCAATAGGCACTCAAGATGAATCAACCAATTCAGATGCAAATCAGTTTGTGTAATGCACTTGCCTAAGAAAAGAAATGATTGCATTCCAGAGCATTTGGGCCATTTATTCGGAAAAATCAGTTACATGAGTGGAACAAGTCAGTAAGTTGAAGTACTACCTCTGGCTCGGATTCAAGTGGTTACCGGGCGGTACATAGAATAATACAGTTCACGGATACTGTCTTAAATGATGTCAAAAGCTGTCCAAAGTGCGGATCAATTCGCCAACATCCCGGAATGTGCTTAGGAGGTGTGTCATCATGTCCTAAACATGTTCTATTGGTTGAAGGTCGATTCACCAGAATGGCCATGCAAGGCTGTAGAGATTAAAATAGCAGGCCTCTGAAAGCCATGCCATGTGTCTCCGGTTTTTATCCTGTTGAAGAACTGCTCGGTGGTATTGTGACAGGATTGGCAACACAACTCGTCGACGTACGCATGAACCGTGAGGGTGGTACAAAGGACTACCACTGGTGTCCGGCTATCATAGGAAATGCACACACACATAATCACTCCCAGGTCTGCGAGACGGGTGAAGTTCTACGGTAAAGGAAAGATCCGTACGCTGGCCGGCTGGTGTCCAGTCATGTATGCGTTGGTCATCGCGCCCAGTGTAAACCGTGACTCATTACCGAATACAACATGACGCCACTGGACACTATCCCTTGATAATCGGGTCAGACAGCTTTGCAACCGGTGCAGGCGCTGCTCGCTGCTCATTGGTAGGCTGCGGAGTGGCGTCGTCGAATGTAACCCCTTAACCTCAAATACCTCAGGCAACGGTCCAAACGACCACCTCTGTACCTGTAGACGATGCAACATGGCCGCAGTGGTTGAGAACGGGAATTTATGTTCTGTTCGTGCTGTTCTCCCAGTTGGTACATCCTTGCGTTCTGTCGCTGCCTTCGGACGTCCACTGCTGGCGTATCGTTGGGTTGGGTCCACCTCTAACCATTGGCGCCGAAATCATTGATTCCGGCGTTCCTTTAAACTAAATGCCTGTCGATATGGCGACTTGACCAACAGGCTTCACTGAGTCAATTTATACGCCCGCTCGTAACTCCCTCATCTGCTGGTAGTGCTCACGTATCCGACTTTGAGACATCCTCACAGTGCGTGAAGGTTAGTACAACCACAATCCGCTGTTACAATTGTCTCTATATAAAACTTTGCTTTTGATATACCCTCCTCGATGTTTGTTTTCAATGTACTTAGGCTGACCTCAATTTAGACATTGGTCGTTATGCTTTCATTTTTTCCGTATTTGGCCCTGAGGTACTTACCTGCATGAGGAGATTCATTAGGATTGAAAGGACGTCTCGGTATTCTCCGTTTATCTTGGCGAAGATTGTATATATATTTTTTTATTTTTGCTTATTTTGTCTTCGCTACTGAAGTTTTATGTTAAACATTCTTTGGTCCGAAAAGCAAACTTTTAAGTTCGCCTTCTTGTACTTTTAGAAATCAGCTGGTACTGCAAAAATTGATATAAATAGAATTTTACATAAATAGTTTTTAAATAAGTTTTTAAATGTAATTTTAAACTTTCTGAATAAATTGTTATAAGCGAAAAGAATCTTCAAAATTATGAGTGTGACAGTCAAATAGAAATATAAAGTATTCATTGTCGTTGACAAAATACGGCAAATGATCAGAGATCGAGATGTATGAAAAAGAAAAAATGAAAGAGAAAAAGGAAGTGATTAATTTTCCAAACACAGGAAATATAGGTGTCATTGAATATGTTCGGAATGCATTCAGCAATGCTTCCTGACATTGAGTCTTAGAAACCTACGATGACTTTCTCATAACCTTCTGCACTGTAAAAAAAACAGGCGGTGGGAATTCACGGAACATTTCTGAAAACAACCTGCAGGATACTTGTCGGTAGGTGTCAGTCTTTAAACGAAATTTCCGTTTTACATACGTCCGGCTTTTTTCTTAACATAAGTATTTTTAAAGAACTTATATTGTCTGCAATTCCATTTATTTAAAAAAATCCGTTTTGTGATTTCCGTGTTTCTACTGAAATTTCGCAAATTCTTCAGTTCGGTTAGTAAATTTCTACTTACGAAGCCCCTGCCTTTTGCGCACTTAGGTGTATTTGAACGAACGATTATCTGAAAGGAAAGTTCTTGTTTCACCCCTGAGCATAAACATTTCGCTTAATCCTATCTCGTGTAAAGTAGAACTCGATTTGCTCAATGATAATTTTTTGTTTGTCTAAATGTGTGTGAATTACTCACTACATTTTCTGTTGCAGCTTATCATTTTTCTGAATAAGTTTACAAAAGTTTTATTTTATCTCAGGGATGAGTTATTATAAATTACGTATGTTTTTAGCAGGTCTTTTGTAAAAAAGGATTGTGCTTATGTTATCGGTTTGTCCGTCCGTCGGCATGTAGTCACAATATCTCTGCAAATATCAGTTCGATTTAAAAAATCATTTTTGGATTGGGAATGTTGGAATATGCAAATGACGATGCTTACTAGTCTAGGATTCCAGAATAAAATTTCGGCAGTCCATCAATGGTCTGTCCTCCTGCAACGCAGTCAGGAGTGATCATATCAACTACTAAAGACTGGATTTTCCTTGGCAGCTGCAAGTCACATGGACGTCGCATACTAGTCTAGGCTTCCAGTCTAAAATTTCGGCAGTCCATCAATGGTCTGTCATCCTGCAACGCAGTCAGGAGTGATCATATCCCCTACTAAAGACTGGATTTTCCTTGGCCGCTGCCAGTCACATGGACGTTTCTGTCTTCTGTCGAGTTGTGCTCGAAGCTACCTTTTGAATAAAGTGTCTTTCTATCCTTTGGATTCCTTGTTTGGACGGTTTAGCTCACTTGTCCCATATTCATACATCTTGGAGATCTTATGGTGTGATTTGAGTCGATGTGGAGCACTTCTGCACGACGTTACATACGAAAAACCGTCTCGTCCTTACTTTTTCCACACAAGTGTATTAGGCTGTTAAGTGAGCTATTTTCTCGCTAAATTTAGAGATCTTGATGTATATTTGGTGAAAATATTATCACTTCAGTGACATGTCTCAATCCTAGAAATATTCTTTCTCAAACAACGATCATCTTAATTCATACACTCGATGTGGATCAGAAACACCAAACAGAAGTCATGGCTCTTTCCACGTTATGTGAGTCTGAAAAATTCGAGGCCGCTGTGGTGCAGTGGTAGCATGTCCGGCGCGTAACTGGAAGACCATGGGTTCGATTTCCGGTGGCGGCCGATGAGAATATTTCCGTGATTCACTTATTAACGTGGAAAGAGGGATACCTTCTGTTTAGCGATAAATCTGAACATTTCTGAACTTATCTTTTTTTGCCAAATTGCAACCACAACGTTGAACGACCAATTCCAACTCACGAATCTGTATTCTGAGATCCTGATGAGAAACACTTTGGACGGACGTGCCTGTCAGTTTAGCAATGCAAACACACATGACTGTTTCCATTGTCGTCATTTTATTCAGGTAATTTATGCCTCCCCAACTTCAAGTTTTAAGCTCCAAATGCAGATCAGTATGTAATTTTTCACACAATCGCACCGATTTCGAAAGAACTGTCTCTTTGCTCATTTTTCGCTTTATCTCTCAAGATCACCTTAGCACGTTTGAAACTGAATAGCCCTGCACTGGTTTTTACCGATTTTTAGCCGTTTCAAATGTTTGCGAAACCTGTCGAGCGCTATTCAAACATATCGAAATCAGACCGGACAAGTTTACTGGAAAAAAGATCTGAAGGAGCAAAATGTTGACTTCTGGATGAATTTTCGATGAGGGAAAGGAATGGAAAATAGTAGATACGACCAAACTGCAAGCCGACTTTTTACTCAGTTTTGTCCATTAATTTCCTTACGTTTCACGCGCAATTAGAGAACACCGAAACCGTAGAACATCTATATTTGATTTATTACTGTTATGTTTGTATAAGGGCATTCTCGGGTCACTATGGTACAGGTGAATTCAACTAAAAAAGGTATTTGTTGTATAACGTTTTATGCATTTTCTGTACCTTCGGATTCAACGTGGTCTGTGACATTTGGAGCGTTGTTATATATATATATATATATATATATATATATATAGAATGGAAAAATTACCGAACAAAAGTACAAAATTAAAAAAAATAACTTCGAAACCAGTGAAAACAAAGAACAGGTTTCCATCATCAGGAGATCATCAACCTGTGGGAGTGGCCTTTCTAGTACCAACAAACGACAAGGCGAACAAAAATTGTCGGTTGGTCATGCTCCCTAGGCTACCAAACCAAATTCCAGAACAAGCACAAGAATTCCAAGAATCAAATTCATACAACTACAAAATAAAAAATAAAAAAAATGAAGAAATATAAAAGCTTACCGGCAGAACAAAACCACCATGACAAGACAACTAACGAAACTTAACAGAACACATCCAAAAACCCAAATATATACACTGATATAAAAGGTGGTTACGGTTAATCAACTACCTGGTAAGCCAAAAAATGTGTGAATTGACAAGATGCAAAACTGGGTATGTAGATAATATCTTCAGCTATTAGGGACCCACCAAATAGCACTTTATGTTGCCTATATACTTACAATTGTTAGATCCTAGGTTACTAAAGCATGTCAATGTGCAATTTGAAACTCTTGGAAACCGAATTAAAGTTCAAAATTTAATGTTTAAAATGGTGTCTTAAGACATTTTTAGGAAAATTGTTAGATTACAGTTTAGAAAAAAGAGCTTTCAGATTTTTTACAAGCAAGACCTGTGTAGAGCAAACTTTAGCTATTCTATGAAACTGAGAGATCAGTAGATTGCGATGTATAACTTTAGAAGCGTTGGAGGACCAGTGAGTGAGGAGAATGACATCAAACTCAAAGAAGTTTCTGTTATCAAATACGTTCAATACACATCTTTCCTCCTCGTCCACCTGTACCTCTAAATCGAGGTAACAAACACAAGTAGACGATCTGTTAGTTTTTTCTAGGGTGACAATTTTGTCTCGCCTTGTCGTGTGTTGGTACTAGAAAGGCCACTCCCACAGGTTAATGCTCTCCTGACGAAGGCAACCTGTTTTTTGTTTTCACTTGTTTGGAAATTCCTTCTTTTAAAATTTTTTATTTTTGTTATGTAAGTTTTCCATTCTATATATCTACTACATGAGGTTTAGCTGATTCGGCGCTTCTCATGGTATCAGCCTTTTTTGCCTTATTTATTTTGTGTTATAATTTTTTAAACTTTTTTTGTTTTATTTGTATACTATATATACACTGACGGAAAAAAACATTCCAACACCACGAAAAAATAGTTGTAGAGGAATGAAATGGCGGCAATACATTGGTATAGGTAACATAATTATCCGATTAAGGTTTCAAGATCACAGCTTAATGTAAGCGCGAGGAGAGCCATTTTAAATGTGAAATGCTGGTACATTAATAACCGGTGTAACCGCCAGAATGTTGAATGCAAGCACGCAAACGTTCACGCATTGTGTCGTACAGATGCTGCATGTCAGTTTGTAGGATGGAGTTCCATGCCTGTTGCACTTGGTCGGTCAATACAGGGACGGTTAATGCTGGTTGGGGTGACGCTGGAGTTTTCGTCCAATGATGTCCCATACGTGCTCGATTGGAGAAAGATCTGGTGATCTAGAAGGCCACGGCAACATGTCGACACTCTGTAGAGCATGTTGGATTACAACAGCGGTATGCAGGCAAGTGTTATCCTGTTGGGAAACACCTCCTGGAATGCTGTTCATGAATGGCAGCACAACAGGTTCAATCACCAGACCGACGTACAACTGTGCCGTCAGGGTG
Source organism: Macrothele yani (assembly GCA_039090855.1). Classification (NCBI taxonomy): domain Eukaryota; kingdom Metazoa; phylum Arthropoda; class Arachnida; order Araneae; family Macrothelidae; genus Macrothele; species Macrothele yani. The sequence continues at coordinate 50,376,769 of CM077021.1, forward strand.
CGTGGGATAACCACGAGAGTGCTCCTGCTGTCATAGGAAATTGCTCCCCAGACCATAACTCCAGGTGTAGGTCCAGTGTGTCTCGGCCGCAGACAGGTTGGTTGCAGGCGCTAACCTGGCCTCCTTCTAACCAACACACGGCCATCACTGGCACCCAGGCAGAACCGGATTTCATCAGAAAACACAACAGATCTTCTCTCCGTCCTCCAATGAGCTCTAGCTTGACACCACTGATGTCGCAAACGGCAGTGGTTTGGAGTAAGTGGAGCGCACGCTACAGGGCGTCTGGATCGGAGCTGCCCTTCAAGTAACCGATTTGTAACAGTTCGTTGTGTCACTGTGGTGGCAACTGCAGCTCGAATTGCTGCCGCAGACGCAGTACGATGCGCCACGGCCATACGCCGTACACGGTGGTCATCCCTCTCAGTGATGCCACGTGGCCGGCCGGAACCCGGTCTTCTTGAGGCAGTACCTTCCCTTGACCACTGCTGCCAACAATCATGCACAGTGGCTACATTCCTGCCAAGTCGTTCTGCAATATTGCTGAAAGAAAATCCACCTTCTCGTAGCATTATTACACGACCTCGTTCAAACTCCGTGAGCTGTTGATAACGGCTTCTTCGTCTTCTTTAAGGCATTCTTGACTAATATCAACACACTACGTCGAATCTCAACGATAACTAACGCTCACGAACGTTACAGCGCGTATTTACAGAAAACCTGCTTTGCATGTTCCGAGGGGCGCTACTAGTATCACACGTATGCGCCGAGTGCGAAATTTGCATAGACGTCATCTTACAGATGTACTCTCACTGCCTACCAACTGTCGTTTATCTAACACAACCCCTTTTTGGTGTTGGGATTTTTTTCCGTCAGTGTCTACCATCATCCTCATCATCATTGTCAACAATTATCAATCCACTGCTGGACGAAGGTCTCCCCAAGTTTCCTCCACAATGGTCTGTCTTGTGCCAGTCTCTCTAGTATAGCTCGTTGTGTTCTGGCAACATGTCCAGCCTATTGTTATTTCAGGGATTTTCTCTGATCATGATGTCTTCCACTCTTGTCATTTTTCTGATCGACGAGTTCCTCTTCTTATCTCCCGTGGTAACACCAATAATGCATATCTCTATGCTACTTTGAGTTGTATGCAGTTTGTGTATGTCTCTTTTAGTTTAGGTCCACGTCTCTGCACCATATGTAAGTACTGGAAGGACACATTGGTCAAACACTTTTCTTTTAAGACATAATGGCATATTGCTCTTGAAAATTATACTGTTTCTTCCAAACGGTCTCCCGGCAAGTTTTTTTCGCCGATTAATTACTTCATCAATGTGACATTCACTTAATATCTGCTGTCCAAAATAAATGTAGGTATTGGTTATCTCCAGCTTTTCCCCATCAATCGATAAAACTTAATTTCTTGTAAAAGCATTGTACATCACTTTTGCCTTCTGAAAGTTCATTTTAAATCCCACTTCTTTACTCTTGTCAGCAAGTTCCTGGATCATACTCTGTAGCTGTGATGGGGTAGTTGTAAAAATGGCAATGTCATCAACAAAACGAAGGTGAGTTAGATAATCTCCATTAATCTTCATCCCTTTGTTTTCCCAGTTCAGTAATTGAAAGACATTTTCCAATGTGGCATTAAGGAGTTTGGGAGATATAGTGTCAGCTTGTCTCACTCCCTTTCCAATTTTTATGGGTACTGTATTCTAAAATAGCAGAATCTCTGCATTTGCATTTTCATAGATGTTATTAAAAATATTAATGTATGAATCTTCAATACCGCAGGATTTCAAAACCATTGTAACTGCTGATGGTTTCACCGAAACAAAATCATTTTCATAATCGATAAAAGCCATGCATAATGGAAGTACATATTCCCTCGCTCTTTCAATTAGTTCTCTCAGTACGTGGATATGATCTATTGTGCTGTAGCCACTCCTGAATCTAGCTTGTTCTCTCGGTTGAGCCATGTCCAGTGTTACCTTCGAACGGTGTGAAAGAAATTTAGTGAAGATTTTATAAACCACTGATAGGAGACTGATAGGTCTGTAGTTCCTGAGATCCTCAATATCACCTTTTTTATGTAGCAGGATCTTTGTACCACTGTTCAAATCCTCAGGAATCTTCCCTTTATTAAAGTATCGGGTGAAAATTTTGGCGAGTACTGTTTCAATTTCTCCACTTGCTTCCTGTATGATGCATACGGTAAATCCACCTTTTACTTGAGCTTTTTCCGTTTAATGTTCTTGATTTTACGTGGAACTTCTGCTGGGAGAATGCGAAGAACTCTGGTACCTTTTGTAATGTCTGAAGTACATTTATCATCCCTTTCATATAGTTTTGAGAATAAATCTTTCACTCTTGTCAAAAATTTACCTCTATTTCTTGTTACAGAACCATCTTCTTTTCTCACAGCCATAATCGGTTTTCTTCCCTTACTCAGATGTCCCATTGCTCTCTTCAGGCTTTGGTTGTTTTCAATTGCTTTCCTCACTAGTTCACATTTCAATTTCCTTACATCTTCAGTGATACTTTTTCGTAACGTCTTGCATAGCTGTATACATTTCACTTTGGAAGTCACATCTCCTTTATTTGTCCTGATCTCTCTTCTTTTTTGCATCAGAATTTTGGTTTTTCCTAATAATTTGTTCGCATGCAACTTGTTCTTAATACCAGCGATTTTTGTTGCTGTTTCCATAAGAGCATTGGTTAATTTTCTGTTACCTTCAAAGATGTCCACTTCTTCCGACGTTAGACCTACTAGAGCAGAAAATCTGTCCCTCATTTTCAATTTGAAGCTATTATGATGTTTTTTAAGGTTGGTCGTGTCAATACACTTTGTTTGTTTTATGAGCTTGCCACGCTCGAGTTTAGCATTGAGATGCATCTTGCGTCTTACCATTCTATGGTCACTACCTGTGTTGAATTTGTTTAGCACACTGCAGTCTTCCATGACAAATTTCTTACGGCACATAATAGAATCAATTTCACTTTTCAATGCATTTTGATGCCTCCATGTCCATTTCCTTTGCAGATTTTTCTTGAAAAAGGAGTTCATGATGAAAAACACTTCTGTCTCTGCAAATTCTACGATAATATTCCCTCGCTGGTTTCAGTTGCCGTGACCGAATCTACTTACTCAATTGTCATTCTGTTGCCGTTGCCCTATTTTCGCATTGAAATCTCACACAATGATCTTCAAGTGCTGCTTGCCTTTATTACTTAGATGACGAATTTCCTCATAAAATTATTCAATCACTTCTTCAGGATGACTTGTAGTGTGTGCATAAGCTTGAATGATCTGTTCCTCGTATCTTCTCGATAGTTGGATAACAAGTCGTGCAGCTCTGTCAGAGGAACTTTAAACTTCTACAACTTTATCCTTCAGTTTTTTATTTATATATATACATTTATATACTAAAAAGCAACAAGAAGAATTTTTCAAAAACCAAGTACAAATTTGAAATTCCAAAACATTTTGCTCTTTGAGTTTTGCATTATTTTAATTTTATTATATATATATATATATATATATATATACCTTTTTTCCTGACAGCGGTGCAGCGCTGAAACGAGAGAGCAGCTAAGTGAGAAACATAACCGGTCAGCGTATGTAAAAAATTTCCGAAGCTAAGATAGACACAAAAATTCACTACCACTTTTTATGGACCGTGGTCTAAAGCCAAAAACGTTATTAAACTTTATTATTGTACCCTCAGGTAAAACAGAAAGGCAAATATTGAAAGCAGAACTACACCTGAACTCTAAGTTTTTATAATGTAATAACAGCATTTAGTTGGAAGCTCAGAACGCGTAGCACACAGGAAAGTTCTAATTCAAGCATCAGTGAAAATTCTAGTAAAACATAATATATAAATTACTAGAATTTTCCCTGGTGCTTGAATTGAACTTGCCTGTGTGCTACATATATATACATAAATATATATTGCAGACAGGCTGCAGACAACTCAAAGCAGAGTGGAGAGGTGCATGCTTGGTGTAACCAGGAAAGGTAAGAAGAGGAACTCGTGGATCCGAAAAATGACAAGAGTGGAAGACATCATGATCAGAGTTAAATCCCTGAAATGGCAATGGGCTGGACATACTGCCAGGAGGACAGACCATCGATGGACAACCGAAATTTTAGATTGGATTCCTTGGGACAGGAAAAGACCCAGAAGAAGACCACATGGGAGATGGGTCGATGAAATTCGAAAGTATGCGGGAGTGACATGGAGGATATTGGCACAAGACAGACCGTTGTGGAGGAAATTTGGGAAGACCTTCGTCCAGCAGTGGATTGATAATGGTTGACAATGATGATGATGATGATGATATCTGTATATATATATATTATTATTATTAGAATTTTCACTGTTGCTTGAATTTGAACTTGTCTGTGTGCTACGGGTTCTGACTTTCCAATTAAATGCTGTTATTACATTATAAAACCTTAGAGTTCAGGCGTAGCTCTACTTTCAATAGTTGCCTTTCTGTTTTACCTGTGGGTAATGTAATAAAGTCTAATAAATTTTTTCGCTTTAGACCACGGTTCATAAAAAGTGGTACTGAATTTATGTGTCTATCTTAGGTCTGGATATTTTTTGCAAACGCTAACCGGTTATTTTTTTCATTTAGCTTCTCTCTCGTTTTCCCGCTGCACCGCTGACAGGAAAAGCTGCTCAATTCTGTAACATATATTTGATGGTTCATGCTGACTTTGATATCAGGTATTGTGTGTACGAGGAATTAGAAAAATGTGCCCTGAATGGGCAGTACACTAATCACAAGGGGAACATGCAGCATATAATTCGTGCTACAGACTGAAGCATTCTATTGAAAGATGCTATTCGGAATTGTTGGAGAAAAAGTGGTTTTCAAAGATTGACTGACGGAGAGAAACAAATTGTGAACAATGAAGAGCAAAACAATAAAAAAGTGGCATGCATTCTGATCTACCGGTAATTTGAAGTATCCTCGAGGAGCAGGAAGTAATAGAGGATATTGATCAAAAGGTTGATATCAATAAAGAAGAATTGGTATAATGAGTGGCAAACTTGAGTGTTGGATAATGTGTAAATTTTTGATGCACCTCTACGGTATCTCGAACGATACTGAATGAAAAACTATGTTGATGTGCTTGTGGATGGTGGAAGGTTTTATGCTGCTAGGGGAATATGCGAATTAAACGTTCTTTACACGGCCTGACTGAAGGTTTTTCTGCCGGACAGATTTACACACCATTGCAATGTTAAGACATGCACACTGGTTTTCAAAAACATTCAATTGTCTTGCAACAGCATTGAGAAACACTACTATACCAAGAGGATCAATTAAGCTGGAATCTGTTTTACATCCTGGAAATACTTATTTCTAATGTTTCCGGTATATATGCATCTCCTCATAACTTTTAAAACAGCTTGAGTGTGACACGGAAATTTAGAGAAATCCCATCTGTTGGCCTTTTGGTGGATACTCATCAGCTCCTCTGAGCTCACTAGGCTCAAAACTGGTGGTGGTGAACTTCACAGGGCAACCATTCGATAATATCAACGTAGTCCTTGGCTTCAAAGTTAAGTTTAGGTACCTCAAAGATGAGGAGAGATTCACTAACCGTCCCCTTTGGCTTGATTATTCTCCGGACTGCTAGTTGTATGATTTCGTCTCGATCATCGGTAAGCGTAGCCAACAGCAGATTTTCAGGGAAAGCGAAGTAGGCATTTCTAGCAATGACTGGATAAATAACCTCTAGAAGGTTCTCTGGCAAGATTCTAGATCTTGTAGCGAGTTTCCATAAGTGCTTTGCACCATCGTCGATGCCGTGTTTAGTTTTGACAGTAAACCATAAAGGTGTGTAAACTTTCATGACGTATTCCACAATCTGCTTGAATCCTGAAGATGGATTTGTAGTAGCGATGTATAGCCTTAATAATCTATTTGCAGTTGTCAACCAACGGGAGTGTGAGAGCGGTCCCAGATTCCGTTTACTGAGGTCAGGTGAGCAGGTGCCTGATTGAATTGCGTGTGATATGTCCATCAAATATCTTTGGTCTGTACTCAAATCTGAAGCTGTAAATGAAGGTAAATTACAATCCACGTGTTCATATTTGACTACGGGTAACTCTTCGCATCCAGGAAGTTATTTACCTATGGGACCATCATACGACTTGCGACCACTTGTTGGGCCCTCTATATGTTTGAACACGTGTCCAATAGGTAGCTTATTCAAATGGAGAAAGAAAATTACCCATAACAAAGGCCTGCCAATTTTTAGCACGAGACAACGAGTTATACTAGATTTGCACCCGGTATTTACTGCGGTTCCATTACAACCGATTACTTGAAGTTCACTGAAGTCACAAACTTTCGAGACTACGTACTCATACTGTATATGCTGTCGGCACTTTCAAGTTCTGTTCCAGATTTGGGAGTCACATGTCCAGCATACTGGGACGACGGCTCCTTCACTAGTGAGATGTGTTCTTTGGGAATATTTTGGTTCTCCGTGAATATTTTGCTCCGAGGTTTACTGGAGCTAATGTCTGGTCTTAACGACCAACAAAATATAAACCTCTCTAAGCGGTATCGAACAAAGTTTTTGTTTAAAGCTGCTTACAACATTTTTCCTTTTCACTTCGAATTTTCCGTTTGTTTGTTACAAGTGAAGTGTCTGATTTCGATATGTGGCCCATATCCTAAAGTACACTACATGCTATTGCTGCTGTTGCTCACTCAGACGCACCAAATCACTGACTACTAATTACAGTTGCGCAAAGTGATACTCGCATTTGAGAAGGTGATTAAGTTTGCTCATTGGTAATCGGGCGATACAAATCACATGTTCCTTCGTCCGTAATTAATTCGGTTTCTGTTTCTATTGGATCGTCGTCGTCAGCCCCGCTAGAAACGCACGCAGCGTCCTATTTTCTGGGGAGCAGAATCTTGTAATTTTTACTTGATTAAGTTTTGGACCTTCTGTGTTTCAATAAGGTCAACGGGACCTATGTAAAATTTTCTGGTTGATCTCTGCTCCAGAAGAAACAGTGGTTCTTTGGCTGGGACTTTATACACTGAAGGGCCAGTGCATTTATTTATATCTGAGCACTTGCAAGCAGCTATATCAAAAAGTGTTGCACTTGCTTTATGCCTAAACTTTTCAACCATAGCTTTCACTGTTTTACTTTTAGGAACACGTCTATTTGAACTCTTCCTGTTAACGTACTTCTTTTGATTTGAGAGCAACATAGCACATACACGCTGCTCAGAAACTGTTGGAATCGGCTCACTTACAACTTTTCAAGTTTCCCAGCCACAGTGTCTGCAATACATAAGAAACGAGGTTCGTGTTTTCTGTCAGTATCCAAAATAATTTTACGTCTCTCGTTGAAACAACACCTTATGACACCTTCATATGTCGGAAACTGGCTGTCACACAGATCTTTCGGGATTCCAAAAATGGGACAAACAAATGTTTGTCTAAGAGATAGCTTTAAACTTAAAGACTTCGGAATTGCCTTCGCATTTGCCATTACGCCAGCGAGGTTATGCTGGTGAGTGCCATTACAGTCAAACTAGCGGAAATGGCGCGGCTCGGGTGGTGGCCTCAGATCACTTCTCCCGCCCACACAACCCCACGTTGGTAAGCTAGGCTGATGAGTCTACCTGCACCTTCTAATTGCAGACTTCACAGGGAGAAGTAAAACTCTCTCACAGGTTTGAATTTACTTGATTCCTAACGGCGCTGAGACAGCTAGCCCGTCAGCCACCGGAAACCACAGTCTTTCACTCGGACAGAATCGGTCCAGGGACCTGTGGGGTTCTGCTTCCCCACGGGACCAGTACCTTGAACCCTTCAATCATAGCCCGTCTGTGCGACGTGCTATGGGCTGGGCAAACAAAATGTTCAATAATTTTTCAAATCACTTGGGTGGGAGATCGACCGGCAACACGAGTTTTTGGGACTAGAGTTCTTTATTCAGTATCTAAGAAAATACAAGAAAATACATGCACATGTCAATATAAGGGTCTCATGTACCCCTCTCACAAATATTCAGCGCAAAATCATATTAAACACACAAAATTAATTAATTACAAGGTCCGCAGGACTAGTGCAAGTGCTGCGGTGGTGACCCCTGGCCAGAGCCATCAGAAACACCTTGGTCAAAAGACCAACAAACTCCTAATTCAAGTGCGACGTACCTGTGGTGTTACCATAATATGTCAACCATAGTTGACCCGATTTTTTCTTTGCTAAAGTTCCCTAATAAGACAAGGACATGTCTTAGTGAAACTAGAGTGAGCATCATCCAGCTTCAGGCGGAACTTAGCATTTGCAGCTGAGGAATTGCTGCACTACGTTGTGGATGCACACTTGTGGTGCTGGTGCCCAACTTCCCCGCACCTGCCACACCTATCTTCGGACTCTGGACAGTTGCTCCGGAAATAACCGAAGCCATTGCACCGGAAGCACCTGAATTTGCGCAAAAACTCCTTTATGTGCAGCACTGACCAACCCAAGTTCAGTGACTTCAGCCTTACTAATAGCTTGAAGGCTTTGGGCTCCACATCTACCACCCAGTGGACCCTTCCTCCCTTACACTTGATGGGAAAACGAGGTGTAAGCCCGTTTTCGAGGTCAGTGTACTGCCCTCGAATTCCTTCCTCGAACTCCTTTCTAGAAAGTTCCCCGTCGACGCCATATACTATCAACCGGGGTAGTCTCTTCCGTGGGGATGTGGGGAGCGTGAAATATTTGGTCATCGGATTGCTTCTCAACTCTTGGGTGAGGCGGTCGAGCTCCTCTGGACAGAAACACTCCACCGCAACCCCTCCCTTCCTAACGTCCCTAATGCTCTTTACCCCTAGCTGAAGTTTGGATGTGTTGAATGCAGTTCGCAGAGAGTTTTTTACACCCTCTGACCACGTACTCTCGACAGTGGGATAGACAAGGAGAACATGCCTCCGGTCCCCCGACTTTTAATTTGCTTACGTGGGGCAGGCAAAGGCTCTTTCACCGTACTAGCTCCATTCCTGGCCGCCTTCGGCACAGGAAGCCACTTTGGACTCGTCCTGGCGGCGCGACTCAAGAGCTGCGGACAGCCAACATCGTAGGGCTGCCGACTCATGTGCTTACGCGATGCAAGCCCTGCGGATCTCTTTTAGGGCCGCTTTCATTTTCTTGACCTGGGGTAGTGACCCGAGAGTCCCTAATAGCGGACTCTTCTTCCTCTAGGAGAGAGAAGATGCGGCACAAGAAGGCCGGTGATGTTGGCACCAGTGAGCAATTTTCATTCTGAGGTGGGTAGACCAAGACAGGATGGCTGGATTGGCTGAAACAGAGCGTGAACGCCAGAGTATTATTGCAACGCATTTCGCGTTTTTATGTAACATTTCGAAATTTCAAGCCTTTGGTTAGAGTAGAATAAATTTACTGATTGGAATTATACTTTATACATTTGTTGTTGATGATGATTAAAACCTTTTCTGCACTAGGGCATTTCAATCCGAGTAATCCCGGTATTTTCGACGGGCACTCGATAATTTCATGTTTTTTGTGAAATTTCAAAACGTTGATCCTCTGGTCAGTGACAAAGATATTAACCGATTCAAAAACTATTTCACACAATTCTTAGTGGTGCTCACTCCCAAAGTTTCCGCACCAGGACATTTCTATCGGAATAATTCTGGTACTTTCGACGGACACTCGAAAATTTCATGTTTTAGTGAAATTTCAAACCTTTGAGCCTCTGGTCAGAGCCAAAGATATTTACCGATTTGAAAAATATTTCACACGATTCTTAGTGGTTCTTACTCACTTTTCCGCACTGGGAGTTTCATTCAGAGAATTTCGGGGTTTTCGACCCAACCTAGTGTTCATGCTCTTCGTTGTTTTGTGCTATCGTATTTTCTGGCCTGGAAAGCTTGCTACTCTTTCATTTTCATAAAAACGAATATAAGAATATTTTCCATAATATTTTAAGATATGTATATAAATAAATGTGCGTATTTAAAATACTCTTGAAATCTCTTTAATTAACATATATCGCAAGAATTGAAATGAAGGCATAAATTTACTAGTTAATAATATTATATTTTCAGATAAAATGCAACTTACTGAAACATTTGCCTCATTTAATATTTCTTTAAATAACTAGGCATCTATTTTCTGTACTGGTTTATGTTGCAGAAAAAAAACATAGTTTTTCACGAAAGTATATTACAGTTTTTGTCATCGCGTAAAATAAAATTATTCCATTTTATGTCCGACATCATGTTTCGCTGTTAGGATTTTAGATATTATATTTACATAATTAAAATTGAAGCTAAAAGGTTCAATCTCGAATTGACCTAATTTTGTTTAAGAACTACGAGAAAGAACTGACATCCACGAATTCAGCTTACACGCCTAATGTATTCGAGAAACCGTTTCATTAATAACATTTTTTTCAATTGGTGCACTGTTGAAGTGCACTCTGTTCGCATTTCGATTCCATCTTTGATCTCCTTGTTATACAATAACACCCCGAGATACGTAACACACGACTTCGTAAATTCGAAGTTACCTGATAATTGCTGCCTCTAAGTGAAAATTTTGAGAACTACTAACTAGCGCGTTCGAGAAATTCACTTGCAGCCTCTGTATCTGCACTTGCTGCCTCACCCGTGACCTTCATCCTGACGTAAAAAAATGAAATTCTTCGAACTACTTACTAGAGCGTAAAAGTCAAAATATAAACTGCTTGACACACTATCTATAACAACCGTTTTAATTATAAGTTTGAAATACTTTGCCATCCTTCCATTTGGGTATTTTCTTCATTTTGAAAAGAAATTCTTAATAATCAAACAGTTAGCAGTATGTAGCTGGAAATATTTTTTATATAAAATAATTTCATTAGCTGCTAGGTTTTCTTCGTATTCGAATCTGTGGTTGTTCGAGAGCTGCAGCTCCAACCCTAAAAAGAGAAGTACAGAAACAACCCTCCAGAATCTCTAAAATGCCGTTGCACATTGTTCTTTTTTGAACATTATACAAAGTAGTGTATTTCAAAAGACTGTGTTTCGAAAAAGTATTATATTCACCTTGCATTCCTGAAGAATTCATTTTTATCGCCACTTACACATAATTTCATGAAGTCAAAGATTCAATGTGAAAAATTGCTGACATATAATTTCTAGCATTTCGAAACCTACAGATTCAGCTCTCGAAAAATAGGCGCATATTTTTGCTTACACCAAATTTGACGCAGTGTATTGAAATTTGACGCAGACTCTAGAAACGCGTCAGAGAACTAATATTCTTAGTAAGGAACTGATCACGATGACAAATATTTTATTCTGTCATCGACAAAATCCATATTTTCCTTTTTAGTGCTACGAAAATGCAACCTTTTTTTGTATTTGCTTACCTTCTGTTCTAACGTAACGAAATGTTTTTGCGTCGTGTGCAAATGACTGTGTTGGGATTCCTGTTTCTTCAACCGAATACTCTGTTAAGCCCAGTTCTGTTGCTAGGTAATTTACGTTCCGACGTATTTACATTTACTTTGGTATCGGCGCTTCTGTGATTACGATTAGAAGTAATGCTTCATCGCGTGCGATTTGCTACTGTGCAGACTGCAAATATTACACATTTAAAATGCTGCACATTTCCGTCGACGATAGGAAGATAAGCTAACGGAGCTGTTCGGGTTTGTAGCACTTAAACCATCACATCACTCCGTTTACCACTTGATATGACTACATCCTTCTCCGTGTTTAAGCATGATCTTGATCATGCGACTGCTCCCTAAAGACTCTTATTTCTGCTCAGATTCAAATCAAGTAGGGGGCGATTCGTCGAGACAATCTGCATACTTCCCATATTTTCCCGATGCAACTACTTTCAAATGCGCTCAGTAGTTCGTAGGGTCTTGTAGGCCAGACGATTTATTTATTTCTGTAAGAGATATGCTGAAGATTAATCGAATGCAACCGATAACACAGCAAAAATATTTACAACGACCGTCTGACAACTATTATTATCTAAACCACTCTCTCTGTGCACTATTCGAAAGCACTCGGGATTCGACATTGATATTCATTGGCGGTGAAAATTTAGACACTCGATGTCTGGCGAAGAGATACTTTCAAACATGCTTTCACAGTTTGCTGAGGATTTTATCGGAATATTCACTTCGGTGGTTCATTTCTTCTTTATGAGTATATACTGAGAGTATCCTCATAAAAAGCAAAAAAACAGTATCCAAATGTTCGCAGAAGGTATATTACTTTCAGCACTTAATTTTAACTGTTTACGAATTTTTCTAATGAAATTTTTTAATCCCGTTTAAAAACATTTGTCTACTCCTTTCATATATATTCCGAAACAAACCTAAGCAATCGAATATATTCTTTATATCGGAATTTATCTGTATATTTGCTTTGAAAAATGCTTGATTGGGATACGCCCTAAGTAATCAGATAATCAAATCTGTCGCACCATTTCTTAGTTTTTCGAAATGTCCTTAATGAACAGCAGCGCTACCGCGGTTGTTTAAGTTTCGTGGTAGTCTTCGTAAACACTCGGGATGTTTGATGGTGTCAGGCTTGCAAGAAATTCAGGAAGTGTGTTTTTTAACACTATACTGATTATATCCATTTTTTAAAAGCAGTGTTCCTGAATTCTAGACGAATAATGTCTTATGGATTTAATTTTTACAGGATTACAAAAAAACCTGAAAAATTGCTAAATATGAAAACAAAACAATCTGCGTTCAGAAAAGGAAAAAATTAAAAATCTATGTGGAGACTATTCTAAATTTATTGCAATACATCAATAACTAAGCACTCAAAAATCTTTACAGTTTAAATATTAATATTATTAATTTGATGATATAGGGCATATTAAATATACCTATGTATTTCGAAAACTGCACAAATCCTATAATAATCTTTAATGCAACGAAATTTGAAGAACAAAAAAAAATGGAATTACGATAAAAAACACAATCTGTATTGCAAAAATAATGACGTGTAACCTTTGTGGAAAAACGTAGTAATACTAGTCTAAGACAAGCTAAATTAAAAACAAAATTTATGCTGAAGAGATGACTTGCACAAATGTGGGTAGTGATATTGAAAGCACACACAAAAAACGGGGAAATTGGTCAGTGCACTCTAAGATACATATCGCACTGTTTCTACAACAATACATTGGTAAGTTCCACGATAAAAGTCAATAAACTGTTTCCGTTCTAATTCGACTATAGTTCTTTCTTTCCGGAGGAAGTAGTATGGTGTTCAACACTGTATTTATTAATATACTCTAGTCATCTTTCAATTCACTTTCCAGTTTGTCTTACAATGATTTATGCTGGCTTTTTTTTACCTGCATTGTAACATTTAATAATTTATACCTTCTTATCTTCTGATCTATTCCTCTTTCCATGGATTATTAACACCTGAAATTTGCCCATTACCTCGCTTAGCCTAAATGCACACTCCGTCACTAGCTTTGTGAAGCATTTTTCATTGTGGGTACTTTGTTTCCGTTCTGTGGTGTGATCTCTTGGAGTCTACTTTGCGTTGCTGGCTAAAATATTAGAAGGCAGCACTCGGTCTTACGTATCAAATGTGTCTCCGCCTTTCTTAAAATTAATATCCTATTTAAAGGTGCTATGTAATGCCAACGAGAAAATAGTGAAAGAAACTAATTAAAAAATTTGTCTGAAATGAAATTTATTATCATAGTAATAAAGTGCAAGAAATAGTAGCTAAATGTTCTTATGTAGATCATAAAATATCTTATCATTATCAAATATTTCAAGTTTTTCTGATTTGTAAAGGTATTTCTCTCTGGATAATTGTCCCCTGTTCATTGTTATCGGCACAAGGGATTCTGCTTAACTAAGAAGCACGGTATACTGAGTACAGCAAATCGTGTTTGGACATTATATTGTTTCAAATCTCACTTTCATGATTTACGCAGTGTTAACCTGATCACGATTATTATAAACAACTACAAAAAGCCTGGATTTTTAAGCCTGTAAGAGAATTTGCCATTTCCTATATATTTCATTGTTGATAAAAAATATTGTTACAGTCGTCTTCTTAGTAAATTGATGTATTCAACAGTTTCTATTAAACTAATCCCTGTTGATAAACATATATCCATTTTAAGGAAAGGGTTTACGTAATGTCATGTTAAAGACATAAAAAATCTCACAGATAAACTATATTAACAAAAGTCACCGGATACCCATTCAAAAGCTAATGAACGGATCTGCTACGTTGTTAACATGCGCGGTACAGCTACAAACGGTATAAAAACAAGCCTGCAGTTGACTGCGATCATATCGCACTCTGAGTTTGAGTGGAAATGTCGCGGAGGGTGAGAACTGACTTTGAGAAAGGAAACATTGTTGGGTGTTATAATAGTCAGCTGCACATAAGAGCAACCGAGAAACGTTTAAACATACCCAAGTTAACTGCTTTGTGTGTACTGAATAAGTGAAAGACACATGGCGTGCTTCAAGCAGGAAAACGCTCCTGCAGAACAAAATAAAATCGGTGATACATGCCGTCGAAGCATCAGAAGAGTCGTTACAGCTAATCGACGGAGTACTGCACACTATCTTAGTGTACAGGTGAGTAAATATGCTTGAACCTCGGTAAGTACACGTACCATTTGCAGATAACTTCATTCCATGGGTTACGTTGGTCACGCGGTAGCTCACAAGCTTTTCGTCTCTACTCGGAATGATGTTCATCGTTTATCGTAAACAGTAGAACAATGGAAACGGGTCCTATGGACTGACGATTGCAGATACATGACCCATCAGTCTGATCGCAGTGTGTGGATACGGCGGCAGCCGGAGAAACGCTATTTACCACAGCGCACTGTTCCTACGGTCAAGTTTAGAGCTGGCAATGTATTCGGGTTGGGGTGTTTTTCGTGGTATGCTCTCGGCCCATTGGTTATTGTGGACAAACCTGTTAACCAGCACGTTTACCGTGATATTCTGGACAATTATACCCTACTAACTCTGTGGCAATGCTATGGAACCGAGCTTTGTTGGTACCAGCAGGATAATGCACCGAGCCATAAAGCAAGGACTGTTACGACTTAGTTTGACGATAATTCCGTATCGTGTGTGGACTGATCAGCACACAGCCCTGTTATTAATCCCACAGAACACCTATGGGATGGATTAGAGCGCCGCGTTAGAAGTTTGGAAAGAAGGCAGGCGTAGACAACTAGACAATTTTTTATTTCCTGAAATAAAACTATATCAAGGCTAAAAATTCTGTCGGATACTGCGTGAGCTGTAGATATCGTCAATCAATATGCCGAAAACTATAAACAACGTCAATTGCATACTTTATAAACGTTTAGCACTGTATTTTGGTAAGCTATAACGGGATAAAAAAGTTCATATTAGTTCTCCTCGTTACTGAACAGATAAGAATACCAATATATTTTCGAAGTCCGTCGCATGATTTACACTGGTGTGCAAAAATTAAAGACGACGAGGAGAAATTAGCATAACAGCGGAACGAGCAAGCAGAATAGAGCGGAAGACCACTCAGGAGATAGACCAGGGTCCCGTACGGTAAAGCATTTGCATATATGCAGCATGACGTAGAGGGGTAGTGTCGGAAGGGTATAAAGCACACAGGCGGTGTACGCTCAGCAATTCGGTGAAAGCTATTGCACGGTGTACATCGGTTTGAACGACGTTGAGTTGCTGACACCGAGTGATATGGCCAACAGGCAATCCAGTAGACGACATCTGGATGACTTTACCCGAGGTCGCGTCACTGGGAAGTTGGAAGAAGGTCGAAGTGGGACTAGTGTAGCCGAGGAGTTCGGGATCGCTCACAGCATCGTTTCACGAACTTGGAGAGCATTTCAAACGACCGGAACAGCTATCCGAGAGTTTACCAGTGGTTGTCCACGATCAACCATGACGGCGGACGACCGGTATATTATCCTACAGGCGAGACATGAAAGACGGCAGCCAGCGGGAGATATCGCAAGACACATGCAACATAGAACTGGACGTCCGTTATCACGATTTACCGTGCCCAGGAGGCTGCACAACGCTGGTATATTTGCACGACGACCAGTACGGTGTGTGCCATTAAAGCCTGCTCATCGATGCCGGTGGTTTCTGTGGTACCAGGAACATAAGAACTGGACACATCAGCAATGGAGTCGAGTTCTCTTTACGGATGACAGCCAATTGAGGCTGACGAGCGATTCTGGACGTATACACATCTACAGAGAGTAGGGAACACGCAATCACACCTCCAACGTAATAGAAAGGGACCTGTTTGGAGGTGGCGGAGTTCTCGTTTGGGGCAGCATCATGCTTGGTAGCCTTACAGACCTCCACATCTTCCAAGGAGGTTCAGTCACTAATGTCCGCTATTGTACCGAGATTCTCCTGCATCACATGCGTCTGTTTAGAGGTGCTGTGGGTCCTGAGTTCCTCTTCATGGACGACAACGCTACAACTCATCGTACAGTGTCTGTCGCAGAGCTGTTGGTGAGTGAAGATATTCGAATCATGGATTGGCCCGCAAGGTCCCCGGACCTAAATCCAATCTAACACGCGTGGTACCTTCTCGGGAGACGCTTGGCAGCACGTAACCATCCGCCAGCAACGATTCCGCAGCGCCTTTTCAATAAAGTGCCTTTGTATCCTTTGGATTAATTGTTTGGACGGCTTTGCTCACTTGTCCCATATTCTTACATCTTGGGGATCTTATGGTATGATTCGAATCGATGTGGAGCACGTCTGCACGACATTGCATTCGAAAAACCGTCTCGTCCTTAATTTTTGCACGCCAGTGTATATGCGGAATTTATATGCAACCTTTTTCACCGTTTAGCACATATTGGTAAGCTGTACGGAGAAAATGGTTTATATTGGTTTTCTTGTTATCGAATGGTTAAGAATGTGGTGCATAGCATCTGACGATTTGGCGTGAAATGACCCTTTTGTTAATATTTTACGGTTATAATATTTGAAATTATTTTAAACATAACATTTATTCACCATACCAATTTAAAGACGTAAATCCGTTTTTTGGTGTAAATATGATTAATTCACCATCCTTCTTCCTTCAAGCTTCACATCAAAAGATCGTGCGATCTGACCAACGCCTGCAATTGTATCTTGATCTGACACTAGTCCGAAGGCCAACATCGACTCCCGCTGCCGTTTGACTGGCTGCCAACGCTATTCGCCGCGCGCGGTTTTGCAGTGGAAAAATACGAGCCGTGCACCATATTTAAATGTTGTATTTTCAGCCCGCAAGCGAAAGCCCAAGGTTTTATTTTTCTTCATTTGTTAGACTAAACTTTTGTTTAAAAAAGAAAAACAATTGCGACTTTCTAAGTGCCGTACTACATTGCTCTTTTACGTTTTTAAAAAAGGCTCTCCCGTTGCACGTAACTAAATAAATAAAGAAGATAAAAAATCGTGCATTGCACCAATCGATTTCTCGAGGGAAATTTCGAAGGAGTGGTGATTTTGGAACTTCTTTTGATCTAAACTACGGAGATATTTGCGTTTTTACGCGATTAAGGCCCGCCATGCACCAATATTCGAAAATTAATATCTTCTAAACTGCGGGAAATAAAAAAAATGAAACTTCCGGGATTTTCATATATTGTGGTGATCTCTTCATGAAAAAAATCGTAATAATCAGGGATGGTATGGTGGATAACATCTGACGATTTGTTGTGGAATGACCCAGCAGTGTACATTTGTAGTTGGAGAATCATATGAAGTTGTAAGATTTTCTATTCGCGCGACTGCTTTAATTGAAGACACTGAAAACTTTAGGACCACAACGGTACTTAGTAAGAGTTATTTGTATAAAGCAACACTTTTACCAACAGCACAAAAAAAATTCTGCTCTCCTACCGAGTCAATAAACCACGATGGCGTATCAATTTCTGAATTACTAATGTTATCATTAAAGAGAAGATAATCATGTTTTTTTATTTTATTGTTAAGAGACAACACGGGCAAAAAATACACAGGCATGACAGAAAATTAGAATGTGATGCATCAGCTTATAGGTGTACAAATCCGCGATGGTTTATCAATTTCTCAATTACTAATGCTATCATTAAAAGGAAGATAATGGCGTTTTTTATTTTATTGATAAAAGACACCATGTGCAAAAATATGCCGATATGACAGAAAAATTAGAAAGTGATTAGTTAGTGTGAAACGGAGTAATATATGCGGAATAATCATTGCTGTAAATGACAGTGCAAAATGAGAAATGTGGTTCTGTTAGTGAGATCGATTTTTAGTTAACAGGATGTCTTATTACCTCTAACCAATGTTTTGTACATAGGAGTTGTGTCTATGTGTTCTTTTTCCTAACATTGGCCTTTCAAAACCAAATAAAATGCCAATAAAGGGGTCGTTTTATCTTACAAAGTGATGAGACATCTAAACCAATTAAGGCTACCTTCTGCGATCATTTCAGCTAAATTCTCAAAAACAGATGAATCTCATTAATACGCTGGTAATTAAATAGCCATGAAAAAGGATGTTCTTTGACACCTACTAGAAGGTGTGTATTTGCACGATTTCCAAGTATAAATCAACAAATTCGTGCCGAAATATTGTCTGTATGTTTTGAACAACAGTTGAAATATAGTTGAAATACGTATTTCTTTCACCTAACGGCATTAAATTCATTAAAAGCAATTCAAGTCACCGGACAAATCTTAAATCGTTACCATACATTTAACGAAAGTAAAATTTATCTGACACATTTCTTAAATGAAAATCAATAATTTCATTAATTTCCACGAACGACGAGCCCGATGTAGGGTAACACAAGGGAAAATATTTTAAGTGTAAAAGAATAAGAAATAGAGGAAATAGTAATGAAAAAGTATTTCCCTTTCAACTGTCAACTTGCAAATATATGCTCATGCCATCATATTTCGAATACAGTATTACAATGACCTCATTCGTTTATGGATGGACACCTTCTGAATAAGGAAAGTAATATCCGATCAAATCTAGAAGAATCCATACAAGAGCCGAGTAACTAACAATTAATAATAATTCTGATAACAACACAAGGGAATCTTACCATCGACAAGGATATTGAAAGTTGCATTTGTAAAATATAGAAGCAATAATAACGAACATCGGGCATATTCCCTGTTATGATTGCATAAGGAACAATTTGTGAAATACAGCACAGTTAATGACAAGATTGTAAATGCGTGTTGCTTGTATCACATCTGCGTGGAGAAATTTGGTAAATATGCGAATAAATACCAGTATTTATGCCAGCATTCATAAATAAGCCATAATCGCCAAAAACATAATCTTTGCTATGCCATGCATGAGGTCTATATGAGCTTTATGACAGCTGTTTGAGAAGTGGAGAACCACATTCTGTCCCATAAGAAGCGTTCCATGAACGAATGTGAAGTGATTTGCGTTTCAACGAGCATAAAATCAAATAACGGAATTTGAAACAGGCGCATGAACCCCCTTACGTGAGGCACCAAATTTTATGTTTTCCTTTTGTTTGATCGGGGTTTTAACGACCACGTGAGCAAATCAATGGGCTATAAGGAGTAGCCTGGCCGTAATTTAGGATCACTGATTTCAAGAAAGGCGATAGCTAGTGCCGTAAGATAAACAGAACAGCCATGTCTCACCGGAATTTGAAAATTTGAACCCGGGCATTTCTTGGAGGAATGGTCATCCGTCAGCCCATAGATCACTGCGCCACCTTGGCAGCTACCTATTTCTGGAAAAGGGAAATTAAAACTAGCAGTACAAATGGACATTTTGCAACATATCACCCTAACACCTCACTAGTTTAATTGCTAAATCAAACACAATATTCACAATTTTTGCAACACTCTAAAGAGAAAGGTTGCATTAGACCTTTGCAATATGGTGTTACCTCATATTCAGTATCATTGATTAACTTGTTTAAAGAGTTTAACTTCTCTTTACTTTAACTAGTCACATTGGTTTCAGTTTTGATGCCATTTGTTGTTCTAGACATACGTAAAAAATAACTTCAGATATTCGTGCAAAAACGAAGTGTTACAAATTGGAGATTGAAATAGTTCAGAATTAAAAATGAATAAACAGAAAAAATAATAAGCTGCTGTTTCTGTGGCCTTTGTACTGGCTAGAAACTTTGTTGATATGATTGATCTCCGGCTCATGAGAATGTCTTTTATTTTCGGTTGACGGTGCTAGTTGTTACACGTCTGTTCAGTCTTTCTTCTGGCATAAATTCACCCCCTACTTCTCTGCATTAATGTCAGCAGGGGGTGCATGCATGGTACATTGTGAAGCGAAAGGTAAACACAAGAGCTCATTCACCGAGCTGCTCGAGCCCACGATCAATCACGGTAAATGGTGCACTAAAAGTTATGAGAACAAGCGACTTCAGAATAAGATTTATTTTTTAAATTTTAGTGGCTACAGTGAGACTTTACTCAAATTGTAATGTTTTGTCTTCGATTTTTCCAAGGAAAAGTATTTTCTGAAAATTATGTTTTCATGAATTGCAGTGTCAGGGAAAAACAGCGGTTAATTTTTTTTTAATTTTCAAATTAGATATGACGAGACACCATGTGTGTTGAGGGCAAGATGGCGAACTACAATATTTGCATACGTTTAGTACTTTCCAAATCAGGCTTGAAATAAGGCTTGCTTTCGTAATAGAAAACAAAACAAGTTTTAAATAATTCGCACTGTAAAATGTTATATGGTTATCTTTATATTTATGGCTTGATTGAGCTACAATGAAAGACCAACATGTAAATTGATGCAAATGCAAGCTTTGCTGACCCTCACACAATGAAGTCTTATGCAAAATATTGTACATGAGCTTTAATAACTAATAATAATACTTATTTAAAATACACTTTTCCTCAAACGTTTATGGGAGAACTTTTCTATTAGAAACAATACTTTCACTTTTTGCCTTGATGAAAAAATAAAATATCATAATATACACAGAAAGCTTATTAAAGCTCCAGATCTTTATTTTTGAAATTTAAATAATGAATTCGAAAATTTGAATGTTTAATAATTTTGTTATACTCTTACCTTTGTGACTATTTCCTTGATGTCTCATGTTTAAGTAGTCCAAATGTAAATACCTGATTTTGCATGAAAACCGTATCACAAAGAGACTTTTTGAATTATTAAAGCAAAATAATTTGTATAAGAATCGACCAACCGTATATGGTACTAAAAAGATTGAATGCAGCACACAAGGGATAACACTTATTTTCCAGAATTTTCTAAAGCTAATAATTATAACTTTGGATTCAAGCATTTTATAATATTAATATCCTATTGAATTTTTCAACCGCAAAACTCATTATTTCCCCTTCTCTTAAGTCACTGATCAAAAATTAAAGAGAAATTATAATATTGCTATTATTACAAGGGAAAAATGAAAGTTCGACAAAAATACTGCTTAGAAATAACGGTTAATTCAGGTGGCTTCGTCTGATTTTGCTCAAACCTAAGTGCATATGATATTAGTGCGAAACCATTTCAAAATCATTTAGAAGTCTACAAAAAATATATTTATTTTCTTGTTGGTGTGGATCTCAAAAAAACAAAAAAAAACTTATGACTCTTTAAAACCATTTCAAATAAATGCTTAGAACTAAGTAAGAAAGCTCATGTCACAAAATTATTACATGTTATAAATATCCTTTTAGTAGTGTTTCTCAGATGCCCTTGATTTTAGTTATTGGGAATTATTCATCGAGAGTATTGCAGTTTAATAATCATAAAGAAAAAATGTTATTATCGGACTCGTACTTTTTCAAAGAAAATAATTCGTTTGGTCCCTCAAAAATCGGAGTTCAAAATGCTGCTGTTCTAAAAACGTGACACGAAGGAATCTAAAATACCGGTACATGAAGTATAAAATATTGATCCATAAACCAACTAGGTAAAACAAACGAATGATGTCCTTCCCCGGATTAAGAATTTGTATAAACTGTAGAATGAGCAGCATGAATTCCATCAAAATCCGTTGGAAAAGAATTGAAGGTTCTCAACACGAAATAAAACTTCATGAACTTACCTCATTATAGGAATATTGTTTAGATCTGCACCAGGTTATCCAGAAAATAATATTTTTTACAGTGCTTACCAGTGTATTTTTTGCTTGCTCGTCATGTCGTTTAGATATTTCTGGAAACGTATCGTTCGGCGTGAAATGAATTCATTTTCTTTAAAGAATAATTCATGTAAAACTAAGTGAACATCTGGTGCCGAAATGTTTTCTGAAATGCTAAAGCACTAAACATTCTTAAATTTCTTATAAAAGTCTAAAAACGTTTTAAAATCGCAACCATTTGATAACTGTTACGGAACCAAATCTCCTTCAATGAACGACTAAAAATGAAAATTTAATTGGACTTTATTAATAGTTACACTTCACTCTTTAAGAGTAACTTAGCTTTTACTTTTATTACAGAGAGCCCTTAAGAGACCTCCATACTCCGTATTGTTGCTATTCCGCCGAGTGGGAAATTAAAACAAATATAGCATCATACAGATGGAAAATTCTTTATATCATAACACTTGTATGTGTTCCCACATTTTTTAATTTCGAGAAAAAATATCAAACTATTTTTCTGCTTTTTAACCAAGCAGATATCAAAATTAAAACTCTTTAAAAAAATTGTCAATTTGCCCATTATTTTACACTTTTGGGATAATAATTAAAATATTACTCCCCGAAATGACGCTAATACCGAAACGCAGAAAGATTGCTCAATGCTTATTCTACATGTGAAAAAGAACCGGATTTCTAAATTGTTTGTTTATATATGTAATTTTGTTCCGCAAATACGTGTTTTGAGCTATTTTTCACAAGGTATGGAGGACACTTAAAAATCCGAATATTCTGATAATGAATATCAGTTGTGGACGTAATTTCTCGAAACTTGTATCCGAGAGACTTTTTAAATTATCGAACATTTTTTTCCTCTGTCTAATTCGACCTTTAAACGAAATAAGCATTGGAAAATACAAGAAAACATTCAAAATATAAATAATGACGCTTTATATACACAAATATTCTGTGCTTTGGTAATACCATCTGAAACCAGCAGTTTCAAAGACACCCCCCGCTCTATGCGCTTAGAAATAATATTAAGATAAGGCACTTTACTCCATAGTATTTAAATAACTTCCAGCTCTATTATTGAATTCCGTGCCTCGTACATTATTCACGGTCATACTATTAAAATACTTCTGCTTGTACACAATTGAATTCCGATTATCATCATTTAAAAATTTTAACTTTGTTTGATGAGTACATTTTGTGATTTAAATTAAAGTTTAAAGAATTTAAAGAACTCATTTCTTCCTTTGCAGGACATCCGCAGTTCCATGTATTATTTTCAAACCTTATATATAATCACATGTACAATACCATACTTAGCAGGAAAGGCAAAAGGTGACCTACCAATTTTAAAGAAAAATACCATATGCAGTAAAGAAGGCAAAGTGTTAGTGTGAGAAAAGGGAAGTACATGTACAAGGGTATAAACGCAAGACGTCATCGCATTGTAATAGAGCAGATGCGTTTCTGTCAGCGTAGTAATTCATATTTTAATTTGTATGTCTTCCCCTGATAATCCTGGCTGTGTTTGCTACACTGTTGGTACAAACGCAATTTGTTGTTAGGCCCCTTATGGACCCAAGATTCAGTGAACATTAAAACTTTCAGTTTATTATCTGAGAAAAAAGTTTTATATAAAATAATTTATTTTCATGGCTGAATGTTTTAGAAACTCTTATAAACTCCTACCCGTTTCGTAGGTCCTCATTTTAAAAGCATGTTTTCCCACAGAAATGTAACATATATTTTAATTTGAGAGGCAAACAGCGATTAACGTCCGAAATCAAATGGCATTTTTGTTTCTTGAAACACCAATCACTAAAATTTGATTTTTGCAATTATCTTCCAGAAGGTAATAATGAAAAAACCGTGTATTATTTTGTGAAAGAAGCATATCATAAGTTTCTTGAGGGAGCGGTATTTGTGCACCAAAGGATTTTTCCAATCCTGTTTACAGAAACTCAGATTTTGCTGCAAATTCATGTAACACATTAAATTAATGCTTACTGCCCTAAATTGCCAAACAATTTTTTAATAAAAATTTAAAATTACATGCAAAACATTTCCGATTAGGACATGTATCCAGCGCAGGAATGATTTTTCAAGTCGGAGTTTTAGAAGCAGAGAATCGGGGAAAACAGAATTTAGTTTTTCGCCTCAGTGGAAAATTCATGAATTCCTTAAAACGTAACTGTATATAATACAGATATCGCAATAAATGGTATGGAAATGTAACATGAATTTTTCACAATCTTTTATTTAGAAGCAATTATATGAAATAATATGTATTTTGAATACGATATCATTAGCCTTGAAACCATGAAGCGGCGAATTGTGCAGCGTAAAAAAACGAAATGCAAGGATCTTCATTTGTACATTTCAAGGTTCCCAAGTCAAATAGAATTTCTTGGCCATATTCGAAAAAAGTGTATCGATACGCCCGTTATCGTGTGGTACCAAAAAAACAACAGGCGGATATACACTACATACCAACAAGTAATTGGACACCTGTGATAGCAAAGGAAAACGAAGTTTATTCACCTTCAATAGTTGGTGGAGCCTCCACGAGCGGCGATTACAGCTGCGACCCTCCAGGGCATACTCTCAAGCAGGCGTTGTATGACGGCTAGCGGTATTTTCTTCCACTCGGCTTGGAGAAAACAGGTCTGTTACTTCACCGATTACGGACAGTGGGGGCACCCCTTAAATGGACGCTCCAACTCGTCCCAGAGGTGCTCGATAGGGTTAAGGTCCGGGCTCTGCGCAGGCCACTCCATTCGATTAACCCCATTGTCACCATACCAAGCCATGGTGGACCTCGCAACATGACAGGTGGCATTGTCATCCTGAAAATAACATGGGTCCACCCCGTAAAACTGCCACAACATAGGAAGCGCATGGTATTCCAAAATGGTGCAGTAGGTCTTGGCGTTGAGTCTACCAGGAATTGCGTCCAAGGGTCCCGTGCCATACCAGGAGAAACACCCCCATAGCATAATTCCACCGCCGCCGAACTTCACAGTTGGCAGAATACATTCCGGAAAGAGTGTTCTCCAGGCAGACGCCAAAGCCAGACCCTGCCATCCGAACGGCAGAGGGTGAACCTTGATTCGTAGCTCCAGGGAACCTGTTTCCATTGTTCAACGGTCCACTGTCGACGTTCTTTGCACCACGTTAGCCGAGCAACGCTATTCGACTTGGTGATCAAAAGCTTGTGGGCGGCTGCACGTCCATGACCACCGAGCAGATGAGCTTCCTTACGGATGGTATTCACCGAAAGAACACTCCCGGATGTCTGTTGAAACTACTCGTGGATGTTGCACATTGATTTGGTACGGATCTTCCGAATTTCTTCCGCCAGCACCCGTTAGTCTCTAACTCCAAGTTTTTTGAGTCTGTCGGGTCGGGGCACATTCCGACAGTCCCCTCTCATCTTCCACTTGTCAATCACGTAGACCACTGTCGATTTTGGGTACTTCAACTCGCTGGATAAGTCAGGTATAGATCGGCCATTTCTGTGATACCCGACGATCACATCTTTCTCGAAATCGGAGAGCTCCGAACTGCGTGGCATCTTGCATGCGACAGGTTGCGCTGTTGTTTCCCCCACGATATTTAATTGCGGCGGCCGTGACGTGTATCAGGACCGCAGATATCGTCGATTGCAGGGGTGTCCAATTACTTGTTGGTAGATAGTGTATGTAGCGCAATTCGACATTTTATTATCTCATATAATTTTTTCTAACGACGTTCTAAAAAAAGCGTATATTTCTGCATTACGTTAAAGCGGTCTAGTTTCATCCTGCAAGGCAAATTCCAATCAAGACATGAGCAGAATTATCCTTCTACACTTTTAAAAGTGGAACTGATTTTAATTATTCTTGGACTACAATGCTTGACATGTTTAACTGTATCAAATAGTCAGGATTTATTAAGAATTAACTTTTATTAAGACGAGCCAATCGCTTGTAGGCCACAAAATAAGGGTTTGTATTTTTTTTAAAAACGATCTATACCTAATCTAAGAAATTTAAACCATTGTGGCAAAAGTTGCATTACCCGGATGCTGTATTACTTGGACTTAAGGTATGCCCATCGAAGGATTGTCCGTAATAATTGATTAGAATATTATTTCAAAGCAACAAATTATAAGTGAATCCTTTATAAAAATATATTTTGCAGTATAAAGTGCAAAATTTAAGGAAGGTAAACGTTTTTTGATATATCAATGTTTCCATTTATGTAATAACATGAACTACGCTTGAGGATTATTGAAAATCCATATATTTTGCAGAACATGTTATATGAACTTATTTTCATATAAAAGAATTAACATTATGCAAGAATAAGAGGTGCATTAATTTGTTATCTGATGTTTAATTTATTTTATTTTCCAATTTGAATGTTACTATATAGTGTTTAAGGTTAGATGTGAAACAAAAATACTGGAAATTAATATAATTTATATATTTTGGACACACTAACCATTACAGTATTTGAAAGCTGCTTCTCTTGAATCAAATAAAAATGGTAATGCATATTTATTTTAAAGTATTTTTTTAAGCTTTACCAGAGCACTACAAATTTTACAAAAAGAAACGTAAACTGCTACTGAAATTATAATTTTTTGTCAAAATTGAAATTAAAAATTGGAAGTTCGTTAATGAGGACATCTTTCAATTTCGTTCTTCATGAAAATTAATCTTTTCATACACCAGAGAAATTCTTCAACGGCGTTTGTGATTTATGGACGGCAAAACAAGACCTAATGGTTTGCACTGTTAGTACGTTGAGATTACTCCTTGGAATAAGGCTTCGTATAGCTGATATAACGACTTAATTGGACCATCTTCGATTGTCTAAATAAGGAATGTAATGGGCTGGATATGTCAAATTAACCGGAATCTATTGTATATGAAATCCAATGTAATACAGATTCCTAAATACTGGCTCTTACTAACAAATATGTGGTCCAGGCGTTGTGTGGAGCCTTTAATTGTGCACATAAAAAAAATCGTAGACCCTTGATTCGTCTGAACTAGGGTTTAAAGACAGTGTTTAAGCATAACGCTACCTAGAAGAGGCCTTTGTCTCAGAACTAACATGCCAAATCTAACACCACAATCTGTCACATTTGGTGGCAAAAGATATTAAAAATTTAATAGAACTTATGAATGGAATACGGGCTTACACCATAGAATAAATATTTTGAAAACGGGAATAAGTTTTTTGGTGTAAACATGGCATAGAATAGATTCCGCATCTCCCTAGAGAGCGGCGCGAGTATGTTATACTCGGGCTCTATCACATACACCTAGCGTTTTTGCTTATGCCGAATTAGTGGGTGGAAACATATGCATGAATTTCCACATGAATCTGCAAAAAAACTGCGTTAATCTGAGCTTGCGCAACCAGAAATATCAAAACAAATTTTCGAAGATTGTAAATCACGTGCAAGGTAATTTGTGTCATGTATAACAACTCAAAACAAATTTTCGAAGATTGTAAATCACGTGCAAGGTAATTTGTGTTATGTATAACAACTCAAAACAAATACACAAAGTTCACAAAACATTATTTCTAGGTGGCTAATCAGCAATAAAAACATCAGCTTGCTATATTTGTCACTTCCAAAAGCGAAGATACCGTGTCCAAAATAACCAAATTGACTTGTGTTTCAGTTTGAACTTAATTTCAGATTGAACATCGTATAAAGAAAGTTGCAAAATATATTGACAAAGGTTTACTCATGCTTTTAACATACGTCAGAAATAACAGAATTTTATCATATTTCATATATGAAATTTCTGGATGACCAAATGAACTTAAATGGCATGTCATATCACATTTATAACGATCCCTCTCGAAAGCGTAATCACTGCAAAAGTACTTCCCAATTATTTCAACAAAAGTTGCCAAAATTCTAGTAAAAAGTATAATATTTCGAAGAAAGAATTGGAAATTTGTATTAATGGTTCAACTCCTATAAAATACAGAATATCCACATATGTTTGTAGCACATTGTCACCTCTTTGTGAACTTTCAGCAATATCTTCTAATATTTATTTTTAAAAATGTATTCACAGTCCCAAAAATATCTCTTTTGCCGCGGATGGCTTAGTGGTTAGCGAGTCAGACTATCATTGCAAGGTACTCAGGTTCGAACCTGGGCTGATCTTTAGGAGATGGTGTGATTTACTAACAATCCCTTAATATCCGCCGTGCATCGGATGAGCACGTTAAGCGACGGCCCCGAGGCTGGACCCACTGGTTAAATGGGTATCCTTTCCTATGGCCCCCCTGAAATTCTCTCACCCTCTGTGTGTAACATCGTACTTAAACGGTGGCGCCATCTACTGTGCTCTAATATCACTACAAACTGTTCTGTCAAAGTCGCTAGACTTGCTCTCATTCCTTCCGTTTCTGTGTCCTGCCTAAAAGGCGATCTCACTGTAGGTGGCTGGGACCTATACTCTACTCACTGTAGACGGAAGTCCTACAAGAAAATGACAAATACATTCTGTTCTCTCAAAAATATGTTCTGAATAGTGTAAGAAGTCTTTGTCGAGCCACGCTCTGTTGTCTATTTTCGTACGCTCCTTCTTTTTAAATCATACTTCCCTGGCGGTATTAGAATCCCAGAACAAAATGGAAACAAGACTTCTAGGTGTAGGGACCGAATGCCACTTTTCAACAAATTTCGTGAAACAGAAGTCAAATGAATTTGACATTTCTTCCTCAAGCGCAATTTTTCAGTCGATATTCGATCTCACCTGCATTCCTATAAAGTTTATATTATCCCTAGATACGTAAACTCTAACGTGCTAAATGATAGACAAGATAACTCGGACTTTACAGACATTTTGTCGGCAACGAATAATTAATCAGTTTTCTTACAAAAAGTGACATTATCTGTCAGATCTTTTAAAATTTTAAGGACAAAGTGATGTCATTTTTACTCGCATGCGTATTTGGTAAAGATGACAAATCAAATAGCGAAATTGTTTTTTCTTTTGACAAACCGTATCTAAAGTTTCATAACAAAAAGAAATCACCATTGATACTTATTTTTATCCAATGTGTTAGGTGTAACTCTCTCCCTACATTAACATTAATTCCGAGCGTAACTCACTTCGGATTGATTTTTAACTGATTAATGAGTAACACTAATTCATTGCAAAAAAGAGCACTATGCCTTCATTGATAAAAAAAATGTTAGTTCGGAGCTGTGAGTTCTGCACATTATCTGATGATGTTCGGCAACAGTTTTTTAAATGAAAACGCAGAATTACAAAAATGCATGTAAATGTACCGTATACGCATTTCGAGATTTGGTATTTTTGCAAAATGGATGATTCTTACTATTTTATTTATACACTGGCGCACAAACATTAATGACGAGACGGTTTTTCGAATGTAACGTCGTGCAGAAGTGCTCCCCATCGACTCAAATCATACCATAAGATTCCCAACATATAAGAATATAGGACAAGTGAGCAAAACCGTCCAAACAAGGAATCCAAAGGATACAAATACATTTCACAGAAGAGGTAGCTTCGAGCACAACTGGACAGAAGACAGAAACGTACATGTGACAGGCGGCTGCCAAGAAAAATTCAGTCTTTAGTAGGGGACTTGATCACCCCTGACTGCGTTGCAGGATTTACAACGTCTGTCCATGCTGAGGACGCGGTTGTCAAGGAGATGTTGAGGCATCGCGCCCATTCCTCTTTTAGCGCCAATTGCAGCTGCGGAATCATTGCTGGCGGCTAGTGACGGGCTGCCAAACGTCACCCGAGAAGGTCACACGCGTGTTCGATTGGATTTAGGTCTGAGGAGCTTGTGGGACAATCCATGCGTTGAATATCTCCACTCTTCAACAGCTCTGCGACAGCCACTGTACGGTGAGGTGTAGCGTTGTCGTCCATGAAGAGGAACTCATAACCCACAGCACCTCTAAACAGACGCGCGTGAGGAAGGAGAACTTCGGTACAATAGCGGACACCAGTGACTGAATCTCCTTGGAAGATGTGGAGGTAAGTACGGTTACCAAGCATGATACCAACCCAAACGAGAACTCCGCCACCTCCAAACCCGTCCCTTTCGATGATGTTGGAGGTGTGATTGCGTGTTTCATACTCTCTCTCTAGATGTGTATACGTCCAGAATCCCTCGTCAGACTACATCGGCTCTCATCCGTAAAGGGAACTCGATCCCATTGCTGATGTGTCCAGTTCTTGTGTTGCTGGCAATACAGAAATTGCCATCTCCGATGAACAGGCGTTAATGGCACACAAACGTACTGGTCATCGTGCAAATAGATCACTTTTGTGCAGTCTTGTGGGCACGGTAAAACGCGATAACGGATGTCCGGTTGTCTATTGCATGTGCCTTGCGATTTCTCCCGCTGCCTGCCGTCTGTCTCTTCTCGCCTGCAGGAAAATGTACCGGTCGTCCGCCGCCGTGGTTGCTCGTGGACGACCACTTCTAAACTCTTGGACAGCTGTTCCTGTCGTTTGAAATGCTCTCCAAGCTCGTAAATCAATGCTGTGAGCGATCATGAACTCCTCGGCCACACTAGTCCCACTTCGACCTTCTTCCAACTTCCCAATGACCCGACCTAGGGTAAAGTCATCCAGATGTCGTCTACTAGACTGCCTGTTTGCCATATCACACGGTGACAGCAACTCGACGTCGTTCAAATCGTTGTACACTGTGCAATAGCTTTCACCGAATATCTCAGCGTACACCGCCCTTGTGCTTATACTCTTCCGACACTGCCCCCCCTACGTCATGCTGCTTATATGCGCATGCCCTACAGTACTGGACCCTAGTCTATCTCCTGAGTGCTCTTTCGGTCCGTTCTGCCTGCTCGTTCCGCTGTTATGCTAATTTCTCCTCCTCGTCCTTAATTTTTGCACACCAGTGTATGATTCGTTTGTAATACATATTATTTTCCGTCCAAAACACTAATGCTCAAATTTTAACAATGCTAAAAGATCATTTCACCAAAACTATGCATAGGAAGATTTCCAAAAAGTGTAATTAGGTTACGAAACTCATCGTTATGGCGAACTCTCTTCTTTGCGTTTTCGTATTAATAGTAAAAATATATAACAAATCCTATGCTGATGATGGGAACCTAAGCCCTTGTTTCGTAACATGAATTCTGTCTTTCCATTTCCTTACATGTTTCGTATGCAGTGATAATTCTCACCTCATTTAAAAAGAACAATTTAACTTTTTGTTTGGTTTAGTGGCACATATCGCGTTACTTATCTGCGAGGCTATCTTTAGAAAAACTGTAGACAGCTTAACCAGTTTAAAACACTTTCCTAGCAGCCAGAATTTTCTAAAAAAATTTCTATTACAAAATGCGTCATACGACATAAGCTCTGTTGCAAATGTAATGAGGATCTGAGTCAAAAATTGCTGACTGCATTAATTTCGTTCTGTCGTAGGCTGGTGTGTTGGCACATGCATTGAAAATTCCAGTGTATAAATACGGATGCTCGGTGGGCATTCTATCCACTTTATGGAAGACAAATGATAACGTTTTCATAATATGTTATTTTATGGCAGAAGTTTCACAAACATTTACAAAACATTGTTTCATAACCCGTCATATTGAACTCTGACATGCAGGAGACAAATTAATAGGACACACGTCTTGTTTAATGCCAGCAATAAAGGTTTTTTATTTAGTCCTTTTTCGGGGACTCGTATTGAATTTCTCTATATAGCATTCCAGACTGGTATTTTTAAAAAGAGCATTATAAGGCAGATCGACTATTGGTTGGGTTTGGGACACAGGTGGATCATTTAAAAAAATTCACAGTGTTCGATCCTGGACGAAAAATTAAAAAATAATGCGTGCAGCTGCTAGTACTACTTTTAAATAACATACGTATTCAGGGTATTATTGGTTCATTAGATAAAACTGAATATTTAAACCTGATTTGCTGCTGCGCTTAGGAATGTCATTAGCCAAAAAAACTAGTTTTAATTATTTTTGCTTCCATCACGGTTGAGCACATCGAACCGGTTCATACTCGCTTTCTCTCTCTGTCTCTCTGTTCTCTTTCCCTCTCTCTCTCCCTATATCTCTGTGGGTGGGTGGGTGTGTTTTTAGATTATGGCTTGAACGACTACAGTAAGCAACTTAATGAAATAAAACCAGTTGCTTGTGGTTAATTCTGGGTCAACGGCTCCAGATAATGTAGAGAATTTGTGCCGAAAGACACACACCCCGTACATGGCTCAATGGGAATCGAAATTGAACCCATTCCACACGAATGAACAAAAGCCAGCACACAGGGAAAATGCGCCATCGGGGCAGTATTGGGTATTTAAAAGCTCACGGTCGACACTCAGAAATGGGATACGTCTGATGCATCGATATATCTTGTCAATTCTGATTAAAATAAATTTTCCGTTGTTGCAGAAAATAATGTATTTGCAGATACGTGAAATTGGCAGGCAGGGAATTTTCATTTCCATAAATTGGACAAGTAAAACACATGAAACCGTATTGAAATTCAGGTAGTGCGTTGTGACTTAAATTTAATGAAAAATGACTGCAAATTTAAATTGTCGATAAAGCTCTGGCGATTCCAATAGTGGCATCAGTTTCTTGGAAACTGTGATGCATTGAAAACGACGATGAATCTTAGTGAAAGCAGTGTCATTTTCATATCTTAATTTAAACTTATACCCCATGAGAGAGAGAGAGAGAGAGAGAGAGAGAGAGAGAGAGAGAGAGAGAGAGAGAGAGAGAGAGAGAGAGAGAGCGACAGCTCGCAACATCAATACAGCATTGATAGTGAACCTAAAGACAACGATGGTTTGCTAAATTCTGGTCCAGTTGTATGGGTGGCGAAAATCATCCTAGCGAAAAACGAGGAGTGGCTATCAGTTATGCTGGTTTGGAGGAATTTATTGAACATGATTCGCGTCCAATTAACCTGAAACGGTACGTGAGTTTAGCCAATGATTCGGAGTGCACCATGCAACCAATTGTGGCCATTTAACAGCCACAGTCACTCCAAGTTCAGGCATGACCGCGTCTGCAGTTCAGGCTCAATTTTGCAGGATTTCCATAAGTATTTCAAGCGACAATTATACAGTTTCTTGCTTAACCTGAGATGGTCGCCACTTTTTGAATTGGATATCCCAGAGATTCACAACTTTCTCTATTTCCTTCTCCGATATTTTAACAAATTAATTTCTGATGACCGAGATATAACTTGCGGTGGGTTTCGTTAATCGGTTAACTTCAGTGTCCTCGTCTTGCACGTCCGTTCCATCGATTTTCTACTCCATGACATTTAAACAAGCTGAACCATGCAAAAAAAATTGCGGAAAAATAAAGAAACTGAGCCGTAGCTAAACTGAGAACTTATGTTTTTATTCCCTTTCTCGTGGAAGTTTTCTGTGATTTGGCCAGCATTTTTTCAAACTCCTTTGCCCAACAAAACTGCAAACGCACCTCCTCTGGCTTTTGTGCAATGAAGATAGAAGAAAATATTATACAATTCAAATTATTAGGTGATATTTAAATAGCTATAAATTTGTTTGTGTTCCATGGAAATTATTTCATTGTGGCGATCCCTCACTGTAGCAACTGGGTTACAAAAAATCGTCTATCGTCTAGTTGCAAACTTCATTGGACCTTATCTCTTGAAAATGGAGAAACATTAAAGCAACATTCTTACCAGAATTCTTCAGCATTGATAGTTATTGATTGTTTCTTTTCTAACTATCGAAAACTTTAGATGATCGCAAGTATGGACAGCTCTCCAGCTACTCTGGTTTTCCTTTAGAACTTTAAATGTTCAATAAATCCAAATTAAAATGTTCTCTGTTTGGTGTTCAGTATAGACGTCCATTATTAACAAAAGAAAAATATGTTAAATTAACAGAAGAGAAAAATCTTTTGAGAATTTTATAGCTGTATAACTTAAAAGTCGACATATACACTGACGGAAAAAAAATCCCAACACGAAGAAGGGGTTGTGTTAGATAAACGACAGTTGGTAGGCGGTGAGAGTACATCTGTAAGATGACGTCTATGCAAATTTCGCGCTCGGCGCATACGTGTGGCGCTAGTACCGCCCCTCGGAACATGCAAAGAAGGTTTGCTGTAACGTTCGTGAGCGTTAGTTATCGTTGAGATTCGACGTAGTGTGTTGATGTTTGTCAAGAATGCCTTTAAGAAGACGAAGAAGCCATTATCAACAGCTCACGGAGTTTGAACGAGGTCGTGTAATAGGGCTACGAGAAGGTGGATTTTCGCTCCGCAATATTGCAGAACGACTTGGCAGGAATATAGCCACTGTGCATGATTGTTGGCAGCGGTGGTCAAGGGAAGGTACTGCCTCAGGAAAACCGGGTTCCGGCAGGCCACGTGGCACTACTGAGAGGGATGACCGCCGTGTACGGCGTATGGCCGTGGCGCATCGTACCGCGTCTGCGGCAGCAATTCAAACTACAGTTGCCACCACAGTGTCACAACGAACTGTTACAAATCGGTTACTTGAAGGACAGCTCCGAGCCAGACACCCTGTAGCGTGCATTCCACTTACTCCAAACCACTGCCGTTTGCGACGTCAGTGGTGTCAAACTAGAGCTCATTGGAGAACGGAATGGAGATCTGTTGTGTTTTCTAATGAAAGCCGGTTCTGCCTGGGTGCCAGTGATGGCCGTGTGTTGGTTAGAAGGAGGCCAGTTGAGCGCCTGCAACCAACCTGTCTGCGGCCGATACACACTGGACTTACACCTGGAGTTATGGTCTGGGGAGCAATTTCCTATGACAGCAGGAGCACTCTCGTGGTTATCCCACGCACCCTGACGGCACATCTATACGTCGGTCTGGTGATTCAACCTGTTGTGCTGCCATTCATGAACAGCATTCCAGGGGGTGTTTTCCAACATGATAACGCACGCCCGCATACCGCTGTTGTAACCCAACATGCTCTACAGAGTGTCGACATGTTGCCGTAACCTGCTAGATCACCAGATCTTTCTCCAGTCGAGCCCGTATGAGACATCATTGGACGACAACTCCAGCGTCACCCCAACCAGCATTAACCGTCCCTGTATTGACCGACCAAGTGCAACAAGCATGGAACTCCATCCCACAAACTGACATCCAGCACCTGTACGACACAATGCATGAACGTTTGCGTGCTTGCATTTAACATTCTGGCGGTTATACCGGTTATTAATGTACCAGCTTTTCACATTTAAAATGTCTCTTCTCGCGCTTACAATAAGCTGTGATCTTGAAACCTTAATCGATTAAATATGTTACCTATACGAATGTATTGCCGCCATTTCGTTCGTCTACAACTATTTTGTCGTGGTGTTGGGATTTTTTTCCGTCAGTGTATGTATATTGTGAATATAAATGTTCTTTTATGATGTCTTATTTAATCAAGGTAGAAGGATTTTTATTATTTTAAATATTTATCAGGACATGTTACTGGGATTTCCAAGTATTCTGGGGATATGAACCCGCTATCAATTGCGGTAGTGCAATACCACTAAAATTTGTCTGATTACTTACCTGCTCAATTAAAATTCGGTGCACGTTTTAAAACGATTGAAAAGTACTATGTTCTATTTCATATTGTACTGTTTGTCGTATCCTTTATTTTTCGCTAATAGTTATAGGATGCGCCAGATTATAAAATCGTGGAAAGTCTTCAACCGATGATCGACAGCATTACATCCAGATCAGCTTATTAGTATTTGAGAAGGTATTTCCTAAGATCATAATAGCATATGCTTAATGGCGTAATATATTTGATTGTCATTGAACGAAATTGAAAGGCCAGAGTTTCTGTAACAAACGTCTTTAATTCTATAAATTTAAATTTGTAGTCCGATTTACTGCTGAAAAATAGAAATGTGGGTTTCTGAGCTTTCGCACGTACACCAGATGGACTTTTCAAGGAATGTAAACACAAATTGGAATCTGAATAATACAGCTTCCAACAGTTTTAACACTGTAACTGGACGAGACAGTAAACAGACAGACTCAAATGTGATTTTATTCACAGTTATGAGACGCCACGTTGGTGGCACGTGGTATCAGCGAGGAAAAAGCAGTTATTTGAAGAAATGTTTCCAAATTCATGACAACTATAAAGAGACGCTGTCATTACAACCTTCGCTGTTGGTAATGGTTTCCAATGTTTCCTGAACAGCTGTATTATTAGAACTGCACTAAAGATCCTAATTTATGTTTATGAACTCACGTAGGAGAACGGTGCCCAATATTTACTATTAAATGGACCTCAGTCTGATTATTTAGGTTAGGAGATTGATTTTTTTATCGCTGCTTGTTAGTCTTTTAAGCACGATGATTTGCATTCTAAAAAAACTCTAGTTCATTCTGATGTAATCAGATGATAAAAAAAATTAACTTCATACTGAATGACTAAATCTACAGTCATTCCCGGATATTTGGAAATTATTAACTACACAGAGGAACACCATTATAACGTTTGGTTTCGTTGAATGAAATTATATTTCATCTATCTGCTTATTCTCTTATCAACTCAGAGCTCCCAATTTATTGAAGCGGTCTATTATTCAGATTGAAACTTTCTGTCTACCTTCCTTGAAGAAGCTGTCTGGTTGATGAGCAAAATCTTGCACACATTTCTTTCGATTTTTACGCCAATAGCACACATTTAAAGCATAGTTTTACACTATCATTAATTCAAACCGGAGT
The DNA here is from genome assembly GCA_039090855.1 of Macrothele yani. Lineage (NCBI taxonomy): Eukaryota > Metazoa > Arthropoda > Arachnida > Araneae > Macrothelidae > Macrothele > Macrothele yani. The sequence goes on from CM077021.1 coordinate 50,413,670, forward strand.
GAAAAACCGCTTTTTCCATAGATTAAAATTATTTTCAGAAAAAGCACCTCACAAATTAGCAAAATGGAGTTGTGTATAATACGAACACTGCTGTTAGAACAACGGCCCTTCCTTTGTGTCCAGAGATCAATGATATGTGGTCGGAAGTTAGAGTCACTCAAAATTTCTAACCCACCCGAGGATGTGTTTCCAAAAATTGTTTAAATGTATCAACACGACTTCCATCCACGGTAATGTTTAGTAAAAGGCGAAATACTATCACATTACTTGAGGGGAAGCCTGAGCTAACAAGCAAACATAATGTTTATATTACATATTAAGTTATTCTAATAAATTACTAAAAACCAATTTTTAGTTTTGAAACAAATTGTTTAATGCACATTCAATTATTTGTTAGTATGTACCGTAATATGGTAACATGTTTGAAGTGTCACGCCAAAAAGATCTTAAAAATAACATTCAACTATAAGCAAGAGCGAAACATTACTAGCATCTACGTTGCATTTTCTGGATCTTGTCTTTGAAGCGCACCCCATTGGTGATGTGACTTCGAACACACAGTCTACATGTCCCAGTAAGGTATTAACCGTTATGACATTGCCTATCCATTTAGGGACGGCCGAATATCTCTAAATATCTCTTAGGGAAACTTTATGTACCCCAGCTACAGGTCAGTGGGGTCTTAATTATATTCAGTGGTTATTCATATTTAGCCACATTGTCGGCCGTCGAACAACTGATTCAGGTGTTTCTCAAACCACTTCTAAACGGCACGTTCTTTATGACACAGCAAATTATCTTTCTGAAATATCCGATTGGGTATGGAAATATTATCAGCATTAATGGAAGAATGTATTTAGAGGTTTACAAATACAAGGTGGCCTCCAGAGTGTCATAGACTCCTACAGAGAACCGTGAGTTTGCCAGAAAACCAACACCTAGAACATTACACTCGCATCTGTTTGCACGTGCATGTCACACGAACGGCTATCGTTTTGAATTATCTTCAGTAATGAGCTTACAGTATCTTACGTGAGACATACGTCTCAGGATACTTTATTTTACGCTCATTACCTAGACATCCGTCTAGTTTACCTCAATCACCCGTAACTTATTTAAATATGGACGAAATGCGGATTCCGTAAATTCATAAAAGGTCTAATTACGTACACGCCGCCAGGTAGTGCAGTTGTCCAAGCCCTTGCTTATAACGGTTCTTCCAAGAGGATCCAGATAGGAATCCCGATGGGACAGCCACGTTCTGTTAGTCTCACTGCGCTCTCTCCTTCCCTTCCCTAGTACCAGCTACTCTGAATTAGGGACGACGACTGCTTATAGCCGATACAATTGTTCACGGGGGTACTTAAACCCTGAATAAAAAACATCACATATACGCGTACGTTTAAAAGAGGGACAGAGTAAAAAAAAAAAGAAAAATGCTTGCATCAAAAAAGTAATCACTTTGAAGATTTGTCGTGGAAGTAAAACACCCAAATGTACCGTATACAAAAAGCAAACATGTGACATAAAAATATTTATTTATAAAGCCTTCAACACCGTCCTTTGGACACGAATATTCTCCAACACAGCTCTCCTGATGAATGCAGAAATGGACCCTGGTTCCGAATAAGGGCAGCAGCAGAACCTTTCCACCTAGTCCATCCACAAGCTGTTAAACAAATCGGGAACTGCTGCAATAATCCCGTTCGGAAAAGCCTTAGCTCATCAAAAAGACAAAAGAAACAGAAGTCCTCTACGAACGTAGCAAAGGAATTTTAAATTAATTAATATGATATTAAAGGAGAAATATTTGAAAAATTCTGTGATAACACAAAATTTTGTCTCATATGAAATAATATAAAACTCATACTTCTTGGCAATATTTGGAGGCATTACAGATTTCAAAATATTGGATCCTGAGCTTTACATCCTCATTAAGAATTTGGAGGAGAGGTAGGAAAAATTCCATGTACTCCGACCAAGCAGACGTTCGTTCAGCGATTCATTGAATGATGACACTGGGATCACAAACCTCATTTAAAAAAAGGAATTACATGAACTCAAAGAGCTGAATTTATCAAAGCTCGAGAAGAAATAACAGCAGAAGTATGTTTTTCTATTGAAAAACACCCAAACATCACAGATTTAGGCTTGTTTTTAAAAAAAATATTTATTATCTAAAAGGGCATATCTTGCCATGTTGTGCTGCTTTATGTCAAACACAGGAACATTGTGAATGACTCTGCTGTTGAAGGGTTACAGTGATTTTCAAACGCAAGCATCGAATAGAACATGCAACAAGTTTAACGGAGTCTATTGGTTCAGAGTTATCTCATTAAATATTTTTTGAATTTAAAATTTGGACTACCGGAATATTACTTAAAAGTGCTTAGGTGTTTCGTAAATTAAGTGCACCATTATATTTACCAGGAATTATATGTAATTTGAAGAAAAAAGTAGTTTCCCGCCATTAACCTCCTTAAATATTATTGGCCAGCGTACCTGTGTTGAAATTAAGCAACACAACCTTACTCACCAACACGCATTTATTTAGGAAATGTAGAAAATTAAAAGAATAAGAGGTAAACACCATCCTGCCAGAAGGAATTAAAAAACAATTCTGAATATCGAATATTATGTTGGGTCTGTTGGTAGTAAAAATAAACGAGTATAGAGTAAACGACATCTGATGATAACTTTAAAAGCTATGATTTGCCTTAATCTGCGTGCTGTTATATGGCTTCACTGGAAAGGAAAATGAGTCGGCTGGAGAATCTATATATCTTCTACACATATCAATTGGCACGCATTTTGGGAAATGATTTTAGAGCCATCCAACTTGGAAGCAGAAACTCTTCTGGTGCAAGAATGAGCTCCTAGGCCCTTACAGATCGTCGCAGAACCGTCTATCGACACCGGAAGTATTTCGGCCTAAACATTTCCAATTACACATCTCAGGTGCCGATAGCCGGTACCTATCGCCGTTACAAAGCGTGAACAACACACTTTAGCGAATTCTGATAAGCTAGCTGCCAACAAAAATAGAGCTTTCATGAAATGCCGAAAGGAAATCGAAAGCTCTTGCCGAGAATTTCTTTCAATATATCCAATAACCAGAGAAGACGTCTAAAAAAATGGAAGAAGAAACGATATCGACAACACATTCATATATCTATTTTGCTGATCTTCTGTTGAAGTTTGCTCTCCTCTCCTTCACCTTCAAGATCAGGACATCGGTCGTACACACAACTTTGTTTATATGAATCTTGTACAATAAATTCAGAGAAAAAGAATTATACATCTTCATACATTAACTAAATGTTTTTCTCTCTTTCTCTGAGAACATCGATGAAACACTTTTGCAAACCCATTAAACTTGACGTAAATTAAAATATTGCAGAGAAGAAATACAAAACAGAAAAACCGCATTTTTAAATGACTGTCTTTATTCTTTTTCGCTTATTATTTTAGTTGTGCAGAAATAATATATATTGGTTGAAACGATTTCTTATTTTTGTCATTTCGTCATTTATTTCCTAGACTGTATAAGTTATATGATTTTACTTTCCCATGAAAAGCAAAGTTTTAAAGTTCAGCCTGGTAATGGAATATTTTATTTAGCATTTCGGCATTTCCAAGGTTTGGATGTTATGTAGACGAGAATCTTCACATTTGGTGGCATGTAAAACGTTTACAACAGAGTAAGAGAAGGAGAAAAACTGTTATACCACGGAAAAGGATAGAGTATCACAAACTGAGATATACATTGATAATATTTAGGGCAAAATTAGAGTAATAGTTGTTTTTTGAGAAATAATTTTTCATTTATAGAAGCGCAGTTATGTTCAATATTTAATAAGGTGGCACATGAACAGATGTTAAAAGAGCAGGTGTTGGGAGCCCGCTAATGAAAAATTCTGATTCATAAGCTTTTCCGCTGATAGTATCTTCATGCTAAGACATCAGGAAACCCATTTGAAAATCAATTAGAAACTCAGTATAACAACCCTTTGATTCATGTTATATATTTCTAAAATTATTTCAACAGCAAAATGCTTCTGCATCATTAACAGCTCCGTTTTTATGCGCGTTTGATAAATTCATTATTTTACAACATCTATCATTGTGCAACATCGCATTGTGCTGCACTGTTTTTCTATGATTTTTTTTATACCTTGTGTGACAAACCGGTATTTCATAGCTGAAATACAATATATGTTTACAATTTTGTGCAATGATAATGCTATTTGCAATTTTATTTTAATAATAGTGATTGCTATATAAATGCTTGCAAACATTGTAGGTAAATCGCATTAAATATTTTAAACGGAGTTTTTGGAGTATATTAATAAAGAAATCAAATCATTATATTAAAATTTCTTATAATCCGTCATATGAATAATTAGTTAATACTTTGTTTCTTGAAAAAATGATTATAAGTATTTTAATTTTTTAGAGTGGGTATAATCAGATAAAATTCATTTGAATTTCGACGTGCTTAACTAATGGGAAGCGCGTTTGCGCTGAAATTTTGCAGCATTATCGTTTCGTCTCATAGCTCCTGCTGGAACTGGTACGGTCTGAGTACGAGTGTAGTTTAACAGTGAAGTCATTTACAGCAATGCTTCTTCAAAGCTCCGACAGTTGTCGGAGCATCGTATCGTGCACGAACATCGCTTCACATTGTCACACTATCGTAGCATTTATAACAGAAGATTTGAAATGTCTTGATAAGTTTATTTACATATGAATTTATAAGCTGCAATCACATACTGTAGTTGCTAACACACAACCACTAGTTTTATTTTGATTTTGATTAAGGCACATTTCAAAATACAAGTCAAAGTGTTATACAATTGGATACTTACATAACGAAATAGCAGACAGTAGGATGGATTGATTCATATTCACATACAAAATAAAATCGAGATCTTGGAGCTATTTCCCTGGCAAGGCAATTTAACAGACGAGACCCAGTCATGAATTGTTACAATTTCAATGGCTATGAACAACAAATTTATCAGTTATGCATTATCAGTGATATATAATTTATTTGTATTGTAACCAAAAAGTTTATAATTAAACTGGAAATATTTTGTGATATTTATTTGCATTCTCTGCACGAAATTCCGGTAAAACTGTACCGAATTTTTCAGCAATGCAAAGCTTCTGCCATAACTGTCGTAGAGCTGGTTCTTAAAGGATGAGATCGTATTCCGAGTTTCTGCTCTTCGCACTTGTACTGAATTTAATTCCGGAAAACGGGCCAGCCATTCCAGCCCTTGGATATCCTGCACCACAAATAATTTCTGCATTGACATTGTGGCCGCCCCGGTGGCGCAGTGGTCTAAGCGATGGCCTCTGATCATTCGTCCGAACGGGGTCCGGGTTCGAATCCCGGTGAGGCATGGATGTTGTGTTTGTCTTACGGCACTGGCTCTTTCCCTTCCCTGGAACCAGTGACCCTAAATTAAGGGACGAGCGACTGCTTATAGCCCATTGAGTTGCTCACGGTGGGTTAGTCGTGTTTATCTGTGCTCCTCACGTTTTCGTTGGTGTGTTATTTTTCTTCGTTGTCAGTGTTCTATTTCGTGTGTGTGTTGTGTGTGAAGGTTCCGTGTTTCTTTTTATATGCCTGCCGAGCTGGTAAGTGCTTATTTTGATTAGTTTACCTTATTTTTCTGTCTTGTCCAAGCTGGCTAAGGGCTAAGCTTTTCCTCGCCATTGCAAATGGCGGCTTCCGGGGAGAATGACGTCCTAACCCTTGCTACCGGAAATGATGATCACCCGATAACAGCTTCTCTAAATACTACTACCAATGACGAGTCAATCTCGATAAACCACTCCTCCTTGCAGCCTTCTGTTGCTGCCTTACCATCGGATATCGCCTCTTCTTCCAAGTCTCCCAGCGGCGATACGATGTCTTCTCCGAAAGCTAATGATGACGCCATGGATGTTTCGCACTCCATGCCGGAATCATCTCCAAAGCAACGTACAACTACCCTCTCATATGCTGACGTAACCGCATCTAAGTCGGGACCTTCCCAGTCTTCTTTTTCTCCTGGACAATATGAGATGACGCATAATGCTGAAGTCATTGAGGTTGTCCTTAAAGAAGATACCCCTTCTGCTCTGAAATTCCTTCAAACTATGGAGAATGGTGTTGTGTTTCCGAGCCTGAGAAATACAAAACTTACTGCATATACTGCAGCTCTTCGAGAGATTGTTCCTGCATCAGCCATAACTCATGTGGGCAGGAAGCCTTACAAAGTAGTTATTTACTTCTCTACTCCTGCCCATTCCCTACATGTACTGACCAAGGGCATCTCAATTGGTGATCGTCACATCCATGCCGAACCTGTTTCACAGAGTTCCGTTGTTGTAAGCTTCTCACCAGTTCCACCTGAGGTTTCAGATGATCTCTTGATTGCCGCTCTTCTTCCTTATGCCCGGATCATTGGAGGTGTAACTACCTACTCTTCGTTTCCAGAGGTGCCAGAAGATAGATACCTACTCGGGTTTCGCCGCACTGTTCGTGTGGTCTTCCCTTCAGAGGAGCACATGCTGCGTATTCCACCCACTTTACGTGTACGCTGTTGCATGCACATTAGAGAGATATTCATCACAGTAGGCTACGTCTGTCCGAATTGTAAAGGCACGGGACATCCCCGCGCTCTATGCCCTCATAATGCGAACACTCTTTCCAAGTCAACAGCACGACCTTCTTCCTCTTTGTCACGCCAATCGGCATCCTCTTCTGGTGCTAAAGACCAGCAACAGCAGACTTCCTCAAAAAGTAGTGATACAGTAGTTGGTCAACCGACGTCTACAAAAAGTAGTGAGACAGCCGTTGGTCAGCCGACGTCTACCAGAAGTAGTGAGACAGCCGTTGGTCAACCGACGTCTACCAGAAGTAGTGAGACAGCCGTTGGTCAACCTACGTCTACCAGAAGTAGTGAGGCAGCCGTTGGTCAACCGACGTCTACCAGAAGTAGTGAGACAGCCGTTGGTCAACCGACGTCTATGGGTAAACCCTCGACCTTGGGTGATGCATTGGCGCCCACTTTATCTCTTCAGTCAAAAGAGGCATCAATTGTTAATCCAAAGTCTCCTATAGAGATGGTTGATGACGATTCTCGTCATACTGCTACACCGACCGTTGAGGATGTTTCTTCAGTTCCTTTTAAATTGCCGGAAGTTCCAATTCCGGTTACAGCACTAAAAAGTCGTGGACGGGCGAAGCGACGTAGAACTTCACGCCCTCAGAATAAGAAGTTTAGAATTACAACTACCCTTAAGGCAGGACGTGATTGTTCTATTAGTTAGATGCTCACGTCTGAAGGCTCTATGGAATCTGATACAGATGATGGAACAATTATTCCGATCTCCTGTGAAAACGTTTTACATATTCTAGAGGCATCCTCTCTTCCACAGACACCTGTGTCTGGGGAGAAGGTGTATGCGTTCCTAATAAGTCCCCGTAGAGACAAGCTGTCTCGCAATTTTTTGGAAGGTTACTCCCACTGTCTGTCTGACACCATGAATCAAATGTTGGCGATACATTCTCATTTACGTACCGTTCCGGGCAGAGATCTGGGTGGTCCCTACTGGGCAAAGAAGTTCCGTAGCCATCTCGCCAAGTTACAGAACGCAGCCGACAACATCCTCCAACCATCATCAGACTATTCTGTTCAAGACAGTCTCACTGAATAGTAGGGGTATGTGTACCCCTTTGGCGAATGCTTTAGTGTATGAAGACGTCCACCACCTCAAAGCAGATCTCCTACTTTTGCAAGAGACAAATTGTCTATCCACTTCACCCTTCCATCGCTGGAGGAGATGGGACTATCAGTTTCATCACGCGTATAGGCTCTCTCTTCGTGGAGGTTTAGCGATTGGTGTACATAATAGATTTCGTCAAGCACTCTCCTCTGTTAAAGTTCATAACCTGTGCCGAGATTTATTGCAGCGACTCACTTTCGTCCTAGATGGACAACGATATTTAGTTTTCAACATATATATTCCATGTTCATCTACACATCTAACGTTGTTATTTTCGTCGCTCCGCACTGCACTTCAGTCAGCATTACCATCAGATCATGTGCTCATTAGAGGAGACTTTAACTGTACACTTCAACCAGAGCTCGATCGCGCTCCTTCGAGGATTGAACATTGTTCACGTCTTGTGGAGCAATTGCGATCATTAGTGTCTGATTTTGATTTACATGACGTGTTCCGACGATTGCATCCGACATCCATTTCACATACCTGGAGAGCTTCATCTGCATCCTCCTCTCTTTCTGCCAGGCTGGATCGATTTTACGCTTCTGCTCCGTTATTGCCCATTACAACGGATTGTATGCACTCTCCTACAGCTTCATCGGATCATTGTGCCATCACTATCTCCTGTAGCTCTTCATCCCGTCTGCATGTTAGACCTCGGTCATGGACACTGGACACTTCTCTCCTAGCTGATGAGAATATGTGCACCGAGATCAGAGATCTTCTTGATCATATGCGAGAGGGCCTGTCCACTGCACCTTGTGCCATCAATTACTGGCTCGAGGTAAAATCTTACCTAATTTATCTTCTCAGACGTCATTCCTTCTTCGAAGGCACGAAGCGCTTCATGGAAAAGCAAAATCTCCGAAACATCCTGTTACAGCTTGGTGCGAGTCATCCCATGTATACAGCTTACCAAGCGGATCTTAGAGCACTTCTTGAGCCTCGTGCACGTCAGGTAATTCTTCGTCTCCGTCTACAACATCTATCACCAGAGGACTGCTCCTTTGAGTTTCTATCCGCGTTAGAAGAAAAACGCCGCTCGTCGCATCAGCTTCGACTACTTCGGCGGCCTGATGGTGAAATCATCTCTGATCCGGATGCAGTTTGCTCTCAGGTTCTTCGATATTTTACTATCTAATACAGTGAAACTCCTCAGTCTTCTGTTTCTGCTTCTGCTACTTTACTCTTTGCTCTTCCCCAAGTTTCTTCCAATCTCGCTGATTCCCTTTTACAACCTATTTCGCAGACTGAACTTCGGACCATTCAGGCCTCTCTAAATTCCCGTGCTGTCCCAGGTCCAGATGGCCTTCCGCTCCTTTTCTACCGTACTTTTCTCCCTTCGTTGCTTCCATTTCTTCTCGCCGCTTTCAATGCTGCTCTTTCTTCCTCTTCTCCTCCGAGGGGTTTCACAGAGGCTCATATGGTGTTATTCCCCAAGAAAGGCGATCTGCTTGACTTGGGAAACTGGCGTTCTATCTCGCTACTAAACATTGACTATAAACTCTTCACTAAACTCCTGTCCAGTCGACTCAACCAAGTTCTTCCATTTCTTCTTTCTCCCGACCAGACCTACACGGTTCCTGGTCGGTCCATCACTTCTAATCTCAATCTCCTTCGAGATCTCCTACATCTGGCTCGTACTAACTCTGAAGCACTTGCCCTCTTTAATCTAGACCAAAGAGCTGCTTTCGACAATATCTCACATTCGTATCTTTCTGCTGTTCCCATTGCTTTCGGCTTTCCTTTTGCTTTTGTTACCTCTATTCTTGCCCTTTATCAGGACGCTGCTTTCCATGTCAAGACGGCCGCCTTCTTGACTGCACCTATTCCTTTTCGGCGAGGCATTCGGCAGGGTTGCCCACTTTCTGGGCAGCTCTTTGCCATTGCTTTTGAGCCGTTTCTTCGGTCTGTCCATCGAGTCTTTATAGATGCACTGCCACCGCCTACTGAAAGTACTAGGCACTTTTCTGTGACATACTCTGCATATGCTGATGACGCGACGTTTTGTGTACGGACATACGCTCAATTCGACATCTTGCTCCAGATTTACGATCAATATTCTTCATGTTCAGCGGCATCACTTAATACATCCAAGAGTGCAGGTCTATGGGGCGGAGCGTGGGCCTCTAGGACTGACACCCCGTGGGGCGCCTCATGGACTGCTTCATCCCAGAAATTCCTTGGGGTCCATCTCGGAGTCCGTCTTTCTGGTCAAAATGAAACATGGAATGCTCTCAGAACACGCCTTAATCGAACTGCTGCCTTCTGGCGAGGTTCCCAGTTTTGTACTTCTTACTTCTCAAGAGCTAGAATAGCTCAGACTTATATTCTTTCACCATGCCTATATGCATGGTCAGCTGAACGTATGCCCATTTATCACCTCAATGAAATCACTCGAATCATCTCAACGATAATATGGAACAGGTACCATTGGATCCAGGTCTTCACTCTCTGTCGTCGAGTCACTGATGGAGGTATTTCACTGCTGGACGTTCGCACCTACTATAAAGCACATAAAGTGGTTTCTTTCCTGCGGCTACTAAGTGCACCAGAGTCGCCAGTTACGCTCGTTAAAGATGTCATGATATCGCCTAGGAATTCCCGAATCACTTTCATCATGTATCTTCTAATGGATCAATCTCCTTTTTTCCATTCTAAACTTTCCCCTTTCTACAAAGAGGTCCTTTCCTTTCTCCGTTCTCTACCCCTCTTCCGTGCTCCACCGGCTTCCACCACTGAACTATTAGCTGAGCCCCTGTTCTTTTCTTCCATCCTTCATCAACCTAATGCTCCTTACTTTACTGACCTTTCCTGGCTCCCCGCCGGAATAGTATCTGTTCAGGATCTAATTTCTCCAGATCTTTCTTGGAAATCCTTCTCTGATCTTTCCCCCCTCCTCCCCCTACCTCCCTCTCTTTCGCTGTATGATTCCTTCCGTTCTTCAATCATTACCCTCTTCCCTAACCTTGCCTCTCAAGCTGGGTTAACTCTTGTTCCCTCTGACTCTCTTCCTTTTCCCTTTTTCCTTTCCGCTCGGGGCTCATCACTTCCTCTCTCCAGTTTTTCTATCTCGTCTCTTTACCGTTGTTTCATTTATCCACTGTATGCTACACCATTGATGATTCCAAATGTTCCGAATGTCGCCCTTTCACAAGTGTGGTCCATGTCTAATTCGCCACTATCTGTTCCAGCGGAAAGAAACATCCAATGGTTGTTTCTTCATCGGCGGTTACCAGTTCCTACCAAATTATTCAGGATGACGCTTGTTGATTCGCCTAACTGCATGTTTTGCTCTACGATTGCGGACGTAGATCATGTATATCAACATTGCACAGTGCTTCTTCCCTTGTTACATCTGACCTTCACTACTGCACAGTGCCTTAGTACTACTGATCTCTCTTTCTCAGCCTATAGCACGCTACTCAGTTCCAGTACTCTGCCTATTCCTATATCAGAGTCATGTGCTTATGTTTTCATATTAGCAAAACATGTGATTTTTTGCTACTACCAACAGCTTCGTTCTACCCCTATACAGCCTACCATCTTTCAGGCGGGAGCTGCCATGTGCAGTCAGTTCTGGAACAGACTGATTTCACGCTTGAGGCTTGCTTTCACTGTTGCTAAGGCTGCGAATCGAATCCTACACTTTATGTCAGTGTGGTCACCTTGTCGTCAATGGTTTTCTGGTCCATCAGAAGACCTTAGACTATTGTTCTGACTTCTGTGAATTTTTTTAGACTAACTAAAGTAGAGTTTTGTGATTAACGTGTTCTTAGGTGCCCTCTTTATCATTGCTGCCCAATGTTACTGCGCGTCTGCATGTTTCTCACCAACAAGGTCCTGTAGGTGGGTTTTTTTTTTTTTTTTGTAACACCACAGGCACTTAGATAAAGTTTAAAGTTTTATGTTCAACGCTTTCCTTATGTCTGCCGGGCTTTATAATTTCTGGTTTATGCTCACGGTGCTGAGCAAATGTTTGTTAATGTTTAAATTTAATTATTAATTTTGCACAGTGGGGTTTTTGATCATGTTACATGTACATAAAGGTATATGATCAGTCAAATACACAATGTTCAGCGAGGTTTAGCACTTTTGTTGTACAAATAATAATTGTTCCTCGTTCAGATATTTGTACTATACCTGAAGTATAGTTGCTATGCCAAAAGCTCAGTTTTGTATATACTAATGTACTTTCCTAATTGCACTGTAAAATTTATGTTCGGCACATTTTGCATGTTGGGTCAAAATTAGATGTCTTAAGTTTTATGCTCATGGTGCGGAGCAAACGTTTTGATAGTATTTCAATTATATGTTAATGTTACACAGTGTGGTTTTTCTCATGTCACATGTGCCTACCAGGAAATAATCAGTCTTTTACATGATGTTCTGCGCTGTATTGCACATTTGCTGTACAAAGAGTCAGTTTCATATTTTCATTATTTGTATTGTACCCGAAGTATAAATTTTCTGTAAAACGCAAGTTCTGTTTGTACTAATATACTTTACTCTTTGCACTGTGAAATTTACAGTTGTACCATGGAATTGTAATTCTTTATTAGTGTCTTCCCTATGCCATTGCACCTTGTGTACATATGTTGTTGTTCATTACAAGTTAATCTATAGTATTGTGATTGAGGCACTTGTTTAAGCCTAAGTAATAGTTCTTTTTATAATTTGACAGTGTTTCACAATAGAGATATTGCATTCAATTTGTATAGAGTTCACACCATCATTGTAAATTAGATTATTTATTCGCTTATCTTTCAGACACTGAAAAGTATAGCCTTCTGCTCTTTTCTTCTTTTTTTCAAGATTGCTCAAAATATACATGTTTGTTTTTGCACTGTAAAATTTATAGTTCTACCTTGTACTGGTGTTCACCTATTAGAGATGGCACTCTGCTGATGCACATTGGGAACATATGTTGTACATAGAATAAGTCAACCCTTCAGTTCAGTATTGTCAGTGTTATGAATTTGCTTACATTGTATATAGTGCATCCACATAGTGTAAATATCTCATCGCATTGTAAATAGGTCATCTACTTGTTTATCTTTTGGTAACTGTTAAGCACAGGCCATCTGTATCTTCCTGTCCATGTTTGCTCCAAATAAATATTGTTGAAGCTCACGGTGGTCGTTAAACCTCCAAAAAAATTGACATTGTGTGCCTCACGGCTTTAGTTATTTCTCAAACAGGAAGAGAACAGTACCGAAACACTATCCTAGCATAGTTAGAACAAAAATATACGTACTGGATTTAGCTCGAAATAATGAGCCTGCCAGTCCAACACTAGGACATCCTGAAACAAAAACTACTTCTAGACATACATTATGGATGGCACAGCATTAGATCTTCCTTAAAGAAGAAGATAACAATACAGAAACACTATACCATCAAAACCAGTACCGAATTATTTTGAAAATCTTAGCACAGAGTCGTGGTTCGGGTACAAGGTACCATCACCAAAATGCATGGGCTTTATCACCAAAACCAGCCAAAGACCATCAGAGAAACCTACACAAACTAGAATGTTTTGACAATGTAGTTCGTCGGAGAGCGTTTCTCTACGAAGCTTCTTATCTAAAAGGTTCCATCGGAAAAAAGGGCTGAAGAGTGATTTACCACTACCCACGACCATTTTGCACACTTAAGTTGTCCACGAACGCGGAGAGCAGAAAGTAAAACAGTGAGGCTACTGCTGAAAATAAAACGACTTCTACTTTGTTTTGCTTTGAAGTGTTATAACAGGACTTAGAAGATAGCATAGAATATGCAAAAGTATCACACAAAGGACACTAGTTTCAGCACCAGGAACCAATTTAGTAATTTGCATAATAATCATTTTTTTCTTATTTGCATAAATAAAAATATCTAAACAGTTAGACTAAGAATTGTTGGAACTTATTACTCTGGGATAATTTCTCAAAATTAATTCCAGTGGAAGAGATCACAAACAAACCAATATAAGTGTACACAACACATCAGCTCTTACATATAGTGGAGAGCATAGCAGCAAGCAGCAGCCCGAAGCAAGAACAGGGAGAGAAAGCAGGGGAAAGAAAAAAGTGACCGATCGATTTCTAAGTAAGAACATTATGAGTTGCAAGGAGGTCAACGTGTTTATATGAGAAAAAGGAAGTACATGTAAAAGGGTATGAACGATTAACGTTAAAGCACTTCAACAACGTACAGGTGCTTTCTTCGTTCCAGGAGATAAGTTAGATTTCAATGTATATACCGCCTTTTGACAATTCATGTTTTGTTTCATAAGTCAATATCACGATCAATGATGATGGTGAACATTCGTACAAGTTTAGTTAAAATCCAAGTTTGAGAAAAAGAAACCTTTTCCCTCGTGCGAAAGATTTTACCCAATACTCTATTTTTTGAATCACTTTGTCTCTGTGATGTCAATGTGGGTTTCACAACATTAAATGAATAAACAGTGAGTGTACAATGTCTTCCCATTTTGTTTGCTGTTTAGACGACTGGCTAAAATTACATTTTGCAGTCACGATACTAAAATCCTGTACAAAATGTTCAAACCCTCTACATGTTGTGCAAATGGAATTCTTAAGATGCAGTTAAAACAATTTTGTGAATATTTTGCAAGTTTTCAAATATTTTTCGAAAGGTGCATTGAAATTGCATTGAAATTTCCGTTATTTGCACACAAAACTGTTTAAAAATTCCAGTGTGAGAAAAACTGTTCCTCCGAAATTATTTCAGTCAGCATAAAGGTATCTCATGAATAATTAAATCTTGGGTATAAAACTAAAAATTAGGAGCTATAACAATTCAATGTAGCCTGAGTAACCAAAGATATTCTGGGGAAATGTGCTATGTATACGGTAAAATTAATTTATTTCGGTTTTTTTTTAATTCATTGTTTTAAGAAACAAATATTTAAATACTAAACCATTACTAACTTTTGAAGCTGATTTCTTTCTTTCATTTACACGAAGTTCACCGGATTTACGAAAAGTCTTGGAAAAAATTGTCTGCACTGTAATTATTATTTTAAAAACATTTTTAAAAAGTATAATAAGAATAAAAATAAGTATGCTTTCGAAATCTTTGATGTAGTAAGCTCTTATTTTGAATTCTTACGAGGCCGAAACGGACGTTTCAAAGTAGGTTTAAAGAAATGTAGCAAAACACCAAAAAGAAATGAATAGACTGAAGATAATTTAAATCGTACAATGTTGCTAATATTATTCTGAGTAAATAAATCCATATAAGAAGTATCAAACAGGATCCTACAATTCCTTAAACAACCGCAAGCTGAAAGGATTTCTTGGTTTTACCAGCGGAGGAAAGAAATATATCTAGGTAGTTTTTTCATAGCTAAAATTTCGCGGAAAAATGGAACTTTTAAATAGATTTAGGTGAAACATAATGAAAAAATGTGATGTAGCTTTACCTTCTCCAGAGGTGTAGGTGTTAGTTATTTGAATACGATATGTGAAAATTATATTTTCTATAGTAAAGAATTTCCGATTTTAAATATCTCTATTACCAGAAAGAGATATTTAAAATCGGAAATTCTCTTTCAAATGGACATATATCCAGATACGCCAGAGTACGCGTAAACTCTGTAAAAAATTGTGAATATGCACAGCATACGTTTTATATAAAAACATATGCGTTTTGGTTAGGACTTTCTCATTTGAGAGAAGTTGATCTGCAGATGTCTCCATCTAGGTGCGCATTATTTAAAGACGATAAGTTTACAATTCTACTGCAAACAGCATCCTCTTACATGAAGACGATAAGTTTACAATTCTACTGCAAACAGCATCCTCTTACATGAAGACGATAATTTTGTTCATACAGTAGAGAAAGAAGTTTTCCTATTCCATACTTCGATACAGAGATAAAGTTTGAAAATTATGTATAAATGCTGTTGTAGGGGTGAGACATAGACTTTCGTGCTAAGTCCCGCCTTCTTTCCGATAGGCGTCCGTGAGTTAAGTTAACAACTTCCCCCACAGCAAATAATCTGAGGTTCTCACTCTCGTAATTTATTAATAATAAATTTATCATCCAGGCCCCTCTTCCTCTGCCTTTTCGTGTAATTATCCGCGAATCAAGGAAGGGAGAGAATGGCTACTGTAAGGCACTTCATCAACTTCAATAAATACTTCGTGAATAAGAAAGATAATAAATTTAATGAATTAAAGTACTAGTGAGAGTCTGGTTCCGGTGCCAATGTCCGCGTCGACGAATTTGTGGCATGCGTCGTCCGTCACGAAGTGTTCAATATTAAATCCGTTGCCCTATCGCCACTCTAATCATCCGAGTCGTTCCGACTCCACTCTGTAATTCGAAACACTCGGTTTCACGCTAAAAACCAGGAACTGCGTTCATCGGAGCATAAAATCTCCACAGTCTATCCGTCTTCCAGACACTCGTTGCAAATCCTTTTCACTTTCTCCCGTAGCCTCCCGCTTCACGCAAATAACAGGAACTGCGTTCCTTGGTGCATAGACGCCACACGTCTATCCGTCTTCCAGACGCTCGTTGCAATCTTTTACGCTTTCTCCCGAAGCCTCTAGCTTCCCGCAAATAACAGGAACTGCGTTCCTCGGAGCATAGACGCCGCACGTCTACCCGCCGTTCAAGCGCACCCCGCAATCCTCCTTCTCTCTCCCGAAGCACACGGCTTCACGCAAGAACCAGGAACCGCATTCCTCGGAGTCAAGCTCCCGACGTCTACTCGCCTTCCAAGCCGCTTCGCATTACCTTTCTTCTCTCTCCGAGGCTATCTCTTATCCCCCTTGCTCCAGAGGTCCCCTCCCTTCTTTTTCGGCCCCCTCTACCACGAGGCGCTGACCTACTACAAGGCGCTGACCTTGTCAGGTCCTGGAGCGAACCTGACCTTTGTCCGCAGGCACCCCTTTCTTCGAATCTGCACCCCAGCCGCTCCTGCTTCTGGGGAAATCGCTCTCCCTCGCTTATTGTCTCCGTGCCCAACGACACACCACACATTCCACCTGACGAACTTCTGTACGTGGAAACCAGACTCTATACAAACAGAACAAAACATACAACAATACTGACATTCTTTTACACAAAGGACGTATTCAGTCTTCCCAGACAGGCTGGCGCCCTTCTAACCTTGGGCATTGTATATGCACACAGTTAATGAAATAAAGTTATTTCCTTGTTTCCTTGTACATAAATTAGCACTAGATCATATCTTAATTGATATGCATCTCATTATTACTTTTCGCCCTTACAGGCCTCGGCCCCTGAGACGAAACATGCGGGGTCCTTACTTCGCATGGTGAGTCCTGTTCACTTGAGTTTCTATATATATAGTGTTTTTCAGTTTATCACCTCACATACAGACACAAACAGGCGAAAATAATAATATCACTTCCCCCGTTCCTTTCTCTTTTTTTTTCTTTTTCGTACAACAGTACCACCTTCGAGCCCCCTGAGTCTCTACCTGTGTAGTGATACTCTTGTGTTCATCAGGACGCTGATCACCTAATAAAGCATCAGCGTGAGGGATTAGCTTGCCTGCTATGTGCGTTATTTTAAGGTTGAATTGTGAGATGGCCAAACTCCATCTCTGTAGTTTAGAGCTCTGGGATGCTGCGCTAGTCAAATAAACTAGCGGATTGTGATCGGACATTACTTCCACTGGATGCCCGAAAATCCATCCTTCGAACTTCTGGAGTGCCCATACTATGGCGTAGGCCTCCTTGTGACTGGCGGCCCATCTGGCCTGCGTGCCGTTCAACTTCCGGCTGGCGTAAGCTACCGGTCGGATTTCTCTCCCGTTACTTCTCTGCGCTAAACAGCAGGCTACGGCAAATGAACTCGCATCCGTGTACAATAAGAACGGACGGTCAAAGCTTGGCGTCGCCCGTACTGGTGCGGAACATAAACATTCCTTCAGCCTTTTGAATGCGATGTCCATCTCTGTCGTCCAACTCACTTTCTCCGCGGCTTTCTTTCCCGTTAAATCGGTTAGCGGTTTCGCGATCTCGGCGAACCCCGGTACGTATTCCCGATAATAACTGCAGAGTCCCAGGAAACTACGTACTTCCTTCTTCGTCTTCGGCTGTAACAGGTCCCTGACCACCTGTGACTTCTCCGGGTCAGGCTGGTGACTCCCAGAACCGACCACGTGCCCTAAGTAATGCACTTTTTCCTTGGCGAAGCAGCACTTCTCTAGGTTCCCCGTAAATCCCGCTTCCACCAAGCTACCGATTACCTTCTCTAAATGTTGCAAGTGCTCCTCCCAAATCTTGGAGAACACTGCAACGTCATCGAGGTAAGCTACTGCATAATCCAAATGAGGGTTTAACACTTTGTTCATTATCCTCTGGAATGTTGCAGCGGCCCCCGACAATCCAAAAGGCATTACGTTCCACTGGAACAATCTTCGGTGGGTAGCAAACGTAGTGTATTTCTTGCTTCCGGGGTCCATCGGTATTTGATAATACCCCTTCAGCATATCCAAAGTTGTGATGTATTTTGCTGCCCCCACCTAGGCTAAAAGATCCGGGATGTGTGACATGGGAAATGCGTCTGCGACGGAGTGCGCGTTGAGCATTCTAAAGTCACAACACAATCTGACTTCCATTGTACGTTTAGCAATACAAACAATTGGATGACTATACTCTTCCCCCGACTCTTCTATCATCCCTCTGTCACATAACTCCTAAATCTGATCATCCACCGCCCGCTGCATAGATTGGGGCACTTTGTATCTGTGCTGAGTACGTAGCACACTCCCCGGTTTAACCGTTATCTCGTGGTTACCTAACGTGGTTCTTCCTACTTCCCCCGAAAAAAATACTTTCGAGCGATCTACCAACTCCTGTAGCTCCCAAAGTTGTTGCTGCGTGATATCTGGACTTTCTACGTTCAGCTGCTTGGGATCCTTCCTCTCTCCATCTTTCGGCTCCGCGGGCACCTCCCGAATCTCCCCGAACTCTACCTCTGATTCCAAAATTGCCAAATCATGTGCCAGGCTTAGCTCTTGTTTTCCCATAATCTCCGGGGCTATAAGTTGATTTGTCAATTGCCCTAACACCCTTTCTCTATGGTAGAGCACCCCTTCTATGTAAACATAACCTCCTTTTTCCTCTTTAGCACATCTACAAGCTTCCGATAAGGTCCTATCTTCCTCCTGTTGGCCTGCGAATACCGCGTGATCGGATCTGCTTACTTGCCGAGAATCTCCAATATCCTCGCCGGAGCCCGAACGAGCTATCTCCGTCTGCTTACTTTCTTTCCGTTCGCTTGCCTCTTGGTCTCCTGATTGGCTGTCCGACTTCGCCTCTTCTTCGACCACGCCCTCCTCTATCGGCGGCGGCTCGCTCTTTGCCTTAGGCGCTTCCGGTTCCTCCTCGACCCCTACCTGATTCACCGCGATATTAGCTCGGTGGGTACGGCCTTCCGTACTCTCATTCTCCGCTATCGAATCCTCCCTTTCTTTGTACTTTCGCTCTTCCCTCTCCTGTTTAGGTTCTAGCGCTTTCTGTAAATTAATCGCCCACTCGGGACTACAGTCTCTAACCGTTGACATTTTTACGTAATCTTCTGGAGTAATAATAAACTCATTACTCAAATTAGGTACTATGGCACAAACAATTTCACTGATTCCTATCGTTTTACTCCCCGCCTTTTCTAGAATTGTTTCCATAATCCTAATTCCAACCGTTTTTATGGGAAAAACGGCTGCTCTTCCATCAAACCCTGTCAGTTTTACCTTCCCAATTTCCTCCAATTTTTCTTCTCCCAATAATCCTCTCTTTAAACAATTGAATTCTGCCCCACTATCTACCAGTATATTATCTTGGAGCCCTGCCTCTGTGGTTACCATAATTTGTTCTCCTACAGGTATTTCTATCTTTTTAATCTCTGCTTGATTAGATCAAAAAACTCTTCCCACCGTTGCGCTCATCTTTCTCACCTCCTGTTCTACTTTTACTCCGGTCTCCTCTCTAAGTTTCTCTACTTCCTGGTTATTCTCCACCGCTACCCTTCCTACTTTTTCCACCTCGTCGTTCCGCCAATAATTGGAATTACTCCTGCCCTCCGGTCTTACGCTACCCTTCTGGGGACAAAATGATTGCCGATGACCTGGCTTCCTACAATAAAAACAGATTATGCCTCGATCTAAACTAGGGTTACCCTGACTTCCCATAGGTCGTTCTCTTTCTACCTTACTCCCGAACTTCATATCAGGCGCTTGGAATTTCTCCTTCTGAAACTGCCCACTACTGTTCCCGCTCTCTCGCTTCACGAATCCGCTTCCCGTAGAAATATACTGACTCCCTTTGGCATTGTAATTCGACGAAAAATTATCCTTCACCTTTCCTATCTCTAGTGCTGCCACATGACTCTCATATGAATCACATAACTCTTCCAATTCTTTAGACAAGACTAGCTTACCCGCCGCACCTCTCTGCAGTAAATAGGTTTTTAAGAATGGGGATAGTAATCCTTTAAACTTATCACACACTAGCAGATTTACTAATTGGTCGAACTCGGTTACTCCGCAGTTGGCTACATAATACCTGAGAGACCTGTCAATCCGTCCCGCTAGCTGTTGGAAGCTCTCCCCTTTGTTCCGGCGTATCGCCTCGAACTGCTTCATATATACATCTGGAGTCAAATGACATTCACTGAGAATAGCTTCCTTGACGGTATCATAATTATCATATTGCTCTACGGTCAGACGTCGGAACAAATGGTTTACGCAATCCGCATTGAATAACGCAATCACTAAACCGCCCTTGCATGCTCTCTGGTATGTCATGCAGAATAAACGCTCTCTCTAAGGTGTCAAAAAAATCCAATATCTCTTCGGGTTTTGTAGGGCTTTTGGGTAAATTCCTCTCTAGAATTCTGATGTAGTCGGCCAGCTTCGTTGACTGTCTCCCTGACGCTGATGCAACGCCCCGTTCGTTTTCTATCTCTAATTTTTTTAGCTCATAAGCCCTGGCCTCTTTTCTATCGGCTAGCTCCATCTCAATTCGCTGTTGCTCTAAATGTAATTCTATTTTTTTCTGTTCCATCTCCAATACCCTAAATTTATATTCCCATTCTAGACTTATCGAATTCCCTTCTATTCCTTTGTCATTAAATATTACTTCATTGCTAGAATTCAATTCATTATCTGTTCCTCCCTGATTTTCTCTTTTGCTTCCCTCGGAATTCCGTTCATCGAGTTCTTCATTAATTTTCCCTTCCAAAATCTGTTCCGCCATTATCATGCAACAATAATATACACTTAATACAAAAATATATAAACACTGAAATAAAATAATACAATTCCCCGATGGTTAGCCTTTGCTCTCACACTACTAATTTCTATCTACTTCGCTGAGATACCTAGTTAAATATCATTTTGATCTCTAACTTTTACTTTTTCTTTTTATCTAGGCTAGTACCTATCCTTCTCTGTCCGCTATTTTCTTTCTTCACATAAAAAAATATACTTTCACAATTTATTATCTCAAACTCTTCTTACTATATCCTCACTACTCTTAAGTTAAATTTATCTTAGAAAGGTTACCTCTAGTACTCCTAGTGTCCTGATGAAACTTATTCAGCTATTTCTAACTTATACACAGGTATCGACACAGGTAATCAAATTGCGGCTTCAAAAGTAGTACTTACCGGGCTCCTCGGGCCCCTTCGACTTCTCTGTTGCAGCTAAACTGCGGTCCGCGATGGGACTCCCTAAACAGGGAAAGTCCGGTCCCACTGGTGACGTGAGACGTGGTCTCCCGGAATTCTGTCTTGCACACTGGGTCCGAGCCTGGTCGGCTCTCTCCGTCGTGTATTGGTAACGTGCCTTGCCGGCCCTCTCGTCCTGAATCCGGTTGCGATCTTCGTAGTTGTCGGTCTCGTCCGTTGATCCTGGTTACGGATCTCCCTGTCACTGCCGTCGATGAAATCCCCACTTTTCTATGTACACAGAGTCCTAGTAGCAGAGGTTGACTTCCGTTGTTCCTCACAACAAGAATTACTTATTCACTTATTTCTTAGCCTCGCCTTCTCCTCCTCGGGTTTAATTGGTATCAAACATTCATCCTGTCGACTGCGCCATTTATTACTTTGCTGTAGGGGTGAGACATAGACTTTCGTGCTAAGTCCCGCCTTCTTTCCGATAGGCGTCCGTGAGTTAAGTTAACAACTTCCCCCACAGCAAATAATCTGAGGTTCTCACTCTCGTAATTTATTAATAATAAATTTATCATCCAGGCCCCTCTTCCTCCGCCTTTTTGTGTAATTATCCGCGAATCAAGGAAGGGAGAGAATGGCTACTGTAAGGCACTTCATCAACTTCAATAAATACTTCGTGAATAAGAAAGATAATAAATTTAATGAATTAAAGTACTAGTGAGAGTCTGGTTCCGGTGCCAATGTCCGCGTCGACGAATTTGTGGCATGCGTCGTCCGTCACGAAGTGTTCAATATTAAATCCGTTGCCCTATCGCCACTCTAATGATCCGAGTCGTTCCGACTCCACTCTGTAATTCGAAACACTCGGTTTCACGCTAAAAACCAGGAACTGCGTTCGTCGGAGCATAAAATCTCCACAGTCTATCCGTCTTCCAGACACTCGTTGCAAATCCTTTTCACTTTCTCCCGTAGCCTCCCGCTTCACGCAAATAACAGGAACTGCGTTACTTGGTGCATAGACGCCACACGTCTATCCGTCTTCCAGACGCTCGTTGCAATCTTTTACGCTTTCTCCCGAAGCCTCTAGCTTCCCGCAAATAACAGGAACTGCGTTCCTCGGAGCATAGACGCCGCACGTCTACCCGCCGTTTAAGCGCATCTCGCAATCCTCCTTCTCTCTCCCGAAGCACACGGCTTCACGCAAAAACCAGGAACCGCATTCCTCGGAGTCAAGCTCCCGACGTCTACTCGCCTTCCAAGCGGCTTCGCATTACTCTTCTTCTCTCTCCGAGGCTATCTCTTATCCCCCTTGCTCCAGAGGTCCCCTCCCTTCTTTTTCGGCCCCCTCTACCACGAGGCGCTGACCTTGTCAGGTCCTGGAGCGAACCTGACCTTTGTCCGCAGGCACCCCTTTCTTCGAATCTGCACCCCAGCCTCTCCTGCTTCTGGGGAAATCGCTCTCCCTCGCTTATTGTCTCCGTGCCAAACGACACACCACACATTCCACCTGACGAACTTCTGTACGTGGAAATCAGACTCTATACAAACAGAACAAAACATACAACAATACTGACATTCTTTTACACAAAGGACGTATTCAGTCTTCCCAGACAGGCTGGCGCCCTTCTAACCTTGGGCATTGTATATGCACACAGTTAATGAAATAAAGTTATTTCCTTGTTTTCATGTACATAAATTAGCACTAGATCATATCTTAATTGATATGCATCTCATTATTACTTTTCGCCCTTACAGCTGTCTTCACATAACATCAGAGCATTCCACTCGAAAGCGTCACAAGGCAAAAAAAAATCCTAAATTTGTTCATATTGCGGCGCACGTTTGAAGGGGTTTAAAACAATATTCAAATCTGGCTAATTCAAGCAATGACATCAAGAGCGCCCCCATGGCCCCTAGGTCTGATGTGTATGTGCTTGCTTAGGATCGTTCATCCCAGATGGGTCTTGGTTCAAATTCCGTTTAGGCATGTATGCTGTGATTATCTTACGGCACTTGCTCACCCTCTTTCCTAGAGCCTGTGTGCCTAAATTCGATACCTGCATTCTATTATAGTCCATCTAGTTGCTCACGGTGGTCCTAAAGCCTCTTTTCCCAACAAAAACGAAAAAACAAATGTCACTGAGGAAAATATACTATACATTTAAAACTCTGGTGGGCAATAATTTTACCAAAAATTAATATTAAAAGTTTCCTAATTTTTAAGAATAATATTCTTTTAACGAAAAGTTTGTAAATATTTCGCACGACCAGTGTTGAAACAACGATATATGCATTTGGCTATTGGCAGTTTCGGAAAATCAAGCATTAAAATATATATATATATTCCGGTAAGACAGTGGGGCATTGATTTAAAGATTACATAATTTAGTGGAAACATACAGATATCATTTTAATTGAGCAACGTAGTGAAAAAGATTTATCCCTTTATTGATTGGAAAATATTACTATATTAAAATCAACCAGAATTAAATTTTGTAACACAAATATCTTTCAGAATTCAATTTTCCCACACGGCTTTGAGCAGGACTACGCCCTTGAGCGAAAAATAATTGCCATCAGGCTACCCGCCTGAAGACGTTTTCATGGTAGTGTCAGAAAAGTGTTATCATGAGTTACGCTACCTTAGCATTTTTTCGCTATGAGACTTGTAGAAATTGACACTTCTACCTTTCAGTACGGTGAGGAAGGATTTTTTTTTCCGATTGAAGGTTTAACGACCACCGTGAGCAAATCAATGGATTGTAAGCAGTCGCCCGTCACTAATTTTGGGTCACTGATTCCATGAAAGGGACAGAGTGAGTGCCGTAAGTCAAATACAACATCCATGCCTCACAGGGATTCGATCCCGGACCCCTGTTGGACGAATGATCAGAGGCCATCGCTTAGACCACGGCGCCGCAGGGGCAGCGAGGAAGGCTTGTATGAATGATTTTATACTCTTTGGAGTTCGATATGGAAAGTTCGAGATAAAGGGCGAAAAAATGTATTTACATTCGAGCGTTAGTGCAAAAACTAAAAATCGTTACTCCTTTAAAGCGATGCTATCGATCTGTTTAGAATACTCGAAGACTGAAGTAAAAAAAGAGTTCCTTTATATATTATTTTCGACCATTCTTAGGAAATAGTTCCATTGTACACTGTAAAAAATTGCCGTGAATTGTCGGTGTTTCAACCGTATTAAAACGGTTTACGGATCGTAAGCACGCCAACGGGCGTGAACCGTAAATTTTCGGTAGATAAACTACATGTTCACGGTGTTTAAACTGTTTTAACCATTACGGTATAATGCCTGTTTTTTTACGTGCTGTCGAATGGCAACATCTCACT
Source organism: Macrothele yani (assembly GCA_039090855.1). Taxonomy (NCBI): domain Eukaryota; kingdom Metazoa; phylum Arthropoda; class Arachnida; order Araneae; family Macrothelidae; genus Macrothele; species Macrothele yani. The sequence continues at coordinate 50,438,462 of CM077021.1, forward strand.
GGCCGCCATATTGGCATGAAGCGATGGAAGTCTCTACGTAAAGTAAATGTAACTCGTGGCGTGTGACTATATTGCCAATAGTTAAGCACCGCAGCATTTATTTTCGGTAAGTATTTTTTTTGTGTGTGTGTAAGTCACAGTGCATTATGATGAGATTGTTAGTATTAAGTGGTTTTGGTAACATCTGACAGACATACGAATTGAAACAAGTCTGATTTTTATTTCATGTATTTCGTACAAATTATTTATTGGGCCGCACAAGTTAAGTAAACGAATGCAGTAGATAACTAGTTTTCCTCGCTTTTCTTGTGACTAGGGTGACAACTAGTTTTGGCGAACGAGGAACAAATTGTATAATGGTCAATTTCACCCAGACGACGTTGGGGCCAGGAAATTTTTATTTAGCACACAATCGTAGGTGCTAAAAATTCTAACACCATGCTTCCTACATCTTTTATATATCTGAAGAAGAAATTGAAGAATTTTATGAGGAAATTCGTCATCTAAATAATAAAGGTAAGCAGCACTTGAAGATAATTATGGGAGATTTCAATGCAAAAATAGGGCACCGGCAACAGAATGAAACTTCAGTAGGTAAATTCGGTCACGGCAACAGAAACCAGCGTGGAAATACTCTCGTTGAGTTTGCAGAGGCAGAAGGATTTTTCATCTTGAATTCCTTTTTCAAGAAAAAGCCACACAGGAAATGGACATGGAGACATCCAATTGGGACGACAAGTGAAATTGATTTTATTATGTGTAACAAAAAATTCGTCATCGAAGACTGCAGTGTGCTAAACAAGTTCAACACAGGTAGTGACCATAGATTGGTGAGATGTAAGATGCACCTCAACACTAAACTGGAACGTGGCAAGCTCATAAGACAAACAAAATGTATTGACATAACCAACCTTAAAAAACACCATAATACTTTCAAGTTGGAACTGAAGAACAGATTCTCTGCTTTAGAAGGCCTAACATCGGAAGAAGTGGATATTTCGGAAGTTAACAGAAAAGTAACCAAAGCTCTTATGGAAACAGCAACAAAATTAGCTGGGTCTAAGAACAAGTTGCATGTAAACAAATTATCAGGAAAAACCAAAATGTTGATGCAAAAAAGAAGAGAGATGAGGACAACTAAAGAAGATGTGACTTCCAAAGTGGAATATATAGAGCTATGCAAGACAGTACGAAAAAGTATCACTGAAGACGTAAGAAAATTCAACTGTGAACTAGTGAGGAAAGCAATTGAAAACAACCAAAGCCTAAAGATAGCAAAGGGACATCTCAGTAAGGGAAGAAAACAGATTATGGCTCTGAGAAAAGAAGATGGTTCTATAACAAGAAATAGAGGCGAAATTTTGACAAGAGTGAAAGATTTCTACTCCAAATTATATGAAAGGGATGATACATGTACTCCAGACATCATGAAAGGTACCAGAGTTCTTCCAGTCCTCCCAGCAGAAGTTGCACATGCAATCAAGAACATGAAGCGGGGGAAAGCTCCAGGAGAAGATGGAATTACTATAGACATCATACAAGAAGCAAGTGGAGAAATTGAAACAGTACTCGCCCAAATTTCCACTCGATGCCTTAATGAAGGGAAGATTCCTGAGGATTGGAACAATGCTACAATGATCCTGCTACATAAAAAAGGTGACATTGAGGATCTCAGGAACTACAGACCTATCAGCCTCCTATCAGTGGTTTATAAAATCTTCACTAAAGTTCTTTCACACCACTTGAAGGTAACACTGGACATGGCTCAACCGAGAGAACAAGCTGGATTCAGGAGTGGCTACAGCACAATAGATCATATCCATGTGCTGCGAGAACTAATTGAAAGAGCGAGGGAATATGAACTTCCATTGTGCATGGCTTTTATCGATTATGAAAAAGCCTTTGATTCGGTGAAACCATCAGCAGTTACCACGGCTCTGAAATCCTTCGGTATTGAAGATGCATACATTAAATTATTAATAACATCTATGAAAATGCAAGTGCAAAGATTCGGCTGTTTGAAAATACAACACACATAAAAATTGGAAAGGGAGTGAGCCAAGGTGACACCATATCTCCGAAGCTCTTTAATGCCACATTGGAAAATGTCTTTCAATCACTGAACTGGGAAAACAAAGGGATAAAGATTAATGGAGATTATCTAACCCACCTTCGTTTTGCTGATGACGTAGTCATTTTTGCAACTACCCCATCAGAGCTGCAGAGTATGATCCAGGAACTTGCTGACAAGAGTAAAGAAGTGGGATTAAAAATGAACTTTCAGAAGACAAAAGTGATGTTCAATGCTTTTACAAGAAATGAAGATTTATCGATTGATGGAGAAAAACTGGAGATAACAGATACGTATGTTTATCTTGGACAGCAGATATCAAGTGAGGGTCACATTGATGAAGAAATTAATCGGCGTACAAAACTTGCCTGGAGAGCTTTTGGAAGAAACAGCATAATTTTCAAGAGCAATATGCCATTATGTCTTAAAAGAAAAGTGTTTGATCAATGCATCCTTCCAGTGCTTACGTATGGTGCAGAGACGTGGACCTTAACTAAAAGAGACATACAAAGGCTGCAGACAACTCAAAGAAGCATGGAGAGGTGCATGCTTGGTATAACCAGGAGAGATAAGAAGAGGAACTCGTGGATCCGAAAAATGACGAGAGTGGAAGACGTCATGATCAGAGTTAAATTCCTGAAATGGCAATGGGCTGGACATACTGCCAGAAGGACAGACCATAGATGGACAGCCGAAATTTTAGATTGGATTCCAAGGGACAGGAAAAGACCCAGAAAAAGACCACATGGGAGATGGGTGGATGAAATTCGTAAATATGCGGGAGTGACATGGAGGAGACTGGCACAAGACAGACCGTTGTGGAGGAAACTTGGGGAGACCTTCGTCCAGCAGTGGATTGATAATGGTTGACAATGATGATGATGATGATGTGTTAAGGCCTTGTAAAGTACTTCTTATGTGTTTGCAGACATAAAGAGATATGTGCAAAAAAGAAGAGAGATGAGGACAACTAAAGAAGATGTGACTTCCAAAGTGGAATATATAGAGCTATGCAAGACAGTAAGAAAAAGTATCACTGAAGACGTAAGAAAATTCAACTGTGAACAAGTGAGGAAAGCAATTGAAAACAACCAAAGCCTAAAGATAGCAAAGGGACATCTCAGTAAGGGAAGAAAACAGATTATGGCACTGAGAAAAGAAGATGGTTCTGTAACAAGAAATAGAGGCGAAATTTTGACAAGAGTGAAAGATTTCTACTCCAAATTATATGAAAGGGATGATACATGCACTCCAGACATCATGAAAGATACCAGTACCAGAGTTCCTCCAGTCCTTCCAGCAGAAGTTGCACATGCAATCAAGAACATGAAGCGGGGAAAAGCTCCAGGAGAAGATGGAATTAATGTAGACATCATACAAGAAGCTAGTGGAGAAATCGAAACAGTACTCGCCCAAATTTTCACTCGATGCCTTAATGAAGGAAAGATTCCTGAGGATTGGAACACCGCTACAATGATCCTGCTACATAAGAAAGGTGACATTGAGGATCTCGGAAACTACAGACCTATCAGCCTCCTATCAGTAGTTTATAAAATCTTCACTAAAGTTCTTTCACACCACTTGAAGGTAACACTGGACATGGCTTAACCGAGAGAACAAGCTGGATTCAGGAGTGGCTACAGCACAATAGATCATATCCATGTACTGAGAGAACGAATTGAAAGAGCGAGGGAATATGAACTTCCATTGTGCATGGCTTTTATCGATTATGAAAAAGCCTTTGATTCGGTGAAACCATCAGCAGTTACAATGGCTCTGAAAACCTGCGGTATTGAAGATGCATACAATAATATTATTAATAACATCTATGAAAATGCAAGTGCAAAGATTCGGCTGTTTGAAAATACAACACACATAAAAATTGGAAAGGGAGTGAGACAAGGTGACACCATATCTCCGAAGCTCTTTAATGCCACATTGGAGGGTGTTTTTCAGTCGCTGAGCTGGGAAAACAAAGGGATAAAGATTAATGGAGATTATCTAACCCACCTTCGTTTTGCTGATGACGTAGTCATTTTTGCAACTACCCCATCAGAACTGCAGAGTATGATCCAGGAACTTGCTGACAAGAGTAAAGAAGTGGGATTAAAAATGAACTTTCAGAAGACAAAAGTGATGTTCAATGCTTTTACAAGAAATGAAGATTTATCGATTGATGGAGAAAAGCTGGAGATAACAGACACGTACATTTATCTCGGTTAGCAGATATCAATTGAATGTCACATTGATGAAGAAATTAATCGGCGTACAAAACTTGCCTGGAGAGCTTTTGGAAGAAACAGTATAATTTTCAAGAGCAATATTCCATTATGTCTTAAAAGAAAAGTGTTTTATCAATGCATCCTTCCAGTGCTTGCGTATGGTGCAGAGATGTGGACCTTAACTAAAAGAGACATACAAAGGCTGCAGACAACTCAAAGAAGCATGGAGAGGTGCATGCTCGGTGTAACCAGGAGAGATAAGAAGAGGAACTCGTGGATCCGAAAAATGACAAGAGTGGAAGACATCATGATCAGAGTTAAATCCCTGAAAAGGCAATGGACTGGGCATACTACCAGAAGGACAGATCATCGATGGACAGCCGAAATTTTAGATTGGATTCCAAGGGACAGGAAAAGACCCAGATAAAGACCACATGGGAGATGGGTGGATGAAATTCGAAAGTATGCAGGGGTGACATGGAGGAGACTGGCACAAGACAGACCGTTGTGGAGGAAACTTGGGGAGACCTTCGTCCAGCAGTGGATTGATAATGGTTGACAATGATGATGATGATGATGATGATTTTTAATATTTGTTCCTAAAGAAATACAAACATTGAATCAAGTATAGATAACAAAAATTAGAAATGAATGCACAAAAACAGAAGTTCACACCTAGTTCAGGAGTTTGTCTTTAAAATGTCTGTTTGAAGATGTTGAAACATTTTTTTCTGCAAACCAACACATTGAAGAAATCTCGTGTTAGAAGTGTGTGTACCTCATCTGTGGTAGGATAGAAATTTATAAGAACCATTCAATTTCTTAACAATTAGGTGAAATATATCAATTCAATACACAGGTATTTGTGTAGTAGTAACTGCCAGTGTTTTCTGTAAAATTTCAAAAAAATGACAGAAATACCACTTACTCATAACTCGAGACATTTATGTGTGTATGCTCCATCTGTGGTAAGACTGAAATTTATCGGAGCCATTCAATTTCTTAAAAATTAGGTGAAATTTTTCAGCACACCAGTCTTTGTGTAGTAATACTTGCTTAACTGCCAGTGTTTTTGTAAAATTACAAAAAAATGACAGAAATATCACCCAACACATTACTCGACATATGTCAGGTAAACTACCAATGCTCTTAATAGCAGTAGCAATAGGTTTACTTTATTTATGAAATGAGTACCGAAAAAGGTTTCTTTCAGTGTAAACCCAGTTGTGTAGAAAGTTTACAAACGTGTCACGCAAGGCAGTAATTACATTAGAACTGCTAAGTGAGCTATGAAAATCTCTTCAACTGTACTCTGTGTAGAATATAAACATTGCTAGTATACCCCAAAAGTGCCCCAAAACCCAGAATCTTTTCAAATGTAAACATATTTTCCAAAAATTTTATGCTAAAAGAACACGAACATTGAATCAAGTATAGACAACAAAAATTAGAAATGAATGCACAAAAACAGAAGTTAACACATAGTTCAGGAATTTAAGTTCATCTTTAAAATGCCTTTTTCCTTGCTTTGAGGTTTGCGAAGGAGTGCACAACATTGTCGAACGATAACTGCTTGGCAATATCATGTACTAAGGACATGATAGCCAGACCTTAAGTCTTTGTTGAAGCACTGTCTTGCCGCCCCGGAGGCGCAGTGGTCTAAGCGATGGCCTCTGATAATTCGTCCGAACGGGGTCCGGGTTCGAATCCTGGTGAGGCAGGGATGTTGTGTTTGTCTTGCGGCGCTGGCTGTCTCCCTTCCCTGGAACCAGTGACCCTAAATAAGGGACGGGCGACTGCTTATAGCCCATTGAGTTGCTCACGGTGGTCGTTAAACCTCCAATAAAAAAAGCACTGTCTATCGCAAGTCATTTTTTACCAATGCCATTTTTGAAAAAGAACGCACTACTTAACAATTGGTTATTAGTACAGTAAAACCTTCTTAACGGACACTCCCGAATAGCAGACACCTCCATTTAACGGACAGTTTTGTAGTCCCCAAAGTATAGGCAGTTCTGTGTTTTTACCTCTGAAAAGCGGACAGCGATTTCAGTCAAAAAAGCTAAAAATGCGTTCACTGAGGGGAAAAAGGTATGCGAAATTTTATAGCGATGCCAAGCACACTATTGAAATAATTCCTAGCTATTGTTTACCCTCTATTTCACGTTAATGCTCTCCATGCCGTCACTTGAGTAACCTCCGCAATCAAAGACTAACCGCAGTCCATTAATCGGTTCCAAAAAGCAGGGTTTGTCTCGGTAGACAAAGAGTATGTACTTTCAATGCAGATGATCTGCGCTTAATTTCTGAACTCGTGACTTGTTTAAACTGTGAGGGAAATGAAATGATTTTATTACAGTTGATGAACTGTGTTTTGAACAGACTATAGATGCAAGATTTCATTTCTTCACACACACCCAACAAGAACGACATGGTCGAAGAGACAGCAAAGTTCCTCAAGAAGAGGCAGTGGACGGAGCTGCAGAAAAGGTGTGCGACATTAAGAACTTCACAGCCGCGGAAAAATTTACTGAAAAACTTCAAATTTTTTTATTAGCAAAAGTGATTGTTAGGGACTAACACTCTTGATGAATTTGAAAATTCATATTGAAAAAGGGGCTGTAAACGGTGAAAGAAAAAAATCAAACACTGTTGTCAGTATTTTTTTTGTTTTTTTTTTGAAGGAAGGATGCTAACAGATAAATTGATGAATTAGCTGTAAGTACTTTATCTGAGTTTTAAAACATTTGTTAATCGGAAACATGCATTGAATTACGTATATACATATGTACGCAAATTGCATTTTCTCTCATGTTTGAAAAACGCAAATATTTAAGTTACTATCTACATATATTCAATTTTCGTGTACATATATTCAATTTTCGTGTACATATATTCAATTTTCGTGTACATATATTCAATTTCGTGTCCAGTATTACTAATGTGGTTTCGGAATTTATTACCACACAAATATGTACATATAAAGTATGTATATTTATAGATGTAACTTTATTTTTAACAACAAAAGAATACCGGTCACAAAGTTCGTATTGCGCGATGGCTTTAGTAGACGATAGTGTACCTCCCAATAGCGGACAGATTATGTGGTCCAGAGGTGTCTGCTATTCAGAGGTTTTACTGTGTTACCAAATATAGTTTCAATATAGTGAATAAATTTAGGAAAACAATCAAATTATTATATATATCAATAACTCATCAATAATCACATTAAGTGTTTCTACTTCAAATTGTTTCATTACGGCTATTGTCATCTGCATATTTTTATTTGGTCGTGATTTGACAAAACTTCCAGGAGATTTTTCACTTAATGTTTTAGCCATTTCTTCATATCTTTCAAAATTATTTCTTTCATTACCAATGAAATGGGATTGTGACCGAAGAAGGTTACATCCAATTAAAAAATCTAGTGACGGCTTTTGTAATTTAGTACCAATTTTATCGCATCTTTCCAAAATATCATGCCAAAGAGCACACATGAAAACGGATTTGAATTTCCTAAACTTTTTTGTAAGGACTAGTTTTTTTTATTAACTCCTCAGATACACTATCTGGGGCACTAAAAATATTGTCATAGTCGGTGAACACTGAACAGTGGTCTTACTCATTAATAATGACCATACCATCTAGTCTTACTCAAGCTTTTTAAGTCAAATAATTTATTATTCATAGTTTGGTTCAAATTGCTGGAAAATATGGCCCATTTATGAGGGGAACGTGAGAGAAAAAAACATAGCAATGTCTGTAGGTAGGGAAAAAAAGATTTGGGGCCTCCAGACAATGGAAGCTGTAAATTTAATATGAATAACTGAAATTATTTCTTCGATTTACGCTTTTTGGAACTTTTTTACCCACATGAAGTTTTCAGCTCTCAATAAAATGGGTGTTGGCACACTCATTTTGTTGGGGACCAAAAAACTTACGAAAAATCCAGGCCCCTGTCAGACTATGAAGTGGGCCCCTGAACTGACCGTGGCCCTTTAGCCCCTTCCCCCTTTAATCTGTCTGATCTTTTCTGTCCCAGCTGCTATTATTTATCAATGTAATCCATTAAAAATTTCATTTGCTGGTTTTTGTGTTAAAATTTGCCCTTTCATCCTAATTTTTTTATAGTCTGTGACGGGCTTAAATTTTATTACATGTAGGGATGGTAAATAATATTAACTGCTGGGATGCCATCTCGCCCAACTTCGAACACTGATTTTTATAAGTGATCAAATTTTAATTTTATTTCTGTAAAAACATAGCAATTGTTACTCAGGGTTGGAGTCTTCATTGTTCTCCAGCCAATAGCTATCAAATAATTGCCTGGCAAATTCCCTTTTTCAGGCGGAGTTGCCATTGTGTTCCAAGCTTAAATTTAAGAAATTCCTTAGTCAAACTCCGCATTAGCACCATAACTAAACATAATTCTGACTGCCCTTAACCCTGTCTGCTTAATATATATACACTGAGTGGCCACTTTATTATGACCACCCCCTCAGTACTTCATTGGGCCACTTTTTGCCTTTAATACTGTGTGGATTCTTCGTGGCATGGACTCCACGAGATGTTGATAGGTGGTTTGTGGAATCTGAGACCATGCTTGATGAATAGCACTTTCCAGGACTGTGAGATTGCAGGGTTGTGGATCCAGCTGTCTGATGGCTCGTTTAACTTCATCCTACAAATTCTCAATGCGGTTGAGATCTGGAGATTGTGGGGGCCACATAAGCAAAGTAAACTCACCGGCATGTTCCTTAAACCAATCCTGTACAATACCAGCACAATGACAAGACGCATTATCTTGTTGAAAGTAGCCATCGTCATTGGGATAAACCATCCACATGACAGGATGCACTTGGTCCACAACGATGTTTAGATCTGATGTGCCAGTCAGACGTTGATCAACACGAATTAAAGGGCCCAAAGCATGTCAGGAAAACATTCCCCAAACCATAACGTTGCCTCCACCAGCATGAAGGGTTGTAGCAATGCATTTGGGGTCCATGCTTTCATGCGTTTTCAGCCAAATTCTCACCCGGCCATCGCCATGGTGCAACTGAGAACGTGATTCATCGGACCACATAATTTATTCCCAATTATAGACTGTCCAATTCTTGTGCGAACTGGAGATGTTTTCTCTTGTTAACTGTAGACAGCAAAGGTGTTCGAACAGGCCTTCGGCTGCCATATCTCATCCGATACAGTGTACGGCGAACAGTGCTTGCAGAGACCATTTGAGGGGATCCTTGATTAGGATGGTCTGTAATTTGCTGCATTGTTGCCCTTCTGTTGTCTGTTACCAGTCTGGACACTCCGTTTCGCCCGAGCAGTCACTAGTCGATAACGACCACACGTTGCACGTAGAGACCCAGTTTTTTGGCTGACAGTCCAGTCTTTAAACACTTTGACAACAGTTGCTCTGGAACATTTCACGAATGTGGTGGTTTCGGTGATACTCGCTCCATGGCTCCGAGCTCCTACAATCATTGCACGTTGAACGTCCGTCAAATTGCATTTTTTTACCCATCTCGTCACCTAAAAATCACTTCTACTACTGTCGCAAGCACTAAGCTTTCCCTTTTTATACTAGCCTCGCTCTCTGGCTGTAACAGCATGCAGCCATAGCTTATTTGCTTAAAACTGTCAGGTGGTCATAATAAAGTGGCTACTCAGTGTATACGTATAAAAATACTCAACCTTTCCGTGCAGGTAGAGAAACAACTGATTTTTGGGGGGAGCAATTTTTCTCCTCAGATTTAGCATTGCAGAGCAATTGAGTAATTACATGGACACTTTTGCAACTTACTTTTATTTAAAATATTAATTTATTATAAAAAAATACTAGCTCACCTTACAATATCTGTCAATAATACTGTAATCAGTAATCCAAAGAAAAATCTAAACATATTTTAGTAGATATGGAAAATCATAGACTGCTGTCTGACTTAGACCACATCATCACTGCAAAGTGGGACTACACGAGGAAGCTTTTTCTAGATGAAAGCAAACACGATTAAGTTATGAATAGAATTTTATTTTTAATGCGTAAGCAAAATCGTATATAATGACTCATTAGTGGAGAAAATCCACATGATTGTGGGATCTGGGTATGATTCCATTCCACAACTTCTTAACAGGGTCAATAACATGTGTATGCTACGTGAAAAAATTTCAGTAAAGAAAAGGAAGGTCCCTTGCAATCAGGAGGAAAAGATCACAGGTTGAACATTTTTATATACGTCTTTTTAGGCCTAATTTTTTTTAGATACTAGGAGGCTGCACTGTGAACCATCCCTGTGAAAAACTGAACTTAAATGAATACCACAATGCTAAACTTGATACAAGGTACACTGTTCAAACCCAGAAGATGGAATTGTAAAATATAGATAAAATATGGCAGCGATCGGTATGAAAACATCACCAGCGTGTAGAAAATGATGCACTGAAGAAGATATGACAAAAAAGAGCGTTGGAGATAGGCCCAGAAATATACATAGGCTGCAGTTTAGCATTACAGACAATAGCGTTTTGCCATACCCTACTTTTTTTAAAAATTAGAGATATTAATGGAAATTTTCATATTAAACTTTAAATAAGGTGTGGTACGTCAAATATGAGTTTGATATATGAAAAGTTGGAATTGTAAAATCTACATAAAAAATTACATATAACCTTTCATCGCTAACTGCTATTTTTGCATCACAAAGCTTGAAGTGATACTGCATATTTTCCCCCTGTTCCAGTGTCAATAGTGCAAGTTTCAGGAATTCTGTTGTTACTATAATTTGACATCATTCTCTTGCTGCCAAGAAAAAACATCTTGCTTTAATGATTGATGATTGGGTGTTTTGTAATCCCTGCCAGGCACTACTTATGCTACACAAAGAGCTAAATATGCCAGATTTAGGCCTCAAGCAATGGGGGTTACACATGTTTATAACCAGTGCTGTATTTGTATCGGGTAACCGGGCTACAGCCAGAGGTGAATTTTCTCACTGATTTGTGCAATTATACGACTGCACAATTTGGTAAAAATTAAACATTATTATTTTGCAGTACTATATTTATAACCAAACAATAGATGTAAGTCCTGTGGTATGCAGTTTGATATTTCTTGATCTTTATTTGAGAAATGCTGTAGCTTGTCACCTCAGCCGAACACCTGCGTTTCGTTTCCTTTCCATTGCTAACAAAATTCCAATACTGTGAGTGGAGTGGGGGGGGGTCAAAGATACAAGTTCAGGTTTGAAAATAGATGCCACCTCTCTCATGATTACGTTCGTTTTAAAATTTCATAAATAATAAACAATAATAAAAATAAAGGCACTTTTTAAAGATTTTATCAAAATAAAATACCAAAATTTGATTTTTGAATCATCTAAAAATTGTTAACAAAATATCAATATACACTGGCGGAAAGTGAAAAAAGAACACCAAGAAGGAGACGTCTGATACCAACGAAATTTATACAGCATAATAACAGAATACAGAGGATTACGTGATCAAAACATTACAGCAAAATTCAGCTGTATTTGCTGGTAAACTGAAAAATAACATTTCCATGTAACATGATTAGTACGAGGTTGAAAAGCCAAGAACTGCGTCACACTGTGCAATTCTGGCATGGAGTCTGTCGTACAGATGTTGGATTTAAGTTTGGGGCATTGAGTTCCAAGCATCCTCAACCTGGACACGTAAATCGGGGATGGTCGTGGCTGGCCGTGGAGACCAGATAAGTCGTCCCATAAAATTCCACACGTGCTCCATGGGGGACAAATCCGGTGAAAATGCAGGCCATGGAAGTTGTCTCACACCCTGAAATACATGTTGCGTTGCACGTGGCGTGTGTGGGCGTGAGTTATCTTCCTGGAAAAAACCACGATGGACCGACCTTACAAACGGCACAACAACATGCTGAATGATGTTGATGTAGGAGGTACTGTTTAACGTACCCGGTACAAACACTAGTTGTGTACGGGAGTGTTCCTGATCGCTCCCCATACCAGGAGACCAGGTGTAGGCCCTGTGTGTCGTTGGCGGGTGCAAGAAGGGTGGAGGAGCTTCCCTGTGCGTCTGCGAACACGCATACGGCATTCGGAGGCTCCCAAGCAGAATCTGCTTTCACCGCTGAACACGACAGATCACCATTGCGTTCTTCAGTGCAGACATTGGCGATACCACTGCAGCCGTTCCTGCCTGTGGGCTGGAGCCAGAGGCATACGTGCACGTAGTCCTGCATCCAGTAGACGGTTGCGAATTGTTCGCACAGTCACCTCAGGTGCAACGGCAGCTCGGATTTGCGTCGCAGTGGATTTTCTGCTTGACAAAGCCGCTCTTCTTATGTGTCGATCGGTCCGCTCGTCAGTCCGTCTGTGACTCCTGGTTCCACGTCTTCTCTTGTGGGAATGTTCCTCGGACCATCTACACCACCATCGTACCACCACCGATACTTCCCGTCCAATTCGCTCCGCAATACGACGATACGACCATCCGGCCTCGTGGAGTCCGACTAGACGACCTCGGTCAAAGTCCGATAACTGCTGAAATCGTATACGTTTTCCATGTCCAGGCATTGCAGCTTCTTCAGGATCTTTGCACGTGTCCGTACGCCGACGACTGATTACATTCACTTCGCCGTACTCCTTAAATACCACCGACGATAATTTGCATATTGCATATTATGCCGTGCGTGGCGTAAGCGCTCACCGGTTGGTCCCGAAATTAACATCACACCTACATAAACTCGACCCCATTAGCATCTGTAAATTTCATTGTCGTCCGCCAATTCCTTCTTGGTGTTCTTTTTTCAACATCCGCCAGTGTATATTACAAAAAAACGAGTAGCGAGGGGGGGGGCAAATTTCATCTAAATCTGGTCCTGTTTATAACAAGGAGGTCCATCTGTTTAGGATGACTGCTGAGCCACGACTGATCTTTAGTAGTCAGCTGGACTTAAACCAGCATTTGTGCCAAGTCTCAAGTTGAGCACTCTAACATTAGGCCACCCTTTGCCTTTAAGAGATGCTGAGTGGTTAACTGGTTTTGGCAAGTGAAATGCAAGGTATGAAATGGATGGAGGAATTTATGAAGCAGCAGACTAGTGAAAATTGGAATCGGGAGCAATAAGGCTATAACATAACATTGAGTTGTGCTGCACTAAGCTTCCCCTCCCCCTTCTTTTTCCAGCATTAAAACAAAAGACAAAATCCAATTACTTTTGCAGCGTGTTAATAAAAACACCAAATATGTATACATAAGCATCAGGTAATTTCAAAACGTTATTTTACCTTGGACTTCAATGCCAGATCAAGATGGCTGATGCCATATTTGGTATATCTCAACTGTCCCATGTTGTCAGTTTGTCACAATAAATGAATTGAAATAATTCCCATAGAACATGCATCATGAAAGGGTGAATCAGTGAACATTTTAACCTGAATGTACCATTCAGGCCTCTACCATGTTGCCATTCTAATTGAATATCAGCAGTGAAGTCACATCATCAGTGAAGCATTATGCTGTACCCACCCTGCATCTGTGCTAAATAAATGAGACAGAAGGCAAAAGTTCCTAAAAATGAAAATCTTATTTTTTTTTAAAGAGAAAAATAGGTGATACATCTATCAGACTTATTTAAAAATAGAAAGTAGTCATGACTAGAGTTTTTGTGCAAAGTTCATCACAACTTGCATTTCCTTTGACATCTCAGAGTCGAATTTTTTATTATTATAATACAGTACTTTCTCATATTAATGTACAGGGACGGGTTTCCAACTAGGCGCGCGCCTGGTTCTCCAGAGCTTGAGGAGCCCCAAAAGCGTGTAATTGGATTTCCAGTTTCAATATGGTTTTCACGGACAAACAAATCAATCCTTAAAGCCACCACTTTGTATTGTTAATTGATATTTTGCTTTCTGATATTATTAACATGTATTTTTCTTGCTGTTGCTGCTACCCTGAATTTTTGAGTTCTTATTGATGTACTTACTTTGAAAAGAATGGTTAAAATAATTTAGCTTTGGTTTTAGTGGTAGGTGACAAAAGTATTTACACTTCCCATGCTTTTCATATTTTAAGGCAAATTCTTAGCTGGCCTGATGTGCTATAAATTGCTTTCATGCTACTTCCAGCCAAGGGAAACCCCTCCCCTGCATTGCGATGAGGAATGTTTGTATTGGATTGGTGCAAATGAAATGTCCGGCAAAGGACCATCACATTTGGACGGTGAGAACGGAGAAGTAGGACAACGTAGTGTACGTTTATGCTGCAACCTCGCTCCTGGCACATAGATGCTCGCTCAGGCACCCGCTGCTTGCATGTATCTGCGATGCTCGCCATGGCGCATTTACCCTGCAACTGTTCATATCGCTTTTATTATTATAGGAATCATGACTGTATCTGTTATTATCAAACAGACTTTACCAGGGTTACGGCAAGTTTCACAAACACTTCATATGAAGCCACCAACTAAAGAAGAATTCTTTATCTATAATTAAGCTTCTCAGCAAATATGATCTGATTCTTAATCAGTTGATAGAAAAAGAAAATGAAATTTTTCAGTTCAACGATACAAAACGATATGTTTAAGCTTTTGGCTACCGAAATTAAGAAGGAAATTATAATAGAAATTAAAGAGGCACAGTTCTACTCTACAATTCTAGATACAACGCAAGACGTAAGAAAAGATTAACAAATGGGCCAAATATTTAGATAAGTCACCGTCATATGCAACGAAAATGGAACTCCAGTGGAAATTGAAATTACCGAAAGATTTTTAGGTTTTGAAATGTCAAAGACCAAAGTGCAGTGGGACTGACAGAGGTAAAATGAAAGATGATAAACAAAAACGGACTGTGCCTTGAAAATTGTAAAGGACAAGCTTATGGTGGAGCCAACAATGTGGGTGGCCACAATTCTGTTGTTAAAAAGAATTAGAAAAAAGATGGGAATTATTAGGAAAATCGTAGTGTAACCTAACTGGGAAAAAGTTGTGCTTGATACGATGTCCTACGTGCCATTAGTTTCAGGTATAATGACATTTTAGAAGTTTTGACCTAAATCATACTAAAATTTCATAGCTGCGAAGAGATTTTAAAAATGTTTGGGGACCTTTTGATTTTGTTGTGATTGTTTTCATGGAACACAAAATATTAGAAATAGTTAGCAATGTGTCAAAACAGCTGCAGTCAAAGGACGCTGAATTATTAAATGCAGCTGACATGCTACAATCAGCGAGTGAAAAACTCTGATTTAAGAGGAGAATTCAAAGATATTAAAAGCACTTCATCTATTCTTGCCAATACTTGGAGTGTTGAAGATAAATTTAGCGAAGCATGTTCGCATCACTCAAAAAAGTTCTTTGATTAAATAAATCAAGACAGTAGGTTTCACAACCCCGAAGAGAAATTCGAAATTAATTAATGTCGTTTTTGCAAAAATAGACATCAGCATTTCTCAAATAAAATTCCATTTTGAAGGACTAAGTTCGGTAGCAAATAAATTTCCTTTCTTGCAGTCATCTCATTTGTTAAATGCAAATGAAAGTGAATTATTCCAGTCAGCTGAGTCTTGAAGGTTGCAGTACAGAGATTATTTATCTAGTGATTTTTTGTCACAAGTACTTTCATTTAGAAATGCTATGAGCAACCAGTTAAAAAATATTTCTGGTGGCTCTGTAAAAGACCTTATGGAGCTCATATATTTCAAAAACAGTACAATATTACCCAGTGTTCTGGACCTTGTGACAGCGTTGAAATTTTTTTTGACAATCCCAGTGACTGTGGGTACCGCAGAAAGGTCGTTCTCGAGGTTGAAGTAAAAGAAAAACTACCTTCGGTTATCGCACACTTATAACGAAGTAAATTTCTCCGTCATTTTATCCGCGCCAGGATTTGAACCCGGGTCCCCTCATTCCGGAATAAGTTGCTCTACCAATTGAGCTACGCGGACGTTTTATTCTGATTCCTATCTGCCTTTATGTCGTGTGCGTCCTTCTGGCAGGTACGTTACATCATCTACCCCTTATATTTTCTTTTTTTTTTTCGAAGTGCTGGAGAAGGGATTCTCTTATTTTTCCTATCTCGCGGTGTGGAAATAACATCACACCAATGCGAGATTTTGAACGGTCGGGTCATCCGGATAGTTCGGGCGACATTATAACGAAGTAAATTTCTCCGTCATTTTTATACACGCCGGGGCTCGAACCCGGATCCCCTCATTCCGGAATAAGTCACTCTACCAATTGAGCTACGCGGACGTTTTATTCTGATTCCTATCTGCCTTTATGTCGTGTGCGTCCTTCTGGCAGGTACGTCACGCACTTAAAGTAGGCTTGATCGACTTGCGATGATAAAAGCATTTAGAATGACCGAGCCAGTAAACTAGACGTAAAGAAATTGATTGAAATATTCGTTAAGAACGTTAGGAGGGAATCCAGATTTTAGTAATGTAAGTTTTTTTCATTTTGTGAAGTATGCTTGCTTCTTGAATGTAAAAGATATGACACTAAAAAGAAACAATATCGCTGAAGTATTTAAAACTAGAAAAATGCAAACACTTGTTTTTCCTCTTTCTCAAAAGTTATTGTATTAAAGAAATAAACAGCTTTTAAGGAAGTTCGAAACCATACACTCGAAGATCAGTATTTGTTTTTATTTGATTTGATATTATGAGCATTTGCCATTTAAAGATTTTGCACTTTTTTCCCTGAGTACTAAGTTTATCAAGGATACTTACCGGAATAAGTGATAACATAATCAAAGCAATACTAAAGTGATCATGGAATCAATATTTATGCCGCTCTGGTGGCGCGGTGGTCTGAGCGATGGCCTCTGATCATTCGTCCGAAAGGGATCATTGTTCGAATCCCGGTGAGGCATGGATGTTGTGTTTGTCTTATGGCACTGGCTCTCTTGCTTCCCTAGAACCAATGAGTTGCTCATTGTGGTCGTTAAACCTCCAATCAACCAAAAAAAAAAAAATCAATATTTTTACTACAGCAAAGTTAAATATTTACCCTCAATTTTTGCATTAATTATTGTATTACCATGTTGTGGGGGGCCTGTTAGGAAAATTGTGCGCGCGGGAGGGGGGTGCAGATATTTTGCGTTACTCCACTGGTGATCAGATAATTTCTTTTTGCCTACAAACTTGTTCTCTTCATAAGTTATTGGAAGTGTTTATCTTGGCATAAATTAGCCTAGTGCAAATTTTGCTATGCTCTCAAGTCTCAACCTTTGTTTGGTCTTTTCTTCCTAATCTGTCAATAACTGTACACAATTCAGAAAACAAAAATTCTACTTGTCATGTGTGACTGCATTACAAAAATGAACAGGCCACACCTAGTCACCACTTGCAGTGTGGTGACTCATACTTGTTACCATGACAGATCAATATTTCCTGGTGAATTTCAATTATTTGTCATCTGTAATTGGCCTTCTTTCTAAGCTGCAAAACAAGAATGCCATGACAGACAGCGATAAATTTCCATAAAGGGGTTGGTGCTAAAATTTGTTAGGTTTCCCTATTTTTTACCTGCTGACTATTTTTACAGTTCGCATGTTAGGGTGGAAAGACAGTGGCCTGGGAAAATCTTGCCTGTTTCCCAAGGGTTGTTACCTAGTTTTTTATACCATGGTTGCCTTGCCCTGTGACTACCCTGCAGATTATTTTGCAGCACTGTGATATCAGTTTCTCAGTTTTAACGAACTTCACCACACCTGAGTCTTCTGAACAGTGTTCATGAAGATACATATTATTATTGTGTGTGTATATATATATATTTCACTTTTTTTAGAAGCCAGAATTTTTATGAAATATTTCATTGTGGTAATGTCTCACTTTAATCACAGGTACTTTGTGGGAATAAATCCTTTGTGTCAATCTAAGGAAGAAAGGGGAGAAACTATGCTGAAGTGAATCCAAAAATTACGAAGCTATATAACAGTGAAAGAGCACGACAGTCGCTTGAAGGATGTAAGACTATAAGTGACACATAATTAAAGAAGAAGAAAAAACATTGTCACTATGTGTATATTTGTAAATAACATTGGCTATGAAATAAGTTGATCCATATAATAGTTGAAAAAATGTACTTCACCCAATCAATTGGGGGTTGTTGTTTTTTTTTGAAAAAATAAAGAATGAAATCCAGTTGATTCAGTACTTTTTCCTTCATATTTAAGTTGATACATATACATATTTATGTATCAGTTATTTTGGTAATGGAAGTCCTAAATCTTAAGAAGCAGATATGTTATTATTTTTTGTTGTCCGAGCACATGGAAAAATATGTGTTGGTAAATGTTTTCTAGTTCTCAGCATATGTATGATTTATTTTAAAAAATACTAATGATTCACCATTGTCTTCAAACCAACTGCTATACACCATTATCTCTGTAGTTCTGACATTCGTTTGTTATACTTGCGAACAACCTGCACTTTGGTTTTGCAACTTACCCAAAATAAACTGCGACTGTCACACCAGAAGTTGTGTATTTTGTAGGGACAAAAAATATTTAAAATGTGATTCACATTGTGTTGTCATGCAGAAATTAACTATTTTAGTTGTCCTTTGGAAAATTCCAAGGAAGCTAAAGCATTATAATTTGTTCTTGATTTTCAGTGACGTGAATGGTTTTAATATTTTGCACAGGACTTAATGCTCACTTACTCTGTGGCAACAGATGGACCAACATTGCTAATGCTTCCAGAGGATGGCCATGGAGATGGCAGAAAGCGCTTGAGGCAATCTGTTGGGGAAAAGCAGAGGTGTGGTAAAGGGATTAGCCAGCACGTGTCGTGAGCATAGAGTTGAGGCGAGATGTACGAATGAGATAGAATGGCATAAATAACAATAATAGCAGGTTTGATGTACATAATGTAAATAGGTTTTTACAGTTTAGTTACAATTGTTTGTCTTTTAGTACCTGGTTTGGATGTGTGTGAATTTGGTGGTATGTCATAGGTTTGTGAAGTGCATGTATGTTTAATAGGTTTCCTGAGTTGCCTAAGTTCGGATTTAAGTGTTAGTAAAATAATTCAAGTTCAGTGTAAAATATTTTTCAAGTTATGGTGAACTTCGGGCTATCACAAAAATGCTTTGTGTCGCTTAATTTGCTTGTTTCATACGTGTGAAGAACAACAATGGTGAAATTAGGGGGGGGACCACACCCGGCTGGAACCTCTACACAGGAAACCCAGAATCCTGACGTGCAAGAAAATGTTCAACAGAAGCTAACCTAAAAGGGTAAGCTGATATCTATTACTATAGGATTTAACAATTTCATTTCCTTCAAGTTGTCATTCACCCCAGTGATCTTTAGAGCTGCCATTACATTGCTATCAAGCTGGGTCCTGGATACCCATAGATTTTTAAAAAGTGGCTACTTTGTGAGATATTCTGGGTCCTTTGCAAAAATCAAAAGAATCAAGCGAGAATGAATATTTATACTTACATAAACAAATGAAAGATAAATGTAATGTACATTGTTTGACTTTTTAATTAATGCTCTTTGAAAACAATTTAAAAAAAAATCAAGTGCTGACAATTAAATTTCATCATTTTCAACTACTTTACTAAATTTTATCATAATGGAACAACTACCCAAAGACTCACTTTAAGTGAGCTCAGAACACCAGAGCAACTTTTATTTTTCAAAACACAGGAACTGTGTGGTGACTACTCTTGAACAGTTCTGACTTTTAACAAACAATCATTGAACTAGACGTACAACTTTTAGTAAAGTATAATCATTCAGTATTCTCATTAAATGTAAATTTGTTTGTTTTTTATGTTTTAAATTTCAGCTATTCCAATATTAAGTGAGCTGAAAGATTTAATAAATTAATCAGGACATTTGTATATTTACATTTAACCTTATATTATATACTTACATAATCTTGAGCAGTGTTCGAATTACCCAGTGGTCCGCTGGCATTGGCCAGTAAAACTTCCATTGGACCACTGAACTTATTGACTTTACTGGCCCAGAAGGCCAGTAAGTTTGTTTTTTTCCCTCACAAGTTCAAAAAATATTTTTTTCTTTTACCTTGCTGTATGGTTTTCCTTTTTAGGCTGCAAACTAATGATAGGTTTAAAACCAAATATGGGATAATTCCATTGAAACGATACGTTATTTTTTACATATATTGTAAATGTCTTAATTTTTATATTTTTACGGACCAGTAGGTGGTTTGCAAATTCTAGTGGTCCGCTGGGCCAGTAGAAGATCTAGTTCTAATTCTAACACTGATCTTGAGGGATGGTGCCTTTCTGGCTGTTTTCGTACTTTCCCTAATCCTCATGAATTTGACTTTTGCCAAATGGCATGTTAAAAAATACAAATTAAATGTGTGGTCCCAAAAGATCAAAAGATTCATAGAATTTGTGATTATGGGTCCCTTTTTTTTTCTCTATTTTTGGGTAACTTACGTGTTGCAGCACTGCCAATGTCAGTAAAACTACGTAGCATAGGCGTAACCACTGGGGGTCAGGACTCCCCCCCCAGATTTTCAGAGTAGGGGATCCTCATGTATATATATATATATAATGTGTGTATGTGTGATCGTACTCCCCCAGATTTTAAAATGTGGTTACGCCCCTGCTACATAGTAAATAATGCATAATTGTTTATCAGGTGAAAATGAATTGACAGTGTGGGATAATATACTTCTTACTCATTTATAAGCAAGTTCAGTGGTATTTGTATTTTGACCATTTTGTTAGACTGAGTTGCCTCCTAGTGATGACCGCATTCGAAATCTTTATATAAATGTACATCGATCAGCTACAACATTAAAACTACCTTATGGCATCTGTATTCCCTGGCGGAAATGGTGCCTTTCAACAAGACTGCTCCGTGCCACATTGTATAGAAAGTCCTCGATTGGTTTCAAGAACATAACGAGGAATTCCTTTTAATGCCACGGCCTCCAAATTTGCCAGACATGAATCAACGAAGAATTCGCTATACTTGCCATGGCCCCCAATCCTATTGAACAGTTATGGCTTCAGTTGGAGGAAGGAGTACGAGCAGCATCACCTGAACCACAATTTACGGGAACTGGGATCTTCTGTTGCAGTCATGATACCAAGAGAGACCTATCAACATCTCGTTGAGTCTGTCTTATCAGGTGGGAGGAGGATATACATTATATTAGGTAGGTGATTTTAATGTTTTGGCTGATTGGTGTATATAATTACACTGTATTTTATAGAGTTTGTACAAATTATGAACACAAAAAACTCAAATAACAAATGCACATTATAGATAAGGGAAAACATTAACACATGCAATTTTGCAAAAATAAGAGGGAAAAATTGTAACTGAACAGCTTTGAGTGAGTAGTTGAAAGAGTGAACTGTTTCTATATGCATAATATGCAGGTTAGCAGGCAAATTGGGTGTGTGAAGCCCTAATTAGACAAAAAAATTAATTATTAAACACTGATTAAAAAACAGTCATTAAACCAAATCTAAAAAACTGTAATTTAACATTTTTGTAAAAAAATAGTCTTTGCACCGTATTTATTTAACAGGCTTTGCCATGTTTTTCTTAAAAAATACGGTTATCTACCGTAATACATTTTTGGTTGATCCACCGTGTTAAGCCACATTTTCTGGTAGTTTGACCGTTTTTTATTTCCTGGTCATTGGACCGTTAACGAATATTACTGTATGGTACTGTAAAATTACGGTATTTACACCGTATTTATTTAACAGGCTTTTTTCATGTTTTTTCTTTAAAATGCGGTTTATCTACTGTATTAAATTTACGGCTGATCTACCGTGTTAGGCCACATTTTCTGGTAGTTTGACCGTTTTATATATTCCCGGTCATTAGACCGTTAATGAACATTTCCGTATGGTACTGTAAAATTACGGTTTATTGACTGACGTATGGTACTGTAAAATTACGGTTTATAGCTGCCGGTGTATCTACCGTAATTTGACCATGCAATTTTTTACAGTGTATGTTATGCTTTGGGCTCATTAATGGCTTATACGTGCGATATTAGCCAGTTCTATGCGATTTTTTATGATTACCTATTGGCTGATAGATGGCAATATGTCTCCTCTTCCATTGGAGCGACCATTCTCGCTAAGTAGATGTTATTTCCCTACGTGCTTCATACTCAGCGCCTGTAAAGTTTCTTCCTGTTTAGGACGCCTTTATTTAGTGTGCTGTATTCCGGAAGGCTCTCTAAATAAAAGGAAAACACATTTCTCGTAAAGTTAACAAACATGTGAAAACTAGTACTCGTGACGCAAGCGCTTAAATAAATAATACAACGCGATTCCGCTGCTAATTATTTTGGTTTAATAAACCCAAAGCTCCACTCATTGTAATGACATGAGAAAAAACATCGGGACACACCCTGAAGTACAACAAAATCTTTCGTGAAATTTTGCATTCGTAAAAAAATATCCCTGAATTATTGACTATCTTCAAAGCGCGAAAACTACATGAAGGTAAATGATATAAAATTAAAAACTTTCAAAGCTGTAGTACATGAGTGCCTCGAAAATTCCCATAATTAAACACTTTACGCTGTTTCTTTAAAATGCATACAAATCGCTAATACATGTGCGATGTTCCACAGACATCCAAGAAGACATACGTGCACTATTAGCAACCCTCAACTTTCGACCGAGCGACGCGACACATCGGCGCACGAGCGTAGAAAAATCACTTACCATTGTTAAAATTAAAATATCTATTCAGCTCCCTCTGTGGTAATAATTATACGTCTACGGTAAAATTTACGGACTTTTGGCCAGGTTTTTCATGCAAATACCCCACTGTACATCGGTCAGGGAGCTGCCGAATGCCACTGCGGAAAAAAGAGGACTGTTTCGAGTTGATAAAGTCATCAATACTTGTGTGGACCTCCTCGACAGAAGTGAAGTGCGTATCACTCCGGTGATGTTGCAAGGAGCAAAAGAGGTGATAATCCGAGGGGGCTATGTCTGGAGAGTACGCCGGGTAGAACAAAATCTCCCATCGAAGGTCGGTTATCGTGTTTAAAGTTGTTTTCGCAGTGTGAGAAGACGCGTTATCCTGAAACAATAGGATCGACCTTCTGCCCATGCCGGTGTATGGCCTTTTCGACTTCATTGCGTCTCTCACAAGAAGGAGTTGCTCACAATAACGCTCATCATTGACCGTTTCACCAGGTTTGAGGAACTCATAGTGTACGACACCGCGGTGATCCCACCATATGAGCAGCAACACCTTCCTAGCATGGGTATTCGGTTTGGCGATACTGGTGGTAGGCTGACCTGGATTAACCAACGATTTGCGCCGCTTAGGGTTATCGTAGATGATCGGCTTTTCATCACAGGCCAAAATCTTGTGGAGGAAATCCTTTTTCTCGAATCTGGAGAGCATGGACACAGCAACATCGTTCGCTTAGAATTGTTCGCAGCTGTGAGTTGGTGGGGCACCCAACGGCCCTGTTTGTGAATCTGTCCAAACTTGTGCAGGCGCTTTGCAATGGCTTGCCGTGTTACTCCCAGTTCCTGGGTGAGCTCTGACGGTGTGCGACAGGATCCGCATCCCACAGAAGTTCCAGTTCCTTATGGTCAACTTTCTGTATATGTTCCGTACGTTCTGCATCACGAAGAGCGAAATTTCCCTGCTTAAACATCTGCTACCACTTCTTACACGTACTGTAGGACACAACATTCTCACCTAAAGCACCACAGACAGATCATTTGCTGGCCTTCCACGGTACTTTTATTCAGCTGAAACGCGAACAGGAGGTAGTGCCTCAAATGTTTTTTCTCGAACGACATTGCTTTCACCGTCAACTTTAGTCCTTTCTGTCACTACAGCTCAGAGAGGTTACGGTTGCCTGGAAAGCTCTTGGATGGCGCTGTAATCAGCCATTATCACACATAGCTATTTGTGTTTTCCGACGTTTTATGATCGCTTGCGGTTAGGGGCCGTGAATTAAGTTGAACACCTGGAAAAATTCATCAAGACTAAGCACAGAACATTTTCACAGGGAATTCAACAGTAAAATGCATGGCCGTATTCCGTTTGCCAATTCCCTGAATTGTGACTTTATGTGGAATTTATTACCATATACAAAAAAATAAATAAATAAAAAGGAAAAGAAATCTGACACAAATTATCGTTGAATACATTTTATATAATTACCCGTAGTACTTGAATGACACACACTTTTGAACTTTCTGGTTAGTAATAACTTGCGCACTCTGATCCCAGGCAGTTGTTACATTCTCTACAGTTTGTTTCATGCAACCCATCATTAAACAACAAAATTTACCTTATACATACAATTTCATTCACATGTAACTGATACACTTTGTTTTTATGAATAACACAAGTTTAATGAGAAATTTACAGTTATTTTTTCGTAAAATAAACTATATTAAAGTTATTGGTACATAGTTTCTCTAGTGAAATTCCCTTTGAAAATTAAAATTTCGCCTTTAAGAGGGCTCAAAAATAAATATTAGTTTTTCTAGTTACATTCGGTGGTTTACCACGTTCACGAAAAACCAGGTGACGCAGGTACCAGTGACTGCAATCGAAAATTCTTTCTAATATACTTATTAGAAATTAGCCTTCCGACGTTTCCCAAGGGTTGTTACCTAGTTTTTTATACCATGGTTGCCTTGCCCTGCATATTCTGCATATCTTCAATTTTCGAATTTCATATCATGTTAAATTAAATATATCGTCAACACGGAGCAAGTGAAATTTATAAAAAAACAATGTAAAATGATACGCCTATAAGTAATATGATACTTCTTCAAACTGTTCTTCATGCAGTAGCATATGCTAAATTTTCTAAAAATCCAATGATATTCGGCTTTGTAAGTATTTACACTCATGTCCAAAATGAAGGTCACAAACAAATATTCTGTGATATCTTGAAAACTAAATGGTTTATTGCAATGAAATTTGGTACATAGATTCCTCATACTATGAGACATGCAAAAGCAACATAACAAAATGAATAGGAAGTAAATGGCGTGCGGTAGGCAGATTAGACCAAAGACGGTGCGAACATGATGCATCCTATTTCTAAAATGGTCGGGCTAATAGCAAGTGCGGCCACCCCGCACAGCTTCACAAGTCGTAGAACAAGCCCTTACACTGTAAATGAGGCTGTTGATAACAGTTTGTGGCAACAAATCTTATTCTTCTAAAACCACAGATTTTAACGCCCGGAGGATCCTGGAAGTAGGTTGATGTGCAATGGCTCTTCCTAAAGCATTACAAACATCTTCTATAGGATTTAGGACCGGCGACTTCGTTGGCCCAACCATATGGCGAATATCCTCTCCTTAAACGTCGACAAGCTGAGATCTGTATGGCCTCCCGTTATTGTAAATAAGAGTGAAGTTCTCTCTTACAGCTCTTCGGAGAGCCTCACATATGGTTTAAGGACCTGATCCTAATAGCGCTGCATGGTCACAGCGCCCCCATCGAAGACGTGCAGTGGTGTACGGCCGTCCAACATGATGCCTGCCCACACAAGGATTCCACTTCCACCAAAGCTGCCGATTTCCTTTTTGTTAGACGGATGATATGAGGACTCATGCTGTCTCCAGATAAAGACACGTTGAGAATCCCTGCGTGTACTGAATCTCGATTCATCACAGAAACGTACACTGCCCCAATCTGCTATGTCCAAGAAACATGTGTTCGGCTTCACGACAGACGGGCTTTCTCTTCTGCAATCTGGTGAGGGGAACACACACCACTGGTCGCCGGGCCTAAAGGGCCTTCTCTGCTATGCATCTGTATGCAGTTTGCCACGAAATTGTTGTTCATGTCGCAGCAGCGAGGTCCTGAGAGATGTCTCTAGCCGTCTTCCGCCTATGGCGTTTGGCAATTAACGCCACGTAACGATCCTTCCCAGGTGTCGTGACACTTCTTGGACGGTTTTGGCCGGGCCTCCTGGTGATGGCCCCAGTTGTTCCAAATTGGTGCCATAACCTAGATACCACCTTTCGTGACATCTGTAACCATCAGGCGACCTCCGCTTGAGATTGGCCAGCTTCAAGCCTGCAGATGGCTCTCCACCTCAATCCATCGTCTAAACGATTTCGAGCCATCATTCCAACTGAAATCAGTCATTCCTGTGATTTTTCATGCAACATTACTAATGTTTTGTATTGATAATTTAAATTTGTAAAATAATCACCCAGTCTCAAAATTATTCATTTGCTCATTGGTATTATACATATTTGAGCACTACAGTGAGTCACTAAACGTTTATAATATAAAGAGTGTCCGCTAAAAGCAGAAATGCAATGTAACGATGTACCTTACAATGCAAACACTCTTCGGAATCAAGCAATGTACTTTGCAGCAAATTTAGTTTGTTGATTACTGTAAGCGATTTGTGGAAAACTTCACTTTAAAATAGAAAAAAGATTAATAGCAATTTTTTTTTCATTGAAACCATTCCTATTATAGCCAAATGCTAGAAATATCGTCCGACAGCATTGCCTAGGCGTGCTCAATGCAGATTACACCACCTAAATGAAATGAGTCATTTATTGCTTTTAGTCTATGGATTCGCGTTAAATTTTCTAATATTGGTAAGGTGGGCTACTGGGTGATAACTGCTTAGGTACGCGATTGCCAATTATTTCATCTTACTCTGTACAATACTTCTTAGCCAGAATAAGTGAAGTTAGATCGTTGGTGTAAAGTTCGATTGCCTACTATTGTTTTGTAAGTGTGTTGAGTTTTTATTTTCGGAAAGTTTCTTCTGTTCTACATAATAAAGCCCATTATATGTTTTACTTAGTAAATCCCATCCAATTTAAAAATAGTATAGCAAAATGTGGGCAAATTGCGACAATACAAGCGTTTTTGACAAAACTGGATTTCAGAAGTGGCACGCGTTAAAAGGTACATTTGCTCAATAAACGGTGATGGCAGGAGCAAATCTGAATAGAATGTTAAAAAAAGATTTGCCGAATCTGGTTGCTTAAATAATTTCGTCAATTTCTGGTCTACTTATATATACTAAAGCACTTTTTTGCAGTCATTCGGCTGGCAATGTTGGCCTTGGGTTTATCTGTATTTTTCTTCCAATTTAACCAAAAACAGATGAGATCATATGTGTAGGATTTTAGGAAAGGTGTGTCTGACCCTAAGTCTTAGACAGCCGTCATAAATATGAAGCTAGGCCATTTGGGTTAGATTGCCGATAGGAAAGGGAGTTAGAAAGACGCCCTTATTTATTACTGGAGGCCCCGTACCTCGGGTCCGACGGCTTAACGCGCCCATCCATCGCACGGTGAATGTTTAGTGGTTCTAGCGTTCGTACCTGCTCGGATCGAACCTAAGGTTTCTCCGTGGTTGTCACGCACGATAACCACTAAGCCATCTGTGTCCCTAACTGGAAGCGATTTAAGGTGGGTTTTAATGCACATTACGTTTAGGAAAATATAGAAACGTTTATCTTGTTTAGTTGACAGGGATTTTTAAAGTATTTCATTGCACAAATGCTATTACGAAACGTGTAAATGAGAACATACGGTATTAGAAGTGTTTCTAAATTTTAAATAATAATAATAGCTCTTAAAATAAACCCACCGTGTTCATATCCTAGAAATTAATGCATTTGTCATATTATTTTGCGATATTTAAGTCGCACGAAATAAGCCGAACTCAGTTCTCTAA
This sequence comes from Macrothele yani, assembly GCA_039090855.1. Lineage (NCBI taxonomy): Eukaryota > Metazoa > Arthropoda > Arachnida > Araneae > Macrothelidae > Macrothele > Macrothele yani. Next base: position 50,466,436 of record CM077021.1, read on the forward strand.
TTTGTTTTTTTATTATCCAGCAGAGTAGCATAAAACTTTGGCCCATGGTCAGGATGGAGATCACTAATTTTCATTTCATTTCGTTTTCTATCTAAATTTATTTCCAGTAAATATATCTCCTCAAGTTCCGATGCGACCTAGCCATTCCTTGAAAGTAATTTGATAAACAGCCAGTAATGTTTAAGAGTTAGTGCAGCACATGGAATTAATTTGAAAGAATACCAAAATATGACAGTGCTTTTCTCACCAAGTGAAAAATCCGTTGTCGATATTTTACGTAAATTTTGAATTGTTAATGCGTCTCCTTTTTCTTCGCGTTCTGTTTCCAATCGGGCTTTAAGCGCGAGGTATTAATCATATAACATGCAAATTACGGTTGAAATACCTGTGTAAACCGTGCAGAAGAGATCTCGTGATCCGTTCCGGACAAAGCTGGCACAAACTTTACTGTGTAGCTTATTCCTCAAAAACTAGCAGATTGCATTTCGATCTAAGAATCGTTTCCTGGACAAAAGTTTGACAAAGCCCTCTGTGCATGATTAGTCCCTTGAAAGCTACCCTGTAGAGATGATCTGCCAGATTCAAAATTGACGGGCCTACGTTTCAGCTTTTGAAACGTGTTCTGTTTCAACGCCTTGCTCCACACATGCAGCAAAGTATGTTGCAGGAATTTCAAATATGAAAAACAGAAATCCGATATCCAGGACAAAAATTAAAAATAAATTCCTTGCACTTTATGCTTCAAATGTTCCCTTTGGCCAACAATCTTCATGGTGTTTGTAATTTATATGTCTCCCATGGAAACCGTCAGTAGATATGCCGATAGACGAATCTCTTCTTCATATTGAATTAAAATTACCCGAAATAGGAGCAACACATTTCATAAATAGAAACAAATCTCAAGAACAATTCCAATGACACAAGATTATTTGAATTGCATAAGTTTATTTGTGTTTGTTTATTAAAGTCCTTTTCATTAAATTAATTATTTTCTGTATATTAGTGGAATATATATTTTTATTTATAACTGTATTTTAAACTAATTTCCACGAAAACATTCCCTTATGAAATTGTTATAATAAAGCCTTAAGTTTGTAAATTTTAGTAGCACTAAATAGATAAAATTTATTACGCACTCATTCCAAACATATAATTGATATGCTAACACCATAACAATTTGAGATTCTTTTCATATTGGATTAAAAGAAGTACCAAAATCACAACGTCTTTGTTATTTCCCTCAAAGAATCGACTGGGCCAAGGCACGAATTTCTATCTTGTTCGGTTTTTGAGTTATGCGCAAGCGCAATGAGAGATCTTTTTATTCAAAACTAAAATAAAGCAATGAGGTACGCCTTCGTTTTTTAAGTACAATTTTAATCTAGTAAGTTAAAATACGAAAACAAAATTTTGGACTTGTCGTTTGCGTTGCGTAAATATATTTGAAAAATGTTGCACCGCTGGTATTTTGCCGCTGTAAAACCCAGGGGAGATTCACGTCGATCGGCCACTTAAGCCGAAGTGGAGACGATGTTGGCCTAAAGACGTCCTACAGGTTAAGATAACGTTGCACGCGTCGTTCAGATTTTAGCAGCGCACGATCAATTGATGTGATGTTTGAAGGATACAGGATACTGAATTAATGTTATGTATAAAGGCATTTTAAATAATATAACTATAAAATATTACTATAAGTTCATTTCACGCAAAATAGTCATATGCTGTCCACCACATTCCTTAGACGTTCAACTCCGAGAAAAGCCAATATAAACCATATTTTCCAAACAGCTTAATAACATAAGTTATACGGAGAAAAAGGTTACATATAAATAATACAACGAACCTCCAAATACATTGGCATTCTTAGTCATTCAATGACGAGAACAACTAATACGAGCTTTTTTTTCTCCCGGTATATCTTCCCAATATACAGTACAAAATGCATATATATTATGCAATGGACGTTGAATACTGTTTTTGAAAGATAAATTAACGATATTTAAAATTCACGCAATACCCGACATAATTTTTCGATATGAAATAGCTCTATTTCAGGAATTAATTGATTGCCTAGCTTTCAACACCTGCCATAAAGGAAAATGATCAAGGAACGACAACTTGCGAAATAAGGTAATCGGGGATAAAAATCTCGGTGACTATTCTTGCGAAATTGAAGACAGAGATAACACGTTTTAGTTAACGTTAGATGCCTGACGATCACAGATAACGACGTCCGCAAGACAAAGCGTGGAGTTAGAAAAAAATGTTATCGAATATTTCATTGTTGATTTGGATTTAAATGAACGATTATATCTAGCAGAGGTCGTCTCGGTTTTTTAATTTTGGTTTATTTCTGTTGCTTATTTAATGATTACGCGTCACAAAACTTTCAAGAGCTCATATTAGACAAAACGCACTACAGAACCCTAAATTATGGAAAACAGTTTCACCGTTAGTGGTGTAGTTCTAAAATAAGGAAATGCAGTTCGACGGGTACATTAATGAAGTTTTATGCTTCCTAATCACATCCCGGTGACGGAGTGGTAGTATTTGGATTTAATTACTTTGTTATTATTTTTTTAATCATGCCAATAAATTTATAAATTATGGGAAACATTAACAGACCTAAAACGTATAAGTACGTTTTCATTAATGCAATTCCCAATGTATCGCAATTATTGATTACCAATATGTGTAAAACAAGTATGGAGTGCTACTATTCAGCGATCGGAATTTGCTCGTCTGTTTTATGTGCTTCTGTTTTTTCTTAACTGTATCAAAGCGGTTTCATCCTCATATTGACAAGTTACCTTAGCTGTCTGTTGACTTAGTTTCTTTTTTTAGCACGTCTTTTCGTAAAAAAGAGTGTGCTTATGTTATCGGTTTATCCATCCGTACGTCCGTCCGTCCATCCGTCCGTTTGTAGACACGATATCTCTGCAACTAATAGTGCTATTTGAAAAATTATTTTTGCATTAGGAAGCTTTAAATGTGCGAATGATAAACTTATATCTTGATTTTTACGATGAACAATTTCGCCGCTAGAGGTCGTAAGAGCCGACGATATCAAATTCAAAATACATTTTATTCCATACATTTGCTTCTAAACATCCAATTAAAAAAATATTTTAGCTTTCGATTCTACTCATTGCGAAGATAACTTTAGTTACAGTCACTTCTTTAAGTTCTGCATAGATTCTCCGTTAGCACGCGTAAAATTAAAATGCGTTTCACCCGACATCTCTGCTTCTAAATCTCCGATTTCAAAACTTATATCTGCAACCGATACAGCTCCAGATGGGAAATCGTTCGCACACAATTTCAATTTTTTGGTATAAAACAGTTTGGCCACCAGGGGGTGTAAGGGTTAATTTCTGCTTCTGATATATTTGCACCAAAATCTGAGCTTCTAAAACCTGGATTGAAAAATTATTTCGTGGACCGATAAAACTCACGTCGACAAACATTTTCGGAATATTTACTTCTTAAAACAGTGCATGATCTCTACGCCAGGGGCGTACAGGCACATCTTATTTTTGTCAATATCTCTGCTTTTAATGGTCCAATTTGAAAAAGTTCTTTGTTGGACAGAGTTTCCAGTACGACATGCTTTTCATAAAATTTCAAAATTTTCAAGTAATTCATTGACTTTCCGCTAGGGGGAGTAAAGGTGAATTACGCTTTCCCTCTGCCTCTAAAGCTCTGATTTGAAAAATTCTTCCTGCGCCGGACACAGCTCCCGGTGGGTAATGTTTTCATTTTAATTTCTATGTTTTTATAAAATATGGTTTGGCCACCATTGGGCGAAAAAGTAAATTTTTGCTTCGTAGGTATATCCATCAAAATCGGAGCTTCTAAATTCTCATATGAGAAACATTTTCGTGGACCAATACCACTCATGCCGATAAACATTTGACAATATTTTCTTCTTAAAATCATGTATGGTTTCTGCGCCAGAGTCGTAGACGTATATCTTTTTCTGTCAATATATCTGCTACTAAGAGTCAGATTTGAAAAATTCCTTGTATGTTAGATATCGGTTCCAGTGTAAAATACCCTTATGTAATTTCAAATTTTTGAAGTAATACATAGCGTTTCCGCTAGGGGCGTTAAGTTACATTGCGTTTTTCCCGAAATCTCTGCTTTTAAAATTCCGATTAGAAAAAAGAAAAGTTCCTACTGCACCGGATACAGCTGCTGATAGGAAATGCTTTGTCTTTAATTTCTAATATTTGATAAAGAATGGTTGAGCCACCATGGGGCGTAAGGGTCAATTTCTGTGTCTGATGTATTTGTAGCAAAATCTGTGCTCCTGAACAATCGAATGAAAAAATTATTTCCTTGACCGATACCTCTCAAATTGGCATACTTTTTGAGATTACTTTCTTCTTAAAATAATGCATGATTTTTCGCAAAGGGGGAGTAAAGGCATATCTTATTTTTGTTGACGTCTCTGGTTCTAAGAGTCTGATTTGAAAAATTCTTCCTTTGTTGGTGAGCGTTTCCGCGGGAAAATGTTTTTCATATAACTACTAATTTTTCGTAGCGCCCAAGTCTTCCACCAGATGGAGTAAGATCACGTTTCCGTTTACAGTAATATCTGCGGGACTAAAAGCCCGATTGAAAAACTTCTTTCTTCGGTCAGATACATTTAACTATGCAAACTCGGTATGTATTTTCTTTCCAAAATAGTGCACAATTTTGCCGCTACGGGAGCATACGCCTTTTTTGTTTTTCTCAATATCAATGCTTTTTACGTGTGCGATTTAAAAAACATTTCAACATCGGATGCCATTTACCTTGTAGAACACTTAAGGCTAGTATATGAGGAATTTTGCAATTCATAGTTTTGTCTGTAGGTGGTGTTTCAGCAGTTTGCAGCTGTATCGCCGCTTTTAAAAACGTTATTGAGAAATTTCTTCTTCACTGTATGCCATTATTTGTCCATGAAGAAAAATGTTCGCCTATTTTCAATTTTTCCGCTATGCAAAATTCTTCCGCTAACAGACGTAAACTTATGCCATGTTTCCTTTTTTATATTTCTTCTTTTAACTGCTTCATTTGAAAATATCTGTTTCTCTGGTACCTTCTTTGTAGTATGATAAACTTTTTTCGCCATTTGTTAAATTTGCGCCATGCTTTTTAGCCGCTGGTGGAACTATGTAGATGTTTCCATTTGTGGATGTTTTATCGATTGTTGGAACGAGCTGATTGTTTCCCAAACCGGTTCCATTGATTTTGAATACCTTTGATACATTTAATTCGCGTCAGAACGGATTCAAAATACATGCTTATTACATTTAAAATTCGGTGTCATCTTTCTTGTTAATGCATGTCGTCACAATGCACAAAGACGCTGAAAAAATAGGCAACTTTCAAATCGTGAAAGAATGAAAGAGATCTGAGAACATACGCTGTAGAATTTTCTATTTGCGGTGAGCTAAAGCCGCTGTTTACCAAAGGTCCTAAATTAGGATTTGAGGGATTAGTTCGAGGTCTGGGGACGTTCTGTCTAAACAAAATAATAAAAAAGATAAAAAAACAAGTAGTAAGTGTATCGGTCATAGCACGGATAAATAAAGTAAATCATCTCTAAGAAAAATAAACAGTAAAAATTAAATGCCGTAATGGCACATATATAAACAAACGCAGACATAGTGGCGATGCGAGCCGCTTCCAACCGTTACCTTCAAGATTCTTGAAGGCCTATCAACTCGTGGCGTCCTTTTCAGTAACGTCACACCTCGTCGATCTACTGTCCGTGCTGTCGCTACGCCTAACTGTGTGACTTGTGTTTTACGGTTGTCCATGCTTGCGTGATTTGTTTCAACTAACATTTTGATTATAGTTTTTATATACCGATAATTCAGTGAGTTAGGTATTTGATTATGCCACATCCGTGTTGTGTTCCCGGCTGCCGTGGAAATTATAAAACAGGACCAAAAGTTCGTGTTTATGGATTTCCAAAAGAGGAAGATTTGTGTGCTAAGTGGATTCGTGCCATTAAAAGGGATAACTTCACTGTTACGCCGCAATGTATGGTATGTACATAGAACATTTTTTTAATCTGATTTTTCTATTACTGTGAAATATTCAGTGATATGCTATATGTATAAATCCACTTCTAATGCAAAGTGCTTCAATTCATTACTGTAGCATGTGGTAGCTTCAGAATGAGTTAACATTTCTATTTCACTATCGCTTCAATATGCTTCAATAAATGCAGCTAACACTAAACGTAGTATTCTTAAATCTTAATCATTAAAATTTACTGGATGGTAACTCATAACTAAGTATTATTGGGAATTCGTAGCTAAGTGTTATTTATGTTGTATATTCTAAATTAGTACATTTACTGGTCAGTAAGAACTGAATTTGTATTTAGTAACTGCACTGTTATTTATTATATTCACACACATTTTACTGGAGAAAATATTGTTTCAAGTATTAAGGTCGCCTCAGACTAGCATGTATCCAGACATTCAGATGAGTTGGTATCTAGGCATATGAATATGCAGAGGTACACACAGTATACACTATGCCAAATATATACCTTTATAGAGGTGCCAACTGCAGCCTCATATCAGATAGTAACACGAAGCCAAGAGGTGAAGAAATCTACCAGTCTTTTGGAGAACGGACACCCTAAGTTACTGACTTGTAGTTTAATAGTAAAATCATTGCGTAGCGGACACCCACTGAAATTTATAACAATGACACGCTGTTACAGAAGTGTCTTTCAAGTATTAAACAATACGGGTGAATTTCCACCAGTGTAGAGATCTGCGCCCTCTCCCACATATTACAGGGCTTGAAAAATATCTGTGAAGTTACATGCCCAGCTGGGCATGTGCAGAAATTACTTACTTGCACAGGTAGTAAAAGCTAGATGCCCATGAAAATTTATTTTTAAGGTAAAAAATCAGAACCCTCATTTTTTTAAATTAAAGAAACTAACTTTGTTTTCGTGTTTTGCATTTCCATTTTAAGGGTCTGTATTCAAAATATTCAATGCACAAAAGCGTGTATTAAGTTTTAAGAAGTTAAGGTTGAAATTGGCATAATGATGAAATTGGTTTTTGAGAAATTTGGTGAATCTGCCATGTTCCTTTTATTAAATTGTTTGCCCTTTGTTACTAAACACCGGAGGCTGGTTCCATCAGAAGCTCGCATCTCGTAGCTGACTATAAACAACATCTGGAGCAAGACCACAGGCGTAGCCAGGGTGGATTCTTGTGTACGAACCCCTTTTGAGGGGGATTGAGTACGAATTGTGGTAAATATGTAGATTAATGTCCTAATTTATTTTATCAGAAAAATATTATTACCTGGAAAAAGTGCGACGTACATATTTTAGATTATGGAAATCAATTGCAAATGGTGCACATATTTCATGTTTTAATTGTCTCCTTTCCGAGAAATCTGTGCACTGTATAAGAAAGATGCACAAAATGAGAGCTTTTCTGCAGTATACCTCTGATGACACTATAAATTTCAGAAACAGTTTTAAAAGGGGATCAACGATTATTATTTGCTCCGAAATCACGTCTTCCCTTAATCACTTGCACTATGCTTCTGTGGATGATACTTCTCGACGTACCCTTTTGCATGCCACCAGCAGTCAAAAATTATCGCCATTGTACTGGGCACGTCCGTTGTTAAAAGCAGGTATGGAGCAAACGTTTCTTATCGAAAGGGTTGTGCTTGGAATCGCGCTCCCTCGATTTCCAAAATTTCCCTACTTTCACTCAAACAGCACACAGTTTTTACCTTCTCATACCTCCGTTATAACAAAGTATTTTGATCGTTCAAAAACAGTACATTAGGTTTTTGGCATAATTTTACTAAAAATGTTAAACTACGTAGGTATTAAAGAATCAAGCAAGTCCTAAAAGTTATGAGAATACAGACAACACAACACTCAGCGGAAATGCAGAATGAAAAATGGACTAGCACAGAACAAATTAGCATTATATAGAGAACCGTTAACAATGGGAAGATGCTTTCACTTCATTACGTTAGCTAGTGTGGATATACAAAACCTCAGGAACTTATTCGACTATTTATTTACATTAATATCACCTGCACATATAGGGGAAGCATTAAACTAACTTGGAAGAACACAGTCATGACTAGTAAAATAGCTTTATTGTGGTGCCACTAGTTATTCATCAGTATACAAAAAAATCCTACCATTAGCAAGAAGATATATATAACCTTTTTGCCAGTGGTAAATTTGAACCACGTCTTCCTCCTCCGGAGCAGTTGTTCTCCATTTAAAATATAGATTTAATATTAGAAGAATTTTTTAAAACAAAATACATGTTTTCCTATTTCTAACAGTCACTTTAAAACCAACCAATCATTATAGTAAACATTTTGTCCTTTTTCTTTTTTAAAGCCAAATTCAATTTTAAAATTGGTACTTAATCTGTCCATGGTGGAATCTGCCATTTCCATTACTCATAAAATTGCTATCATGGCAAAGTGTACAACGCAGTATCGATCTTTGACATTTGATATCACTTAAATAGCATATTTTTTCAATCCATAGTAACATTTTTTTTGTGTATTAAGAGCTGAGCAAAAATATTTTATTTTGTTTAAATGAAAATAAATGTTCCAAAAACGCTACTGCGTGCTTTCGTTCCCTGTTGAGTCACGTTTTACACACACACACTCACTTTTTAACATGTAGTTAACACACACACATTTTCAGTACATACACCAAGTGATCACTGAATTATGCTTACCTACCTAATACTTTACAGACCCTATTTTGCCCTCAGAACAGCACATATCCAAGGCAGTTACGGAGGTGATTGCTTTATCCCGACACCTGATATGCTGTTCCATAGTGTCCCACAAGTGCTCTAGCGAATCGATATTTTTTGCGAGTTCAGAGGCCACGCGATATGCTGTGAGTCCGAACGGTGTTCCTTGAATCAGTCTGGCACAATTTTGAACCTGTGGCTCAGACCATTGTCATCTAGAAAGACACAGTCACCATTCGAGACATAGTTCCTGCCAAGTGAACATGCCCCACACCATACCACTGGCTAGTCTGATAAATCCTTCTATTTTCCCATCACGCTTAGAATTTTATTACCTGCTGCTACACTTACACCTTATATATGCTCAGTCAGTCGACTGATTGTGCCCTCTCAGAAATCACGTGGTCAACGCGCCGAATCCACTTTTGCTAATGGTAATCAGAATTCAGTGATTATTTTTTGTATATTGGTAAGTTCCCAAAGATTTATTAGTCAGTTTTTCTTTTACACAGATTCCACGTGCTTTGTTTATGGGGAAAACTTTTCTCATACATCTCAGAAGTTTAATATTTTTTTATATTATTATTATTGACTTTTAATTTCTATTATGCCACATTGGTTCAGTATTGATGGCAGCAGGCTACTTGGCTAGAACTTGTATAAGGACTTTTTTTACATTACGCCTACTTTGATTTAGGCTTAGTGTCCACCCACAAGAACAGAAAACCAGGGGTGCAGAATATATACGAACACGCAAACAAAGTTCGCGGGAAATTAAGGAAACTCTGGGGAAAATTTTCCCCGGGGGTAAAATAATGGTAGTAATAATAAAACGAAAAATGAACTTATTAACAAAGAATATAGCGTGAAAAATAGGAGTAATTTACTTCACGGTAATCAGGTAATCATTTTGAAAAATGTGTCGTTATGAATACAAGAATAAATGAACTGAAGTTTACGTGCTGATAAAACTAAAAACTACGTACAAGAAACCTTCACACACGTAACTCACTCGAAGAAAACTCTGTAGTGATTTTTAAGAACTTTTAAGAAAAGTCATATGACTTCACAATCCGTGAGATCTTTCGGGACACCTTGTTCCCATCTTTAGACAGATTGTCTCAGTCGGGTGCGTCCCATATATATGTATACACACTGAAGTTAGTGGCACAGTGGTCTAAGTGATGGCTTCTGATCATTCGTCCAAGATGGGTCTGAGTTCGAATCCTGTGAGGCATGGATGTCGTGTTTGTTTCATGGCGCTGGCTCTCGCCCTTCCCTGGAACCAGTGGCCCTAAATTAAGGACGGGCGACTGCTTATAGCACACTGAGTTGCTCTAGGTGATCGTTAAACCTACAATAGAAAAAAAAAAAAAAATAATAATAATGGCAGCCAATGTGTCATAGACGCCGATTTGAAAAATTATTGGGGGTTCCGGATATTTTAAAGCGAATGACCCATGCATTTTGTAAAGAATTTAAGTCAAATTTAAATTTCATTCGGTAAAATTATCTGGCACAATTAGATGCCTGGAATGCTAGAATGAAATAAATTATAGTTAATAGCAGAATTTTTTAGCTGTTTATTTTTCAGCCTCTCTGCCGCATGTCATTTCTTGATTCGCCTATTCTTTGTACGTCGAAAGTTAATGGGTTCCAACATTTTAGGCGAGGAAAGAATTCTTGATTCGCCTATTCCTGTCTCGCCTAAAACTTTCACCTGCTAGAGGGGAGGGATTCACCTGGAGCAAACTTCTTGATTTGCCTACTCTTGTTTCGCCTATTCCTCGTGCGTCGAAAGTTAATGGGTTCCGCCATTTTAGGCAAAGAAAGAATTCTTGATTCGCCTATTCCTGTCTCGCCTGAAACTTTCACCTGCTAGAGGGGGGATTCCCCTTCGACCAACTGTACACTTTAGAATGGTTATATATTTTGTGTTTGAGACCGAGCCTTACAAGTTCCGTGAGCATATTCCACGTATGTCGTCTGTCGCCCCCCTTCTTTTTTGGTCTGGTTCTTCATAAATTTTCTTTTGTTTTAAAATAAGTTAGGCTTGGTCATTTTTCTGAAAATATTATGTCAATATATTTGAAACACTTATTAAATACAGCGAAATTTAAGAATGGAAATAAAATATAAATGCTATTCCTCAAAGTACCGTGGTCATGCCCAGCGAAGGTTCATTTGTGCATGGTGAAAGCGTTTGTCAAAGCTCTCTCTTTCTCTCCTTGGGAGTGTTCTACTTTCCATTCTGGTTTTGAATGCTAATGGTGCATTCGAAGCAAGCGATGATTCATTCGTGAACTGGAAATGGGTTCCAATCAAATTTATGTTCAATTGCGCAATTTGCCAATTTTCGTTGAGGACTTTAAGCGGAATCCCTGTCATATGAATTACTCAATTATTGCAGAGGAACAACTGTCTGTTGTGATTGAATTACCATTCATTTGAATGAAAATTCTAAATTTAACTTTGCATGAATGATGAATTCTTAACGAACACCCAAGAAGTGATTTATGCCATCAATAGTATGTAATCAAATGAGGCATTATCTACGTATAAAGCCTTATTTGATCTTTAAGGCTTTTATATCATTTTTGGAAGGTCATTGCAACTTTAAGACACTAATATTTTACTGTTTTTGTCATATGCTTACCTCATTGTCGATTCCTTTTCTCAGTACGGTATCAAATTCCAAGCTAATGTCTTAAGAAAGAATTAGATTATAGCACACGATCGTATTTTTTACATATACCTTGACTCAGGTTACTTTGCTATTAAGGAATATTTGTTGTGAGTTTTGTATTCAAGTGTAAACATTTTGCTAAAATCTATAATCTTAAGTTTAAGTGAATGAACTTCATAGAAATATAATTATTAATATTAATTTGCCGAGAAAACGTGATGTGTTTTCTATTACAAGAACACTGTTCAAAGAAGTTTTTCAAATACATATCACTAAGAAAATATTTATTCTGGTGAGGCACGTAAAGCGTCTGAAGCAGAAAATTGAGAAGAAAAATTGTCATGAAAAGTGGCGAATTGAAATAAAAAGTTATGAGAAGAAACGTAGTACAAAAATTAAAACAGAAATATTATGGTGCCTTCACTAATTAGTGTACAATCAGTGCAACATGTTTTTTTCTTTCGTACTCAAGTTTATCAGGATGTTTGTAATGCACGTTTCGCGAAATTATTTATCCTACCTTTTGTACTTGTATTTGTGTACCTATCTGTTGTTCAAATGCTATTGATTTGGCTATTTGTATTTTTTATGTTTATGATATCCGATAATCTAGGAAATTTAGGAAATACATCTAATTGGAAAAGGATTCCTTAAAATATTGAAAAACATGGTGCTATCATTATAGAACACCTAAAATAGTTATACTGATTAATTGAAACACATATTTACCTATCGGTACGGTTTTATTGAAGTGTCGTTTATACTTAAATAATTATTCTTGAAGTTTGGTTTACCTAAAAAGTGCCAGTATGATATCCACAAAATAAATGACATTTAAAAATCAGCTGTGGCTACAATTGTAGATTAAGACGCTACCTTTAAAACCTTTTGAGCATTTAACTAGGCAAGCAATCTTAGTTAAACAAATGCTGATAATTGTGGGCGTGCGTTGCAGAATAAATTGAAAATGATTTTTGAATATATATTTTGTATTACAGCTTAACAAATATCCAGACTAAAAAAAATAAGTCTTGAAGTTGTAACCATAACATAATAACAGACTAAATAAGCTTCTCATTGCTCTCTTAAACCACGAGTTACACGTCTTTCATTGCTGAACATAGTATGCGGACTTGATATTTAATGCCCTAAATTTTGCCATGGTACATTTATGATCGAAGTGTATGTAAACAAGAGGACATCTTCAATAAAGAAAGAGAAACCTTGAAAAATGTTTAATATTTTTAACATGAATTCAGATGTTTACCAGGAATAAGAATTGAGCGATATAACCCTTAACATGCGTATATATGTCTCTCATATCTATTTAGATTTAATTCAAAAGCTATAAATTAGAATCATGGCTCTTAAGCAAATTTCCCATTCTCTACTATCTGCCCTTATTTTCTTCAGCTGCTTGTTTCAACATGATTCTTGAGGCGTATTTCTCTATGAAACGTTCTTTATGAGCATCTGTTTTATTATACAGGGTGGTTCAAAACTATATGTCAAAAATGTAAAGGCAGATAGAGAGGATCTAAATAAGCAGTTTTTGTATAGGAATGTGTGTGCGGTAATGTCGCATTAAAGCGCCAGCACGTAAAGCAGTATGAATCACAGGAAACTGAAAAGGCAAGTAAAGACAAAAGAAAACAAAAAATTATTAACAGTTTACAGAAGGTGCTCGAAAGAGCGGCTACCAACAGCGATACAAGATTCACAGCGGCGGCGCATGGATCGTCCTACATTAGAAAAGACGTCAGGCATGTCGAGCACATGTCCAGCAGCAACAGACAAGCGGGCAACAAGACCTTTTGCAGATGTGACGGGACTCTCGTACACGAGAATTTTACTATGACCCCAAAAGAAGAAATCCAAGCAGGTTAATCAGGAGAACGCGGAGGCCAGGGATCTGGTCCGCCCCGTACTATCCAATGCTGACCGTAGACACCGTCCAGGTGATTCCTGACGTTTCGGCTGACGTGAGCTGTGGCTCTATCGTGCTGGAACCACATTCGTTTGCGAACATCTGGAGGAACATCGACCAGAAGTTCAGGTAAGACCACCTGTTGGAAGATGCCGTATGTGTGGCCAGTTAAACGACTAGGTAGAATGTACGGTCCTACTAAATGATTGTGCACAATGCCTGCCCAAACATTAATGGAAAACCTTTCTTGGTAGGCGTGTGTTATTGTGCCATGTGGGTTATCATGAGCCCACAGGTGAGAATTATGGATGTTAAACATAACCGAACGCGAAAAGGTAGCCTCGTCAGTGAATAAAACATCTGCAGGGAAGGTTGGATTGGCTGCAGTCTGCTGTAGGTACCAACGGGCAAAGTTGAGACGTGGAAGATAATCGTCAGGGGTCATTGCTTGCACTCTCTGTAAATGATACGGATGCACTCCGTCTTCATGTAAAGTCCTCAAATCAGTTGGATGGCTCACACCCAACGCACGTCCTATAGCTCTCGAGCTTGTGGACGGATTATCCTCTACTGTTTTTAGTATTCTTTCTTCCACTGCAGGAGTTCTGCGATATCTTAATATGCCCGTATCACGCCTGGAAGCATAAAACAGTCCACTCGTGCTTAACTCCCGATGAAGCCGCTCGAATGTTCGACGATCCGGCTTATTCCTATCCGGGAATCGCTCCCTGTACATCCATTGAGCAGCTAATCCATTTCCTTGTGCAGCCCCATACATGAAATGCATGTCGGCTAGCTCCGCATTGGTGTAACGATGCATGCTGCTCGAGATCCGTGCAGGAAATGAAGAATCCAGCTGGCGAAGCGCTTTTATACGCCGCACTCATCAGCGCTCTCTACCGGCTCAACGCGGCATTACCGCACACACATTCCTTAACGAAATCTGATTATTTAGGTCCCCTCTACCTGCCTTTACATTTTTGACATATAGTTTTGAACCACCCTGTATAAATCTTCAGCAATTCTGTATTGTAAATGTTCTGACAGCTCGCCACATTGATTTCTTGAGCAGTATGTACGGTATGGTAACGCTGACGGTGATTCCGAAAAGGGAAATTGTACCATCAAGTGTGATTTTTGGAGATGCCGCAACAATGGATGCCTCAGCAAGAAAGCAACGGTTACTTCATTATAAAAATTTGGAATGGCCGATCTTCCTTTGCAACTCGACCGGATAGGAATAATTCAAATATCCCTCATTCTAATATTCTCCTTCGGATATAAAAAAAATTGTTGAACGTTACGAAAGTCGCATAACCACGAGAATAACAGGAACGTGCTTCGTACAATTATTCCTCTTCCTGCAAATGTCTTTGCCAAGTGCCTTAGCTAAATATTTCTGTTGATTTATAACTATTCATTGCTTTTTTTGGCGGTGAACAGGGGAATTAACGACCACAATGAGAACCTCCGTTTGGGTAAAAGCCCTTCGCCATCCCTAATTAGGCCAAGGTTCCAAATTTAGAGCCACAGCCGTAAGTCCAACACAAAATACACGCTTCACAGGGATTTGGATCCGTACTCATCTCGGACGAAAATTCAGAAGCCAGTGCTCAGACCACTTAGTCAATGTAACAGCACGTTTCATTTTGAAATTCTTTACCGCGTGTTTAAGCAATTACACGAAAGATTTTATTAAATTTTTTTATACTTATCTAATGACGGATTATCCATATCTGTGCCTCTATTTTTAGGGTAAAGGTAAAACCTCCTTCAAAAAGTAAAACAAGCTTTTCCTTTACCTTTTTTTCTGATTTTCTTTTTTTGTTCATATTTGCTTTTTACGTAGTTCCGTGGGCTTTATTATGTTTTGCAGTGTAGACCTCGTACACATGCGCATTGTTGTAGCGAATGGCCCTGGAGAACACATGAGCTCAATTAGCTTGCCCTATATATTATTCAAAGGCTGCTAGAGATATCATATCATGTTAAGGGCAGTGGTCGGATGGCCTAGTGGTCACCTTTCATGACTACCACGGAGAAGCCTCTGGTTCGATCCTAGGCAGGTACGAAAGCTTGAACCACTAAATATCCGTCGTGCGTCGGATGGGCATGTTAAGACGTCGAACCTCGGACACTGGCCCCAAGGTGACGAATAATGGCGTGTTCCTCCCCACTTCTACCTCTCTTCCGTTTCATTTTCCTATCGAACACTCTAGCCCAAATCTTCTAGCTTCCTGTATCTAAGGGTTGTTTAAAACCTTGGGTCAGACACTCCCTTCCTAAAATCCTCTTCACATGATCTGGTCTCATCTGACATCATGTTATTCAAAATTGTATAAATTTATTTTTAAGCCGATGCCAGTGCATGACGATGAAATAAGTGAGCTGAAGATTCTTCCATTTTCTTTAAAGCGCTTAAAATAGCATGGAAACTAATTTTTCCCCTAATGCTATAAACGAATATATTTTAAGTATTTCTAATATCAGTATCAAGGCAGGTGAATTTTGTTCTGGTTTAAAAAGCAATTGGTAACTGATTTCTATTATTTCTCCTCGTAGAATTTTTAATTAAAGAAACAATATTGTAGTCCTCTTTGCTGTATGTGCTGGAAATAAACATAAATCATAATTCATTCAAAAATATATATGAACAAAATAAAACGGTACTGTGGATTAGGTTGTAAACCTCAGAGCAGTGCAATAAAAAAGGTAAATTTTCTTCGAGTTTAAAGATCACCATGAAGACTTATGAGGCCAAAAAAATCGTCTCTCCTTAAACGCCGCCGTTATTTGTAGGAATAAATTAGCGCAGGAGCCATGAGACAAAAGCACCACCCTTACCTTTTTGGTGAAATGAACCCAAGCTGTCTCGCACAAATGATTAGAAGCCAGATCACAGTCCATCAGGCCACCATAACGTGCGGGGATATTATGAATCATGTTCTTTTGACACATTCATATCCAGAGAGTCTAATCACACGCTTTCTACTAAGCTCTGAAACATATGTGGCATTTGTACCATTCCCATGAGGGCATTTCAGCTCTCAACCGTTCAGAGTTCTAATACCAGTATATTAAAAAGAACTCCGAACGTAACACGAACCTACATCTTAAATTAGTGAATGCAACCCCAACGTTTAGTTCTGAAGCAACAAGACTCTCCAGGACTTTTTTTTACATTGCTGCACTGCCTATTAGCACATACAACAGTGCATTTATTTGAGTTCGACGACCACATATTTCTGGTTTTACTGTCAAAAAATTATTTTACTCCATTTTTTTTACTTTTCTGTTCCTTTCTCTTCCTTTACAAATGATGTACTTAAACACAACACTCTTTTGGAATTTGATATTTGAATATATGTTTTAAAATTTAAGAATAAACATACATTTCTGTTTAATGTTGGAAGTGTGTTCAAAGCACAAGTCCATTTCTTTTATCGAAGAAAATCAACCTGAAATTTTAAAACAGAAGAATAATGTATTGGTTCCACTCTTCCTTTGACATTCTGAGAAAGTTTCCATGGCTTCGGAGTTGATTATTCTGGATTTAAAATTTAATTTTCATATTTTCGATTTATATTGGCTCCGGGATTATAGTTCAGGTTTAGAATTTCTTTCGGTGTTGAAATACTATCAGAAGTTCCAAACATCATTAGAATGAAAAAAACATATGTTACGTTTCCGTACGTTTAAGAATTATTTTCTCATGTGAGGTCCGATGTATGTACCACTAATTATTCTGTATATGATCCTGATATCTTCTGAAGAGAAAAATATTTGATTTTGATACCCTAAGATAACTGAAAATGTGTAAACTTCGGTGGAATGTTGTTTTTGGAATTAATTTCCTTGAATGTGCTCTTCCTACCACTTAGAACTCTGTTCTCTATAAATACCAAAAGACAGTTCAGAAAGTTTAGAAAATATTCGAGTTACTCCTGTAATGCTAAAAATAAAGTATTAAATATGGATCCGATGCCTGATATAATTTTTTTTCACGTCAGTATAGTCAAAGTAGTAACATGTCACAATATGATTACAAATTACTCTTAATGTCATAGGCATTTTGATTTTCAAACTCGGTTCTGTCAATGACACGCTTTTTGTTCTCCATAGAACATGTGACTCTATATGTTTTTATTTTCTCAGCAAACCATTGTAGCTATATAATTTTCTTTACGCCCAATTAACCCCAAAATTAAAAAAATCGATACAGTGATCAGTAATTTTTTTTTTGGTTGGAGGTTGAACTACCACCGTGAGCAACTCAGTAGGCTGTAAGCAGGCGCCCGTCCCTAATTTAGGGTCACTGGTTCCAGGGATCGGAGAGAGCCAGTGCCGTAAGACAAATACAACATCTGTGGCTTACCGGGATTTGAACCCGGACCTCTTTCAGACGAATGATGAGAAGCCAACGCTTAGACCACTGCGCCACATGTGCAGAAAGTAAAATTTTGAAAAATAAGCTTTTATAAATTGATGGCTTGCTTTTACAAAAAAATGTGGGATGCTCAAAGCCATTAGCTACTCTGCGTAATAAAAGCTCATCTTTCAGAAGTGAGTTCATCTATGTCACAATACATATAAAGAGCAGTGGCACAGAACTGTTTTCTCTGAGCTATCCCATGGATAAAAAGGGATACAGAGTAATTTTGTGTCTCAGAAGGGCGGTGGCTTTGTAGATTTCGTTTCCGGTCTTTGTAAAGGTCTGCAAAAAGGCTTGATGCAGATTTTTGTTTTCGTAAAATTCCGTAATCACTTTCGGAATACTTAATACACAGTTACTCAGTACTCAATATATTTTATTATTTTGCTGAATACAAATTGATACACAGTTATAACAGATTTACTTTTTTCAGCTTCCCCGAAGTGATGGAACTTAGTAAAACACAGAGTTTATTCTTTCTCTGTTTTTTTCTCTCTCTTTTGATTGGAAATTTAACGACACCTAAATCAGGTACGGGAGATTGCTTATTCCTCTGGATATAAGCAGTTGCCCGTTCCTTATTTACAGACACTGGTTCCAGGGAAGGGGAGAGTCAGCGCCGTAAAACAAACACAATATCCGCGCTTCATTGGCATCAGAATCCATCTAGGACGAATGGTAAAATGACAGCTCTTCGACCACTGGAACATCAGGGCTTCCAGGGTACACAGTTTTGGATGCTACCTGACCGAAAACGAGAAAGCTTTGCATGAAACGAAAATTTTGGAAACGATGGATTGATCTAAATGTATCGTTTCCAAAATTCCTGAGAAACCTACGCTAGATGGAGGATATATGTATTCATCATCAACAACAACAACCATTATCCATCCACTGTTGGGTGAAGGTCTTCCCCAGTTTCTTTCACAACTGTCTATCTTGGGCCAGTCTCTTCCATGTCACCCCCTCATGCTTCTGAATTTCATCCTCCCTTTTTCTGGGTCTTTTCTTGTTCCTTGTAATTCAGTTCAGAATTTCGGTTGCCCACCGTTGATCGATTCTTCTGGCAGCATTCGCAGCCGATTGCCATTTCAGGGATTTTACACTAATCCTGATGTCTTCCACTCTTGTCATTTTCCTTGTACAAAAGTTAATCTTCTTATCTCTCCTGGTTGCACCAAAAATGCATCCTTCGAGGCTTCTTTCAGCTGTCGGAAATCTTTGTATGTCTTTTTTAGGTAACGTCAACGTCTCTGTTCCCGACGTTAGCACTAGAAGAATGCACTGATTAAACACTTTTCTTTTAAGACATAATAACATATTGCTCTTGAAAACTGTACTGTTTCTTTCAAAAGCTCTCCAGGAAAGTTTTATACGCCGATTAATTTAGTCGTTGATGTGACCTTTGCTTGATATCTGCTGTAAAGTAAAATGTAGGTATCGGATATATCCAGCATTTCCCCATCAATTGATAAATCTTTATTTCTTGTAACAGTATGAGGATATGTACATACATATGTATGAAAGACAATCTGTGAAAAAAGGTTGAAGAGATAAAAGCTTGTTTCAATCTTTATGTGAACACCCGGTTTGTATACAGGGTGTTTCAAAAACGACTAAAACAAGCTTTTGTATCCTCAATGGTTGATTACAGTTACATATTTTCCATCAGAAAAATACACAAAATGACGTAAAACTTACTATATTGTAGTTGCACCTCTTGGGCGACATTTGAATAAAAATAAAAAACAAAAACGTTTCATACTGTCTTTCCTTATAAAAAAAAAAGTTCAATTAAAAAATTGTTATATGGGCTCGTATTTAGTTAAAAATCAAACTCCGTCATTCAGCTTGTAAGGTCGCTGAGATATTAGCATTGAAATTTGCAACAAACGGCCGCTCGTGTGGTGCAATTCCCTGGACGCATGAAAGCTTTTTTTCATTCCATTTGAGTGCTACTGAGCTATGCAGCGAAACAAGACACCGGTCGCCGTCCGTAAATTTTCCAGATGATACATATTTTACAAATTTCATCGCGAATATCCTCGCGACTTTTGTAAGCAAAATGACGGGGTTTGTTTTTTTAGACTAATTAAGACATAGCGCAACTTTTATTGATTGAACTTCTTTTCTGGGAAGGTTGTGTAGATTTGCTTTGTTTTTACTTTTATGCAAATTCCACTCCCATGTTGTGAGTCTTGACATATTTTTGAGTACTTTTTTCATACAAATATAGATCGATTGAGTGACGCAGGTTTACAGCACCCATGTCATAGGCAACAGTCAGCATTACTTTGTCTTTTGGGTTCCTGCAATAATTTTTTTCGGCGTTGAGATTCCTGATTATGCCATTCATTTGATCGCCATTTGAGTGCCGTCGCCAAGCCCGTTCCCCAGTTTCGTCGATGGTATTGATTGAACGAAGAAATGCATCATCCTCATTCTTTTATCGGTCCAGACGAAGATTCGCTGGAGTACCGGTGCTACTTATGTACTTCGGTGAGGTGATAAGGGGCCCACGTTTCTGAGATTTTTCTCACACCAACGATACTGTGCAAAATGTGGCGCACGATGAAATCATTGATTCCAACTTTTTTGCAAATTATTGGGTACTCCAGGGTTATCACGATCAAAAAAATTTGCACGAGGCGCACCTTCGCCTGTAAGCTGTGCGGACGTCCCTGTCGTTCATTACCTTTTGGATTCTCTCGGCCGCTGCAAAACACATTCACCCATCGTGAATTGTACAACAGGGTAGCGCCTAATTCCCGCACTCACCCTTCAAAGCTGACCAGCATTCCTTTGCGTCGCGAATCCGAGCAACCCTAATTTTTATCCAGCTGCATTGTTCCGACTTCGCAAAACCTTTTTGACCGCCTTCACACAAGAGCTATATTATACGTGCTCCGCAAGCTACCACTTTCATTCCACACAAACACTGAAGTAACACCCAAAATATTTCCTACACAAACACTGAAGTAACACCTAAAATGATTGTTACACAAACACTGAAGTAACACCTAAAATGATTGTTACACAAACACTGAAGTAACACCCAAAATGAATCCAATACTTGATTGTGTTATCGCCAGGGTCCGTCACAATTGCGCTCTGATCGTTGCCGTGCTGCTACTACATTTCACTCAACACCATATAGTTATTTTTAAACATTTTATTTGTCAGTACAGTCCAACAGCATTACCTATTCGCTATGGATCATAAGTGTCAAATTACGTATGCACAAAAAGTTTAATTTGCAGCCAAATTAGTGAATGGTACAAGTCGCAGGTTTTAAACCATTTGAGAGAAAGGGTTCGGACTTGAATCTTATGTGTACCATGTATGGCGTGCGTTTGTCTTACCCTACTGGCTCCCTTCTTTCTTTACTACTTAGAGATGGACGACTGAAATTCGCACTAATTTTACGTTTTGTCAGTTTGGAGGATTAATCACAAACAAGTTGTTCATGTTCGTAATTAATCCTCCAAACTAACAAATATAATTTGAAAAATCACAAATATGAATATCTCTTCTTCACGTATACTTTTGAGTATTAACACAGGGAAACCAGATAAACGAAATTTAAATTTTGCAAATAGCTTTTAGTCAGATTTATCTTTGTGAAATTGCAATACAAAACGCATACACAACACTTTGGAACCGAAATAAAGCTAATGTCATTTGTAGAATACTTGTTATAATTGATTGCACCACATGGATGTGATTTTATTTATAGGAGCTTTAACCCTTTAAGCAGCCGACGTACCTGAACCAAAAGTTGTCCAAATATTCCTGCGCTTCTCAAACAGAAGTGTTCTCATAGTGACCGGGTTACACGAAAGCTACGGCAAAACAGTTCTTTTCCCTCTTTTATCTCAGGAGTATCGACTATAAATCTGTCGCTGGTTGTACGTTCTTGCTCCTTTGCATTCCTTAGTCGTACAGTATGTAACCTGATTCCCTTATAGTCCTTTATTCTCTGTTCCATCACCAAGGGAACGATTCGGAAGTAGTAGTACCGCGGACATGAAAATCATGCCACGTGGTAGAAAAAAGTTATTTAAACATCTTTCTCTTATTTCTTAGGTTCGTCGCCTTTTTTATTGCATTCTTAGCGGAAAAGAAAATTCAGACAGGATCGATAAATGACAATCATACTTCCAAATGACCACTTAGAATGACAAACCTAAGATAAAAGCAAGCCGCCCGGTGGCGCAGTGGTCTAAGGCGTTGGCCTCTGATCATTCGACCGTAAGGGGCCCGGGTTCGAATCCCGGTCAGGCATGGACGTTGTGTTTGTCTTACGACACTGGCTCTTTCCCTTCCCTGGAACCAGTGACCCTAAATTAGGGACGGGCGACTGCTTATAGCCCATTGAGTTGCTCACGGTGGTCGTTAAACCTCCAATCAAAAAAAAAAAAAAAAAAAAAAAAAAAAAAAGATAAAAGCAACGCTTTCTGATGCGTAGGTTCACTGATTTCTGTCGAATTCACCCTACTTCTTATTCAGCTAATATATTCTTTCGAGCTGATTTCAGCCTATTAATTAACCCCGAGTTAATTCGTTCGAGCCATTTAAAGGGTTAAAGGTCCCTTTTTGGAACTTCTAGTAAGAATTAAGAATATTAACCAGAATTCAAGTGCTTTATATATAAAATATTCTTTTACTTTTTAATACTAGGCACAATAGATGGTAAAACTGATGAAAGAAATTACTGAAGATGTTTCAATATAATTGAAGTCCGTGTGAACAAAAAGAAGATGAGTGTCCTTTCTGCAAAACATAATAAGTGGAACTCATTAATTTGGAAAATGAAGGTTTTAATGATATCATGAATATTGCAAAATACCCGTAATGCAATAGCTTTACATACTTCTGTAACAATCGACATTAGTTGTTCAACTGGGATACTTACTTGAGTTAACAGAACAGGAAATGACTAAAAACAGAAGAAGAAAACCACGTGGGAGATGGGAAAATGAAATTTGAAATAAAGTTAGAGTACCAGGAAAGTTACTGGCTCAAGGCACAAAATTGTTAAAAAATAATGAGACGTTTATCCAAAAATGCCTCGTTCCTTTTGTTGTGAAAGTTCAAATTACGGACCGGTGCTCTATGCAGTAATGATATCGTTTCCCAATTTAAATAAAATAAATACATACTAAGTGTAGATTTTGTGCGTTATTTATATATTTCTTTTATGAATTTTATTTCTCGATTTATGCTGAAGAAAGGTTTTTCAGAAAGCGTGAATCATCTCTATTTACTAATATAAATACTTGCAGAATATTTATGATTACTCGTTGTAGTAGAATCAGTAATATCTCTCATATTTTCTAAATTGATCAACGTAAAGCAGCGGTGAAGGTAGATGATCTGTTTTGGAGAACAGAGTTTTCAGAGTTTAAAAACTAGGCGAATTTATACACACTCACTCACACACACACACACACACACACACACACACACACACACACACACACACACACACACGCCCGCACGCACACGCGTGCAAATTTCTGTACTGCCCCGAAATATATATCCTGGATACGTCCCGGACTTAGTGATACGCACGTATATTTGTAAGATAATAAGAGGTATCTGCTTTGTTTCTACATAAATTGAGTAAAGAATTAGTTTACAGAGTTTCAGAAGCAACACGTCATTTCGTCCGACTCTTGGAATAGCATCATAACATTGCACGAGCGAAAATTATTTTTTTAACTGAACAAAAGAACGTTTTTAAAAATTTAAATTAATCTCAATCATACACATTTCTGAATTTTCTTGCCTTTGAGAGCGTCAGGATGCTTCGAATATACACAAAAAAATTTAATTTCCAACTGGGAATTATGAAAAAAAAACATTCGATTTGAGAACAGAAAACTCAGTTTGCTCAGGTTTTTAGAACGATGTACGAAGTACTGCAATATCTCTTTAAATTTCCATACTGCAGTAACAATTGAGCTATCATTAAATTACAATGAGCAAACGGCAAATTATTAAATTGAGTGATATAAGTTTCATCGCGCAATATGAAATCATCATTCTTTTCTTATCATTCGCAGCCTCTCCTTAATCAGTAAAACTTTCGCCCTGGTTACAAGGCATTTCTAAAACTTCATAAAATTTTGAAAATTGACACTTTGACGCGGAATTGAAGAGTAACATAACTGAAAATATTGGGTGCTGATTTAAGATTATGAATGTCTTTTCCGATAAAACTCATAGATGGACAAATTTCTTCATTTAGAAATGTAGGTCATTATGAATTCTGTATGTTAGAATCAGCGTAAAATTGATAAGGAGGAGTATGTTGCAAACTTTCGACTTACTTTTCGCCAGGGGCCAGATTTTTTTCCAAGTAACCGGGTCTGTGGGTGTGAACACTTAATTTGTAAATGTTAATTACGTATTATTCAGATGCTCATATAAACATCATTTTTATTTTTCGATTTATTAAATGTAATTTGAAAATTCTGAAATAGTCCTTTTTCCCTGTGGTAATGTAAACAAATAGTTATGTGTACAATCACTGTCAAACTCACGATATTCATTGTCAACTTGCCTCTTCTTTAGCGCTGAGAACGGCATTTTGAGCAATAACATTAATCAGAGCATTTTCCCTCGGCCCTTCACGAAGCACCATACGGAAAAAACAGCGGGAAGCATTAGTTTCAAAGGCTGTCAGGGAGAATTCAATTAGGTTACGTCGAGTGGAGAACTGAACACACGAATATGCGTGTCATTCTTCCTCTCTCCCATGATACTTAGTAGAAGATTGTACACGAACCGTCGGAGAATTCCGTAGAAAATTACCGAACTACGTTTATCCTTCATCACGTGTGTATTCACATTATGAAACCTTTAAACACGGCCACAGATCTAAATAAAAAAAACATTTATACTGTTTCATATTACAAATATTAGTAAATATTATTTTTTTCCGCCTATGGATTTTACACATTTCTTTTCGGTTAAATGTTTTAACGTGAGCCACACTAACACCCTTCGTGGACCGCGTATTGAGACCCAGTGAATTTGGTGATGGATTTCCCTCCTAGGGCGACTCCGAAAATTATTCATGCGGCGCCCTTTGTCCTAGTATTTGAAGCAAATGTATGATTCATATCTTTCTTTCATAACGTTTCCAATCGTGCAACTGTCTTTCCTTACACCACCTTAGCGAAGGTAAAATCTGTCTACTCGGAAAATAGATCGTGGCATCTTAATGTAATTGTTAATTGAACGTGCAATTAAAGTTATATTAAGATGATCTTGATCGTTAAAGAGTTAAAGTGTTCGTTAATCTTTAGAATTGTACATTATGCAGGAAACGGTGTATTTAGGAAATTATTTCGGTTCCATAGCAAACAAGGACTATCTATTGAAAACTGATTCTCTCAGGTGAACATACAGTTATTAGGAGAAATGTTGAAATAAACTTTGGGACCGAAACATTCCTTTGAAGTATCAGTGAAAAAGGAAACTCATATTTGACGATATCAGTTTTGCTTCATCCAGAAACATTCAGTGAGGCAAGTCGATGCTGCACCTAACAGCTTTCACGCGTACTCGTTCCCAAAGCTTGGCATGTAGCTTTTCGTTCAGTGATTTTGCTTAAGTATTACAGAGCCACATGCGCTTACGTTGGAATGCCATGTGTAGTAGATTGTACTACTTCTATATTTCGCTTCTCAAAAGCTATAGAAAATAATTTGGCCCTCACTTTTAAAAATATTATATCATTGTAAAATTTCATAACGTTTCCTATCGTGCAACTGAGCTTAAACACACCAATACTTTTATGAGAGTTTTGGGTATTTATGCTTTCTACAATCTTCTTAGGAACCTATTCCTGGATACAGGATTTGGTTTCCAAAGTAGAATGAGGACGGTTAAAAACAACGTCAAATAACTGAAACTGAAAATTACAATGAAGTTGAAAATTATTCTGGAACGAATCACTAACAAATATTACATGTCTTTTTAGATATCCAATGCATGTTTTGGCAGTAAAACGTAAGCCCAAAAATTATATAACACTCATATATTTCTGCTACTAACAGCGAGTAAGAGATGTATTCAGCAAATGAAAAATAGGACGTTTTAATGCCAAATAAATTTCGTTAGTTCTTTCTGACCTGGAAATATAATTAGAAAATTAAAAACATCAAAGAAGTAGCAGTACTTTCTTCAGAAAAATATTTATGTTTCACAATTAAGAAAATAAGTACCTCCTCAATCTTCATTTTGAAATTAAATAACATCTTCCGGCCTTCAAGTGGTGGAAGGTAACGTGAAAAAGTAACTTATTGGGCCCTACTGGAGAATGTTTCTTATAAAACAACGTAGTTAACAGATTCGAATTTCTGTAATAGAAAAATTCATCATTATGTAATTCTTTTAGCCATCATTAAAGATCTTAAGCATAAAACTAATGGGGCCGAAGTAGATTTGTTTACTGAGTTTAAACGTAGAGCTACGTATGCCCTGTATTGTGTCTATGATAACATCGTGAATTTAAAAAAAGTTCTGATTAAAATTGTTGCTGGTGGTGGTAGTGGTCCCACTATCCACCTTTATGGTTTATGGAACATTAATGATATAAGTGATGTGCAAGATCACCTAATTTGGCGGGATCATTTAAAAGCAATCAAGCAGAGCAATAATAATAAAGTACAGTTGCATTGGCACCTACTCTTATTGTTAACAATTCCAATTGCACTTTCTACAACTCATACCGCTAGTCCACTATGTTAACATTAATTTTATCCTGAAATCAATGTTCAATCACCTTAGTTCAGTAGTATTAAAACGAAACCAAAAGTATACTGGAGGCGCAGAGCACAAACATTACAATGCACTTCAGCGCGTTCTGAAGAACTGTCATTCATACTCCAGCCCCACGAATCGAATCAGTACTACCTAACTTAGGTTTAGATACCCGAACCCACAGCACCCTGTGCCTCTTGGCAGGTGAAAAATGAATATAATGAAAAGCGGGAACAGGTTGCCCTGATTGGATAGTATGAAAAAAAATGCGGAAGAATTAGAGTTCACGAAGTATACGGTTTTCCGTTAAGAAATGAAGCTATAAGCTGCCTTACATACTTACCTGTACTAGCAAGCCACTCCAAGCCACAATTCTCTCTACAAAAACGCCCGGCACAACATACCTGCCACAGAGGAGAACAGTGAAATGGGGAAAGGCCAGGCGACGGGGGAACCTGAAATAAAAACAAAAAGACAGCACACACAAAACAAGTTTCCCAGATGAACATCGAAGTTTAGGCACCTGGTATAACAAAATTGTCGTTTGCTCAGTGTTCAGTCAGGAGTCAGCTTTTTGCTTCGTTACTCATGAGCCAATCAGAGAAAATATTTTTTCCCATTGGTCTACAAAATTTTTCACAAATTTACTTTTACTGATTCTTGCTGGTGTTTTCGTTATTTACCATTGCTAGGGTGGTGTTAGCGAAAAACTTCTACCATAGATAAGGTGGTGTGAACTATATTACTTAACCTTCGCTAAGGTGGTGTAAGGAAAAACATTTAACCTAAACTAAGGTGTTGTAGTCAATAACATTACACCAAATAAATTTTTAGCTGCACTAGTTCAGTATTAAGGATAAAACACAGAAATATAAAACGGCCGCAATTTAAGTTAGGGAATTAATTAAAGTAGGGCCAATCATTTTTACACTACTCTCTTTTACAAAGCTCTGGTTTGCAAAGCCATTTTCAGTAAAATACTAATTATTTTCTTTTTCTTGCAAACAACACTTTTTATTAACAGCTTTTTCCTTTTTTTTTTTGTTCACACTTGTGAAGAATACTCTCCTCTCATTTTTAACTGCTTATTTTCTTCACACGTGTGAAGAATTTTCTTAACTCTCTAGTCCCAATTTATTATTTTTTCTACAAGAGTAGCCAGGAAATGGGTTATTTTCAGATAATTTATTTACAATGGCTTTCGGCCTTTTTCCATAGCTAAGGTTGTGTATGCAAAAACAATTTACCAGAGCTAGGGTGTTGCAGTCATTAACATTAACATTACATAACTTATTTTTTTTTGTTTTTGGTTGCATCAGCTCATTACTTATTCGAAAACACAGAAAAACAAAACGGCCGCATATAAATTAGAATGTTAACTAAGTTAGGGCCAATCAATTTTACACTACTCTCTTTTACAAAGAGTTTTCTTATTTTTTATCAGTACCACTAGTAATCCTTTTTGCAAAAAGTGTTTTGGCCCTTAAAAGTGCCTTTCTTTTTATAACAACCACGTCTCACGGAAAATTACTTAAGGTTTAGGAGGTAGCAACCAATTATAACTGGCATTAAATATCATCCATGCGCAATCAAAAAATGCTAGCACCGTTTCTACGTCCGCGATTGTTCGAACTGAACGAAAAAAAATTCACACTTTTATAGGTTTAAACAAAACTCGCCGCTCCATTTCTCGAACTGTATGAAATAATCTGCACCCTTTTATAGGTTCCAACAAAAAATTAATGTAAAAGAAATTCCAAACTAAACAATGTCTTCCAATTTTGTTCAATACTTTCCCCACTTTCGACACTTAGTAAACCCCTTATATGAATTCCTCTGGATCATCATCATCATCATTGTCAACCATTATCAATCCACTGCTGGACGAAGGTCTCCCCAAGTTTCCTCCACAACGGTCTGTCTTGTGCCAGTCTCCTCCATGTCACCCCTGCATACTTTCGAATTTCATCCACCCATCTCCCATGTGGTCTTCTTCTGGGTCTTTTCCTGTCCCTTGGAATCCAATCTAAAATTTCGGCTGTCCATCGATGATCTGTCCTTCTGGCAGTATGTCCAGCCCATTGCCATTTCAGGGATTTAACTCTGATCATGATGTCTTCCACTCTTGTCATTTTTCGGATCCACGAGTTCCTCTTCTTATCTCTCCTGGTTACACCAAGTATGCACCTCTCCATGCTTCTTTGAGTTGTCTGCAGCCTTTGTATGTCTCTTTTAGTTAAGGTCCACGTCTCTGCACCATACGTAAGCACTGGAAGGATGCATTGATCAAACACTTTTCTTTTAAGACATAATGGCATATTGCTCTTGAAAATTATGCTGTTTCTTCCAAAAGCTCTCCAGGCAAGTTTTGTACGCGGATTAATTTCTTCATCAATGTGACCCTCACTTGATATCTGCTGTCCAAGATAAACGTACGTGTCTGTTATCTCCAGCTTTTCTCCATCAATCGATAAATCTTCATTTCTTGTAAAAGCATTGAACATCACTTTTGTCTTCTGAAAGTTGATTTTTAATCCCACTTCTTTACTCTTGTCAGCAAGTTCCTGAATCATACTCTGCAGCTCTGATGGGCTAGTTGCAAAAATGACTATGTCATCAGCAAAACAAAGGTGGGTTAGATAATCTCCATTAATCTTTATCCCCTTGTTTTCCCAGCTCAGTGACTGAAAAACACCCTCCAATGAGGCATTAAAGAGCTTCGGAGATATGGTGTCACCTTGTCTCACTCCCTTTCCAATTTTTATGTGTGTTGTATTTTCAAACAGCCTAATCTTTGCACTTGCATTTTCATAAATGTTATTAATAATATTAATGTATGCATCTTCAATGCCGCAGGTTTTCAGAGCCATTGTAACTGCTGATGGTTTCACCGAATCAAAGGCTTTTTCATAATCGATAAAAGCCATGCACAATGGAAGTTCATATTCCCTCGCTCTTTCAATTAGTTCTCTCAGCACATGGATATGATCTATTGTGCTGTAGCCACTCCTGAATCCAGCTTGTTCTCTCGGTTGAGCCATGTCCAGTGTTACCTTCAAGCGGTGTGAAAGAACTTTAGTGAAGATTTTATAAACTACTGATAGGAGGCTGATAGGTCTGTAGTTTCCGAGATCCTCAATGTCACCTTTCTTATGTAGCAGGATCATTGTAGCGGTGTTCCAGTCCTCAGGAATCTTTCCTTCATTAAGGCATCGAGTGAAAATTTGGGCGAGTACTGTTTCGATTTCTCCACTTGCTTCTTGTATGATGTCTACAGTAATACCATCTTCTCCTGGAGCTTTTCCCCGCTTCATGTTCTTGATTGCATGTGCAACTTCTGCTGGAAGGACTGGAGGAACTCTGGTACTGGTATCTTTCATGATGTCTGGAGTGCATGTATCATCCCTTTCATATAATTTGGAGTAGAAATCTTTCACTCTTGTCAAAATTTCGCCTCTATTTCTTGTTACAGAACCATCTTCTTTTCTCAGTGCCATAATCTGTTTTCTTCCCTTACTGAGATGTCCCTTTGCTATCTTTAGGCTTTGGTTGTTTTCAATTGCTTTCCTCACTAGTTCACAGTTGAATTTTCTTACGTCTTCAGTGATACTTTTTCGTACTGTCTTGCATAGCTCTATATATTCCACTTTGGAAGTCACATCTTCTTTAGTTGTCCTCATCTCTCTTCTTTTTTACATCAACATTTTCGTTTTTCCTGATAATTTATTTACATGCAACTTGTTCTTAGACCCAGCTAATCTTGTTGCTGTTTCCATAAGAGCTTCGGTTACTTTTCTGTTAACTTCAGAGATGTCCACTTCTTCCGATGTTAGGCCTTCTAAAGCAGAGAATCTGTTCTTCAGTTCCAACTTGAAGGTATTATGGTGTTTTTTAAGGTTGGTTATGTCAATAGATTTTGTTTGTCTTATGAGCTTGCCACGTTCAAGTTTAGTGTTGAGGTGCATCTTACATCTCACCAATCTATGGTCACTACCTGTGTTGAACTTGTTTAGCACACTGCAGTCTTCTATGACGAATTTTTTGTTACACATAATAAAATCAATTTCACTTGTCGTCCCATTTGGATGTCTCCATGTCCATTTCCTGTGTGGCTTTTTCTTGAAGAAGGAGTTCAAGATGAAAAACCCTTCTGCCTCTGCAAACTCAACGAGAGTATTTCCACGCTGGTTTCTGTTGCCGTGACCGAATTTACCTACTGAAGTTTCATTCTGTTGCCGTTGCCCTATTTTTGCATTGAAATCTCCCATAATTATTTTCAAGTGCTGCTTACCTTTATTATTTAGATGACAAATTTCCTCATAAAATTCTTCAATTTCTTCTTCAGGATGACTTGTGGTGGGTGCATAAGTTTGAATATTCTGAGCCTGGTATCTTTTCGAGAGTTGGATAACAAGCCGTGCAGCTCTGTCAGAGGAACTTTCAACTTCTACAACTTTATCCTTCAGTTTCTTGTTTATTATAAATCCAACACCACTAGTTCTGCCAGTATCTGTCCCACGATAGTAGAAGAGATGTCCACTTTTCAGTTCGATGAAATCTTCTCCTTTTCTCCTTACCTCACTTAGCCCCACGATGTCCCACTTGATCCTTTTTAGTTCCTCTTCCAATTCAAGAAGCCTTGAATCAGAAGATAGGGAGCGTCCATTGTACGTTGCCAAAGTCAGCATCAGATGGCAGCCTAGTCCGGTCCTCCGGGGATTCTTAGCACCCTCTGCCTTCATGTCGCACTGGCCGCTGCCTTGGCCAGGTACATTCCAGCTGCCGGAGACTGAGGGCCAAGATTTAAGTTGTGGAGTCATTTTGGAGGGGTTTGGCCATAACTCACCACGCTGGCCAAGCGGGTTGGTGAGTGTGGGATAGAATTTCCTCTAATCCCGATGGTATAGTTATACCGCTATTGGCGGTCGTCAGAGCCCCTTTAGTAGGAACAGGATGCACCACGAGAAGGCGGGGTTGACATTTGTCAAGGAGAGGCTGTGATGTTACGCATCACCTGACCTTACATCCCTGGATACTTTCTTTTAAATCAGGTAATAACAAACCAGATCAGTTGAGGATATATTACAATTTTTGATGTTTTAAATACCTTCCAAAAATATATGTTTGCTTTGTTTACTCAATTTCCCGTGATCAGTTTGTTGGTGACTTCATTTTTATGCAATGAGTTTCCAACATAGGCACCAGCAAATCTGGAAAATCAGTGGAGCGCAATCTTTGAAAAAGTGCATATGAAAAAGACATATTTTCGTCACTCACACATTCAAATTATATTTTAGTACCCTCGTTGCTACACAAAGTGAACACAACTCCATGGAATTTTTTGTATTGGTTAAAAGTTTTGCCTCGTTCCTCATCCTGAAATATTTGTCTTAACTATTTTGTGTCCTCAGTTTAAACAGATATATTAGGGCTCAATTTCCTACAGCATTATAACTACAAGACATCATTTGAAACACTTCCTTAATTTGCAGTTTTTAATGTGTCTACTCATAAAGATGTAAAGCCAACAAGTTGCAGGGAAAAAAACATTCTCCCGCTGTTATAATGATCAGCACGATTTATGCTTTCTTATCTGTTTAATGCTCTGTTATTATTTTAAACTGCGTTCTTCAGTAAAATTATAATTAAGAACCATGCACGCTTTAGCACAAGCAAGTAGGTAAATCCAAACATTTAGAGCAAGTCAGAAATGTTTTTAAATAAACAACTTATGTAAATAAATGTATCATGAATTTAGCATTGCTCACGACATCGATTTACTCAAAGTTGTAAAAACTCACGTTTATAACTTTATTTCACCTTCGAGATTTTAAGAACTCATATTACGTGTATTGTAACATTTACTGATGAAGGGTGTGACTATCATGCAATAGTTTAGAGAAGATTCCTGTCAGAAACATTGCCTTATTTTCTATGTGAATCCGAATGTGTCAAACAAATTGTAAAAACCGGGAAGTTATTGGCATAATGTATATTTTTTGTACATATTGGGGACTCATTTCTGGGCATCTTTGTTTCATGCGACGCTTCTTAAAACTGTTCCTTCTCTTGGAACGCCGAAAATGTGTTTCTCTTTTTCTGGATAATTCCGTCAGAAACAGTGTATATTTATAATCAATCCATGGATAAAATCCATAAACTGTTACTATTCTGTTCTGTCGGTATTACAAATGGGTGAGAAAGACCTCACTAACAGAACAATAATTCAACTAACTCTGGAAAAGTTTAGGTTAAGTAATATTTATAATAACTGAATTTTATTTAACTACTGAAAATAAAATGCCAATGTTTAATTCATTACTTTCATATCATCACAGATCACACTGAAATACTGATCAGTAAAGAACAAAACAAAATATGCCATAGTTGTTTCTTTTGCAACTTGAGAACTTTTTAAAATGTAATTTACCATAATTTTCCATTTTTTATTTGGGGATTCAATGTCTACCCACGAGCAACTCAATGGGCAATAAGCAGTGCCCTAAAAGTGGAACATCGTATATAGCTCTTCCACTTCCTGAAATTGAAAGATCCTTCATACGATACGTGCAGAGATTATCAAAATAATGGAAACACGTACTGCGACTAGAGAAAAGGTAATGCATGGTAAGGGCTATGGCTCCCATATGTGAGATATATTGTTCAAGGGGGTGTAGTATAATGTCGATTAATAGGTAGCAGTGCCACAGTCGCAGATGAAAACGCTTTTGTGAAGTAGATGTTGAAAATGTCCGATCTCAGCGACCTGAGAAAAGTCCTGATCAGTGGTTCGCGGGTTGCAGCAGCTTCAGTCAGCAGAACTGAAGGGATAGTACGTATAACACGAGGACCTGTATTAAGTATTATGACTACCTATCGGGCAGGACATGGCGTTGCCTCCATACATGAAGCTTCTGGACGACATATGAGGATGTCAGGTAGGTATAGGCAAAATTCCCCGAGAAAAGGAAATTTCAACTCTGGTAGAAAAATATGGCCGTAATGTTTCACAATCTTTCGTAAATAATGTTCATTTTGGTAACAGTGAGTTTCTTAGGGTCATCCAACACAACACAAAGCTTTTCAAAATTGGAATTCTAAATACGGGCATTTCTGAAACAGGTGAAGAAACTAAAGAAAACAATTTTTTTTTACATTGTCGCTAGAGAACATACACCTTAATCTGTCTTTGAACTTATCGGTGGAAGGACATACTACAATTTTGAGGTTGATTGCCTCATTCCTCGATGTAAATGGAAATATTTAATTGAGGACCCAAATATAGGTCCTAAGGTTTTCCTAACTGAGCAACTAAATTTGGGTTCTGTGATTTCATTAACTGAGAGCAACAAAGACACTTGACACTGTGTCTATCTCCCTTAAACACTGACATGCATTCCCTCTGTCTTTAAAGACAATGGACACTTTAAAACCAGAAAATAAAAATCAATGTGAAAATTCATTTCTTCACCTGCTTAAGATAATTGTGAGAATTACATATTGAATTATCAGAAGGCATAATGAAATATTTTAATGAAAATATAATGGCAGGTGTCGGCATATGTAAAGATATTCAAAAGTTATTCCTCGTATCACCCACTCTTGTTAGGCTAAAGGAAAGGAATGTAATAAAATATAATTAAATGTGGTGCACTTTCCTCTCTTTGAATCACAGATAAAATGTCGATTTTTTTCCCAGGACAACTAGCTACATATTTCTGCAGATCTACACTCAAAGAGATAGAAATTGACAGCGTGCAAGTGAATTAATATGGACACTCTCAGCGATGTACATCGTTATCAAATATATGGGACAACTCAATAAATCCAGATTTTTATTGCGCACAAACTTCTAGTGTCAGATATATACATTTTACTAAATAATGTCGAATGGATCAACATTTTTAATCATACAAAGTATTTAAATTATTAAAAAAAAAGTTTTAGTGAAATATTCTAAAATTAAATATGTACCGTATTTTTCCTTCTAATGCGGCCTGTTAAAAGTTCTCAAAAGTCTAAGTTTCGCGGATTATACGCCAATACGTGTCATACGCGGCTTTAAAAAGATAGCGTTTTTGTTACAGTTTCATTTTCAAAAAATCCCCGTTGTAACTGTCAGGAGTGGTGGTGTAGATAAAAAATACCAAAAATCCGTTAATAACAAGTAAATGTAAGGCAATACTAAGATGGAAGACCGCAAACAATCAGACATACAGGGTGTGCCAAAATTATCTTTACAACTTTGAACCTCAATGACACAGTCAATTTAAAACTTCTCGTAGCTATACGAGGTGTAATACGAGCTGTTGTTTTAATAATCAGACTAATATATGTCGATGATATGCATATTTGTGTGTCTAAATAATGAAGGACAGGCTAGCTTATTTTAATATAGAAATCCCGTTAAATGCAGCAACTGTAATTTCTGAAATTTTCATTTATACTTAAAATACATTTGAAATCCATAATTATGTAAAGTATTGTACTACAAATTTCCTGCTGGTGGACGGTGAGTGAAAATATTCAAAGAAAGAGCGAAGAATCTTTAATTTTTTTAAAAGATTCCAAGAATTAATCCCATCACACTGTTTGTTATTTTTTTTTTCGCTTCACACCGTCGAAGACGGAAGACAATGGAAACCTTAATGGATTTCGTAAAACGTTGACCAGTTTTAAGGGATAAATTTTGCATCTATGTGCAATGATAAACAAAAATGTTCTTTGTGTTACTCCAAACCAGGGAAAACAAGCATTTTGAAAATGATTGAAAAATGTGTGTAGAATTTAAAAAAAATAAAACGTTAGACAAAATATTTGAATTTGTTAATCGAACGTTTGTAATTTTAGTTACTGTCTGCCAAGTTCGGTAGCTTATTGGTATATTCATGGAAGCAATTCTCTTCATCCATCTCTTCTCTGCTCGTCAACATTTTGTTTTGCTAATTAGGGCAAATATTTGTGAAAAACATTGTTCCAATTTAATTTCTGAAGCCTTTTTACTAATAAAATTCCCTATTTTCTCAGTTAAAACTATGAGGAAACCTTGAGGACTATAAGGAATTACCCTCCTCAAATTAGTTGCCACGTTTTGAGAGAAATGCGCTATCCTTTAATAACGTTTTTGTGGGAAACAGGCCATTGGTAGCCATGCGTAATAACTCTTGAACCTGCTTTGGCACATATGTCTAGCTAGACGCCAGCACCACATAGCGCTCACCCAACGGAGAAGTAAAATGTATATCCCAAGTCCTTTGAGCTTCAATATGTAAAAGAACATTCACTTCTGTTTTAAAAGGAGAGATGAATTTTTGGAGATAACAATTTGTGAAGATATTCCCCTTTGCCTCCTAATTTTATCTAAATATAAAATATTTTCACATGCTATGCAGCCATTCTTTTTAAAACCAGCTACAATTTCTGCTTCTTTTTATTTATTTTTATCGATACTCAGCGTAAACTTTCAAAGTTAACAATTGCACAGGCTTATACGCTGTGCAACAGTTTGAGCTTGATAATAACACTCAACTTATAAATAGTTTTCTAAACAGTAGTATAAAAATGCTTAGAACTGCTTTTGAAAATTTTTTTAGTCAATCTCTCGGCTCTCATTGGCGATAAAGGCTGAGATTAGTAATTGTGCTTTTCCCAAAATGCTTAAAACATTTCTAGTACTAATACACAGATGAGAAAAATACTATTTAAACGATGAAGTGGAATACGTGGCCGAATGGTAATGTATTTAACAGCCCAAAACAAGGTATGATACTTAGAAAAATTGTATATTTACCTAATGAGTACTGTTATTCATAAAATCCAGGAACCTGGTGAATGTAAAATATGATTTCGATTTACATGTAGGATTATCGGAATGTTTTCATTGCTTTCGCAATGTAACACACAATACTCTACGACATTTAATTTTTATCTGTTATCGGGTACAACAAATGACATAAATTTGTCAAAATAAAACGCAGTACTGTGCAAAATGTGTCTTTCGTCAACATCAAGTAACACCGGTCTGCATTTGTGGGAAATGCATGTGCACAAAACTGACATCCGAACATAAAACTTATAAGATCAAATGTGTCTCTGGGAGAAATTCAATTAAATCACGTTAATATGCGTTCTTATACACTGCTGGACAATTGCTAAGGACGGATCATAAACGGCTATATAGCGCATAAAAAATTAAGTGTGGTTGGATGCCAAGTGAAATAAAATAATGTCAGAATGCCAGGACATTACAAGAAAGACAATTTATTGTGCTCTGAAATCCAGAAGGCTTTGGAACGTGTTCAAGGGACAAACAGGCCATTTTGTGCAGAATACGTAAACGTGAAAAAAATGCAATTAACGTCCGCAGGCGTTCCGGCGTAACATGTCAATACGGGATATGGCCACCATGGAGGGCGATGCAAGATTCCACACGTCGTGTCATGCTTTGCACAACATTATCAAGCAGCTGTTGGGGTAATTTATCCCATTCCTCGGTCAGTGCACGGATAAGGGTGTCCTTGTTTATTGGAGGGCATTGGCGACCAGCAATACTCCTCCTCAAAGCATCCCACACATTTTCAATGAGATTCAGATCTGGAGAACGTGCTGGTAATACGAGGCGTTGGATATCCTCGCTCTCAAGACACTCCTGGACAGCGACTGTTCGATGACATGTTGCGTTGTCGTCCATGAAAATGAATCTATCACCGACAGCACCATGGAACATGCGAACATGAGGTAGCAGAACATCATTAATGTATCGTTGGCCAGTCATAGTCGCAGTTGGAAGCACATAGAGGGACAAACGGCTATTGCTCATGATGCCAGCCCATACCATGACACTACATGTCGGATATCGGTCCCTTTCCTGTATGTTTGCTGGACAATATGCAGTACCACTATCACGCCAGATCAGTTGTCGTTGACAATCAGACGATAGACTGTATCTACTCTCATCTGAGAAGAGGACAGCAGACCAGTCGTTATCAGTCCAATTCCGATGTTGATGGCACCATTGCAAACGGGCGGTATGGTGAAGTCTGGACAATGGGATGCACACAACAGGACGGCGGGCGTATAGTCCTCCTTCATGCAAACGTCTGGCGACAGTTTTTCGGGAGATCCGCTTGCCAGTAGCAGCCATAAACTGATATGCTACCTCACTAGCTGTGCTGCCTGGGTGTCTTTTGGCTGATAGCACTATGTACCGATCTTCTGCAGGTATCGTACTGCGAACACGACCTACCCCGTGACGTTTGCTACACTCTCCATTTGTTTGAAATGATTTCCAAAGCCTTGAAACAACACTGTGGCTGACGTCGAACTCCCTGGGAACATCTGTTATTTTTCGTCCTTCTTCAATCTTGCCAATAATACGGCCACGCGTAAAATCATTTAGGTGATGTCGGGAAGACATACTGAAACTTGCAAGTTCGTCAATTGTTCGTCAATTGATCGTCCTTTCAACTTTGCGTTTTGAACAACAACGGTCAATACGCGTCAAATCCTTTATATCTCTTATCAGCGCTGTGACGTCACGAACAAGTTCGGCAATCCAAAATTTGCATACGCACAAGACGTCTTACTGTATCCCGCACTTATGCTAATTTCCACATTTTCCTGCCTTCCATTTTATGGTTGCTATCGTTGCTACTGTCGTTCGTTCTTAGCAATTGCCCGGCAGTGTATATTGCATTCCATTTCGGATTGAACTGAGAAAATAAAACATGAAATTTTGCTCGTTCGTATTTTTACAGTACAGTTATTGCTCAGGTACCTTGCTAATTTAGGGGCGTTTACTGCTGCCCAACTACCAAAGATTGATCAACCTTCAGCTGTGGCAGACTTCAACCATTCTAAGTTTAATGGATAGCCTCTTCCTTGGAGAACTGCATTGTTAATCACATATTCCCCAGTGCCAGATGTGAAACGTTTCTAGCGTTTTTCGGTATGTAAATTATTTTACACGATTTAGGGAATTTAACGTACGGTTTCTAATTCACCACAAAAAAATCTCTCATATGAGGGCGTTTATATCTTCAGATTTGTTACACTTCGAATTAAGCGGACATGTAGCTGCCTGTATTGAAAAGAAACGGGAATAGAATCTGTGAAATCGTTTCGCTAACGCAAAAGTACGTAACTAAAGAAAACAAGAGGCTTGGAAGAGGTTTCATCTTTTTCGTCACAAACTCAATAAGTCGTGAAGACAAGATGAGTTCCAAACCACACTTTTCAATCATGTTCTTATGTAATCATAGATTTGAGGTATTTATGAAATTTATTATTGATATTATTTATTTTATTTCTTAAAAGGAAATTATTTTACAAAAAGTTGGAATAAACACCGTATCTTAAAGCGATAGGCAGAAATGTTATTAATTAAAATCTGCCACTTTAATACAAACAGCCAACTTGAATTTTGGTTGATTTTATCGGAGTTGACATTTTTATAGTTGCGCAGGAGTGGTACAAATAGTGCAAAACCGAACATGACAGTTTTCAGGTTGAAATTAATTTGACTTATTTCAGACAGTTCGTTTGAGATCCCAGTATTTTAGAAGTTGGTATGGACAAGCAGTAACAAACGGCAAGAAGAATAGGAAATAAGTGAGTTTCGATAGACATGATATTTGAGATTCTAATCTTATATACGACGATAGTTGTTAGACTAAAACAACCTGAAAAGTCCTGAGTCATTTTCTTGACGTCAAAAAACAATTCCCTATATGCTATTATACATATAGCTACTTTCTTTTGATAAACAAAACTATGAATCGAAACTCTACAGAATCATTCTCACATTGTGACTTCTCTAACGAAAGGTAGTTGACTTCATTTCCTATTTACAAAAACATTCTCTAAATGGTCACTGGGAGGAGCTTTTATCAGCGGTTATCGTCATATAAAAATCGTATAGAAAGGATTGTGTAAAGCAAAATATGGAGGACTGCTCAAACGAAAAACATTTCTGGGACATATGTATTCGCAAATGCTACGGGGAAAAGATATTTCAGTTTTGTTTTCATAACTAACATGTTGAGACCCAAAATAAGCTACCAATCTTCCCGGAATAATAGCAATATACATTATGTTAAAAAACCCGAAAGTGAATTGTTGATTAGTGGGCCACTTGGAGATGGAAATTAAAAACTACTGTGCAGTTTTTAAAATTTAGATTGGACTGCAGTTTCTTAATTTCTCACACAGTGTTAAATTTCTATTGGAACGTTGATTCTCTTGAATGATAAAATAACAATAAAATCAGATTCTTTCTTTGCATTGCAAATAATTTGAACCTGCAATTGCGAACACACGTAGAATTTACTAAAAGTTCAACTGCACGAAAATCAATAGAACCATGCAACATAAAAATATTAAACCACGGTGAAATGTAAACCCAAAATAAATGAAAAAAGTGGTAATAAACCCCATTGCATTTCAAATTTTGCTTCTTTTTTTTTTGTTATTTTGTTTTACATTTACTACCTCCGTAATTCTAAAATATATGTCCACTGAACATAATTAATTTAAGGATGCATTTCATTTTGATCCTTCAAAAGTGAGAAATTTGACTACAAAATGGAACATCCTACATGTTGATTTTACGTACATATATAATTATATATATATAAATATATATATATCCTATAAAATGAAAAGAACAGCGTGAGAACCAACTTTGGAGCATTCAGAGATTGTTTTCGTGGTCAAACGTTTGTGTTTTTACGCGTTATAATCGGAAGCGGCCAAGTGCTGTTGTTAAATACATTGGTGCCCATAGTTAACGTGAGAAATACAAATACGAGGATATGTCTAAAACCAGAACACCGATGTTTGATACACACGTGCAACAGAAAACTCTAAGTCGATGTACTCACTGAGCATTCTAGTAGCTCCTGTATGCAAATGATGATCGTACGTTATCAAGATGAAACCGCACCCAACGAGATAGACAAGCCTGGGCGGCCAGGCCTCTCCGCCAACGTCATGTGACCGTAGCAGTCCTAGCTGCTCTTCGAAGTCACCCGTCGCTTTAATATACCCCGTTTTTTATATTTTATTAATTTGTGTGTGTGTGTGTGTGTGTGTGTGTGTGTGTGTGTGAGCGCGTGCGAGTGAATCGCCCAGAGTTTAACTCTGAAAACTGTGTTCTGCAAAACAAATCATCTACTTTCACCGCTGCTTTATACTGATCAATTTCGGAAATATACGAGATATTATTGATTCTAATACTATCAGTAACCATAAATATTGTACATGTATTTATATTAGTAACAAGAAATTACTCACGCTTTCTGGAAAACGTTTTGCTGCGTAAATCGAGAAAACATTATGTAGAAGAAATATATAAATAACGCATAAAAGCTTCACTGGGTACGCATTTATTCTATTTGAATTGGGAAACGATATCATTATTGCATAGAGCACAGCTCCGTAATTTGAACTTTCCAAAAAGGAACAAGCCATTTCTAGATGAATGTTTTCTCACAATCTCTAAACAACTTTCTGTCTTGAGCCAGTGAATTTCCAGATACTCCGA
The DNA here is from genome assembly GCA_039090855.1 of Macrothele yani. NCBI lineage: Eukaryota > Metazoa > Arthropoda > Arachnida > Araneae > Macrothelidae > Macrothele > Macrothele yani. Next base: position 50,507,572 of record CM077021.1, read on the forward strand.
CTTTATTTTAAATTTCATTCTCCCAACTCCCAATTGGTATTCTTCATAGTCTGTTCCTGTTCTGTGAAATCCAGGAAACACCTCAGTTGGGCAGCTGTGGTTAGTTGTTCCAGAAATATGTAGAGCTATTGCATTTCGGACATTTTGCAACTTTTCAAGATATCTTTGAAATCGTCATTTTCCAAATTAATAAGTTCTGCTTTTTCTCCCTTGCAGAACAGACATTCATTTTGTTCACATGTACTTCAATTATATTGGAAAGTTTTCTTTCATGAGTTTTGCTGCCTATAGTTCACTTCTTTCATGAGTTTTGCTGCCTATAGTTCACTTCTTTCAGGAGTTTTGCTGCCTATAGTTCACTTCTTTCAGGAGTTTTGCTGTCTGTAGTTCACTTCTTTCAGAAAGTTTTGCTGCCTGTTGGGGTCAGTATTAAGAAGGAAAACAAAATTTTATATATAAAGAATGTAGTATTGATGGGGCTCTAACTGGCATATTGTTTAGTTACGCAGAATAAATTTTACAGCTCCTAATATTGGAATTACATCCATGGCAAGGAATTTATCAAATGTTCTATGAATGCCTTTAGCTTTTTTCCGATTCCAATGTGTAACGCATGGGTATTGGATTGCAATTTCACTAACACGAACCTGACCAAAAGTTACTTGTGAAATTTAAATTCCATTTTTCTGGTTTTCCTCTGTAAATACTCATAATAAAAGTAAAGAAGAGATATTCACATTTGTGATTTTTTCATTAGATTTTGTTAGTTTGGAGGATTAATAATGAACATGAGCAATTCAGTTGGATATGAGAAACCGTCCATCCCTAATTTGGATCGAATTTTCAGTATTTTTTTCCCTAATTTGCAGACAAAAGATAGAACAAGTACCGTAACAGACAAAAACCTCCATACATGGTACCCGTTGGATTCGAAGCAGAACCCATTTCTGTCGAAGGGTTAAAACTCCGTGTGTTATACACTGGCGGAAAGTAAAAAAAGAACACCAAGAAGGAGACGTTTGATACCAACGAAATTTATAAAGCATAATAACGGAATACAGAGGAAAACGTGATCAAAACATTATGGCAAAATACAGCTGTATTTGCTGGTAAACTGAAAAATAACATTTACGAGGTTGAACCGCCAGTACGAGGTTGAACCGCCATTAACTGCGTCACACTGTGCAATTCTGGCATGGAGTCTGTCGTACAGATGTTGGATGTAAGTTTGGGGTATTGAGTTCCAAGCATCCTCAACCCGGACGCGTAAATCGGGAATGGTCGTGGCTGGCCGTGGAGACCAGATAAGTCGTTGTCCCATAAAATCCCACACGTGCTCAATGGGGGACAAATCCGGTGAACGTACAGGCCATGGACTTTGTCTCACATCCTGAAGTGCATGTTGCGTAGCACGTGTCATGTGTGGGAGTGCGTCATCTTGCTGGAAAACACCACAATGAACCGACCTTACAAATGGCACAACAACGGGCTGAATGATGTTGTTGATGTAGGAGGTGCTGTTTAACGTACCCGGTACAAACACTAGTTGTGTATGGGAGTGATAGCTGATCGCTCCCCACACCAGGAGACCAGTAGTAGGCCTTGTGTGTGGCTGGTGGATGCAAGAAGGGTGGAGACGCTCCCCTGTGCGTCTGCGAACATGCATACGGCCATCGGAGGCGCCCAAGCAGAATCTGCTTTCATCGCTGAACACGACAGGTCGCCATTACGTTCTCCAGTGCAGACGTTGGCGACACCACTGCAGCCGTTCCTGACGGTGGGCTGGAGTCAGACTGGATGCAGGACTATGTGCGCACATGCCAGAGGCACACGCGCACCTAGTCCTGCCTCCAGTAGACGGTTGCGGATTGTTCGCACACTCACGTCAGGTGCAACGGCAGCTCGGATTTGCGTCGCAGTGGATGTTCTGCTTGACAACGACACTCTTCTTATGCGTCGATCGGTCCGCTCATCAGTCCGTCTGTGACTCCCGGTTCCATGTCTTGTCGTGTGGGAATGTTCCTCCGACCATCTACGCCACCATCGTACCACCACCGATACTTACCGTCCAATTCGCTCTGCAATACGACGATACGACCACCCGGCCTCGCGGAGTCCGAAGAGACAACCTCGCTCAAAGTCCGATAACTGCTGAAATCGTACACGTCTTCCATGTCCAGGCATTGCAGCTTCTTCAGGGTCTTCGTACGTGTCCGTACGCCGACAACTGATTACATTCACTTCGCCGTGCTCCTTAAATACCACCGACGATAATTTGCATATTATGCCGTGCTGTGGCGTAAGCGCTCCCCGGTTGGTCCCGAAATTAACATCACGCCTACGTAAACTCGATCCCATTAACATATGTCACTTTCATGATCGTCCGCCCATTCCTTCTTAGTGTTCTTTTTTCACTTTCCGCCAGTGTGTTATTGACCACCTTGGCTGCAAATTAAACTTTTCGTGAACAAGTAATTCCAAAGATACGATCCATAACGAATTGGGAATGCTGTTGGACTGTATTAATAAACAAAATGTTTAAAATTACTACAAGGTGCTGAGTAAAATGTAGTGGCAACGCTGCAATGATAAGCGTGAACAATTATGGCTGACCTCTGGTGATGACACATTCAAGTATAGGAAAGCATTTTAAATATCGGATGTCACTTGAGCGTTTGTGTGGAACGAAAGTGGTGGCGTACGTAGCAGGTAAGGTACAGTTGTTCTGTGAAGGCGGTCAAAAGCGTTTTTGTTAAGTCGAAACAAAACAGCTGGATAAAAAGTGGCGCTGTTCGCAGTCACGAAGCGAAGAAATATTGGTTGGGTCTGAATGATGCGTGTGGAGATGAAGAGCTACCCTATCGTACAACTGCAAGATGAGGGAATACTTTTCTCAGCGGTCGAGAACATTCATCAGGTAATGAGCGATAGGCACGCCCATAAATCTTACAGGAGAAAGTGCGCCTCGTGTAAACTTTACTTGATCGCGATAGACAGTGGTCCACTCACTAATTTTCAATGAATTTGGAATCAATGACTTCTGTTGCGTCACATTCTGCACGATGTTCTTGCATGAGTGAATTTGCATCAAAGAGGGCCACTCATCACCTCACAGAAGTGCAAAAGTGCCATCGATACGTCTTAGCAAAACTCTATCTAGACCAATATGATAATACGAGTGATTAATTCCTTCGTGAAACCATTACTATGGACAAAACTTGGGCAAAGCCGGACGAGCCGGCACTCAAACGGCAATCAAACGAAAAGGGACATCACGGATCTGCACTCCCGATAAATTTACGGAAAGAATATAGTGAAATAAAATTGATGCTGATTGTTGCGTATGGTATGTGTGTAATCCTTCTGTGAGGTACTACAGAGGTAAATCAAGTGTCAAAACGACAATTCTGCAGCGATACATTCTGTCCGTATGGCTTAGTTGGGAGAGCAACTTACTCCGAAGTGAGGGGACGCGAGTTCGATCCCCGTAACGGAGAAAGTTTTTGTTTCATATGGATTTATTGGCCGTTGCGTATAAATGGATTTATTGGCAGTTGCGTTCTTCAAAAAAGTGTGATGTTTGTTCCACACATCGTCTAGAATTAATGAAAATTCGTCGTTCCCTTCAAAAAGAAAAAACAAGTAAGAGGGAGAAGTGACTTACTAGAGAGGTAAAGCAAGCGTGAAGACCACAAGTCTGCAGCGATACATTCCGTGCGTGTAACTTATTTGGGAGAGCAACTTACTCCGGAGTGAGGTGGTGTGGTTTCGATCCTCGTCATGGAAAAATTTGTGTTTTCACACTTCACCATGACATAACTGAAAAACAAACTGTGAATGCCGAGTACTATCGAAATTTTCTGAAGAAACATCTGACTTCCGCACAACAAAATTAGTCGCAACATTTAAAGATAATCCACCAATGTTCACATACGACAGTGCTCGTTGTTATTTTGTCCATACGGTGCAGGACATTATGCCCAGATGGCGTTGGGAAATCTTGGAGTAACCACATTACAGAAATGAGTGCCCGTGACTTTGATCTGTTTTCCAAATTGAAGGCACCCATATGAGGACAAAGTTTTCGTGTATTTCATAGGTACTTCTTGCCATAGACCAAAATATTGCATGTGTCAATAGAAACTCATCTACTGACGGCATCCAGTGTCTCCCACAGGCATGGACTAAAATTATTCATTTAGCCAGTGATTACATTAAGAGCCAGTGAAATAGAATTCATGCCGAAATAAAGCGTAATGCGTGTGAGACACCTGTTACCTCTAATTTTCGCACAACGCTTGTAGATGTTTCTTTTTTCTTCTGATCATGACATGTATCTTCTACAATTTTTTTTTTTGATTGGAGGTTTAACGACCACCGTGAGCAACTCAATGGGCTATAAGCAGTAGCCCGTCCCTAATTTAGGGTCACTGGTTCCAGGGAAGGGAGAGAGCCAGTGCCGTAAGACAAACACAACATCCATGCCTCACCGGGATTCGTACCCGGACCCCTCACGGACGAATGATCAGAGGCCATCGCTTAGACCACTGCGCCACCGAGGCCTCTGAACGTCAGATGAATGGTAATCATGTGACAAGCTGTGTTCTTCAATAAAACAAATACTGCTGTACTATAGGGAGAAAAAAGAATTATCTTCTGTTTTAATTTCGGCACTATCTTTTGCAAACATTTGATACATCAATGGCGGATTCTTTTGAGACAAGCTACCTTCCCTGTGGGCATGCGTTTCTTACGTCCCTATTGAGAGGTGAAACTAAACATCACTGATTTAGAAAAATGATATTACAATTAGAATGGTGGACCCTGACTACTCTGTTAACAAAGGGCATTCCAGCTTTTCCTTGTGACAAATACACATACATACACACACGTTTATGTGACACAAGGAAAAGCTGCTAAAGTGAAGCACATTTCCGTATCTTCAAAATTTTAACTACGGTAATAAATTCATAGCAGATGTAATTGCTTTTTTCATTGTACAAACATACACAACCCCATTCTTTACTGCCAATGCAGGAATAAATGTTTATTTTCTAAGAATTACTGTAAACTGGATTTCACGTGAAAGTGTATTTTTATGATTTATCGACTTTAGTTTATTCCCCCTTTTTTTCTGTAACTTAAAAAATTACATGTTACTCGCTTAGGCTCAGTTAGGTCAAATTTTGGCGAACGTAATTGTATTGTTACCCTTTAAAAACACCAAATAAATAATTCCTTTTCCCTTCCGACAGGAAAGGCAGTTTTTAAACGATTCTATGCAAAAAACAACTTGGTTCTGTAAACTTGAAATTTCGAATTCTTTGCACTGAATGTTTTCTGTGGTAGCTTTTTTTAATTTCTAGAATGAGTGCTGCTTGCTGATACTTCTAATACGTGTTGTACACACAACAGCCACCCACGACCGAAATGTAGGCCATATTTAAGCGATTTTTAAGCTATATATACACAGAAGCGCCAGAAAAACTAGTACAGACGAGCTTCTGAAAAATACATAGCACCGTCACCTATGCGCGTACTCAGTTGCGTCCGCCAGTATGTATATAAAGCGATAGACATCCTTGCCAGATGTCAGAGCTCTTTTCGGCATGAGAATCACAAGTAATAACGATTTAAGCGATTTTCAACGCGGTGTCATAGTTGTCGCTCGTGAGACGGGCCATAGTATTTCGGAGGTAGAAACGAAGCTCGGATTTTCACAGACGACCATTGCAAGGGTGTACTGTGACTACAAGATTTCCGGCAAGACCTCCAACTTACGATACCAGTGTCGCCGTGAAAAGACATTGGTGGACGTGACCATCGTCTGCTGTCAAGAATCGTTTCTTGCGGTATGCGTGCAACACTCTCGCAGGTATCATCGGAATTCAATGCTGGAGTCTCAACAAGCATCAGCTTCCAGACTGTGCAACGTACCCTACACGACATGTGCTTTGGGAGCCGACGCCTGACTCGAGTCCCCTTGATGGGTTCACGACACAGAGCTATGCGCCTCGCTTGGGCACGGCAACACCTCCACTGGACACTTTGTGACTGGAAACAAGTAGATTGGTTTGACGAGTCGCGTTTCCAACTGTATCGGGCAGATGGAAGGATTCGTGTGTGGCGCAAACCCCATGAAGCCATGGATCCCGCCTGTCAACAGCGAACTGTACTGGCTGTTGGGGAGTCCGTAATGGTACGGTGTGTGTTTACCTGGACTTCACTGGGACCCCTGGTTCGTCTACAAACATCTGTCACCGGACAACGCTATGTGCGCATTTTATTTGACGAGGTACACCCGTTCATGTCCTGTATTCATGCTGATGGGTGGGACCTATTCCAAGATGACATTGCACCTCCACACAAGTGTCGGGACGCCACAATATGTTTAGAGGAGTATTCATCTGGGTTTGGGGTGTTGCCATTCTCACCCAAGTCCCCAGATCTGAACGTAATAGAACACATTTGGGATGCCATGCAACGCGCTATCGAACACAGGAGTCCGAGACCTCGGAATACACCCTAATTCTAGAACGCTCAGCAGGAAGTATGGTGTGCATTGCCTCAAGCATATTTTCAGAAACAAGTGGAGTCCATGCCCCGTCGTATTTCTGCAGTACTGCGCACCCGTGGGGGACCTACTAAGTATTAGACTAGAGTGCCAGTTTTTCTGGCACTTCAGTGTATGTCTGTGTAGAGAAACGTTATCAATTATCAACAATGCTTAAAATGGTGATACTGAAATGTTTGTTTTCAACCACAGATATAATTATCTGACACAGAAGCTGACTTCTACAAAATTTTCAGCCATCTCGTACTTAGATTTTCTTGTAGTACTTCAGAAATAAACAAAAAATGATAAATCTTTATAACTTCTCTGTTGATAGAAAATATTCTTCATTTTTGCAACATCGTTTTTTTTATTGCTAATTTTTTAAAATTTGATAATGACTTAAGTCTATTTGCAAACTTAAATTCGTAGCTTTCAGTAACATATACTGAAAATGCATTTTATATATGAAACGGTGTACTTGTTTCCACAAACCCGTCACTGTTAGCATGTCTTTAAAGGTGTTAGATACCTGTTGAATAACAAGAATCGTTTGAAGCGGTGTAGACTTTATGTTATGTTTTACCTCAGCCATATATAATATTTCTCAAATTTATGTTTGCTATAATTCAATGCAAATCAGAAACGAAAAATGAAATAAAGGATAAGAAAAAACGTTACAAACACAATTTTTTGTTTTGGAAAATTGGTCACTTGGTAAACTTTTTCATCATTATATATTTAAAATAGTTTTTATGAAAATAAGGAAGGTGACCAATTTGGACTAGTTTCTTCTGTAATACATGATCCTTTGTAAAGTTAAATTGTGACAAAATAGAGATGACACAAATAGGATTTACGAGGCATATCATACCGACAACACATTGATTTTTTAGCATTCAGTTCATGAAAATGACATTTCAGTCGTTCGTTCTACAATTTTTAATTTTGATGAAAATCGTTTTAATCGGTACTCATGTTACACCCCGTATAGATCTTAAAGATTTCACCAAATGTTTCAGAAATTTCCTACTGTTGATCAACTGGATAATGAAGATGCTTTTTTAATGAAGAACGTAAAAATTATGCGTTGATGATATTACTTTAATAGCCCCGTATGCTCAATAGAATGAGGAGGATGAAACATTTAAGAGCTATTGTGAGCAATTTCATTCATTTAAACGAAAAAAATGCGTCTAAAAAATGTGAAAAGGCAGAAAAAAACAATGCACTAATCCCAAATAATTTGTACGAGGCTAAAAGTTTTAGTTTGTTAAGAGACAAATGCCCTTGGGCAAAAAGTTAGGTTAAAATACCATTTATTAGGAAACCAATGTAAATTTTGTTTTCACACATAACGGCATAGGTTCGAATTGTTCCGAAAATTTCCAGTCCTTCCGACTGTAAATGCAAAACGTATTCAAATATTCAGCCACCATAATTAGCAGCATTACACAAACTCCCTTTTTCAGTTCTTATGTTTGGGGAACTAACAACCACAATTAGCAACTGGAGAGACATTCGCCGGTTCCTAATATAGGACCAGTGCTTCCAGAAAGGTGAGAGACATAGGGTTCTATAACAAACCGAAGATCCATCTTTCATCGGTATTTGAACCCGGATACTCTAGGGCGAACGGTCAGAAACGAGCGCTTAGATCACTGCTACATCGGTGGTGGCAAAGAAAGTTTCTTCCAACTCTCAACACTGTTTTAGAGAAGGCAATGAATACCACGTCGAGATAAAAAGAGCTGTGCGCTTAAGTTAATATTGGGATATCTGTTTGCTTTCGGGCTTAATATGAGCACAAGCAGGTATTCAAAAGTTACGATACCTTTGAAAATTAACAACTTTCACACATCAGAGAGTACAATGACGCAATACCGGCCAACCTATATCACAGAAAATGTCGATGCTGGGCTGACAGTAGAGAAGAAGGCTGTTCACTTCTCTGCAGCTAACTCATTTTTAATCACGTCTTATCTTTTTGAAATGGAACAGTAACCATTTCGCGAATACGCTACAAACAGTTTTTTTTATAAAATCCGAAGAAGTGAATTCCCTTCTTCTGTATTGTCAGCTGAACATCGACATTTTCTGGAACATCCAGGTTCTGGGAATATAAAACAAATATACACAATCGAGTCACATTTTTTTTACCAATTCCTACTTCTGACGTCAAAAGCACGTAGCCCGTAAAAGAAGGCACGTGTCGTGAGTTGGCTTCCGGGGGGTTACATAAGGTGTGATCTAGGCATTCTGGAAATGTATCACTTGTTGCTGTTGTGGATGCACAATTGGCACAATTATGAGGTAATGTTGAAATCACGACTCATCCGCACCTGAGCCATGAATGCATGCCTTTAGACTTGTCAGATGCCTGGAGAAACCTTCCCAAGAAATATTGAACGAAAAACAGTGTTCCCGTACTAAGTAAGCATGATATCTCAACGACTGAACTTTAGGTAAAAGGAACAATGGATTGTTCTAAAGTATCGACATTTCTGAATTGTTACAGCGTCGTCTGTTACTGTTCTAAGCTCTGGGAATTAATACCAGACAAAGTATACTTGTTATATGCAATCAGCTATAATAAACTGCGCATGTTTACGTAAGATTATTTCACGTGTACTGTATTTGCAAGTGGTACATGTGTTCGCACATACCAGTGTAGTATCACGTCAGCTTAGTTTTAAGGAACCCTTAAAGAGGTGCTGGTCTATTGGATTATGGTGCAGTCTCAGTGGGTAAAGACAGCTGTCTATAACACTGCAAAAAAGAGTATTTTTATTAGAATAAGAGAGAAAATTTCCCATTTTTTCTCGCTATCTAAAATACGTTGTTTTGCTATTTTTCTGCAAAAAAGACATCCTTGCAACCTGGAACTCGACAGCGCAGCCTTTAAGATCACATAAGCTATCTTGAGGTATAAGATGAGGTGCAGACGATGTTGACAGCAAAAATGGATTATCAATCAGTGCGCGAATTGTAGTTGTGAGATGATTCTGTGATGTAATATTTTCTACATCATCAGTGAGCATCCAACTGGCAGTGGGGATTTAAAAATGAAAGCCCTCCTGAGGTAACATGAGGTATACGCCATAAAGCTGACGTCAAATTTAAGTAAGGTATTGCGTTCTGGGATTTGGTAGTGAATTATTCCTCCTTTGAAAGACAGAAATAAGAATCAGAAAAAAATATGCTTCTGCCCTTTCGATAAAACTTGTACCGTAGCCGGCATAGGTAGCGTGAACCTTGAAACTAGTTTCTTAAATTCTTTGAATATGAACTGAAACAATGTGAGAAGCCCGTGTTATCTTGTTTTGTCCCTCCACATTCCATCCAAAATATAACTCCTAAGACTTTTTAAATAAAGCTATAAGATTAGGTAATTGATATTTCAGTGTAAGTTCTCTACATACTAGCAAAAACTAAAAATTACGAGTCATGTTTAATGACTCGGGAAAAATTTCACCTAATAAATAAATATCCACATTTAAGAGATAAAAAAGTGGTTTATTATAACTCTGTAAGACACTAAATATAAGTAAAATAATATCTGTACATATAAAACTGAAAGCCCTCACTGACTCATCCCCGAATCTCAGAGACTATTGAACTTAGAACTTTCATATTTGGCAGGAATGTTCCTTTTATAATGTAGAGGCGCACTAAGAAAGGATATTTTCCTACGATAACTTTAAGTGGTTCGAAATGTTTTTTTTAAATAACCCAGCTTTGTTAACTCTAGGACGTTTTGCAATGATCGAGACATTGTTGCCCAGCAACTGAAGTCCGCCTTAAGTTTTGAATGACTTGAATTGGCCTGCTCAGTAAATACTTTGTTTGAAATTTATTTATTCTGAATTCATGTAACAAGAAACCTTAGAAATCATGTAAAAAGCGAAAAATCATAATATTCTTTGTATTTAAACATTTATTATCCTTTGACATCTAGAGTTTCAAGGTTTTTTATTTGTTCTAAATTTATTTAACAAAAAAAAAAGAAACTTTTAAGAAGATCACGTAAAAAGCGCTGTATCATAATTTGCTTTGCATTTAAACATTTACAATATCGTTTGTCATATCGATTGTCAAGGTTTTTTGAGTCAAAATCAAATTACCAACGTTCGTTTTTACCGAAGCTACGGTGACGTCATATAAGTGTTTTTTTTTAGTCAAAGTCAAATTACCAACATTCGTTTTCACTGAAGCAATGGTGACGGCATATAAGTGGTAAAGTGACTGCAATCAATATAAATATGCAGGTAGATTTGCATAGTAATTGAAATTTGAAAGAAAAAAAAATCCCCCTTGAGATATTATTGATGGCAACACAATTTTGCTCACACTTCCAAAAACATATGACTTGCTAGTTTTTGAATGTACAGTTTCGAACGAAATTGTTTATAGGCATGGTTCTTTTCACATTTATGCTGAAAGTAACAACGTATTTTGTTCTATTGTCTATTAATTTTTTAACGATGAAAGTGAATGAGTAATGATGAAGAGTAAGTTTTGGGTTTCGTGTAGGCTTGAAGTTTTAAATTTACAGTTATGAACGAAATTGCTTATGTGTCGTCTGGCAGAATAAGTCAGGCAGACGTGTTTCCCAAAAGAACGAAGAAATATGCAGTGTATGGCCATTTCAATGATATATCAGATATATCGTCTGAATTTCAACTGTATTTTAATATCATCACGTTCGAAGAACGGGTATTCAGCTAGTGCATACATATGAAAAATAAATGTTTATTTTTGAAAAGTGTATATAGCAACATAAACCCATTAAGTTTCTACATGGTAGGTGGTTGAAGAAATTTATTTGGAAATTTCTTAATTCCCAATGGAGCTTCTGTACAAAACCTTGGTTTGGTAAAAAAAAAACAGATTTGTTTGAACAGTGTCATTTTATTCGTGGCATTCATTTTTGCATTGTATTCTGCTAACCTCGAACTAAAGTTCTGTTGTTGTTTTTTTTTTCTATTTTTTTAAATTTTCAGGAGAGTTAGAGAAACTTTGTCAATAACATCTCAGAACCAAAAACTTTGCCTATTCATCTTCACGGCGTTAAAAGGCCATTAAACGAATTGTTAATTCTTGCTAATCATATTTAAAAACAAAGTGACTCTTAATTTATTTTACTAATATTTAAAATATTTTACTGCAGATATTATTAATATGTGTATAAATACAATATTCACAGATTGTAAAATATTTAATTTTAAAATTTAGTGAAGCAAAAGGAAATTGTAGAACATAAATAATTATAACACACCGAAGAAAAGTTCAACAGCAACGATTTTTCTTTTATGATTAAAATTTATTTTCGGAATTTATCCGTACCCCAGTGGACTGGACGATGTTTCGTTGTTTTGTGTAATCTGGTGACAGCTTCAAGAATATAAGTCACATCTCTTTCAATTGGTAATTCTTGGGAATATCTGTTAGGAAGTTACTATTTAAACTTGGATCATGAGGGAGCAGAAGAAATAAAACGATTTTAATACTCCAATATCATTTCGAAGTGAAATTCTTAATATTTTATATTGTTATTTCACATCAAACTAACAGCATGTAACGGCGATACATAAAAATTATGTGTTAGGGTTATATTCGGTTGGTGAGAATGACATGTCCGGCGTGAACGAGCAGTGGAGACAGGCTTGCATCACAACGCAATGGAACCACCCACAAGTGCTGCGGGTATTTCGTCACAGAGTTACTATAAATAGCTAGCATGTGTGTGAAGAACAAGGTTCAGGTGTGGTTTGGACGTAACGTGGCTTGCAGAGGAAAAATGCAGACGCCAGATTTGAGAGTCATTTTTCTGTATGAATTTAAACTGAGCCATTCTGCACGAATCGCTGCTCGAATTGCTAACAAAGCGTTTGGGGAGAACTCAATCAACGAACGAACCATTCAGCGATGGTTTGTGAAGTTTCGAAGCGGAGACACGGATTTGCAAAACGAAGCACGTGGTCCCCGACGTGTTGCTGTTTCTGACAATGTTCGGTTACGTGTGGTGAAAGCGGACCCTGAAGACGTGTCTTGAGATAGCGGCAGAAGTATATGTCCACCACACGAGAGTTGTTCCGCGTCTGTCTGGGCTGGGTAAGGTCAAATAGCTGGACATGTGGCTGCCGCATGAGATGACAACTGTCAACAAAACTAGGCGTTTGGAAGACTGCACGTCGCTGCTTGCCAGGAATAAACAGGAACATTAACTAAATCAAATCGTCACCTGCGGCGAGAAGTGAGTCCTTTAGGATTATCGGAAACGATCTGCACATAGCGAAAGCAATGCACAGTTGCTGGACGGCATCCTAAGCCACCCCTACACACCAAGAAGATGATACTCCTCATTTGGTGATTCACAACCAGGATAATTCATCGGAGTTTCTTTTCAAGACGCCAAACCATCACTGCAGAACGTTATTGTGCTGAATTACACCAGGTTCACCGGACATTTCTGCAGAAACAACCAGCTTTGATCAACAGAATGGTGTTCGTCTGCTCCAAGACAACGCAAGCCCTCATGTCACACAACGAACGATACTGACACTCAGTTCCTTGGGCTACGAAACATTGCCTTGTTCTCCCTATTTCCCTGATATGTGTCCGATAGACTTTAATCTGTTTCGTTGCCTGGATTAATTCCTCAACCGGAAAGAGTTCACGGCAGATTATGAGTTTCAACGTGCAGTTGATGACTTCTTCGATTCCCAGCCGCAAGATTCTTCTCGTTTCGGGAACATGGCTTTGCCGGACAGATGGCAACTATTTTCGATGCCAAGTGGGATTATTTTGCATAAGTAAGTTGTCCTACATTTCCGTTCTCGCCTTCCACATGTGCTGGTCCTTCGCCGGACATTTTTTTCGCACCAAACAAATCGCAGTGGAATGTGGTTAAAAATTGCAGTACGCGGAAATGTTTCTCTGGAAGGAGTGTGCATAAAACAAGAATGTTCAGCTATATTTGACATTGCAGGGTAATTCTTTGCTTGAAAATAATTTCAGACACTTAACTGATTAACTGCAAATAACTCAGAAAATGTTATGTCAGTGCTTTTCGAACATATGCTGATATTCGAAATTTAGCTAATCGAAATTTTATGGAGTTTATAGCGATATCGGATTTAACAACTCTGAAAGTATTTCAAAGTTATTACCGAACTTTATTAGCATTTTAACGAAACGTAGGTCGCCATTTGGAATAACTTATTCAAATTTAATGGCACATTTACCTAGTATAGGGAGAATTTTCTTCGACAAAATGCCTTGTGAAAGATATCTGAATAAAATATCAATAATTACCTATTATCTGTTCTGAACTGCAATATGTTGTCAACAACATAAGCTGTAATCAAAGAGGCTTAGCTGTGACACGCCAACACTAAGAATTACGGCTACAAAAGTTGGAATTTTTTTTTATCAATTCAATTTGATACTTAGTTCATTTGATTTTAAAGTCCTTCATTTATTGATAAGTATTATCTTCGCAATATCCTCTGCGTTGGAAGTCAAACAGGGTTAAATTAAAACATAGTAAAATTCTGGCCTAGATATATATATATATATATATTTTTTTTTTGATTGGAGGTTTAACGACCACCGTGAGCAACTCAATGAACTATAAGCAGTCGCCCGTCCCTATTTAGGATCGCTGGTTCCAGGGAGAGAGCCAGTGCCGTAAGTCAAACAAAACATTCATGCCTCACCGTGATTCGAACCCGGACCCCTTTTGGACGAATGATCAGAGGCCATCGTTTAGACCACTGCGTCTAGATATGGAACAATATGCTCAAGGGGAAACCAAATGTTTAACATATAAACATTGCATTTTTTGTCGATTCCTTAATTTTTTCTGTTATTCAATTAATGACAGGTCGTGTTCATCTATCATAAGGTTATTTCAACTCTAACTGAAATATAATGATGATTATACCTTGAGGATCCATATCTCTTATTCTCACCAAATAAAACGCTATTATAAAAAAATCAGTTGGTAAGCGAAAAGGAAAAGTAAAGTCATTCTTATGGAGGAGCTGAAAACACCCCTGTAAAGGAGTTATATTTAATACTCAGAACAAGGATTAGTGAAGAGAAGAGAAAACGAAAACGGAACGCCTCACGGGTTAACAAGTTCCTAATAGTCATTAATCTGTTATTTTTCGAAAACTTAACAATTCTGTTTAACTGTACTTTTTTAGGGAAGTGCAGTATTCATAAATATGATGTTCAAGTCTGTAAACAACAGACAACCATGCAATATAGTATAGATGTACGTTGTTGCATGTTTCGAACTACACTGAGGAAAGTAATGGAATAAACTTACACACAGTTCATTGAAACGAATCTGTCCAAAAATCAGCATCACTATCATCCGAAACGAAAATGATGCTTTCTCGCACATTCGTTTTGGAGTGATCTAAGGTATTTAAACAGTAAGCTTTACCGGATCTTTGTATGAGGCAGTATTTTTTAATTGCTATTGATTATCTCTAAAAAACAGTAAACCTCTTATCATTGACTGTACAAAATTCTTTACCCTTGTATGTTTTTACCAAATCTCAGCGTTTTAAAGATATTTTTTGATAAAGTTTCACAGCGTTTTTGTCACTCTTTGATCTACATTTTTAGGATTGCCGACTTCTGATGCTTCTTAATTTGTTTACATTTAAATTACGGATAGCGCAATATACACACTCTACCTCCTACTAAGCCAGCATGTTAAGACTTTCTTGAGACCTCTGAATACTTATCATAAGTATAATGCACATGCTCGAATTTTATTACATGGGGATATAGAGGAGATCCCTTTTGAAAACAATTCAGCGAATTTCTTTTAGGGGTATATACTGTATGTGTGGGTCAATGTGTTCTATGCGTGACTATATCTAACTTTAATTTCACTTTAATGTTTTCTGGATGCCATGGGAAACAATCCCATGACTATCCGTTTACATATGTATCCCATCAGATTTTTAACAAATTTTGAAGGCCTATAAAGTAAATGCATGATTCGATTGATGTTTTCCCAAAAAATGTTGGAATCTTTTTTTTTTTTTTTTTTTTTTTTTTTTAATTGGAGGTTTAACGACCACCGTGAGCAACTCAATGGGCTATAAGCAGTCGCCCGTCCCTAATTTAGGGTCACTGGTTCCAGGGAAGGGAGAGAGCCAGTGCCGTAAGACAAACACAACATCCATGCCTGACCGGGATTCGAACCCGGACCCCTTACGGACGAATGATCAGAGGCCAGCGCCTTAGACCACTGCGCCACCGGGGCGGCAATGTTGGAATCACTTCATCAATTTATATTACCATCTGAAATGGCAGCAAGTTTCAAATAAAAACTTTTCCTATCGTTTAAGAAGTGTCGGAGTTGCCCATATTCGAAATGTGTGTTATAGTAAGATGAACGGTTTTTAGTACCTATGGAATGTTTTTCCAAGAATCTTTCGAACAAGGTATAAACTATATTTCATTATGTGGAGGTAAGTCAATTAATATCTTATGGTTAGGAATATAAAACTTCTCCTTTTTTTTCAGATAATTGTAAAAAAAGCAAACCCAAATATCGTTTGAAACTTTTTATTAAGAAAAACAGAAATTTCATGAGTAAAAACTCCATTTTTCGAATCACTGAATATTTGAATCTGTTAAATGAGCCATGTCCGATACCGCTTATGTAAGCAACGTACAGAAACAGAGCAAAGTCCATCAGCCAATTACATACATGGATCACAGGATTTTCGGGTAACGTGACACCTTCGTGTAGCCAATGGGCATCATTTTCGTTCGGACGCTTGTCCTCGCTTGATGGTTTCTGTGTCAAAGTAAGGCAATCTTGTTTGAAGTCTTTAGGTATTCTGTGGTATAAAAACTATTCCTGGAAATGGGTATTGCTTTTTTTAATCTATAGGAAGCGAAGAACCGCTCGAAATAAAAAAATACATCAAAAACGAGAAGGAGCTAACCGCTGCACATTGTTCGCGAAAAGCATAAATGCGAGAGTATCCTAAAGAAACATCGTCAAATGCCACCACACTAACTGTCCGTGGTGGCGGCACGTGCCGTCGTAAACTACAGTTAACTACAAATGTATGTTTCCGCCAGATAAAGTTCAAACAGAATTAAAACGTTTCGCGAACAGAATTTTTCGTAAATTACGATTCCACTGTTTATATATTACAACTCAGATTTTGAATTTTGTCTGTGAAAGTTCTCATTAAATCATTGTATTTTCAAGAGCAACGATGCAGCTGGTACTGAAGTGTTTTCACCCCCTGTTCGATGGTAAATGTCTTAAGCGTCTGTTATGATGTTTTGTACTGAAATGCTGTTCTTTCATGTTTCCTACCACCTTTTATGTCCGTGTAAGATCGATATGTACAACGTATATACTGCATTTTACAGCAATATCTTATGAAAGCATGACTATGCGCACAAGCACATATACACTTTTAACACGATAGCAGACCGGGCTCATAAAAACCGTACTCCCAGAACTAACAATGGATGAGCATAAAAGTATAATACATACAAACATTCACAATGCAATTGGTATGTGGAGAAAGTACTGAAAATATCAATTACTGTACCTAAGATGAAGCGATGACATTTTTAACTCAGTTAGCAGCCTTTACATCAGCATACATGCATCTACATTACTTGAGGTAACAATTACCTTCGGTACATCAGACGCAGGCGGAATTTCAACATTAATTATTTTGTAAATCAAGTGCATCTTACATTCTGAAAAATATAGTTATTTATTTAAAATGGAGTGTCCTCAACTTCTAATAATTTAGTGTGAAGCCGAAGTAAAACGTCAAGCCCGATGTGTCCCAAAACGGAAAGCAAAATGGAGAAATGCAAAGTTCTTCAATTTCTGTCTTCATTTTGTCGTTTTGCTCAGATCCAATACCGCACACAAAAGAGGTTGAAATCTTCAACAAGTGCCTGTGTGGGATAATAAATCCTATCGAAATAAAAAAACTCAAATGTAATCGTTTCAAAGGATAGTTCCCAAGGTGAACACATCGCTTTCTATGTTTGTTACTAGAACCCTCATACGGCTATATTCTTCAATTTTCTCTTAATTCTAGATATTCTCAAGTTATGCCCTACGAATTGCAGCTTTTAAAGCTCTCAAAGAATTTTTCTTTGAACTTTTCATCAGAAATACCGTGAGGAGAAAATGTACAAAAATTTTCCGAAGTTGCATTCCTTTCAAGTGACTGGATCAGTTGTTAGCGGCTTTGCTATAATTGTAGGGATCTTAAGTCAGGTAGCATTTCGATTTTCAAGAAAAACAGACAGTGCTGAAAAATATGCACCGGCATTCTTGTTTCCTGTTATGGAGACTTTTCTTCTTCCCGTTATATCATTACTAAGCATATTTTTTATTTATAATTAAATTTGAATACGAAGAAAAAAGCACAAGAAATTGAGGAAGTGGATAGTTAGATTTCAAGTACCGAATAGTTTGAAAAACTTTAGGCAGCCAAAGTCAAACGCGGAAAATTGGGGAAGTGGATATCTAGAACTCAGTTACCGAGTAGTTAAAAACCTTTACGCAGCCTAAGGCAAAACACGGGAAATTGAGGAAGTGGATATCTAGAATTCGTTTACTTAATAGTTTTAAAACCTCTACGCAGCCAAAGACAAACACTGGAAATTCCGGAAGTGGATATCTAGACTCATTAATATTTTAAAAATCTTTACGTAGTCTAAAGCTTTTGCTACATTTTACGTGTTGATATGTGTGTCACCTTATACCAATTTCACACAAGATATTTCCAGAGTACTCTTGTGATGTTCGATTTGCTTTGACAATTTTCATCATCTTTTATTTCAATACGAGTAAAGTAATCCATTATTTACAAAATACATCACAAACCGTCGCTTGAGGAACTTAAATGTCTCTGAAGCTTCACCCACTTTGAGATTGTTTATGTGGCACACTATTTTCATTCTGCGCAGAATATTTGCTTACTGTATCGCTCGAGGCATCTTTTATTTACACTCGTGCTACGATTTGATTTCATGTCTATGGAAATATATGTAGTTAGTTATGTTTACTGCGTAGGACATAATTCACTGTCAGTAATTGAAACTTTATGTAATAATGGTGGGGAAGTTCATTTCGATGGGAATTTTGCACTTCAGAGGGTATATTTTTTTTAAAAAGCGTTTTAAGTGATGATATTTCGAACCCAACAAATATTTATTATAAGGCAGATACGTTTATTTTTTTATTTCAGTACAATTAGTGTCAAATCATGAAAGATATTCTCAAAATAAGGAATTTTGAAAAAGTTGTGAGAATGCAACTCTCTCATGACGTTAGTTATTACAGTCCTTTACGACAACCAAATTAATGCGTAACATTTTGATAATTCGAAAAATATTTAATATGTTGACCTGTTATATAAGATATTACAAAGAAATTTTTATTTAAGAGAAATGAAATTTATGCCGAATTCTGTGATCCATGGATATGTTCAAGGAGTTAGGTCACCAGTCTTTGTAAAGTGTATAGTAACTAGAATTTCTAATATATTGCCGTATTCGAATCGTACTCTAATCAGAAAGTTTTGGCCATTCATTTGGCTAAAGGATAAGTCAACTGGCTTCTATGAATGACATATTCGTTTACGGTGTGATCATTGCAATTCAATTACCCGGCCATAGGAGGAACTGTGCATTTAATAATACCTAATTTGATTTCCAAAAGCCAAGCAAACAATGATTAAGCACACAATACCTATGAAAAAGGAAAAACAATCTTAGAAAAAATGCACGTCCAGCGAAGAATGATGGTAAGACAGCGTAGTTTTACATAAGAGCGATTTTGGTCAGCTAGAGAAATTTATTTTTAAGATATATATCATATTTTGCACTATTTTCCTTTGAAAATATTTTTCATATATAGATTGGGATGAAATTTCTGAGCATCACAAAAGCATTCTCAATTCCAGTAAAGAGATTTTACTCCCTATTGTAAGTGCGACGTATTGTTTCAATCCAGGGTATCAGCAGCAATGTGGAATAAATTCTTAGAAGCGATATTGTAGGATCTCTTTCTAATTGCAAACTTTCAACAATAGTTTCAGGTGTATCTATATTTCGTCCACGCGAATCTCAGCTGTGATCTTAGGCTTCTTAAAACATCCCGAAAAAAATGATTTCAAACTAGAATTCAGTTATCTTATGATATACGTTAAGCAACGTGTTACAGGACAAAAATAATCTCGTCTTTACGAAGTTATCTTTAACTAGTAATTACAATATTATTTTACTTAATTCCCTCTGGTATTTACTGAATCAGGTTAAAACGCCATAATTTGTACTCTATACGCAAGCTTCTCAATCGAGCTTATTATAAGCGTCGCCTAAATGAAATTGAACTGCAGGTTTTTTGATCTAAGGTTTTATAGGTTGGAATACGTGAACGTACAGGAAGTAAGAGTGATACATGGGCAACATATCAGCTACACATAGTCGCCTTATCGGTTCAAGCAGGCGTCCGAGCGCGGCATTAGATTGTGGACACCCTAAGTGAAGAATGTCCGTAGTTGGCTGTGGAAGAAATATTCCCGGGCATCCCGGACCTCAGCGTCGTTTGCTAACCGGTAGCTCTTGAGAGCTATTTTCAGTGGCCCGAACATGTGGTAGTCGGAGGTCGACATATCAAAGGCTATAGGCGGGATGGTGGGGGACCTGCCAGTGGAAGCTCACCCCAAATCTTAGCAAACTGTCGCAACATGCGGGAGTGCAAAGTGGTGCAGCAGAATAAACACATTTGGCAATATACCCGGTAGCTTACGCTTGATGGCCGTTTTGAGGTTCTGTAACGTATTGCAGTATGCGGATGTCTTGACCGTACGGCCTGCGTCAAGCCAATACGACAACAATGGGCCATTCTAATAGAAGAAAATTGTGAGCATCAGTTTTCCAGCTGTTAAGGAGGACTGAGCTCTTTTTGAGCGTGGAGAGTTGGGATGCCGCCATTCCATGATCATCCGTTCTGGGACCAGATCAAAGTAGTGGCACTAAGTTTCCGCTGCAGCCATAATTTCGAAACAAACTGCTCCCCCTCTGCGTGGTAGTGATGTAGATGCTCCAGGCAAGCACTCATTCGCCGAGCCTTCTGCTCCTCCAGGAGATGATTGGGGACCCACTGCGCGCAAACTTTGCTGTTTCACAATCGGAGATGGAGAATGGTGTAATGGTGTTAACTGCGCCTTTACTCATGAAAAATATTGCCGCAAGCCTGGTGCAGGTGATTCGGCGAGATTCATCTTCACAAGGTTGTCTACGGCAGCAATCGAGCCCATGATAATGGCCACCTGTGTTTGCCCCGGTCTCGGCATGTCCTCCGTTCTCACACGTCCTTTACGAAATTCACTCCACCAGCAGAACACTGCATACCGTGACTGACACTCATTCACATACACATCATTCATACGACGAAATATTTCGGATTCACTTACACATTCTGCGTCAAAAATTGCATAACTTCCCGATGGGCTTGCTTGGACGAATCTATGTCACGACTCTACGTAATCAAATTGCCCTCCGCCCGGTGGTGAAGTGGTCTAAACGATGACTTCTGATTATTGTTCCGAGATGGGTCCGGATTAGAATCCTGATGAGGCATGGATGTTGTGTTTGTCTTACGGCGTTGGCTCTTTCTCTCTTCCCTGAAACCAGTGGCCCTACATTAGGGACAGGCGACTGCTGATAGGCCATTGAATTGGTAACGGTGGTAGTTAAACCTCCAATAAATAAATGAACTTCCCTCCGCACGTTCAAACATCAGACTGAGACGTGCCGCCGATAACAGTGTGCTTACTGACATGACACGTAATATATCGACGCAAATGCACGAATCTATGTGTAATTATACAACAACGCTATTACACGAGTCTCACTTTCATTTGGGCGACCCTTATACATAAAGTTTACTATCGTGTAATAATTTATTCTGCTTTTTCCAAAAAAGACTTTTCACCAGCTGAAATTTCTGAATTTACATTTCTGTTATTTATTTATTCGTTATTTTATTTTTTAAAATTCTTAATTACCGAAACATAACGCGGAGATTTTTTTGGAGAAACAGAGTATTTGTAATTTACGGATAATATTGTCTGTTTAAGACAGCGTGCTTACAGTTAACAGTTTGAGTAAAACTTTTATTATCGTAAGCCTCAGCATTCATTTGTTACATATGTTAATATGAAAATAATTTTATATTTGATTATCGGAATTGAAGCTCCGTCAAACTAGAGGGCGTTAAGGAATATAAGAATGACACTATATAGAATCGTTTCTTGATTAGGTAAAATGAACTTTCAAAACTCGTCTTCCTTTTTTGTCTTTATTCAATAATCTTCGAAATTTTATATATTTTAAGGTGCAGTGCAGTTGCTTCAAAATGAAGCTGAAAGGCGTTTTACTGTGAATATAAGACGAAATAGTGAAAGCCTATTATTTTCCGGTAAAGATTTCGAACAGTGCCTCATTCTTTTCAAATCGCACAATTCGAACAACTCGGGTCATCTGGGTCATCGCGAAAACAATCCCCAGACTATAGCACTGCCTCCACCAGCTTGTGTCCTTACAGCAATGGTGGAAGAGTACTTGTTCTCTAATGTTTCTCGCCTTATACGCCAACTTCCATCCGTTCGAGGAAGCAGAAACCGTGACTCATTGGAGAAGGCAATCCCTTGCCAATCAGCGGACGTCCAATTCCGATACTGCAGTGCAAATGTAATTATTTTCTGTAGATACTCCTTCATTAGCTTAGGTGCAGTGACCATCCATCTACATATGACCCATACGCAGCAGGGTTTTCTAAATTGTCGTTTTAGATACACTTCCGGTAGCCCCCTGGTTCATTCGTCCGATCAGTTGCTCCACTGTAGCGTGTCGATCGGCCCTCACGTACCTTCTTAGCCAGCGTCTACCTCTCACGTCAATGGCACGTGGTGCTCCGCTGTTATGACGTCGTTTATTCACAATGGTGCCATTTCTTCAATCACCATACAGTTTAACCACAGCAACACGCGAACAGTTCACAAACTGCGCTGTTTCAGAAATACTGCCACCCTTGTCCCAAAAGCCGATAATCA
The DNA here is from genome assembly GCA_039090855.1 of Macrothele yani. Lineage (NCBI taxonomy): Eukaryota > Metazoa > Arthropoda > Arachnida > Araneae > Macrothelidae > Macrothele > Macrothele yani. The sequence goes on from CM077021.1 coordinate 50,530,270, forward strand.
TCCTTTTTTGCAAATCTGATAAATCGCTCCTTTTATCCATGACAACAACGTGTGATATGTTTTCAGAATGCCTACAGCACAACTTATATACCCTCCAAACCAGCTGTCTAATTGTTTACATTATCTCGCAGTACTGGGCAATAAAAATAGGGTAATGCAAATGGATGATTCTTTTTGTGAAGACAATTCTTAAATATCTCATTTTGTCGTAAAGTAAATTAAATCTGTAGAAATCAACATAAATTTCATTAATTAATGAACTACAGCAAAATAAAAGCAACACTAAAAAGAAATAACGTTTCATATTTTTCAATCACGTAATTTTCTAATAACCAATGCAAAACACCTGTTTTTTTAGCAGTTGGATAGACTAAAAAAAACCCCACAATAACTGGTATTTAAAAACCATTCATCCAGAAAGGTGTTCTGATGTGACATAATTCAAACGACCAATCCGGATTCATGGTTTTACAAAAACATGATTTCAAAGTCTGAGAGCAGCCTGTAATTCGTAAAATCATTAAATGTAATGTGAATTGGGTAAAATATTGCATATTGAATGAAACCCATGAAATTCACTAATAAAACCAAATCCTACAATTGATCGTTAATACCATACATATGTTTTCGAGAGGATGTGTACTTATTTAAAGTGTTTAATTCTAAAACAAGGCTGTTTCAGGAGCAAATATGAGCTTTGAAAAATAAACTCACAGACTAGTTTTCTCCTCAGGCTTTTTTTCATTTTTCTTCCACCAAAAAAACAATAAAAGGCATTTTACATAAACCTTATTAATAGTGTTAAGATTCTGAAATTTAGGATGATTTTTATTATTTATACTTATTTACTCAGAATAAATAACGAAAACTACTTAACGTTAATTTTAAACTATTGCATATGTTGCGTGCGTAATATTTTAAGTTACTTTAAATTCAGCTTTAGTTGAAATAATCAATATTGACTCTGCAATATATTTTCAGATTTTTGGCTGCACATGAAAGGTATTTTTCCGCAAACGTGAAATAATGTAGAAACGAGACAACAAATTGCAGAAACGTTTATTGTATCCCATAATTGTTATAATTAGTTTCTGCATAAGTCAGGAGATCGGACGCAAAATTGTACTGTTTTTAATTGTACCAGCGAGAATGCTAATAACAAAGTTCAACGGTAAAAAGAACGGAATTTCGAGAAACATAAATTTTGTTTCCATTTTTTCGAGATCGGAATACTTCTGTAAATATATTAATTTTTTCGATACCATCTTTATTCTGCACACCCACCTTGGAATGATTCTTGAAAATCCGTGCAGGGGAAAGTCAGAACCACAATCCTGTCTTTTGAATGACCATTATATATTTCAAATAGAGCCAAAACGAAAACATTCTAATCTGATCCACATTGAAAGGCCTACATTTGAATGCCTGTACTTATCATATTCATATCTGAATCCAGGCTATTTTTGCATTTATTACTGCAAACTTTATCTCAGGAACTAATTTCGAATTAATATTTCGTTTTACTTATTCTTCAGAGCGTTTTTATAAAAGTGCCTCTGAAAGATTTCATAAAACGATGATTTAAAGAATCACCACAAAATACGTCCCATAAAAGTTTTCTCTAGTTTCCTCAAATCCGTGACTTTGAACTAGAGTTCAGTCTCGAAAACGTACTCAAGCATACGTCCCCATTATTGATAACGCATCATTTTCCCCAATGAACGATTAATTTTTTATATAACAATATGGTTTGGAAATTGTATGGTTGCTTTTATAGCCACGAGTTGAGAAATGAATAATGAATACAGTATATCTATAATTTGTAGATTGTTTCGAAATTTGCGTCTGTTTAATAAAAATTCATGTGTGATCGCTTAGAAACTATTGGGAATGGTTTGAAAAAGGTATACTTGTCTGCTGATACATTAAAGTCAAATTCTTCTGTCGCAGAAAAATAAGACAATACAGAATTCCTGAATGAATAGAAAGATAATGGAATCATAAATTTATTTCTCCACTCCTTAACATGTGGGTCACTGAAAAAAGGGTAGTACTGATATTTTTAGTAATGATAATAGAGGAATTTGGAGATATCAGGCGTGTAATGTAAACATCGACCCATTTGTTCACCAGAACAACAGAAGAAACGTCTGTTATTTATCTCAAAATTATCGGTGGAGATGTGGTCTGAGCGAAGGCTTCTGATCATTCGCTCAAAAGGGTCTCGGTTTGAATCCCGGTTTGGCATGGATGTTGTTTTGTCTTACCGTACTGGCTCTCCCCTTTATCTGGAACCAGTGGCCTTAAATCAGGGACGGGCGATTACTCATAGCTCACTGAGTTGCTCACGTTGGTCGTCAAAACTTCAATAAAAAAAATATATTGTGTTTCTTTTCTCTTAATAGATGCACCGAAGCATTACTTTTTATGTCTTAGTTAACTAAATATTACATTCATTTTGGACGCGTTTGCTCAAAATCTACGAAACTGTCCCTTGAAAGAAATGCACAGATTCTTGGACATTATGAATTTCTGAAAAATATGGATTTCTCGCGCTTGATTGAAAAAAAAAAGCGTCATACCCCCCCTCGTCACACGTACTGCTTAAAGATTCACGTGAGTGCGACTTGATTGTCACATTTTATACTTTAAACGAGTAGCTGAACAACTTGCTTTCATAATTTTACAGGATTTCGTTAAATTATGTATTTTTCTTCGAATATTTATAATCAGAAAATGCGAAACCGCTAAAGTTAACCTAATCTATTTTCCAAAATGTAAATCTGGCTGTCAGTAACATGGTGTCTCAACGTATTAAGGGGTTTCATTACTGAAATTGATGAATATCTGTTACAAGAAAAAATGCACAACATGTTTTTGCCTGAATTAAAGTATTTTTTTTTTATTTCAAGGAACTATTGCAACAAATTAACTTCTTCTAGGTCACGTGAAATATAATGTATGGCAGTTTCGCTTAATGGCATGTGCTTATTTAAAATTCTGACAGTATAAAAAAAGATCGCGCGTCGCAGTGCAAGAAAACTTTTTTTAAATTCTTCAATGCGTATAAAAGAAATTTCGCTGGATTTTTTTACATACTCCGAGGAACATGTATACGCAGATAATTACTAGCTCAATACTGTGGTGCATGACGTAGGAAGTACAGGGAGGAAAACAGTTCTGAATTATGTACGTTTATCCTGGTCAGTACATTTGCTCACTTCGCATGTTCTTATACTAGAAATGTGGTTACTTGTACTTTTATTTTTATCGTGCTTACTCACAAACAAAAACAAACCCGTCTTACACACGATTAAAAGCCTTACTATTAAGTGTAAAATACATTTTACTAGATCTTTCTGGTATACATTATACCCTTCCTCAGATGAAACCAAACCTTAAAATCATTAAAATCGTTAAAACCAACATTAAAATTTGTCAACTTATCAATGTCTACATACACTGGCGAAAAGTTAAAAAAGAACACCAAGAAGGAGACGTCTGATACCAACGAAATTTATACAGCATAAGAACGAAATACAGAGGATAACGTGATCAAAACATTATGGCAAAATACAGCTGTATTTGCTGGTAAACTGAAAAATAACATTTCCATGTAACATGGTTAGTACGAGGTTGAACCACCGTGAACTGCGTCACACTGTGCAATTCGGGCATGGAGTCTGTCGTACAGATGTTGGATGTAAGTTTGGGGTATTGAGTTCCAAGCATCCTCAACCTGGACGCGTAAATCGGGGATGGTCGTGGCTGGCCGTGGAGACCGGATAAGTCGTTTTCTCATAAAATCCCACACGTGCTCACTGGGGGAGAAATCCAGTGAACGTGCAGGCCATGGAAGTTGTCTCACACCCTGAAGTGCATGTTGCGTTGCATGTGCCGTGTGCGGGCGGGCTTTATCTTGCTGGAAAACACCACGATTAACCGACCTTACAAATGGCACAACAACGGGCTGAATGATGTTGTTGATGTAGTAAGTGCTGTTTAACGTACCCGGTACAAACACTAGTCGTGTACGGGAGTAATAGCTGATCGCTCTCCACAACAGCAGCCCAGGTGTAGGCCCTGCGTGTAGCTGGCAGATGCAAGAAGGGTGGAGACCCTCCCCTGTTCGTCTGCGAACACGCATACGGCCATCGGAGGCTATCAAGCAGAATTTGCTTTCATTGCTGAACACGACAGATCGCCATTGCGTTCTCCAGTGCAGACGTTGGCGACACCACTGCAGCCGTTCCTGACGGTGGGCTGGAGTCAGAGGTACACATGCCAGAGGCACCCGTGCACGTAGTCCTGCATCCAGTAGACGGTTGCGGATTGGTCGCACAGTCACCTCAGGTGCAAAAGCAGCTCGGATTTGCGTCGCAGTGGATGTTCTGCTTGACAACGCAGCTCTTCTTATGCCTCGATCTGTCCGCTCATCAGTCCGTCTGTGACTCCCGGTTCCACGTCTTCTCCTGTGGGAATATTCCTCGGACCATCTACTCCACCACAGTACCACCACTGATACTTCCCGTCCAATTCGCTCTGCAATACGACGATACGACCACGCGGCTTCACGGTGTCCGACTAGACGACCTCGCTCAAAGTCCGATAACTGCTGAAACCGTACATGTCTTCCATGTCCAGGCATTGCAGCTTCTTCAGAGTCTTCGCACGTGTCCGTACACCGACGACCGATTACACTCGCTGCGCCGTACTCCTTAAATACCACCGACGATAATTAAGCGCTCACCGGTTGGTACCGAAATTAATATCACACCTACGTAAACTCGACCCCATTAACATATGTAAATTTCATGATCGTCCGCAAATTCCTCTTTGGTGTTCTTTTTTCTGATTCCGCCAGTGTATACATATACACAACTAAATGTCCGGTGCATTCGCTGTGTATATGTATACACATCAAGATTTTGTGAACAATTTGCATCCGCTGATTGTAGACTGGTTAATTATGGTTACTTCAGCCATATGTGAAGCAGACACAGAAATTAATAAGAAACCCGTATTAAAAAATTAAGGGGTCTTGTAGCTGAGGAAGTCGAATATCGTAGAATACCTCCAGGAGGCTGAAAAGATGGATTAAAAAAGCCTGTACTGTTGAATCTCAGTTATTACCAACTAAATGATATTCAAGAGATGTTATTAGGAATAGGGATAATACTCGTTTCCAGTTACAAACGTGAGCACATTTTAAGTTGTTCCACAATTGGAGACTATCATTCGGAATCTCCCTGAACATGTTCAAGAACCAACACGGTACTAAATGAGCGGACAAATTATTAATGATAATCAAAAGAGAAAAGTCAACAGCCAACTATATTAGTTTAAGGAGGACAAAAGACAGTTGCAGTTGCTCAGGTACAATAATACCATCTCTCTAATTAGTGTAGACAAATCACAACAAGTTGTTGTGTTGAAGAGACAGAAGTATCGAACAAAGATGAAATCGGTTATTTCTGATATCCCTCATGAATTCTGTAAAAATGATCCTATTCAGGCTATTTGTGCAGCCCTGCATTGATTGAAATCTGTTCCCTTCCTCTCATCGGTTCTTTTGTCTAATCTTAATCCACCCCCAGTGTCTCGGGTTCCAGGGGTCTTTGGGAGAATAAAATCGCATAAACCAGGTTTTCCTCTTAGACCGTTGGTTTCGACATATTATAGTCCAACAAGGCCCTTAGAGAGCGCTTTAGCATAATTGCTTGCACCTCTAGGCTCCCAATCCTGCTATTCAATTCCAAGTACCACTGATGACCGTTGGTTTCGACATATTATAGTCCAACAAGGCCCTTAGAGAGCGCTTTAGCATAATTGCTTGCACCTCTAGGCTCCCAATCCTGCTATTCAATTCCAAGTACCACTGATGCCTTGTTAAGCATAAAATCTCTATTCCCTATTGGCAGAAACTTTATAATGGCCTCCCTCGACGTAATATCTCTGTTCCCCAATATACCTGTAACAAGAGTTCACGATATTATTGATTCTAAACTTCAATCTTCAGGAGTCTACTCACAAGGGGAGAAATTTTGTGTGCCCTACAATTTGTTCATAAACGAACGTATTTCCGCTACAATGAGAATACCTACCGGCAAACAGAAGGAGCGCCGATAAGGTCTCCATTATATGGGGTGTTGGCGGAAATTCTTCGTCAAACTCTTGAAGAAGCCTTAATACCATTTGCCTCCGTTCAACCAATTTTGTACATCCGCTGTGTGGATGTTACACTCGTTTTTTGGGCGCCTACACCTAAATCTCTTGTAGACTTTGCTGAATCTTTGTTATCCAAATATACAACCACAACGTTTACGTTGGAGCATGAGAGAGACCATACTTTATCTTACCTGTACGTCTTAATCAAGAAGGATCATATTACTAATTCAGTCTTATATTATGTATACAGAAAGCCAGACACATCTAATACACTGCTGGCCACCCTAAATGCCACACCAAGAAGAACACAAGATAGCAAAACCAGATTTACTGGACACATAACAACAGATACAAAGATGAAACGATTGAGCATACAGGCCCGTGCGACTTGCGGAACACGCAGACAACAATAGTTCGTGTGGCCCCCACGGCTGGCAATAACGGCCGCTACACGCCGAGGCATCGAACAAAAGAGGCTTTGGATGTGGGCTTAGGGTATTCCACACGTTGCCACAGTTCATCCGTGGGTGGTGCTTGCCGGGCCACTCGGTTGCCTATCAGCGACCAGACGTGTTCAATGGGCGACATATCAGGAGAACAGGCGTGCCACGGCAGCAGTGACACCTGGTGACCCTTGAAGAATTGTTGCACGATGCGTGTCACGTGCGTGCGCGCATTGTCCTTTTTAAACGTGGCCGCTGGCAGGTCCTGCAGGTAAGGGAGGACTACAGGCTCCAAAACGTCGGAGATGTAGCGGTGCCTATTGAGTGTACCGGCGATGCGTACCAGAGGAGTGCGGGTGTCATATCCAATTGCGCCCCAAACCATAACGCCAAGCGACGCATAATGCAGGCGTCATACAGTCGCTCGCCGCGGTGCCGTCACACGTGGTTCCGACCATCGTGGTGCTGCAGGCAGAAGCGGGATTCGTCGGAGAACACAAAGTCGTGCTATTCCGTAGTCCAGGTGCGGCGATCAACGGTCCACTGCCGCCGCATTCGCTGGTGGTGTAACGTCGATTGTGCCGGTGGTGTAACGTCGAAGGTAATCGGAGCAATGGCCTCCGTGCAAGAAGTCCCCGCTCCTGCAGACGACGTCGAACTGTACGTGCTAACGCAGGTTGTTGTGCACCACACCCTAATTCATGCGCTAACGTCGTAATGTGGCGGTGCGAGCCGTCAATGCCCGCCGCACAATATGCCAATCCTGTAGATCTGTGGTGTGCCGCGGCTGCGGCAATCGCTCATGTTGGTCCGTTCGTCCCTCCTGCACGCACCGAATCCATACTCGCCTCACTGCTGCTGGATTCATCCCACACGGGCGCCGATGTCTCGGTACGATACACTCCTGTCGCGAGAAGTTACTATTCGTCCTCTCTCGAACTCCGAAACGTGCTGGAATGATTGTCGCTTTCTGCGACGAGTCATCAGGAAGCTTCCTTCGCACATGTCCAGCAGCACAACACACTTCCACTACTTACGCCCCGCCTTCTGTGCACCCTTGCTATAGTGCTTCTCGGTGGCGTTCCGGGCGGACATGATTTGCATATGCCCTGCAATGCTAATCGTTTGCATGTCCTCTCGCGGGCGACGCATGCCGCGATTTTCAGGCCAATCGGATGCTTCCTTCTTGGTGTTGCATTTTTTTTTATTGGAGGTTTAACGACTACCGTGAGCAACTCAATGGGCTATAAGCAGTCGCCCGTCGCTAATTTAGGGTCACTGGTTCCAGGGAAGGGAGAGAGCCAGCGCCGTAAGACAAACACAACATCCATGCCTCACCGGGATTCGAACCCGGGCCCCTTACGGACGATTGATCAGAGGCCATCGCTTGGATCACTGCGCCACCGGGGCGGCTGTTGCATTTTAGGTGGCCAGCAGTGTATTTTATTACCATATGACTCCAGTCCTCCACGAAGTCAGAAGCTTTCGGCATTAAATCATCTCATTAAGAGAGAGATTCCATGCTCTTCTGATCCAGAAATCAGTGTGGGGTTGTAGTACACACAAAAAGTGTGTACTACAACCCCACACCTCGGCAAAGGTGATTTTGGTTTGAAAGAAAATTAAAAATTTGGCCTCATAGTACCGATATCCACGGTACATCTTCTGTAAGTTACAGCAATGAATCCAATTATATAACAGCACAACACTATTGCGTGATCGAAAAGCAATTAGTACGTTGCATCTTTGCCGTATATACCAGGAATTGTTAACGTACTGAAGAATGTTTGCAACAACTACAATATAGACTTTGGGCAAAGGTCTGTGAATGTCCTGTCCTTGGTGAAAATTGATAGGGACCAGGTGGATGTATTAAACCGTTTTGGTGTCTATTGTATAACATTAAGGGACCAGAGTGAGAAGGACGTGGCGTATGGCTAGAGCGGTACGGTTTAGGTTCAATGGCTAAATCGGTACGGTTTAGAATGGCCGAACATAAGTACATAATTCGTTCGGCCTGAAACTCTACGGCTCTATCACGACTCTGTGTGAACGATATGTATGTGCCACAATGGGACAAAATGGAAATTTCACATTCACCTAGGACATAATAGCAATTATTACTGACTGCTAGCATTTATATTTATAAATTAAACCAAAAACTGTCATGATGTTTTTCAAAATGTAATAGCAGCACCCTGGAGACAACTTCTGGACACTGGAAAAAGAACACAACTGCGGTAGAGAACATTGGAAGAGACATGACGCATGCGTACATAATACAGAGAATGCTTTGGACATATAGGTTTGTATATGTGTATATAGACAAGGGTAAGATGACAAATTATAGTCTTGGCTTTAAAGATTTTAAGGTTAGGTTTCATCTGAGGAAAGGTATAATGTATACCAGAATAATCTAATGGAGTTAAGTGCATTTTATACTTAATAGTAAAAATTTTAATCGTGTGTAAGACGGCTGTGTTTTTTTGTTTGTTGGTAAGCACGATACAAACAAAAGTATTTGTTACACATGGGCTTAACCTCTCCATGCTTTTCTATGTGAAAGCAATGTTGCTTTAACCCGTAAATTAGGCATGCTCTCTAAACACAAAAAGTGTGTAATACAACCCCACACTTCTGCAAAAGCGACTTTGGTCTGAAATAATGTAAATTAAGGCGACTGGGGAAGGATGCTTCTGAGCACAAAAAATTAATAACAAATTGCTGGGACCCTGTACTGAAAATTCCTGCCCCTGCATTAGAAACGTACTGGGCGCGTTCAAATCCCCAAGATAATAGTGAGCGCATTCCAAGCGCGGAGACCGTTTTAGGAAAGCACTCAGATGAGTCGCAACTGGTGCGGCCGAACTGCTTTCTTAACAATACAGTCACACGCTTTCAAACTGTTTTTCATGAGTTAAATGAACGCACCCAGCGCGTCCAAACTGTTCACAGGGTTGCAAAAGACCTCTGAGAGCAGATCCTTGCCATGTGTACCAAAGAGGAATAAATAGTTTTAAAATAATTTAAATACAGTATTTTACCTCTCATCAACAACACTGATGGGAGGATTCGGCAAAACAGAAAGCAAATTTCTAACACAGGTACTTTTCAAAGAAATATTCATTTATTAAATTATTTAAGTAAATTACTGAACACTTCGCAAATTTCTTAATTCATAAAACTGTCACATGTTTCAAAGTCACTGGAAGTGTGTTTCATTTAACCGAAATTTCTCTTCGAATGTGATCTTTGCACAACCACTTCTGGCAGCTACATGCTAGAAAATAACCCTTTCTTTTCCTAAAGAGTGAATTCCGAAGTGAAACTTTTACTAAAAATATTTTTCAGTAATTTAACTGTAGTTATAAGTAAAGTATGATCGCCTTCTATATAAGCTTTGCAGTTTGCTCCTTAAACATCGTTACATTTTGAAGTCATTCCTGTGCTCCTTAAACAAATTTGTGCTGATGGGAGCCTTGTAGTACCGTGCATTGTCCTGTTTGAAGTAGTCCTGTCCACCAAGAAATGCGATACACATATGCGGGGTGCATGTTCTTCAATGGTGTTTTAAAACCTCACGGCATCCAAACGATATTCCATAGCTGTAATGCAAGCCATTGGCTGAACTGAAAACACATGGGCTTAATGAGTGGGAAGATTCAAGCTTCATGTCATCCCATGAAGCTTGAATCTTCCCACCATACACAAACAATGCTAAGCACCTGAAACCATAGATTTGTAACACTGAAGCCTTGATCTGGCAGTTTGACAGCGTATTCTAACTGAAAATGTGATACATCACACCAGCCGCATTCTTTTCAGTCAACGAGGGTCAAGATTTTGTTCCCCCGCGCTCACTTCAAAAATGTTTGCCAGTTTTTATCAGAAAATAGTGTTACCCTGAAGGATGTCAGCTGTTACACCAAATTCGTGCAATTTGAGCCGCAATGTGTATGCTTACATTCCGTTATCAAAACCGCTGTTTCACTTCACGCAATGGAGCCCATCTGATATCTCGTACAATCCAATACAGCCACAGTTTCCCTCATATACATACCAGTCATTTCCGCGCGCAAATGCACTCATCGTGAAAAAAAGTTACACCCAGAAGAACGGGTCGGAGTGTAATGCTATTCACGAGGAAAGTAAATGTTACCAGGAGCAAAATTTATTGAACTACACGACAATAAGTAGTGCCTTACAGTATGACGTCGGGCGCCATGTTTGCCGACACAACAAGCCAGACGTCGCGGCATGGAGTTGTTCAGTTTCCTAATGGTGTCCTGTTATAAGTCATCCCATGAAGCTTGAAACTCCTCACGCAGTTCCTACAGATTGTGTGGTAGGGGTGAAGTGTGGATAGCGCGTCCAATAACATCCCACACATTTTCAATCGGCGGTAGGTCTGGCTAAGCGGCTGTCCATGACAGACTGTCAGTGCCTAGAATGCAAGCTCTAGAGACAGCGGCAGAATGCGAACGAACATTGTCCTAATAGAAAACCGCACCGGAGTGAGGTTTCAGAAAAGGTAGTTCCACAGGTAGCAGGACCTAATGCACGCAACGTTGGGCTGTCAAAGTGCTTGTAATGAACACCAAAGGTGATCTGGCATCGTAGGCAATTGCACCCCACACCATGACACCAGGTCTTTTGGTCGTGTGAAGCTCGACAACAAACCGTTCATTTTGACGCTGACCACGGTGTCCCTACACACGAATTAGTTCGTCGTCTCCTCCAAGACAAAACCGGGACTCGTCACTGAATATCATCCGCTGCCATTCTGAGTAGCTACAGGAGAGTCTGGCATGACACCATTGCAGTCTTTGGCGACAAGGCAATGGTGTTAAATTAGTCGTGTAGCTGTCTGCTTGCGTCTAGTCGTACGTCGTGTAGCCGACTATCAATGCTGCTGGCACTAATCGGACAATACATGGAGTGCACTACTGGTCGCTGAATATCTGCAGTCGTATCTGTTGGATCACTCCGCGCAAATCAGGCGTCCCGTACGCCTTTTCCATTTCCGTGGTTCGTCTAGGTCTCCCAGGCCCTTCCTGTCGCTGCTGCGTGCCTTGGTCTATTCACCGCCGCCAACAACGTGCTATCGTGATATCCGTACGACCGGTGTGGCGCGCAATACGGCGATAAGAACATCCCGCTTCTCGGTGCCCGACGATGAGGCCCTACTCGAACTCCTCGAAATGCTAGAACAGCCGCCGAACTTGTCTCTGAGGCATACTACACTTGCAAAGGACGAAACCAACAACACAACAGCATGAGACAGAATGGCAAGCACGAGCAACGGGTTGACTTTATATAGCCTGTCGCCCACAGCGCTACGACCCCTCCTTGATTGCGTCACACGCACTGCCGAGCGTGATACAGGAATCATTTTCATCCCTCACGATGTCAAACTTACGTACTAAATTTCATTTCTGTCAGTTGCTTCCTTCTGGGTGTAATAATTATTTTGAAGATGAGTGTGTGCCGCAAGCGGCTTGTGTTGTTGTATGTGCAATTCTTATTGTACAAACTTAATACAGTGGTTCTTGAATGGTTAAGAAATTTGCTAATTCCCTGATCCTTGAAATTGACGCCTAAGTCTCAACTGTAATGCCTCTTTCAAAGCCACTTAAAACAATAAATTATCACATATTTGTGCTGTCACCGCTTGAAACATTTCTAAATTATTTGCAAGAACTTGTTTATAGAGCGATCTCTTGTCATAGATGCGTATGTAAATAAGGATGTCGCGTGCCTGATATATATATATATATATATATATATATATCCGTCACGTGACATTCTTACTTACATAGTTATCCACTTCTGGATTAAGGTCTCCCCAAATTTCTTCCACTTTGGTCTGTCTTGAGCCTGTCTGCTCCATGTCACTCCAGCATACTTTCGAATATATACATATATATATGCGAGGGTAAATCAAAAATTAAGGTTGATATTGTCGTATATTAAAGAAACTTAGAGGCATACGGATAAAAATTATCTCATTTCTCAACACATTCCCCCGGTTATTCTACGCATATTTTATGTCTCCGAGCTTCTCGATTCTTTCCGAGCAGAATATTTTGGGATGTTCCTGAAGCCACGAGTACACCGCTTCCAGTACTTGGACACTACTTTTGAAACAACGGTCTAATAAACTATCTTTCAGAAGCCCGAAGACGTGAAAGTCAGACGGCTCCTGATCGGGGCTATATGCTGGAAGTCGTAGCACTTCAAACTTCAACTCGTTAATTATTTGTTGAGTTGGCAATAACGTATATGGGCAAGCATTTTTTTTACAGCAACAACACCTTTTTTGGTAACATTTCCCGTTGTTTAAAAAAATGGTTTCAATTTGTCTTTCAGCAAGTCACAATATGACTGACTCTTAATTGTGTCACAAAGTGCGTGATTGTGTTCAACGATGGGTCCATTCATGTCAAAAAAGAGAATCATCTTTGATTTTCTTGCGGAAGAAATAACTTTGAACTCCTTTTTGCATGGGAAGCTGGGACGTTCCCACTAGATGATTCGCATTTTGCTCTCGCGGCTGTAATAATGTACCCATGTTTCGTTCCCAGTGTCAATCCTTTTCAGAATACTGGGATCTGACTCATACCGCAGGGAAAACATTACTGCCAATTTCCAGGCTCTGCTGCTTGTGTACATCAGATAACTGCCGTGGATCCCATCTGGCACACACTTCATGATATAGAGACCGTCATACACTATTGAGGACGCAGAACCGCAGCTAATGTTCTGTTTTGGGGCAATCTCAAACAGAGTAACGCGGTTATCTTCTTTAATGAGCGCGTCGATGCGATCCAGAGTGTCCTTTGTGCGAGGGGTCGATGGACGGCCCGAACATTCTTCGTCAAATGCATCCGTTCTACCGGCTTAAAACTCTTTATCCACTTGCACACATGTGTCTGGAACATACACTTGCCCTCCCGGTATCGCACAAGCATCCTACGATGCGTTTCAGCAGGGTGCACACCCTCAGCTCATACAACCAAATTCACAGTCATGACTGTTCATGAAGCTGTGCACACAGATGCCAGTTCCATGACTTTCGTCTGGAACTGTCATCTTTTTAAATCACTGACTGGGTTTCATTACGTGTCCGCAGTCATTGGTTCTTTATGGTAGGATAACGTAGGGATTTCCATTTTTCATTACTTGTGACGATATGATGACAAAACCAATAGCATTTTAGATCTCACAGAAATCTGCGACAGAGGGAAGCAAATTGTTCCTGTTGCTCGAATGGCAATAATTCTGGTAACCACGTGAGTGAGAAACTTGTTGCGAAAGTGAATAACGATGGTTGATTGAGAAAACCCGAACTCAGCTGCCCTTTGTCGTACTCTAGAAACGGGTACTCTGTCACAACTTCGACCACAGTTTCGGTGTTCGTTGATGTTTTACGTCCTGACCTCGGCTTGTCTTCTAGACTGGTGACCCATCAGTGAAAATTTGAATAGTTTCAGTACAATGTCCATGTCCACCCTTTGCTGGCTTTCAACTGAGCAAAATTTCTCATGGCTGTTTCCACGTTAAAACTTTTGAGTCGAAAAATGGTGTAGTAACTACCGAAGATCATATTAATCGAACTCCATTTCTGCCTCTCATGAGAACCCAGTATGGTTACTTTTCAAATGCTCGTCATGAGTTTTATTGTTTTCACATTATTTCGGTACTCCTTCGACTGTGCTGATGGTTTCGTGCAAAAATGGAAGCCCAAAATTATGTATAACACAAAACAAATTTGTTTTCACGCTGGTAAATACTCTGTGTTCTTTTATTTTCTCTGAAACGAGAATACCCTTGCGCAGGGAAAATAACCTGATCCGAATATTAAAGCTGATTTCCGAATCAAATAATACTACTTGAATACAGATCTCTCAACTTGTGGACGAAGTACAGAGAGTTCGAAAAGGTCCCCCATGGGTTTCGATTGACAACTCTACAAAAACGAATAGAACTAAAGAAGTGCGTTTTCCGGCATTTGAAAGAGTAAATATTCGAGTTTAATATTCTTACATTAATACACTTTTACATGTGCGCCTTTGGTGGCACGTAAGACATCCAGTCGGTATTCAATTTCTTGCCATGTAGGTGTCAGGATCGATTCAATAAAACACTGCTGTAATTCGCTGTTTGAGCTCCTGAAGGCTGCTTAATCTCTCCCGGTAAATAATGTCCTTGACATAGTCCCAGGAAAAGAAGACTAAAGGAGTGATATCCAGGGACCGGGGTGACCAAGGAAGGGACCATCTCTGCCAATCCATTTGTCGGGAAACTAACGGTTCAAGTATTCATGAACGTCAAGTCCCTAATGTGAGGGGAGTGCCATCTTGTTGTAGTATGTCGTTTGGTTGCAAATCCTGTAGTTGAGGAACCACAAAGTTCCGAAGTATATCCAGGTAAATATTCATTTGCACTGTGGGCTTGGGGAAGAAAAATGGCCCAATTACAAAATTATGCATGAGCCCACACCAAACATTCACCTTTTGACAGTGCACGACGTGCTTCTTAACTGAATGAGGGTTTTCACTACCCCATGTATGAACATTCTGGGTGTTGACTTTTCCTTGCAAGTGAAAGGTTGCCTCATCCGAAAACATTAAACGGCGTAGGAAACTTTCATCAACTTCCTGTCTCTCCAACACATTCCTAACGAATGCTTAGCGCTGAGGTCCGTCGTTCTGATTAATCTGGTGTAGGAGTTGCACTTTGTATGCGGTTAGTTTCAGCAGTTTGTGAAGCACTCCCATCAGTGTGAATCGTGGAACATTCAGTTGTAAAGAAGCCCTTCTCGTGGACTGTCTAGGACTGTGTACGAAAACCTCCTGTGTGCTCTGCACATTTTCTTCATTAACAGGGGTCTATCACTACTTTGCCGGTTCAGGCCGCTACCAGTATCCAAGAATTCCTTCTGCTACACTCTGATACTGAAATCACTCGGTGGATCTTTCCCATATGTCCGACGGTAAGTTCGTTGTAACGCAATCACAGACTTCGTCTAAAAAAAACGACAAAGCACGCTACAAGCTTTCTCCTGCGGAGACGACATTTTCAGTTGTTTTGCAGTCGGCGTCGGTATTTGCGAGCGCTTAATGTCATCTGCTAGAGAGAGATGGCGTTAAAAACTCGAATATTTTCTCTTTCAGATGCCTCAAACCTCATTGCTGTAGAGCATTTCGTTTTTGTACTGTTGTTAATCGAAACCCCTAGGCGATTTTTGACCACCCTGTACTATTATAGAGCTTAAACGAGCATCACAGCCAGGTGAAGTATTCGATTATCCTTGTCGAATGAAAAAACATTTAGTTACAAAATTGCACAACATCAAGAACTAAAATTCAGTTTTAAATCATTAGTTGGTATATTAATATTCCTTATGATTTAAAATGTTTAGTAAAATATTATAAACGTTTATTAAATACACATATATATTTAAAAAAAATTGGACATGGCGCTATATGAAGTGTGGAGACCTGTGCTTGACATTGAGCACCCTCTGTATTATCTCCGATAGCTGTAGTTTTGTGCGATAGTGTGGTACAAACCTGATTAATGACACCCCAGTTCACTAAAGGGTAATTAAACTAAATACGAAGGACACGTCAACAGAATCTTCGCACATGGAAGAGAAGGTCTACCACATCATATCGGTGAACGAGCTATTTATCAATTGTGGGTTGTCTCATCTTGATACGCTTTTAACATCCGTGTTTCATTTAAAATTACAGAAAATACATTCAGTTCAGTTCTTTTTTCTAGAAATTAATGTTATTTTGTGGAAGTGTACAGGTTTACCGAAAATTCCGCGCAGACAAATAGCGTTCATGAAATGTTGTCTTTCTCAAAATATTCCTTTTCTGTGCGAATTTAATTACGTCTTCCAATTTTAATAATAATCTATTGTATAATTACCTTTGTTTCACCGCAGATGGCTGATTAATATTTCAACCCATGTTCACGAAGTCATATACCTTTCACTAACAATAACAAGCGAAAATATGATTCTACGTTTCAAGGAAATGATCGAACATTACAATGATATTGTGAGCTACAGCACTTTATTTACTAATACTGAATATAATTCGAAGTAAAAAAAGAAGAAATCTTAAATGACGAATGCGAGTTCTTCGTTTATTTAAACTGTTGGAAAAAGAAAAACTGAAAGATAATGAGACAGAACGCTAAGCACAGACGGTGTGCGTTAGCAAAGAACTTATAATTGGGAAGAAAGCAAACATTGTATTCCAAAGTTAGACCGAAGTTTAAAGCATTCAAAACATAGCTTGGGATTTTCAGTTTTCACACGTAATACGATAAATTTTGGATCAACGCTGTTCCAATTGTCTTAATAATATAACAAAACAGTTCATTTTACAGGATCACAACTCCGCCCTACTACGATTAATATTTGATGTTAAAGTACATGTAATTTTTGCAGTATTAGATTAATATGTTACAAATAAAAATCACACGTGCTTTGATATTATTTCAAGGAATAAAAAAGTTTTATATTTCTTACAACCGTAAATAATTTTCTTGAGTAAGATAATTTTCTTAGTCGAATTATTCAGACTAAGCATTTTTTATAACACTGAAGTTTATTCAGGACTGTTCAGTATAGTATTTTTTTAAATGAGTACTTAAGGAGAATTGCAAATTAACAATCTGGTGATAAAACCCATTAGTGCAATATCAAAGAAAGCAAATTTTTTTCGCTGTAAATTGGTTCTTTTGTCTGTGATGAAATACATGTTATTGCTGACCTCAAATGATACATGAATGTTACAATTTAAGTCTGTCAAAATGAGGTAATAAATCACCTACAACAAAGAGGCTAATGTTATCTACAATTTGAAATTCATTGTCCAGGCTACTGCAATGTTTGCATTTACTGTTTAAAGGGACAAACAGTAAATGTAAACATTAACTCTTGAAAAAGAAAGGATGATGATGTTTCTCATACTATATCGAATTATGTCCTACATGAGGTATTTACCCACTGTTGTTGAAGTAGCAAAATGCTCAATGGATGATTTCAGCTTCGAATTGTATTTCGTCTTGACTTTGCACTTTTATTTTAAGTTTTCCAAAATATTTTGTCATTCCACAATTTTACCGGCTGAACGCAATTTTAATTCAGAATTCATTATTATAAAAACGAGATTATAGAAACCGATGAGAAAATTAACTATTAATTAAAGCAGCCCAAAATTTAATTTCCTGTTTTGAATTTTAAAATGTCTGAAGTTTTTTCAGTAAGAGAATTGCGTGTGTCCGATCTTCAGCCATAATGGTTAGTCATAGTTCAAACTACCGAAAAAAATTTAGCATCACATTATGTCTGTTGATACAGGTAGTGAGATGTTAGCAAAGTTTTGTTGGCTGCCTATTGGATAATTATGGCAATTGTCACAATAGATTTTTCGGTTAAGAATTGGTGGTGTAGTTACGCTACTCGTTAACATCGGCTTTGAGTGAATGTTACGTTTTAGGTTTTTTTTTCATTCCTAATCACAGTACTTTATAGTACACGCAAGTACTTTAAAACTTTCGTGTTTTGATATGCTTTATACAGTGTTAAAACTTAACGCAGTATAGTACTGATTTCTTAAAAACAAAATGCGTTTACTGCACTAAAACGTTTTCTTCGACTTACGAGACTCAGGAAGAACACAACGACAATACTGCAAAGAAACGTATGGTACTCAGTCATGGTGCATACATAAAACCTAGCCGCCCCGGTGGTGCAGTGGTCTAAGCGATGGCCTCTGATCAATTATCCGAACGCGGTCCGGGTTTGAATCCCGGTGAGGCATGGATGTTCTGTTTGTCTTACGGCACTGGCTCTCTCCCTACCCTGGAAGCAGTGACCCTAAATTAGGGACGGGCGACTGCTTATAGCCCATTGAGTTGCTCACGGTGGTCGTTAAACCTTCAATCAAAAAATATATATATATATACCCATAACTTCGCCCTTGACATATACACTATCTACCAACAAGTAATTGGACACCTGTGATAACAAAGGAAAACGAAGTTTATTCATTTTCAATAGTCAGTGAAGCATCCACGAGCGGCGATTACAGTTGCGACCCTCCGGGGCATACTCTCAACCAGGCGTTGTACGACGGCTAGCGGTATTTTATTCCACTCGGCTTGGAGAAGACAGGTCAGTTCCTTCATTGATTTCGGACGGTGGTGGCACCCCTTAATTCGACGCTCCAACTCGTCCCAGAGGTGCTCGATAGGGTTAAGTTCCGGGCTCTGCGCTGGCCAGTTCATTCGATTAACCCCATTTTCACCACACCAAGCCATGGTGGACCTCGCAACATGACAGGTGGCATTTTCATCCTGAAAGTAACATCAGTCCACCCCGTAAAACTGCCAAAACGTAGGAAGCGCAAGGTCGTCCAAAATGGTGCACTAGGTCTCGGCGTTGAGTCTATCAGGAATTGCGACCAAGGGTCGCGTGCCATACCAGGAGAAACACCCCCATAGCATTATTCCACGACCGCCGAACTTCACATTTGGCACAATACATTCCGGCAGGAGGCGTTCTCCTGGCAGACGCCAAACTCAGACCCTGCTGTCCGAACGATAGAGGGTGAACCTGGATTCGTCGCTCCAGAAAACCTGTTTCCACTGTTCAACTGTCCACTGTCGACGTTCTTTGCACCACGTTAGTCGAGCAGCGCGATTGGACTTGGTAATCAAAGGCATGTGGGCGGCAGCACGCCCATGATAACCAAGCAGATGGACTTCCTTACGGATGGTATTCATCGAAAGAACACTCCCGGATGCCTGTTGAAACTTCTCGCGGATGTGGCCCATCTGTTCGGTGCGGCTCTTCAGAATTTCTCTGGCCAGCACCCGTCGGTTTTTAACTCCCAGTTTTGTGGATCTGTCGGGTCGGGCACATTCCGACAGTCACCCCTCACTTGTCAATCACGTGGGCCACTGTCGATTTTGGGTACTTCAACTGGCTGGAACGTATGGATCGGCCATTTCTGTGATCCCCGACGATTACACGTTTCGCGAAATCAGAACTGCGTGGCATCTTGCATGCAACTGGTTTCGTTGTTGTTTTCCACACGATATTTAACGCCGACGGCCGTGACGTGTATCAGGACCGCAGATATCGTCGATTGCAGGGGTGTCCAATTACTTGTTGGTAGATAGTGTATATATCAGAGGTGAATATTCGGGGTGTGATAGGTGAGCGTCACCCACACGGAGTCGCAATTGAACCTATATGTATTATCGATATTATATTTTTCGATTTGTTTCTAATAAAATTCGCCAGAGTTCCTCCTAAGGTTTTGAGTGGTTAAATACATTTCTATATAATATTTTCATTAAGAAAAAAAGATTTCTTCAGTAAGCATATCACATACATGCTTAGATCCTCGGATGTGCGGTTTCACTTCAGCATGTCCAAGGCGCTGGCATATCGAACGATGTTCAAGCAAAAGTGACGTGACCTGAAGCGGTTCCCAGACGCCGCATCAGGTTACGTTCTTATTCCCCTGTGGTTTCAAACGTACCGGATGAAATATCAGGGTGAGCTAGCCAGAGTGAGCACCGCTTGCTGTCCCACGGCGCACCGAGTAGCAATTATATTGGTTTTGGATGGGTTTTTTCTCCGTATTGTTTCTAAGACTCACCAACGTTTTCATAAGGCTTTGCGTGTGTGTGTTAATTATCTCGTGCAATATTTTCGTGAAGAGGGGATGTTTGTTGCTGCATTGAGGAAACAAAATGTAGCAAGGGATATTTCCAGCTGCAGAAGTGCTTTTTATCAGCGGACACCCTAGGAATTTAAAGCAACTGTAATTCAAAACCCGCCCCAGTGGAGCAGTCGTTTGAGCGATGGCCTCTGATCATTCGTCAGAAACGGGTCCCGGTTCGAAGTGTCTTACGGCACTGGCTCTCTCCCTTTCCTGGAAACAGTGGCCCTAAATTAGGGACGAGCGACTGCTTATAGCCAATAGAGTTCTTCACGGTGGTCGCTAAACTCCAATAAAAAAAAAAGGTCTGCGCGCTACCAGCATATGCTGCCTGATGACTTACACGCTTTCATATTCCTCACGCACCCTGCGGCCGAGCATCCGATTCAGAAGAACCATGTTCCGCTCCACCGGGCCGCAACCACCCATCCATGGCACGAGAAACACTCGTCTAACTTTGGAACCCTTTAGTGGCCCCTCAAGGTAGCTAGCATGAACCCTGTGGGAGCCCTCCGGGATACCGTTTAGCAGAATATCAGATCTGTGGACACTGAGAAGACGTAGCGGGTGGAGTAGTGGTAAATGTTGCAACCTTCATGACTGACATTTGCACAGAAAAACCATCCGGCATCTGCTGGAATCGATGATTTGGTGTGTACAGGATGTATTTCACGTTAGATAGGATCACAACGCTATTAGGTCGGTATCTCCAATGTTATGTCTGTTTATTGAGTTTATAAAACAGCAGAAAAGCTATCTTCTTTACTAATAAACGAATACAACGATTAATGCGGTATTTCTTTTTCTAATTTAACACATCTGCAAAGCTTTCTTTTAATTTAAAACAAAATTCTGCAGCAATTAGCATTTTGCCAGCATTTAAAATTCATGAAAATGAGGTTCAATTTTTTGCAAATGTTAGAACTATAAATTCGTAATTAACCACACTGTACACGTGCATACAAAACATTTTTATTGAGTTCTATGTATCGCGTTGTTGTGCATATATTGAACTATTCTTCAGAACGAAACGTTGCGACTGTTCATTTAAATTCGTTATAAATGGGCTCGGTAGAATCTAAACAAAAGGATCAATGATTTTAATTTAAATAGAAGATCGTACATCTGAAGTCACATGCGCGAATTAAATCTTTGAGATGTAATGACCGTACGAATCGTATATGATTTCCTTCGACGAGAAAGTCATATGAGGAATTTAACTCTAGCAGATGTACTGTTACAAATCAAATTCATCGAAAAGGTTTTCATAAATAAATTGTAAGTATCAGAGCTCAAGAGATTTCTGATAGAACGTCCATTCTCGAAATATGATGTATGGGGTTGTATGAACAGATGTGCAGCGAAAGCCTATCGACGTGGTTTTATTCGGTAAACTGGAGCTCAGGAGTAGAAAGGTATAGATTGGAATCTTACAGATGGCCAAGAACGATTGTATTAGCAACATAATGTAAAATGGTTTCCTTGCCGTAATCATTAAAATAGTTATGTCTTACTTCACTAACACATACGAAAATAACATCTAAATTCAAGGGTTGTCCCGAAACAATTTATAATATTTGTATACAAAAATAAGCAGATAAAACGTTTTGTAAATTAAAGGCTACTTTAATTATCGAAAATGTGCTCATCTTCGAAATACTGGCCATTGAATCGAAGACAAGTTATCCAAGGTTTCTTACACTTTTTGAATGTCTTCTAGAATTCATCTTCTGAAATGCTGTTGACGCATACCTGTGCAGCTTAAAATGTCGTCCCCGTAATGTCTCTTTTTTTAAATGAGGAACAACAACAAGTCATATATGGACAAGAAAACATGCAGGTTGAGACATTAATGTACTTTTCAGGTTCTCCAAATAAGAAACGACAGAACTGATGTGCGACTTACTTTGAGCCACACATGAAAAGAAACGGAAAGCCAATTTCAACAAACTCGTTTCATGCCCAAATTCCCCGTCCGAATTCTGTGATTCGATGATTCTGAGATCTGAACCATATGTTCGATATCTTTAATTGATACGTGTACGGGTTCCCGTATAATAACACTTATTGTATTGATCCTTACCTCTGTAACACTCGTTGAAGGTCTTCCTCCATTCGCGATTAAAGCCGCCAACACACGACTATCTATAAATTCTTTTTGCCATCTGTAAATTATTGGATTTCCTAGACATTCCTCTTTATGATCCTCTGGCATAAGACAGAAAGTCTCTCCGTCAGCATTCTTAAGTCGGCAGCAAAATGTTATGGAGCACAGTTGTTCTTTCACATCCATTTTTTCGAAAATTCACAGCGTGAAAACACTTATTTAGGATTTACGAAACAGCTCCTATTGAACTGCGCGCTACCTATGACGCACGGGAGATAAACAGCTGTTACTACCACATCTACCACATCTGCCGGTATTCCGGGACTCGTGCAAGTTTGAACAAAGTATTGCAATTTTTTTGTAAAGACGTTCTCAGTTGTTTGGGAATAAGTTATATACTTCTGCAATGAAATTATCGTTGACTATTGTTGTTGGTATACCCGAAACCTGTTGGAATATTTCGTGTCCCATCTTTCCCAAAGGCGGAATATTGTGACGTTTGAGTGAAACGGACAATTAAGCACTGATAAGCACGCCAGCGTAAGTTAGCATTGGGCAACTACACTTCCAGTGTAGGAAGGTGAAGGTTCAAATCATTTTGTCGGTAAAGCAAAGATACAAAAACAATCTATGTGTGATTGTAGAGCTTTTGATTTTAGGAAGTTATTTCCGAAAACTGAGAAACATCTGTCTACCACATGAACCGCATTTTAAATACTATCAGTCCACATAATTCACGGTTCCTTGATTCCATAGATGTATACGACTCACATTATAGAAATTTCATTGATTAACCTTGAAATGGTACAATCTCTAATTTTGATTTTAAAAATTATAGATTATATGTTTGTGTTTATGTTTTTTGTCTAAATTTCCCTTCTTTGAATGACTGCAAGAATGTCATAGAACGTCATTACACAATCATAAGTAACGATGTGACTGATAAATTCCGGAACCCGTCTTGTGGAAATTTGTGCCCTCAAAGAATTATAGATTTGATTTGATGTAACTAAATCAAAATTCATATAAATTTCTCATTCTCTGAGTTATAATGTTTGCGCTGATATCTCGTACGATATTGAACGCTGTAATATAATTATTTTAATTTGAAAAATAATTTAAAAATCATAATAGAAATTCTTCAAAAATTGGAAAAATCTGACATTCTTGGATTTATTTGATATTTCGCCAAATTACAGAAAAAAATTCCTAAACTCGCAAAAGCAATCGCGGAAATCAGCGCTCCGGAACAATTAGTAGCCTAATAATTACCAATGAGGTAAATCAAATAATTGTCTCCAGCTGTTTTATCCAACGTTGATGAGTTTATATTAATCAAAAGTCCATCAAAGGGTCTCATTAACACTGCTATGATTTTCATGATTCCACGATGTTTCCTTCTCGGTGTCGCGATTTTACTTTTTCGAAGTGTGGTTCTTAAATGTACGAAGTGTGGTTCTTAAATGTATGCTGACATTTCCACATTGTGCTGTTTTGCATATTTATAAATTGGAAAACATACAGCTGATTTCCCTCCTGCTCAAATAGCTGTTTATTTCATAAAGCATTTATACACGTTACTCTGAAAATAAGTTCCTGTTCCTATATAAAAATAGCTCAATATGTTTATAGCAATTATTTTTAAGAGCTTAAGACGCTAACGTCTGACAATCCTGATGTCATTATTTTGAATTTACGACAATTTGATTAATTTTAAAGCAGAGCATTTTTAAAAACTCATGAACTAGAGAATTGTTTCTTGTAGACCTACCAAACAAAATGTTGAAAATCTTTCTGTATTTTGTTGGAAAATTAGTTGGAAAATTCAATAAATAAGCATATTCAGTTTCACTGTAACTTAATTTAATTTATTTCGTGCACATTTTGAGCTAAACGTCACCTTTCATCTACATTTGATAGTTTAGGAAGTTATTCCCTGGATAGATATTTTTCCCCGTTCTGTTCGGACAAGACAGTACGATGTGGTGCCATACGTCACTCTTTCCTCAAAGTTCCTTCATCATTCCCGCAAATGAATCATTCGCAAAGAACATTAAAATTGTCATTCACTTCTCACTCTCGGTTGTTTCATCTTTCTCTCTAAGCCAATTATACTTTCCTCCAAAGCGCCTCAAGTCCGTAGCAGAGAATAGAAAACTTCCCATAAAGATGGACGCTAAATTGACCTTTTCAGAAATCAAGATGAGTGTACGATCTTCTCGATCAGAACATTGAAATAAATAGCCATTCACTTATCACTCAATTTTTTAAGTCTCCTCACATATTCTAGGTGACTGCATATTACACACTCACATAACAGTTACTATTACTTTCTCGATCATGCTTTTTTCTGTAGCATCATACTTTTTTTACATTTTTCATTGCTCTCTACGTGAGAAAAGGGAGGTGTTACGGTTTTTTCTCTTCTACAGCTGAATTTGTCCGGTACAGTTTCTTAAATACTTGATATTTATTTTTGTTCACGTCAGCACAACATAAGATAAAGATTTAATATTTTTAGCTTTTAGCATGGTAAACAGAATCGATGTTTCTTTATTAAAGAGAACCATTTAATATCCAAGGAAATCAAATCTAAAAAACAAAATGTAAGTTAAATCCTACATCAGTGGTTGAGATTATCATTGATACTGCGTATAGATAATCATGCAGGGTACAGTGCCACGTTTGTCATTTACAGAAATCAAAAACGTGTATTTTGCTAAAAATAAAAATTACAAGCCATTGATATCAAACAATCATCAATAAGATATCGTGAAATATATCGATTCCTGTTAGTGTACACTTGCATTTCAGTATTTTTTATTGCTGTATTTATTCAGTGTTTATCAGTTTCATTGTTTGAAAAACTAAATTCGTAGAATACCTGATCAATCATTTCTTTGTGACAGAGGGGAAATATATGGATATGCTGCAGCTGGACATTTATTTGTGACAGAGGTGACATATTTGGACATGCTGCAGATGTATCTGTTGTCTCAGTTGGAAGATCGGCAGCCCAATGTAATGTTCCAACACAATGGCGAAACGCCGCATTAGGCTTTTATTTTCATATAATTTCTTGACTTGCATTTTGCTGGGCACTGAGTTGAACATGGTGGACCTATTCTGTGGTCTCCGAGCGTACCTGATATTTCGCCAATGGAATTCTTCCTGTGGGGATACGTGTAAAACATACTTTTACCAGACCTCTGTGACCTCCCTCGATGACCTGAAAATAAGAATTGTTATTGCAGTAACAACCAGTAATGCCCCAACTTCTGGGGAACTTTTCGAGAGAAATTGATTATCGCTTGGATATCTCACGTGCCACGAAAGGCGGGCATGTCGAAGTGACTTAGCGATCTGATGTCTCATTCTACAGGTGATAAACCTCTTGGTTCTCATCTGTCATATTCTGCTTGCGGTTTTAGCTTCTTGTTTCCCGATTTCCGATGATAAGCCACTGAATGTCTGACAGTAATAATGAATCATGCTGTATATTCATATATTTCCAATAGCTTGCAGTATTTTATTCATAATTTTTCTTATTAAACAATACACGTCTTTAATGTAAATCTCACGTACTTGCGAAATCGAGTTCTTGCTCGGAAAAAAATTAAGTTGAGGATTCTGGAAATAAAAAGTTTCAGCAACGTACGCTCATTTAATAAAAGGAATTCTAATTTCCGACTGATAATTAACATGTAACTCAAACTGTTTTAAAAAATCAGAATATCATGGAAAGTTACATCAACGTAGGCTTGTTAAATAACATGAATTCTAAATTTGCATCTGCTAATTAACATGTAATTCAACCGATTTTAAGTAATCAGAATATCATACGCGACCTAAAATGCTGGAAAAAGATATTTCGTTTCACATTTCGCGTTCAAAATTAGCAGTCATATAATAAAGAATAATAATATTTAGCATTGAATTATTTTAGTTAGGAAATAAGTTATAACAAATCTGTTATATTTTAAATACTATAATTTATATGGAAACACTGTGTCTTTAGAACAGTAAATGGCATTGTGTAAGAATTAATAATTTTCACGGGCAAAGAATGAAATTCAAAAGCTTTGTATTTACAAAGTTACGACAGCAACGTACCATTTATCAAATAACAAGAATTCTAATTTTTGTCTACTAATTAACATTTAATTCAAACGGTTTTAAGCAATCAGAATTATTATACGGGTCTTAGAAAGCTCGAAAAAGATATTTTGTTCAACATTGTGCGTTCAAAATCAGCCGTCACATAATAAAGAACTGTAATATTTATGTTTATATTTATTTAGTTAGGATATAAGCGACAACAAATCTGTAATATTTTAAATAAAATAATTTAGATAGAAACATTGTGTTCTTAGCACAGTAAATGACGTTGTTTTAGGATAAAACTGTTTCTGATGATTATAAAGAATTTTAGTGAAGAAAAAGGAAGATTTTAGGTGTTTCTTTTTCAGAAATCATATATTTCTCACGTAAAATCGAAAATAAAGTGACATAATCAACATTTATGAAAATCTCTAGTAATATTTCAATTTCATTTGGCAATTTATTTTGTACTTCTGTTGTGAAAGAGATATGTGAGAAAAAAAATCCGCACGAATTCATCAAATAACTTTGTAATGGAACTTTCTACGAAACCACGTAACCGGGAACGATGGTTGTAACCAATAAGGATTGTCCGAGGCTGGATTAATTCCGATTACAATTTTTTCCTGGTTTCCATTCTGATCTGCGTTGGGGAAATTCTTGGCCTTTGCCCTCTTGGCTTCCATTTTCAGAATGGAAATTTAATGTTACGGCCAAACCAAATACCTCAAAGAAAGTACCTCTTGAATTTAAAAGATTTTTTTTTTATTATTTAGTTAAACAATTATTGATATAAAACATTATTTGCTGATTTAAAGACGCAGGTATGTATTTAACAGAAACTTTCAAATAACATTAAAAATTATAACTCGAATAAAAAAACATTAAGATAAGGAATCGACATTGCTTTTCTGAATCATTTATAATATTTGTTGGTGCGTTTTTAAAAAAAATAAGAGATCATAAAATATATTTTAATTGGTGTTAATGCAGCAGCCGTACTTTTAAGTAACACAATACAGACATACCATTTTTTATGCATGAACTGAATGATAGTTCGCACCATGGAATCTTTCAATAGCTTAAACTGCTAAAGTAAATTTATAAAATTTCACTGATAGAATAAGGATTGTATGTCCACTCACTGCAGCAATGCGTGTTACATTAAATCAAAAATATTGCAACAAATGCCTTGAAAGTCAATACTACATGGAAACCTGGGTTCTCAAACATATTTATTGCGCTTCATTTGGAAGGTCAATTAGAAGAATGAGTCACACGTTTTGGACGTTTGATCTTCTTTCCCAAACTGTGCTAAGCTGTAGTTCCATTTCCGAAATGAACAGCTCTGTTCCTTAACGAAGAAAAAACTGCAAAAACTCCAGAAAATGTTACTTTTGCTCATCTCGATGACACTCCTTAATTTTTGTTCTCCGAAGAACTGTGGAGACAGGTGTTATTAAACGTATTACCAATCCATATGATATTTTGAACTTTGTACTGCAACAGAATTTCCAACCCATGAAGTTTTCACTCATACTTCAACGCATGAGATTCTTTCATTCAATAACCGCAACGTAGCAACCATGAAATCAGTAACTTTTCAAGAGCACGGAATCTCAGTGATACTATAAATGCTGTCACAGTTTGGTCCCACGAAGGACATGATGTCGGTTTATTCTGATTTCACTGCTACCAGATAAACGATATATTGATGCTGTGTGGCGTAAAGGAAGTCTTGACCTTTACGCTAACTTAAAATATCAACATACTAATAAATTGTTTCTAAATGGAACAAACCTTAACGGCCAAACAAAACATATAACCAGAAGTCAACTTACGGAAACAGTCCTTTATTCGGAATGGAATCACAACACTCTCCACACATTTATCTCAACACTGTTCAATTCTTTCGTACAGCACTTTCTTAACAACGCTCATCATAATCGCTCACAATAATAGCTCTCAATAATCGCTCTTATCAACACACCTCAATAATCGCTCTCAATAATATCAACACCTCTCTCATACAACAGATTAGTCGTCGCTTTTTATTTCGTGTTTATATCTTATTACACGCATACGTCACGTACATTCAACCCACACGTATTCGTTGAAGAAAAAGATATTTCGTTAAGCGGGAAGAATACTGAGAATAAACTCAAGAATTACATAGGGAAAGAAACTAAAAAAGGAAAGTTAATCTAGAATATACGTCACAGCTGTTAAAAATTCGTATTATCAGGCTGATGTCACGGTTTTAGCTAAACTCACAGCCACCAACGTTTTAGGTGCAATATTCGACTTCATTCGTGATTTCAATTTTGGAATGTCTCGAACGAAAAACTAAAACGATAAGACAAAAACTGCTAATTCATAAAACCAGTACATCTACCGGAAATCACCATCATGATTGGTTTTTGGCTGTTGAAAATAAGTCGTATGCGCAGTATTTAGGAGGGAAAGTATCCTATTTATTTGATCAGAATTGAGGAGATGGATCTCTCGCACATTTTTAAAACTTCCAGATGGAATGCGCTTATTAATTTCTCAGATACCCAGGGAATTCTGGTATGAGCAAGCTACGTCAAGATCATGTTATCGCTATCGCAAAACTGTTGCAGAGGATCCCCTCTTGTGTTTCACGGTCTCTCATAAATTTGAAATTTTACTGGTGTTAAATACCGATGCTTAAACGTAGGTGTGAATAATTTGGCCCTCACAAAAAGCAAACTACAAAAAAGGATATTTCACTGCACGTGTTTACATCATGCAACTTTTATTCATGTCATCTAAAGTATGCATCAACATTTTGCTTTACTAGCAGGATTTGCTGCATTTTTGATCCCAGATCTCTTTATCAAACCTACTTGCAGGAAAACAAACTGAACTTTCACGAAATTAAGGGCAATACCAAGGATTTAAATACGTTACCGAAATAATTGCAGGAGCATGATTTTAAATAAATAGGTTAGCCATATTTGTTTTGCCTATATTTATAACTGCAACAAAAGCTGAGTTTCAAAAATACGTACTCTGCCGAAAAAACAAACAAAAATCAGATCATTCCTTGCAGTGGTATATACTACTGACAGTGAAAATTACAACACCTAAAGGCTTGATGGTGTTAGCTTGAAACTTACAGAATAAGTACAACAGGGTTTGTCAAGTAAATGTTTCAAATATCAGTGAAAATGCGCGTGCGGTTTTGGAGCACCGCCCTATGAACTGTCCGCTCTGGTGATAAATAGCTGGGTCAAATGAGCTATTGCAATCAGCGAAGAGTCGACATTAACACGAAACTTTTTTGTGTCACACTATGTCCTGTCACAAAAGAATGTCGCATTATGAACACCCGAAGGACTTTAAACGAGTAATGATTGCTGGTATCAGAGAAGTTGCAACTCGTACGGGACGAAACTCCAACATAGACGAAATGGAAATTTGGACGAAATTGCCACTCGTACGGAACGAAATCCAGCACAGAAGAAACTGCCACTCGTACGGGTCAAAACTCTAGCACAGACGAAATGGTAATTTGGACGAAATTGCCACTCTTACGGGACGAAATCCAGCACAGAAGAAACTGCCACTCGTACGGGTCAAAACTCTAGCACAGACGAAATGGCAATTTAGACTAAATTGCCACTCGTACGGGACAAAACTCCAGCACAGACGAAAAGACAATTTGGACTAAATTGCCACTCGTACGGGACGGAACTCCTGCACAGAAGAAGTTGCCACTCGTACGGAATGAAACTACAACACAGACAAAATGGCAATTTGAGGAAATCGCCACTCGTACGGGACGAAACTCCAGCACAGACGAAATTTGCCACTCGTACGGAACGAAATTCTAGCACGACGAAATGGCAATTTAGACTAAATTGCCACTCGTACGGGACGAAACTCCAGCACAGACGAAATGGCAATTTGGACTAAATTGCCACTCATATGGGACGAAACTCCAGCACAGAAGAAATTGCCACTCGCACGGGACGAAATTCTAGCACAGACGAAATGGCAATTTGGACGAAATTTGCATTCGTACGGGACGAAACTCCAGCTCAGTAATGCGAACGTCGTGTACTGAAATACGGGAAAAGGACCGAAAAGTGGCACGACTGCATAGAATAAGAGACACCACAACTGCAGGGTAGTGATCGATGGAACATCGGCATCCATGGTGTTAGCGCAGCAGTGAATCACTGTCTTTCTGCTCAGCTCCACGACGTCTGCTTAACACATGACTGGTCAGTAACAGCCGTTTGCTACATATTCCTTTGACAATCAACCTCACGTGACTGAGGATGGAATGAGGTCTCGAACACTGACGTGCAGATTTGCAGTAGGTCATGTTTTCTGACGAGTAACGATTCAACTTAATGTAGCATGATGTTCGCATACGTGTTAGAAGAGGCACAGTAATTAACGGCGCTTTGCAGCGTCATACCTGCACAACGCAAAGAGCAAAAGTTTGGGGGCCATTGGGTTCAACTTGATCTCGCCTAATACGAATTGAGGGATCCCTCAACAGCCAGTGAGACATCAGGGATGATTTATAAACAGAGGTGACATCCATGTTACAGAACTGTCCTGGCGCTGTATTCCCGCAGGACAATGCTCAGCCACATGTGGCTTGGAATATCCAAGACCACTTTCATGAAAAACAGATACCGCTTCTACTCTGGAATGTTTATTCGCTGGATATGTCCGAGCAAACATGCCTAGGACACTGTATCTAAGTGATTGGCTCGTCAAGCGCCTCCGCCGGTTGCCCCAAATGAACTTTAGCCTCGAGCAGGTGCAGCCTAGGAGGCGATTCCGCCGGTTGATATTAAAATAATTTTCCCTTCAATGCCTCGCCGGGTAGAGGATTTTATTTTTGCTCGAGGTAGCTTAACACAATAGTGAGTTTTGAAGCGATAAAATATTTTATAGTTTTAGAAATGTAATATGTTATCTCATGTAACATGAGAAATATGTGATATAAATTTTATTTGAATAGTGAGCTTTTTTCATGTTGTTTCAATTTCCCCAAGCAGTACATTAATGAACTGCACGAGGGTTCAGTGTATCTTTATTCGCAAAAATAAACCCTTTTAGCAAAAACGTAATTAGAATGAACAATGCTCGTACCTCTGGTTTTGCGAAAAGCAGTAGTTTTCTCATGGCATCAAAAACAGCCTATCTTCAGAAAAAAATCTAACTTTGTTAACATATTATCAAATAATTGTTATTTAAGAATCAACTACTCCGTTGGAAAGTCAGGAATCTAGAAATACATTCAAGAAAAAATCGTGTGGTACCTTAACAGTTTCATTAAGTATGAATTTCAATCTATTGAGGCCCACAAAACACGCCTTTATCAGAAATTTTTCAACAATAAATTTGGTTCATTACCGCGACTGCCGCTGCTTTCCATGACTGACATAATCATGTGCCGAACTCTCATTATTTTTGAAGTTGAAGTAATGAGAAATGTTATGAATCTTAATAAAACAGAATTGCAGCAACAAAAGCTAAGAAAATAGCAATGTATTACACAATTTTTATTAATTAAAGTATTCAAAGAACCGTTTTGCGAATCTTAAATCGTACAATGTACGTATCTGAACGTATAATACATGCATCACTTTGATGTATAACAGATACGTCGTTTGATGTACGTATCTGAACGTATAATAGATGCATCATTTTGTTGTATATAATGCATTCTTTAAAGTATAATAGATGCATCACTTTGTTTCTTTAAGGTGAAAATCTTTTAATACGTGTGCCGTCAGCGGCCGGATAACATTTTTTTTGTTGCTGTGCGTGCTTAACCTGGAAAGAGCGATGGATTTATTTACCCATTGTTTCTTTAAACCTTAGTATTTAGTAATTTCTTCAGAAAGTAAATTTTATATATGAATCGCTATAAACTCACTATATATTTGTTAAAAAAGGAATAATTTTAGAAAATGGTTTGTTACTCGTTTCGATAAGTTGCTAAATTATGGTAACATAAGTTGAAATAAAAACACGTTTTAATAATTTTGCAGTTGTTACTTTTCAAAATGTTTCAAATTTGAAAATAACAACGACAAAATGATTCATTTAAACGTAAACTTCGATGGTTATGTGAAAAGCGTTTTTATGTCCAAAGGAGTAAACCCCTGAAATACGGAAATTATACAGGGACAACAAGCATGGCAAATTACAGCCTTTGGTGCATGCTAAAGGAATGAACGACAAAGGAGTAAATATCGTTGGCAGGTCGAATTATTTCTTCCTCTCCGTTTGTTTCTAATACAGTGAAACCTGTCTGAAACGGAATCCTTCTCTTCATAATTTTTTTCCATTTAACACAGGTTAATACAGAAATAAAATTACGTGAAGTATGAAAATGTTATAACGAAAGTAAAAATGCTCATAGAAAAGGTACAAACTCTATTTTAAAAAGACAAACTGCATAAAAAATTAATAATGAGGAAATACATACATAAAACAGACAGCTTACATTGCAGTTCTTTAAAGAATGTAATGTATACTTGTTTGTCAGGCAGGTTTCAAAGAGCTGGTACACGTATTGCAACACTGAATGTATGTCTTTTTAACTCTCTGTTTTCTTCGTCACCTTCACCCATATCATCATATTGTTGTTCCTCTGCCTCCTTCAATACATCACCAGTCCTGCTAAAGTCTCCAAAACACAGGAAGTACTCATCGAAACGAACAACAACGTCAGCATCAAACTCAAGATTAGCTCGTTGGCATAAATCAGAAATTTCAGCTCTACTTTCTTCTTCGCCATTGCCGTTGTTGAAGTCTTCTTCCGTATTTTTCAAACCCGGCCGACATTTCTTCACCGTCGGACGAAGGATGTTCTTCTTTGCATTGCGTATCCAGTTAACTGCATCCAGCACGTTTAGGGATTTGCATAGCTCAATAATATTGGTACAGTCTTGAAGCTTGTGGGAAAATAATCGTAACACACACTTCCTGCATAAACACTTGAAATTGGAAATCCCACTTTGCTCCAGTGGTTGCGTAACTGACATCGCGTTATGAGGAAACCAGGCTAATTTTACATTAGGAAAAGAAATGTGGGGATGACAAGTAGCGTTATTTAAAAACAAAAAATTTAGTCTATTTTCGTCTTTTCGTTAGGCATGTTCAGCCATTCTTCCATAATGGCACCTATCATCCATGCTTTTTTATTGAACCTCCAATTAACTGGTAAGACATTACAATCGAGTTATCTGAATTGCCTAGGACGAGGAGATTTGGCATCACAAGAGGCTTTTCGATTTCCCCTTTTATGCTGGCACACATAAAAACACTCTTCCGTTAGACATTTAGCAGCCGATGCATTTATCACCCTTCTGAACAAGTGACTTTGTAGACAACAGTCTAAAAAACCGTCCAGTTTCATCTCCATTATAAATGCTCTTTGTTTCATATCCCTCAATAATTTTCCCAAATTTCTCTTTCCATTTGTTTACCAATTGAACATATACGTCTATAGCTTCACCACAAACGTGGATAAAAACCATGTTGTGACAAGATTTCAAATTCTCTGGCCAGCAGTTGGACGCTTTAAAGTGATTTTTTTTTAAATTTCTGAGCAACCTCCAATATTTCCGCTTGAATCATAGGCCCAGAAATCGCCATCCCTTAGCTCTAGGGCTCAAAAACCACTCCCAAACTGCCTTTTCTATTTTCTCATTTGAAGACATTCTACCCAGTCGTTTTATCTGTCCTGCAGTTTACAACTGGTCCATTATCTTGTCTTAACTTTTCAAGGTTTCATACGCTTGGGTTTTTCCAACTTTCAATTTCTCAGACAATTCGTTAACCGAACGTTTTGCTCGTTGATCCTCTTCAATCAGTTTCACTTTCTCACCAAGAGATGAGGTTTTATGTTTGCCACCTGGCTATATGAAGGATTGTTTAAATTATCTTGAAGAACGCACTCACTTGTTTAAACGTCGAATTGTATGAAAAAAACGAAAATTAACGATGTTGGCTCCCAAATTATGTACAGTATTATGTTAATACATATTTCATTTGTGGATCTACGTATTTTGAATTTTCATTTTCCATTCTAAAACGGGTTTTTTTGTACCACCGTACCGAAAGTCGGTTTCCGTTTTCGAGATTGACAGGTTTCCGGTTTATACGGGTGGTTTGTTTGGTAAAATGATCTGTTCAGAAATGATCTTCCGTTTTAGCCAGGTTTCCATTTCATACAGGTTTTACCGTATAAAAATTGGCAATCTTTAAATCGAATATTAATTTCTAATGAGGAAATGTTTCCAATCTCTATGGGACGAAGAAATATGAAATCCACTGCGGCTTTAGTCAGTATCACAGTAATGACGGATTGAATATTCCGTGAAACCGGTTTAGACAAACCATTTATGCTGAAATGTCTTTCGTTGTAAATAAATAGTTTACAGTTAACCCAATTCTACTTGAACGGTGAATTTTTGAAGATAGTTGTGTTTATAATTATCTTGTTCTTCCACCGTACCATGGAAAAAACAGTTACCCATAAAGCATATAAATGTCATATATTTCATGAAAAGTAAGGTATATTACATAAAAGCATTTACAAGAACAAATTACTGCACATTTGTAATATATTTAAAATGAACTAGTCTACATCGCAATTCTTGTGCATTTTACTTTTTAAATACAATGTTGTTGAACTAGGAGATAGCCCGTCAACAATGATAGGGTAAAAATGAGATATGTCGCACAATTTTTCAATAAGGAGGTAATTTTTTTGGTTTCTGATGTACAAATGTGAATGTTGGTTTCTTGAACATTACAACAAAAATAAGTTTCATATCATAGAGTTTTTACCTCATACGGTGAGGTAGACATTTTGTCCTTTAGATATTTTGTGTCCGACGCATTTATCACCATTCTCAACACGTGACTTGAAGGCAACAGTCTAAAAAACCGTCCAGTTTCATCTTCATTATAAATGCCTTTTGTTTCATATCCTTCAATAATTTTCCCGATTTTCTCTTTCCATTTGTTTACCAATTGAACATACCCAGCAAAAACAGTTATGCTGGGCCAGCACTGGCCCATTGCTGGCAGCCAGCACTGCCAGCAATGGCCCAGCACCATGTTGCCGCTGCCGAACCGTCAATAAAATGTCCGGGCGGCCAACAGAAGGGCCAGCAGTTCAGGCCAGCAGCTGGCCGACAGTTGGCACCCCCATCAGTTGTCATATGCCACAACAGGGCCATCAGTGGTCCATCACAGGCAGTGGCTGCCAAAAGTGGCCCATAAGCGGGCCTGCAGACACATGCCATAAATGGTGGCTAGCCAAAAGTGGCCCATAAGCGGGCCTGCAGACACATGCCATAAATGGTGGCTAGCCAAATGTGGTCCACCAATGGCCCAGTAGTGGCAGTCGGCGGTCACGTGATTGTGTGACGTAACTGATGGCTGGCCAAATGTGGTCCGTCAGTGGCCCAGTTGTGGCAACCAACAGCTGTTAAAATGCACTGAAAGCGTTTGCTACTACAAAATGCCCAAATAATGCTCGAAAGTTATATTATACAAACTTGATTCTGGTTGCATAATGAAATTTATATATTCTCTGCATTGCAACTAAATGTACCATTTTTTGCAATGCAGCAAAATACGTAAAAATTTACTTTGACAGTAAACATTTGTATAAAATAATATTCAAGGGCTTTTAACATGTGAAGTTCTTAGGTTATGAAATTGCGAACATAAGAATTATTATAAGAATTTTCTTATTGAAAAGTATTCCAAGGCACTTATAATATAATAAAGGGAGACAAAACTTAACTTTTGCATGTTCACAATTTCATATATAGACATTTTATTACTGTCCCACCCCTGTAGACATGAGCAATTTCACACATTTAAGGAATACTTTGGTGTTCTCATCGAAGCTATGTGACCCCTGTATTCATTCCCCAAGAGTAGTTTATTATACCTCAAATAAAACTAACAACAAAAAAAACTGAATAGTAATGTGCCCTCAACTGCCATAATACAGCCCTGCAGAAAATACATAGAAAAGTTCATTCAGTTATGTAAATTGGACAGACAAATGTGTGTGTGAATAATTTCTCTACTTTTTCCAAAAGTTTAGGTTTTAAGCAGTCTGCCTTATAAATCAGGAACAGCAACTGTAGCGGCACTGATCCGCAAGTGACACCCCTGGTCACATTCATCCTTTCCTAGATACTTCGAATGTCAAGCGAAATCAATTTAAAATTCCATCAGCATGCAAAAAGTATTAAAAATACCTAACAGATGTAACAAGATGTGGCTACCATAGATCTAGAACCGTCTCCTAAGCCAAAATGTGTATTACATAAAACATTTTGTATATTATAAAATACAGAGCTTTTCAAAATTACATTTGCAAGTACCACATCAACCTAGACACAATGTGCATCTACCCCTAAAATTTACACCTTGCAGTTACCAAAAGTTCATTAAATGACAGAAAATAATGTTTGAAATTACATTTATTTACATGATTAAAAATACATTTTTTAAAAACAAATGAATTATTTAACAGCCACATTTCTTTTTGTCCTCCCACCATCTCTATCACAAGCAGTGCGGAGCCATCGCTTCATTACATCCTCCACATCCGACTGCTTTGAATCTTTCAAATGTTCTGTCTGACGAACTGAAGCTAGAAGAAAAAATAAATCTGTAATAAAAAGTTTAAATCTAATAACATCTATCAATAGTAATATAATATCTGTTAACAATAAAAAAGTAACATAATACAGGGAAATCTCTATAGCACATACAAAACTTTTATCTGTTTTAGAAAGAAGTAGTCTATGTGAAGTATCCTTATTTAAAACAAGTTGTGCTGCATATTGCAGTATACTTTTTCTCCTTACTTTAAGAAACCTTTTCATTTGTTTTGTGCAGCTCTAGTGGTATGTATGCTAAGTTTTGGTGATTAAATATATTTTCAAAAATTTCAGTTGAAAATTTCTGAATAAATATCAAAGGTAGAATATGAACCGATTTTTCAAACAGATGTCTTTTTGCCCCCCAACAACCACTAGCTGTTTGACACAATCTAGTTCCTAAAGCTACTTGCTTTTCATTATGTAATTCTCATCCACTTATATGCTTGAATGCTTCTATATTGCTTGTCTTGCAATCATGAAAAAAATTTGTATTTCATACTTTACTGGTTGGTTACTAACCACCACTGGGCACTACTTATGCTACACTAAATTTAAGCTGAAGTCCAGAGACATGTGAAGTTAGATTTGTTTATTACGAGTCTTTACCAGCAGGCCCAACTGCTTAACGTAACTTCCAAATTATCACAAATATTTATTGGTCAGTTAAACTCCCAACTAAGGAGAATCGTCAAGATTTAAGTGGAAACACAGATTTAGAAGTTCCCTCAATGTGAAAAACAACTCAAACTATTATGGCTGATGAGATAGATGTTATGGAGAGATGGATGCCAAAATAATCATGCAAGTAGACATGCCTCAGAAAACATGAAAAGTACATTGTCCTGGAACGGGATACTGTAATTTTCCCATTCCAGGACGATGTAATTTTCATGTTTTTTGAGGCATGTCTTACACAGCTAACTACAGCTATCAACACAAAATTTAATATTTAGGGGTTTATTAAAGCCTTCTTGCGCCAATTAGATTTTGATAGAAATTGAGGAAGTGGGCACTCCTCACACTACTTTTCTGATTATTTTTTTTAATGTAGCTGAGAAACTATTGTAAATGTCAACATAAAAATATGTATTTATTTGCTGACACCAGACCTGCCAAACTTTCAAAAATTGAAATCCGTAAAAAATTCACTGAATGCTTAAATCAATATGTTCCACTAACTGATCTTTAGCATATTGAATAAATGCATTGAACATATTGATTAAAAACCAATGTATTATACACATTTTGTTGATTCTAATCAGTATATGCTATAGTTAAGATATTTGGCTATTTAATTCTTAGTGATTAGAAATGCAATTGGTACATAATTATCTCATTAGTATGTTACATGAGTAAATTTTCAGTTGTAACTCTGAAATTATGATAAAAGTTGCAGCAACTTTTTAGTTTCACTTAATTGGCAATTCAATCTTAAATTTTTGTGCCAACATGTTAAATTTGTGTTATTTTAAAGGTATTCTAAGTCTTATACGAGGCTGATATTTTTCATTTCTTTTGCCTTCTCTTTTTCAGCAGTTATTTTCAATCGTAATTCTACAGCATTTTTACTCCATCTTTCCTGCTCAGCTGCAAGCCGAGAAGGTTGGGGACACACAAATGGGAGTAAATGTGATCAGGTAAATCAGAATATAAAGGTAGATTGGTCCTGGAAGACACACATTGTTTTTAAATTGTACTAATCTAAAAGGGGGAAAACAGATATCTCAAATATGTCACCCATAAGTAACCATAAAACAAGCAGAATTTCTGTAAATCTTATGGGTAAATCATAAAACATTGCAGGGACCTGATACCTTTATGTGCTTAATAGATTTTGGTAGAAATCATGGAACTGGAAGTGGGCATTCCCCATAGTGATTTTCAAATTTTTTAATATTCTTTATTACATGCAGCTTAAAATATTATACCTATCAAAACGAAATTTTGTATTTACAACTTCATGTGTTGAACAAGAATTAGGCATTCCTGTAGCATTTTTGTTTGTTTGTTCATGTTTAAATCAGTCTATGTATAAGAAAATTCAGTGCAGGATCCTAACCTGGCTGCCACTTGTTTTCGGTGGCTTCACCCATTCACTGATGTGCAACTACGTATTTCTATCTCATCGATTAATTTTATTCAATTATTTAAGCAGAATAGCAGCAACTCAAAAGGGAAATTAGTGTTTCCTTATAAAGGTTGTGTCTGGAGGGAACAAACTTACAAACAGCAGTCTTCATCTGTCCATCATGTGCCCTCCTAGGGTGGGCACTGAGAGCTCTGTCATATCTGAGTAACTGGACTGAATTAAATTTTCTGAAGTTGTTCTTATCCTTTGGCTTGTCCCCCCCTTTCTTTCTTTTTTGACAGAAAGAAGGCTGGATAGCAAACTGAATCAAAGAGCAATGAAAATCAGCAACTACTGGGTTGAATAGTATCAAATCATTGAACACGTTTAATACTGTGGTACCCCCCCCCCAAAAAAAAAATGTAGGACTTCTGAAAGGACCTTGAAATAATTTTAAGAGCCTAGCTTTCTCACAATTTTTTTTACAGCCTGGCAGCAAGAATTTTTAGCTGGGTGGTACTTTTAACAACCCCTTCTCCAATTGGAAAAAAATGCTTTCCTTAGCATTATTATACTTACCAAACATCTTTAGCAGTGTGGTACGTATTAATGTAATATAACATGATAAACGGTTAGAAAATTGTCCAAAAATGGTTAAAAAAATTATTTACTAGCAAATCATATTCAACAGATTTTTTTTTAATTTAATATATTCAAAGTTTAACGAACAACATAAACAACTCAACACACTATAAGCAGTTGTTTGTCCCTAATTTAGGGACACTGGTTCCAGGGAAGGCAGACAACCAGTGCTGTAAGACAAACACATCTATGCCTCACCAGGATCCTTCTCGGACGAATGGAGGACATAAGCCAGCGCTTAGACCACTGCACCACCAGGACAGTGACGCAGATTTCAGGCAGTTTTCATCAACACTGATGGTGTATGTGGGAATAAGTTTTCCATTCTTACTAGTACGAGCATTATGGAAACATTCATTAAAAGAAATATAGCCGGGTGGCAGACAAAATTAAGTGGGCGAGCCACCCAGTAGAAAGGCTCTAGGGAGAACAACAAAGCCTACATGTGTATCACTTACAATTACTCAAAACTGTACAAATACCTTATAAATAAATTATTTATCATGAACTATAAATAAATTAGAAACTGTAAGATCGCATTTCACATCAACATTTACAGATTGCATACAATTAAAAAAAAAGCTCACAGTATTAACCAAGGCTTTCACAGTCTGTAGTCAGTTCTGCATTAAATGTATTTCATTAATCACAACAAAATATTTTAAATTTAAAAATGTCCTCAAGAATTTTGATAGGGAACATACCTGCAACAAGTTGAGGGAGATATGGGAATTCCTTAATTCCTTTTTTGTTTTTGCTGCCGACCCAGTTCAACTGCAAAGCAACATCATTCGTCATCACAGAAGCCAAAACTCGCCGTGTAGCTTCATTAATATCTCTCCCACCAAGTTTTCCAAGCTGCCTAACCTAGAAAATAAATTATATCACACATAAAAATGTATTAAAAAAATTAGTTTTCCAAACTGCTTAACCTGAAAAATAAACAGTAATATCACACGCAGAAATCTATATAAAAAAGACAGTTTCCAAGGTACTTATAGTCTGGAAAATAAATTATACCTCACATAAAAATTTATGGGAAAAAATACACAAACTTAGGCTGGTATTTGTATACCACAGCAGTTTTGTTTTCCATTTGAATTTTGTAATACCTTCTGGGCCAGTAAATATTGTTAGTAATATTTAAGCTCCCAGATAGAAGGCCTGTCTAAATTGTACTTATACAATTTCACAATTTATAACAAACTTTTGCCAGCACATTAAGCTTTTTTGTAAACCCAAAAGTTATTTTACATGACTGCACTACACTGCTGAGCCTAAATGCAAATTATGTTATGAACATAATCAATTCCTTTTTGTTGTTACAGCCAAGCAAAAAAATCATCTCAAGTGTTTTGCCGGTGTTCTGTAACCAACGTACCACATAGTTTTCCATGTGTTTGCGGCAGTCGTGTAGCGAGGCTTGTTATTCTTCTCGATTTATTTTTGCCATGGGAAAGTTTTTTTACAGCAGTGAACTTCAAACTGGTCGCGTGATGTGATTATGTGGGCTGAGTGCAGCTACAGGTCGACTGAGAACAGAAATGTTAAAAAAGTGCATGTGCCTTTGGAGGTGTGAGAGTTCTTTTTCGACGACGTGAGAGTCTGACTGGATTATTTTCTGTGCTTATGAAAAACTAATGCTCATGAGTTTTATATTTACGATGAACAAAAGCTTATCGGATGACTTATGCAAACTTTGAACACAGTAAAAAATCATTCTTTCGACATTTGCAATGTGCATGGTGATCACAACAAAGAGGTAAGGCGTATTTGACTCTGCTACCTGCAGTTATCAGCAAAAATAATTTGCTTGTAGAACTTGCTGCCTAGGCATTATCAAGTGTATTGTTGGACATTTCAGTCATTATTCCTCCAGTGCATTTGCAAATTATCCATTCATCTTGTATTTACTTTTGAGTTGTTAAATGCTGATGTACTTTGTGATGGTTTGAAATGCACTTTAGAGGAAGTTTTATGTGCTCACTATCTTTTTTATTGTTCTCTGATCCAGAGGTCAAACTCAAACAATTCGGTTTCATCCTGTGAGTGGCATCTTGGATTTGATTTGGGGCAGAAGGCCACCAGCAACGTAACATTATAATTACTCTCAAATGAGTGTACAACTGTTTTCACGTATTTCAAAATTCTATAATCTCTTGACACAAGTATGTAAACAGAGTTTATTCTGTAATAAAGAGTGAGGAAGTAAAATTGACCCCGGTAACACAGTTTTCTCCTTTTGGCAGCAAATAAAACATTTTATCTAACCCTTCTACAGATCAGCAAGGTCAAAACACAAGGAAAAATTTCAATCCCTCTCTCAAGTCAACTCTGGTCTCCGATTAGCAGAATTGTTTTATATGAACTTCAGAAAAGTGTATGTTCTTACCCATACACACTTTTGGGAGTATGATTTAAAGATTAAATGTATTTCACTCCATTGACCTCAAAACATAGGTTAAAAAGTATATCAGGTTAGTAACCTGTTGATTCAGGGGTCAATCTGGGTCACATTTGATATTGTTGGGCAGTGCATCTTCCCACAAAAGTATTTTAAAACTGTAATGGTATCTTCACAAAAAATTTCTGAAAATTTATTTTTAACATAATGTAGCACAATGTGCACCTTGAATACTGTAATACTTTTTTTGTAAGTAGGGTGGAGGCTTAGGATTTTTAACTAGCTGCAAAAGTAAAAACTGTGTGGTTGGAGCAGAAGGTTTTTTTTTCAACATGCTTTGCATTTGGGCAGGGAGATTTTGCAAGTCCTATAAATATGATAATGATCCAATCTGTAAGTCCACAACACTTTGAACCTTAATGCAGTTTTGGTGGGTTGGCAAAATTGCTATAAACACAAAAATAAGCATACATATCACTAAGCTGTTCTCCAAGATTCAGAAATTAGCTCCACAAAAAAACATACACAAACTACCAAAGAAATACAAACTACCCGATAAATTTTTAGCATTATTAATTTACTGTTGTTGTATCAAACATCTCTATTTGCAGCGATCTTGAAACAACTCAAGCTCCACCGACACCCATCACACGACATACACAAAAACCTATACTTCATGTTTAATCTTTTTCTCATGCAGATATTCCTGAATTTGATCCTCCCATGACTTTATTGGCCTTCCTCTGCCCTTCCTTCTTGCCACTTGGGCTAAAAAAGTTTACTTAGTGTCTCATCACTCATTCTTTCAACATGTCCAAACCACCAAAGGCTTATTTATTAGTCTCCACCTTGCTAACAACATTTTGCTTCACATTACACTACTGGAACACATCTTTCCTCACACAAGCAGAATGTGTCTTGCCACAAGCCTCTGGTAGGCAACGCATTTCTCCAGCACACAAACTACTCCTATGTTTCTTCTGTAGTACCCATGTTTCACTGCCATACATCAAAGTAGGAACAATTGCACTTCCATACACACCTGTGCAAGACTCTCTTGAGAACCCATCATTTCTGTGGAAACCGCCCAAAGCAGCCATGACTTTCAATGAAGAATTCACTCGCCTACTAATATCTCCATTAAATTTGTTTTATCTGTCAAACATGCTTCCTAAATACACAAACTCACTCACCTGGTCAATCACTGTGCCATTTAGACTTACCTTAGGTATATTACATTCAGTGCTAACAGTTCCTCACTCAAAAACCATAACTTTAGTTTTTCCATTATTTATAATCAGTTCGAATTTCATGCGAACTTCGTGCATCCGGGACAACTTACTCTGCAACTCACTTTTGCTCTTTGCCAACAGTGTCATCAGCATACAGCAATAAGTACACACAGATATTATGAAGACATAAACCAATATTGTCCATCTTGGCATCACGCATCCATAAATACATTAAACAGCATTACACAACCATGTCCTGTGCAACTAAGAAACCATTTTGATAAAATACTGTTCACTCGTACTCAAGCTCTATGCAACAAATTTCACAAAACTAGAGTGAATGTCACAAAAATTGGTATCAAAAATTGGATCTACCCCCTTTGATTGTTTCCTTTTAGATTAGCAATTATGAGTTGCTTATCCACAATTAGTTTGGTAAATGTGAAACCTGGTACAGCTGCCAAATCAGACTAAACCTTTTCATACTTTGACTGAATTTGTTCCTGAGTATGTAATAAAAAAAGTTTCTGGATTGTTAGTGATCCAGTCCTTATTTAATCTACCATTATTGTAATCCTTTG
Source organism: Macrothele yani (assembly GCA_039090855.1). Classification (NCBI taxonomy): domain Eukaryota; kingdom Metazoa; phylum Arthropoda; class Arachnida; order Araneae; family Macrothelidae; genus Macrothele; species Macrothele yani. The sequence continues at coordinate 50,574,470 of CM077021.1, forward strand.
AAAATTATAAGAACATGATACAGATCATTTGGCCAAACATGATTTTGGAAGTGATGGTAAAATGGAATTAAACTGTAAAACATATATAAAGAAAGTGTGTGCATTTTCTACAGCTTTTTGGTACAATTAATTCTTACGATTTTTCTAAACTCTCCCTCATTTGCTGCAGAATTGTTTATTGCTTCCAGCTCACTTAGCGATGAAGCTAACACAACAGCAGGGTGGTGCATCATTTGCTCTGCTTCATCAACTTTTTGGCATACTACCTGCCGCAGACTTCTTACTTCTTGTCTGAGCTCCTCCACTACAGTCCATATTTTCTTTAATAGACCTGGAAATAAAGTAAAGAAAAATATAGACATATGAACAGAAACTATATTTAGGCTTAAAAATTGCAACCCCCTTCCCCACCAATAAATCATGAGTCAGCAGTAGAAGTGTCTTCCCTTTTTTTATGAAGGCATGTACCGTATATACTCGCGTATAAGTCGAGAAATTTGGGACAAAATGAGAGCTTCAAAGTAATGGGGTCGACTTATACGCGGGGTCTAAAAAAATCGTAAGTCCAAAAGTTTTTCCCGTGAGGCAAACGGCAATCCATCCCAAAAGAAATAAAAATGCCGATGCGATATTAAATACGAAATCGCAACCGAAATTTTATAATTTTGTTCGTTTTCAAATGTTTTTGAATAAATTCATTAAAAAATTTTTTTCTCATTCCGGTATCGACTTATACGAGAGTTTCCGATTTCTTACGGTTTTTCCCTCTGAAAGTGGGGATCGACTTATACGCGAGTTTTTGATTTCTTACGATTTTTTCCTCTGAAAGTGGGGGGGTCGACTTATACGCGAAGTCAACTTATACGCGAGTATATACGGTAGTGTAAAATCTAAAATCTCATATCACAGAAGTATAAATACAACATTTCACATGGAATGGACACATGTTTGTCTCATATTTCAATAAAATATAGGACAGGAAAAAATTAATAACCACTAACCACTTGTCCTACATAATGGATAAAAATGCACTGTCCTCACTCTCATATATATAATAGATGAGGGGTGATTGTTAGGTGAAACAAAAAATCCAGAAACTTTAGTGTACAGTGCCAATATAAATATATAATACATATTTATATACTACAGCACTATGCACATATTAACTAGCTACACAGCAAACAGGCATTAGTGCCTGTGCAGTTTAACTTTGCTTCTTTTCCTGAACAAAATTTTCTTTTGGTGTAGCTAGAAATCCTTCAGACATTGCATTTTTTGCAGTCAGGTTTTGCACTTCATATTACATATTATTTGGGTTGTCTATGGAGATAATTTCAGTTCTGGAAACCTACAGTGGTTTCTACTCCATTTCTAAATGTAGCTCATTTAATGTACCACATCTAATATAATCAAATAATCTTTTTTTATGATATATATTATTGGAAGTACTGCATGTAATATACACCCTAATTCATAAAGTATACAGTTTCCAGATGCTGTAAAACAGTAGCAGTTGAAGACACAGACCACAACTGCAAACCGTTAGGTAGATGTACTCATAAAGTTTGTGTACCGCTACTGAGAGAAGTGACATAGGCGATAGCGCGCATGTCACGTGACTAGACAGTCAAAATGGCAGTGCCTGCAGTGGAGGCGTTTTGTGTGTTCCTGTATTGAGCAAAACTGAATCTAACTCGTTGTGCAACGGCATTTTCGATCACGATTCAGAAAAAAAACGCCAACTAGAAAATGTATTTACGATTGGCAAAATTTGAAACTATAGGCAGTTTGTGCAAACTTAAAAGTCCAGGATGACCGCGTGTATCGGAAGAATTCGTCGATAGTGTTTGCACCGTCATTCAACGAAGCCCGGGAAAATCAATGCGGGGAGTGAGTCGTGAAGTGCAGATTTCACAGCCCACTGTCTGGAGAATTTTGAGAAAGAAGCTGAAAATGATTCCATACAAAGTGCAGGTGTTGCAAAATCTCAATGACCTTGACAAGACAAAGCGCTTTGAATTTTGTGCCGAAATGCAGCACCATTTTGAAAATGATGATTTTGACGATCACTTAGTTTTCACCAATGAAGATACATTTCACATGAGTGGTAAGGTAAACAAGCACAATGTTCGCTTTTGGGGAACGGAGAATCCCAGATTTACAGTGCAACACGTGCGAGATTCCCCTAAGGTAAATGTGTTCTGTGCTGTCCAAAAAAAGTGTACTGCCCCTTTTTAATGTTGTGTGTACGATAATCTAAGTTTAGTGATGGGTTTTAATCTAAGTTTAGTAACATTTTACAGAGATTTGCTCTGTTAAAATGGAGAGTATGATAGTGTACGCAAATTAATGTTAAGCTGTAATACTCCAATATTACTTTATATTACATATATTATGATGAAAACATACTTTCACCAAGGAAGGGCACAATTCCAAAAGCAATAAAAAATCCTTATATTTCTACAGTATTTGGAAAAGCAATACAAAATCTTTACATTTTAACGCCACTAAATAAAACATAAAAATTGCATGCCAGGTCCAGTTACATATCCTCCAGCTTTGTAATACATCTTGACTATACAATCTAAATCGGAAAATGCCTTTTCACCTGCAAACAAGCATACACCTTGAAATGTGACTTTTCCGAGAAAAGTGCTTGGAACACACATCCCACTTGTGAGGCTTCTCACCTGTGTGAAGGAGAATGGGCTGTGAAAGAGGACTTTTCCAAGCAAATTGTTTGGAGCATACATCACACTGGTGAGGATTTTCCCCTGTGGGAATGAGTAAATTCTTCGAAAGATCACTTTTTCGAGCAAATTGTTTGAAGCATACATTACATTGGTGAGGCTTCCTCCCCCCATCTAAAAGAGTAAATGCTTCAAAAGATCACTTTTTTGAGCAAATAATTTTTTGGAGCATATATCACACTGGTGAGGCTTTTCCTCTGTGTGTACGAGTAATACTTCGAAAGAACACTTTTTCGAGCAAATTGTTTGGAGCATACATGACATTGGCAAGCCCCCCCCCCTCGTGTGAATGAGTAAATGCTTGGAAAGAAAACTTTTTCGAGTAAATTATTTGGAACATAAATCACATTGGGAAGGCTTTTCACCTGTATGCATACGCATATGCTCCAAAAGATGTGTTTTATAAGAATTTTTTATTATTTCAGAGAAGTTTCTATTAGAATTTTTACCTCTATTAGCACAACAAAATGTTATACTGTTCAGTGCCATTCTGTCATTCAAAATGGGAAATTAAGCTGGTCATATAAAAATTGACTTCATATACACGCTTTACTACTAACTGCTCTTCAGAAATTAAAGGAATTCATATTAAATGTTTCTCCGTTGCTTACCTGTGAAAAGAACTCCAGGAGGTGGTCGACCGGAATTGCTGTGACATCCGTAAGTTCAACAACGCACCATTTCTAAAAAAAATAACTTCAAACCGGAATTGCTGTGACATCCGTAAGTTCAACAACGCACCATTTCTAAAAAAAATAACTTCAAATTTCGAAAATCAAACTTGTCATGTACGAAACCCAATGGCTCAAAACCACTATCAGAGGCTTAAGATGGCCGCCACACAGTCAGCATTGTCTGCTAAGAAAGCTTCAAGTTTGTGATGTCATACTTTCTCCCCGTATTCTTACCTCCATGAATCGCCCCTCCCCAAGAAACCTATTAGTCACCATTTCATAGCCTTTTCAGAAATGAACTTACGGTTGAATCTTAAATTCTTCTGAAACTCAAAAACTGGCTTTTCGGGTTTTGAATGTGAAAAAAACCTGGAATTCTGCACTACACCAGCATTACAAGAAGGTCTGGTAGGTAATAACTACAATACCTTTTTGCATGTGTGCAACACCTCCCTCAGTGTTCTGACTTTCAGAATTTCACAACAGATGTGATACTTGATAGAACTGGCAATCTGAAGACTTTCAAACCCATTAGTTTCAAATACCAGTATGCTTTCCATGAAACTAAGTACATGAGACAAAACTGATTATCATATGATAAAGTGCAACAAAAAATAATTAAAAAATAATAATTAAGGTACTGAAAAACACAAAAAAGAAGACTGACCTTCATTTTTGCTGCAGTTACAGAAATCTTTTGACGAATTAGATGGCAGTTCACGTTGGGTTGAACTTTGCCTCAATTCTAAAGGCGATAACATGTGGATCATTGGTGGAGGGGGTGGTGGATGTGGTGGCTGTGATGAAACTGAAGGCTTCTTTTTAGGCCTTTGGATTGTAGTAGGCCTGTTCTCTTCAGATTCATCACTCTCTACAGAAAAAACTGTGCATCTAGGCCTTTTCTGTTCACGATCAGAGTACAAGTCGATGTCCGTGTTCATTTCGTACTCACTCAAGGCTTTTGCAGCCTTCTGGTATGAAGCTGTAAAGGTAAAAACTGCTTTGTTAGTCAAAATAACATCTGGAGAAAAAATACCATGTTGGTAAGACACACCTAAAAAATGAGTTTTAAATTGCAGAGGCAATGTAAAAGTTGTTTGCTCAAACTGTGCCAAGAAACAAAACATCTTTCATAATGCATAAGCACATAATACAACATGACAAAAGCAGGGGAAAAATGGAATTATTTTGATTAAAAAAAGCCATCTTCTTGAAAGTTGGCATTTTAATTTAATAATATAGGTAGGAAAACCAATAGTAAACTAAGCACGGGTACTCTCTTGTTTACCTTTTCAATGCCTACACAACCAGACAATTTTGTTTTCTGTTAAACAAGAAATGCAAATACTTGCAACATTCAGTTCATTATAAACTGTAATATAAAATAACAGGATGCAAATAACAGTGATCACTCTGGCTTTTTTAAGTTTTTGCCAACTTATTCACCAAATTCAATTTTTTTCTCACCAAAGTACAGAAAGGTAATCACCAAAACTTTGCCCCCGCCCCATCTCCAAAATAATTTTTTTTGCAAATTGCAAAGAATGCGATCCGCAACGTGACCCCTGAAATGTTTAGTTTGTACCAATGTCAAAAGGGTGCATAACAGTATCAGTTCTACACCTTTATTATAAGTAATGCCCAGCATGTTAACCTTTAGGCCATCACGGCAGATTGTAGCTGTCTTTTAAATTTTTTACATTTGAAGTATTTTTTTATTTACATTTTTGTATACATTGTTTACATTTCAGTATTTATTTTAAGTGAAGTGGGGAAATGTATTATTTAACAGAACTGTTGTAAAATAACAGAAGATAGTATAATATATGCAGGGCTGTAGCTACCTGGGAGGGATGGTATTACCAACAGCATAAAATTCATGCTTGGAGAGGCAATCGAAAATAAATGTGTAACTAAAGGTACTCACACAACATGTGGATACATTTACTGAAAATTGTAACTGAAAAAGAAAGCGCTACACTCTTCAGCATTTTATTTTTTGAAGGTTTTAATTTGCCATATTCAGTGTTATGCACAGATAACCAGGGTACAGAATAACTTACACAGTGTCATATCAGCTCTTCATACACATGAGAGAATTGTCCAAAACGATTTGAATGGAATTTTTCCAACTCCTACAATGACAGCTAATGTGTACTGTTGAGTTAAATATCTGATATTTATTAGTTCTGTGCTGGTTCGGTTTTTATTCTGCATTTCCGGGGCATTATGTGTTGTCAGCATTTATATAACTTTTGCATTTTACTTGTTATTCCCAGCCATTTGCCCTTTTGTATTTGCCTGGTTATTGCATTCTCAGTAAAACTGTCAAAAACCTGAAGGGCAATTTTTGAAGGATCATAATACTTCCGTAAAAAGGGGGTATGCGATGATAAAAATTGCATCCTGTTTGAGTTAAGTGTGGGACTTTTGAACTCAAAGCGGCATAGTTTCAAGTCTCGCCCTCCCAGCGAAGTAAAGCCTGTTTTGCTCCTGAATATACGGCAATACATTGATTACATTCTTCTAATACATTGGCAACGGAGTTATGTGAGTAGAGGTAGGATGATGATGGCTATTGGAAAGTAGTTCAATATGTGTATGTAGTGCCTCATAATAAATGGAAAATAGTGAAGTTAATCAGGTATGTAAGTTGTCCTGTATTACCACTAACACATTTAGTAGGTTAACAAGTGTACTATACATACCACACACACACACACACACACACACACACACATACATATATATATATTGTGTGGTATGTATAGTAGACTTGTTAACCTCCTAAATGTATGTATGTATGTATGTATATATATATATATATAGTGGCTTTTCTGGTATCAGTGAACGACTAAGAAAACCCACAGGGAGATCCTGATGAAGGCAAACTGTTTTTTTCAGTTTCATTTTATTTTTATTTCTATTTTTCCATGTTGCTGACTTCACAAAAGATTTTTTGTTCGATATTCCTTTGTTGTTGTTTCATAACTCTATAATTCGCTAATTCCTTCAGTCTGCTGCATATTGTGCAACCGAGATATTAGCTTTGTAATTTCGTAGTTTTGTTTCATTGTATTTCAGTTAATTCTTTGGACTTCAGTAACAGTCTTAAAATTTTCTCGTGTTTTTAAATATTTATTATATATATATCCATAGTAGTAGAATGTAGGCGTATGCGGATAGTTTCCAAATTATTAGGGATTTTGCAGATATTTTTGCTTGTACATTAAAATAAAAAATAATTAGAGCAATTAAAACACTTACTCAAGGCTTTACTGATATTAATATACTTAAACTATTTTAACTTTAAGAACTGTAAATTATTTTTAACATTTTCTATGATCTTTTGTTTTTACAGAAGTTTCTGGCCTCTGGGTTTTATCAAGGCCTGTTCTCGATCAATAGGATCTGCATCAAAAGTTCCGTTTACACTGAAAGAATTTAAGTTTTATTGGCAGGTTCCTCTTGGAGCTGCCAGATATTAAATTCAAATCTTTTTCTTACGTGTTTTGTAAGTCTTCTACTTTAGAATTTTGTTGTTTAAAATGCTATTATAATTGTTGAAGGTTCACTAATGGAACTGTTTTGCTGGATATCAAAACTATAATTAGTCTAGTTTTTTTTATGAGGTTCATTAACCAATATTTTAATATTTTGCCATAAAGATCCATTTCACACACATTGCTGCACATTCAAGTACACTGTATGTACTTATGTTGTTCTCATTGGAATCTAATGTTCTAATGATAATATATTATTTTATTAATGTCTTTAATTATCATATTCTATTGTTAGTGTTTCGCTCTTCGCCAATTTGTACCAAGTTTCCTGTTTCAATCGTGTATGCAAATACATTTTCTTTTTAAATACAACTCTGATTACATCTATGAAGGAACCCATTTAGTGTCCTGCGTGATTGTTCTTCACGAACACCAACACATGGCATTGCAATATTGATGTTTGTATAGGTGTTTCCAACATGGCTTTTTCATTTTGCCATTCATTGTGACTGGGTATGTGAAAATGAAATTATATAAAATTCCTTATGAGAATGAACCTTTTTGATCACTTTCCAACCATATCAATCTAGCAAGTTATCAACAGGGGGTAAAAATGCCTCTGAGTAGAACATTGCAACAGTTAACTGGCACGTCAGGGCTTGAAAAATACCTGAAAAGTTACATGCTCAGCTGGGCTAGTGCAGAAATTTTTTACTTGCCACATATAAAAAAGCTGGATGCTCAGGAAATTTTATCTTTTAAGATAAAAAATCAGAACCCTCATTTTTTTTAAGTTAAAAACTAGGGACATTTTTTACATGTTTTGCATTCCCGTTTTAAGGGTATGTATTCAAAATGTTCCATGCACAAAAGCGTGTATGTCAAGTTTTAAAATGATGCTGAAATTGTTATGAAATAGTATGATGGTGTAATTAATATTTTAGAAATTTAGTAATACTGCCATGCTCCTTTCGTTGAAGTTTTCACCCTTTGTCACTAAACACCAGATGCTGGTTCCATCGCTGAAGTAGGCATCCAGTTGCTGACTATAAACATTTGAGTAAAACTACATATGGTTTTAATTTTAGAACCTGGAGCACAATAACTAAAAAAGTGCTTTTTTCTGTCATTGGCACTCTGTTACAATAATGCAACTTCCAGTGATCAGCAATGAAATGAAACACAGCATGCAACAACAATTTTTTCTTGTAGAAGAAAATTCTATGAAACACCGCATGCAACGACTATTTTTTTCTTGTAGTAGAAAATTATATACCAAACTTTATTTTTAAATTTAGTTGCCTGGACCGAACCCTTAGAAAATCAATTGTATACTTACTTGAATAATGTGCCACTTTCACTTTGCACAAAATCCAGCTGTCTTCTTCTGGTGTAGATCTCAGTATCACGTGCTTTTGGACATTCCGTGTTGGCCACCAGCAAAATACTTCTTCTTCTTCTTCTTCTTCCAAAACCCACGCCAGAGGGACCACAGCCACTTTCCCATTTTCATTAGGGAACTCAACAACACAATACATGTACTTATTCCTGTAATGATAACACCTTTGAATTTCATGTATAATGATCATTCAATCCAGAAGTCCCAAACTTTTATTTCTCTTCCTAATGTATCATTGCAATTGATTCCTAATTATAAAAATTAATTTCTTTGGAAGGGGGGTCATGGTAAACACAAAGCAAATCCATTGCGAGTACACATGACGATAAAAAAAAAAAGGACTTGTCAAGGTTATTTTTTTTTAAAACTATACAAATTTTTCACAAAAACTGAAACGCAATTTTAAAGTATTTTTTACAAGTAACTGCAGATGTGAGGGAGCAAAATGGTCAGAGACAAGGAATATACATAAAGAAATGAAACAGTACATAAAAGGAAAAATAAAATAATGAAAACTAGGGAAAACTGCAAAATAACCAGTGTATGGCAATATTACAGATAAGAGCACTAGATTTCAAAAATAAAGAAATTTTCAAGGATACAAAAAATGTTCAAGGATTTTCATCAAAAGCCCTACTGTTTGTGAAAATTGAAACACCAAGAACTTTGCTGTTCAAATGAAATTTACATCACAAATTCCTCATGTTACAGGAGAAAAATGATAGATTTCTTGAGCTGTACAAGATTTTTACGCTGCAAAACTCAGTATCGTGTGAAGCCATCTCGAGCAACAATAACAGCCTCTACACAGATATTCATTGAATGGAAGAGGTTTTTGATATCGTCCTGGGAAATAGCCTGCCAGGCTGCTTGTATGCGAGACCAGAGTTCATTTGTGGTGATTGGTGGAGGTACTTGACAGGCCAGTTGCTAAGCTACCATGTCCCACATAAGTTTGATTGGGGATATGCAGGCTGAACACATTACCTTTTGGAATGGGAGGACATTTTTATTCAAAAAGGGCACGAAAAATTTGCACGAAAATAAATATGAATGCACATACTGTATTTAAATATTACAGTTTGAGAGTTTATATGTGCAAAACTTTAAGAAAGATTTTAGTCTGCTGGACATTTTTACTTATATTTTTAACTGGAAGAGATTTTCTTCAGTAGATCAAGTTTATTTAACAAATATTTGTGAAATTCTGAGCATGAAATGTCTTTCAAATTGCATTTAACTAGCTGTATACTCCTCACTGATTAAGAAACTTGATTTATAAACAATTCGTGTAGTCACAGCAATGAGACTCAAAACACACCAAACAAGCAGGATGAGCTCACTGTTTACAGGAATGCATTGCATGGCAACATCCACATGTGATGAATGACAGTCTAACATGCCCTTGTGGGTTTTTTCTGCATTGTTGACTCACAAGTGACTCATTGCTATAAGACTGCAGGAATAAACTGACCAGGAGGCAAGGCCCGAGGAAGTACATGTGCAATAATACAAAAATGAATGAATACATTTTAGAGGTGGCTTGATAGGATGTAGGATTACAATACAAGAATTTGATCAAAATGTATTTGAATTATTCCTTATTGAAAAGCTGGCCATTTAGGCTGCTTCCCTTAATGTCTGGAAGACAGGAGGACATGTCCTCCAAAAGCCAAACATCTGATCACCCTTGACATATCAGCCGAACACACAGCCAGGGAAAAAGCAGTATCTGTTGTTCATGGATGAGGTCTTGGACATTCCATGGGTGACATGTTGCTAAGCACCATATTCCTGCTGAGCTATTGTGCTAGGGCAACTCTGAAGGATGGGTATCACTATGTGTCTGAAACAACCCTGATGTATCACTGGCTGTTAAGAGCTCTCTCAAGTACATATCGTGTAAGTTTTAAGCTAATACCAGCAGTTTTTCATGGTGTTGCAATTTTCACAAACAGCAGTGTATTTGGCATGTATACCTTTCTGCACCTACTGTTGTAAAGGTATACAAGCTAAAAATGACTTATAGGGTAAAACAACTGCCTTTGCGGAAATATGTGTTGCCGGATAGACTGAGATTGTGTCAGATAACTTTTGAATAGAATAAAAGTGAAGATTTCCAAGATCTTGGGGGTAATGGTAGAAACTACACTTTTTCTTGAATTCCATTCCTATGATGAAAATTTCATTATCTTCTGATAAAATAAAATTCACTATTTGGATGACCTTCCCATTTGTAAGGTAAACAAAGGAATCTCTTTTAGTAATGGACAATTTGAAGGATGGGCACTCTGTGGATGAAAAGTGTATTCCAGGTACACCACCACTTGGTCTTGTATTGTGTGCTGTCCTACTAGAAGAAACCACTCTAAATTCTGCTTTATTTGTTTGCCTCCCTGCATAAACATTTCTTTGCCTTCTCAAGTGTGCACTTTCTGCCATCCTTTTGCAGAATTGTTGTAGAGGAAGGTTAGGTTTATGTAGCATACGTTTTAAAGTATGCATGAAATTCTCAAAAGGAAATGCACTAAATGAGTCTATTGGGCCTAGCTTCTTAACATCCTCTGAAATGTGCACTAGAGAATGTACATTGTATATGACAAACTCCTGGCCATAAAGTTCTTTGGCTTCTTGAACAAACATGATCAGAAGGGAGTCAGCATACTCAATGAGCTGTAAATTAGAATTTTTACCAGCCAAAATCTTAACTGCCACAAAAAGAAGTAAAAAATGACAGAAATACTTCTTTTCTAAAATATCCCTTAGGAAAACTGGCCCAAGGTACAAAAGGAACTGCCTAAATTCAGTAGCTTTCCAGTTTTACAAATCATTCAGTGATCTTGGTTTTCTGTTGAACTCAGATGGCCAATAAATTTGGGCCTTAGCCATCTGGTCATTAAGCAAACTACGACTCTGGGAAGACAATTTGCCAAGGAGAGAAGGCCCTTTTCCTTTCCATGTTAGAAGAAGTTTCCTCATGACTCCCAAGTAAACCAAGTGCATTGCATCTTAAGGAAACCTGGATACCAGCCCAACATCTACATTAACTAAAGGACTTATGACTTTATGGTGGGCAGGTTGAGTCATTTTATCAAAAGACTCATCAGATCGTGTTTCTGCACAGCAATCAGGAAACGTTGTCCGATTCTTGTATCGTACACCGTGCTGATGACAGCAGTCACATCCATAAAATGCATTATGTGACACAGTGCCTTTCACGAATGCTCTGGCAGGTGCATCGCACGTAAATGCTCTAACAGCTACACGGTATTGGTGGTTACCGTGGTTTAAACCATTTTGTTGAAGTTGCTGTAGGTCAGCAACAAATGAAGAGAAGAATTCATCTAAAGGTGGTTTAGAAGGACCGCAGAATAGAGAAACAATGAAAGGTCTTTTTGACCAATCTTCTTCAACAAAACATAAGATGGGCCAGAACTGCTTACTGCTGCTTCTATAGAGAAGCAAACCATCTACATTGAAGTTCAAGTTCAGAACATCTCCTGTAAATTGAACTGTCTCCAGAACATCAACGATTCCTTTTCTCAAACCAAAATGGTGAAATTCCCCGACTCCCATATTCTGTACTTCTACTGCCCTGGGAGTGTTTAACAGAGTAACAGCAGTAATGGGTAAGGAAGGATGCCACTTCCGTAAACCTTTTAAAAGATTTGTCAGTGCTTGCATTGGCACTCTACTGCTGACAAACCAGTTTCTTAAAAATTCTTCAATAGATGGTTCTTCATCCATGTCCTTACAGTTAGGAGATACATTTTCAGAAATGCTCGTACTGAAATACCCATCCCCAGAACATAAATTTGCATAGCTAAAACTGTTCATCGATGAAGTATCATATTCATCGCTGATTTCATTCTGTGAAATACTACTACTGGATGAGCTTTCCAAGACATGGGAAGTACTTGGCAGTTGGGATACTAATAAATCAGTTGAGGACAGTTCTGCACATTTCTGGTCCAGCAACATCTCTTTCCTTTCTTTACAAATAATCTTATATACTTGCCTTCGTTTCCGCTTTCGAATAGTGTCAGAATCCCTCCCTTTGTTGTACAAATCAACCCTAAAATTCAAGGAAAAATACCAGTCAGGTACCCTCACCCACAGAAAAAAAAATAAGAGGATTTGAAATAATACATTTGAGCATGGTATAATGATAAGTATATAAATTTGAAACAAAGATTGATGCATTGCCCCTTGAAAATATAACACCTCATTCATCTCAGAAATTTTGTAGTAGTTATGCCATTCAAACCGTGGGTTGTCCATTCTCAAGGACAAGGGCACAGGCTAGACATACAGTATTTGTGGTTCAGTTTCTCTTCACTGTTGCAGTGGTGAGCAACAATATTGTTTTCTAACACTGTTTACAAATTGGTGAAGCAACAACCAAGGCTTGCGCCCTCAACCACATTACTTCTGATGGTATTAGTTATAATGAACTTCATAGGGGTTTTGTGAAAAATTCAAGTGTGATAACTTCTGTCACACTGTTTCACCATTACAGGTGTTGATGGGTAATGCTTTGTTGGTGAATGTGGTTTCACAGTTGAGTTGATTCGTTTCAATTTTTTTATTGAGTAATGAATTCATGAGACAAGTTCAAATCCCCTAGAGATAATTTAAAGATGGTTGGTTATTAACCACCACCAAGCACTTTTCGTGCTACCCTTAGAACTAAATTGTCCGGGCCAATATCCAAACACTTCCTTAATTTGCAATTATTTTCACCCGTGGATCAAAAATGTTCCTGATACATGGGTGAAAATAATTACAAAGTAAGGAAGTGTTTGGATATTTGCAGTTTTTAACAATGGTTAAATAACAAAACAGGTTACGGTGGAATTCCAGAAATGAACTGTGTTTAATGGGTAGATTACTCTTACATCAGCTGATTAATTTTATATGGGGTGAAGTATAGTGTTCTGTTTAGGCCAACAACCCTATAAGAAAGTGTTAGAATTCGTATACTATTAGAAATGGTGTGTCCTAAGGGGTCTGGTTCATTTGCCCGACGTTTACTTCACTGAAGGGTCACTTGACCGAAAGATCGCTTGATCAAAAAGTTCACTTGATCGAAAAGTTCATTTCACCGAAAGGTCTCTTTACCTAAAAGTTCATTTCATCGAAAGGACATTTCACCGAAGGGTCAGTTTATCAAAAACTTTGGATTTCATTACAGGATCTGTTGAAGCGTGGTGCAAGTTCGGCAGACAGACCACCAAAACGTTAGGAGATTATACTCAAATTGCGCTTTTGCTTTCTCCGTGTAACAAAGAATGCAAAGATTTAGGTTTAAGAATTTTTTTTTTTCAGACAATAGGCCTCGGCTTAAGCCTTTTTAGCAAATTTTAATCATGTTCATAAGGTTTACATAAAAAGTTACTTTACATTTTATGTAATGCTTATGAATATGAGTAGGGTTAAAATCTCTTAAAATGTCCTGTATCTAGGGCTATGGTCAAAAAAATTAATGTTTCGTGGTTGAGTAAAACAGGAACATTATTTACTTGATTTGCTACGAAACCTTGTGAATATGAGCTCGGAGAATTAAAATTTGACAAAAAGGCACAGATCTAGGCCTTATTAATTAATGTTATATTTCGAGAAACTTACTCATGGGGGTTTCATAGAAATTAAAAGTGTATTTTTTATACAATCCAATAATGTTTAGGTGGCCAGTTTTTCAAAAACCAGCACCACACTTTAACAGATCTCTTACAACAAAATTATAAGTTTTCGATAAACTGACCATTCGGTGAAATGATCTTTCGATATAATGAACTTTTAGGTAAAGTAATCCTTTGGTGAAATGAACTTTTCGATTAAATGTCCTTTCGATGAAATAAACTTTTAGGTGAAGTGACCTTTCGGTGAAATGAACTTTTCGGTCAAGTGACCCTTCGGTGAAATGTACCTTTCTATCAACTGGTTTTCGGTCAAGTGACCTCTCTATCAAGTGAACAATACCCGTCTTAAGATATATTGTTAAAAGTGGTGTGTCCTACAATGATAGTGTGAGTATATGTGTATTTCACACATTAATTTTGCAAAGTTAAAAACCCTAAGAGAAATTTTAATTGTTTTTATTTTTACAATGAAATGTCACAGAAAAAATAATTGCACATCTTTCAGCTGCGCCTAATAACGATGGATGGACCACGGGCATCCATCCATCGTTATGAGGATTCGGGGACACACACACCCCAATATTTTGCCAAATAGGGAACACCAAGGGACAGGCTACATTGGCATGGACTTTTTTTTTTTTTTTTTTACAAATAAATTAAAACTTTGAGAAAATGTTTTACAAATCAATTAAAAACTTGAGAATTTCTTATTACTGTACTAAATACACTAATACGGCTCGCCGCAACGGTGGCACAGTGGTCAAGGCGCTGGCTTCTGACCATTTGTGCGAGAAGGGTCAGGGTTCGAATCCCAATGAGGCATGGATGTTGAGTTTGTTTTATGGCACTGGCTGTCTCCCTTCCCTGGAGTCAGTGGTCCTAAATTAGAGACAGGAGACTACTTTATAGCCCATTGAGTTGCTCACGGTGGTCATTAAATATCCAATAAAAAAAAAAACATACGGCACTTAACCGCGTAGAGTTGTGCTATGTCCACCAGAGCATAGTCGATACTGTTGAGCTGGACAAAGATTTTCATATCAAACAGGGACGCGGAGGAGGAACGTTTTTCGATCAGTTTGTGATTAAATAGAAACTATACACTTATTATGTTCCTGCTTCTAAATCAAGGTTGTGTAGAACAAGATTTTATTCTATAAACTAAGCATACATATGAAATGTCATTAAAGTATAGGTGAAAAAATTTACTTTAACTGAATAAATACATTGTCAATACTCACCTTTGAAAGAGTTCAATTTAATGATTTTACCCCTAATTACTCCTACAATACAGCTGACAAATTCTGGTTATGGCATCAATGAAGTATATCTAAAGGTGGATAAATTACAGGGTGGTTGAAAGGGTAGCTCTCAAGTAAAAATAATGCATTGCTTTAAAGTGAGAAAAAAAGAGAGTTGGGAAGGTAAGGTAAGATATATCTGTGCCCCCCCTTAATAATTAGAAGGCGATGATGCCTATGGATGGACTATAACTGTGTGAAGCAGAATGCAATGGGACACAACTGGGAACTTAAGTGTGGTGTCAAACAAAATATTATTTAACAAAAACATGCCACCAGAGTGAAGCAGTACAAAAGAAAAAAGAAAAAAAAAGTAATGAACGGCACAGTTACAACAAAATACTTTTCAAACACAATTCTAAAATGCACACACAAAAAAACTATTATTCCTAAAATTCGTGGTCATGTCTGTATCAGAACTGAGTATTGAAGATACACACTGTTATACAAAAAAAGCCAGAAACTTACGAAAACAATTCAAGCGTGCAAGTTAGTGCTAATTTTCAGAAATTCGCCAAAGTTTTTAAAATTATGTATTGCTGTTATCGGAGTAAAATAAAAATATTCTGTACAGGTATAAGCAAACGGGCCCTACCTACGAACTTTGAAACGAAAGCACCTCAAAAGTACAGAATGTTGTGACGGTTCCTCTTATCTCAGCACCTTAACTAGATAACTTTTTTTAAAACATCGCTGTCTATGAAATGCCAAAGAGAAAATGTTCACATTACTATATACTACAATAAAAATAAATCGATAATCTGCACTCGAGCAGAACAAATTTTGGCAAGAAGCATGACCCATCTTTAAGCACTAAATTCAGATATTTTTAGATGGAAACTAACATTGTTGTTAAGAACATGGGGATTAAAACATATAATGACATTACAAACAAACAAAAAAAAACCCTTACCTTTCATTTACTTGAGCCATTGTAGCGAAGAACACCGATAGAAACACAGACAATGTCGTACTAGCAGTCGTCAACAGCAAAAAGTCCAACTAAAACGGTAACACAATGCTTTCGGGCATGCGCAGTCCCGCGCTCGCACTTCCTGTTGGGGTTGTTTTGGTTTGCCAGTTCCGCCCCACAGTGGCGCTACGTTGCAGGCCCATAATTCGCAGAGATGCTGCAGGGCCAATAGTGGGTAACTGGAGGCAGCCAACTGATGGCGCTGCCACCAACGGACCGCTGCCGGCCCATAAGCGGCAAATTTCAGCCATCAGTGACCCATCACTGCCAGCTGTTGGCCAGCAGTTTCCCAGCACTTGTGATTTTGCTGGGTATACGTCTTTAGCTTCACCAACAACTTGATTAAAAACAGTGTTGTGACAACAATTCAAACTCTCTAGCCAGCAATTGGACGTTATAAAGTGATTTTTTCTCACTTCTGGGCAACCTCCGAAGCTTCTGCTTGCGTCATTGGCCCAGAAATCTGCATCACTTTTGCCCTAGCGCTCACAAAAGACTCCCAAACTGCCTTGTTTATTTAATCATTTGAAGATACCCTACTTAGTCATTTTATCTGTTCTGCAGTTCACCACTAGTCCATTATCTTGTCTTTATTTTTCAAGGCTTCACACGCTTGGGTCTTTCCAACTTTCAATTTCTCAGACAATTCCTCAATTGAACGTTTTTCTCGTTGATGCTATTCAATCAGTTTCACTTTCTCACCAAGAGATGAGGTTTTATGTTTGTTTAAATTCATAGAATATTTGCCCGAAAACACGAAAACCTACGCTGGACGTCACAATTTTTTCTTTCCCAGTTGGTGCTATAATGACGACTGCACTTAATTGTATGACGAAAGCAATTTCCATTCACTGAACACCTGCACGAAAACACGAAAGGCTAACCGTGACGTCACAAATATTCCTTTTTAGTGGTTGCTAAGCTGATGATTTTATGCACTGCTCCAACAAATTTAAAATTTGGACAATCGTACTGGCAAAGTAATTTACATTGTTTGCGATTACCATGCATGAATCCCGCACCTAGATAATTTGGCATAAGTCAGAAAGGAAGTCACATGGTTATTTGGAAATCACGTTTCCGCAATAATTCATAAAGAAATGTTGAATTTCGTTAGAAAGTTTTTAGAACAAAATGTTTTTGCAAGCTACTAAATAATTTACTAATAAATCTTTCGATGATTCTGAAAATTCGATGATTCTCAGTCCTAAGAGACTAATTAAAATTACGTACGTTTAATCAAAGAAATATTTCCAATCAGTTGTATGCTGAAACCGAAATCTCTGGTGCTTTATCTTATTGATCGTAGTAATTTTTATAATGGGATTAAGTAGAATCTTGAAGATAAGTACATATATTAAGTTGCAGTTGTACACAAAAAAGGTACAGTGTGGATTTCGTAGTTAAATTACGTTCTAAGCGTTTTGAATTTTAGTACTTGATCAAAGCTAAATATATCCTGCTCAAACACTAATATTCTTTCTTTTGCTCCGAGCGCTTATCTAAATTCATAAAAATAAATGCTAGATAGTATCTCATAGCTAAAACGATCATGACTATTTATATTTTGAAAGTTCACATGGAAGGAATAAAAAACTCCCCTTAACAACGTTGTCTGCTGTTTTACTACTTTGTAGAGGGTACTGCTCGTTTTAAGAAAAACGGTAGGATTATTGTTTGTAATACAATGGCTTTCATGTTAAATATTAAACTGTGCTGTTCCCGAATAGTGATACACTGGTACGATTGCGAAATTCCCTCCAATCTGCACTGGAAAATTTTCCACTTATTACCAACGTAAATAAAGTTTATTCTTAAATTCGGAAATGTCAAAGACAGCTTTCCTCCTGAGTCATATTATTTCTCGTCCCTCATTCTTATTTAAATTTGCCAATTAGGATTACACAGATAGACTATTTAAGCTGGCACTGTGCCCTCTGCATATTATTGGGCGCAGGAATCTTTCACTCATTCGCACACGTCTATTTAGGTATGATTTCATTAAATTGTGTTAACCAAAGACAAAGGGAAGTAAATAAAAATATATATCTTGTTCCTCTCAGGTAAGTGGTTCATACGCAAAACATTTTGATATTTCAAATAAAAAGTAATTGAAAACCTACTGTTTAATAAAACATGTCTGAACAAAATTTTATTTATGGCGAAATTATTCTTAATATAAAATCATATTGCCTAAAAGAAAGGGAAAGTGTGCAGGTAACAGATCTGATACTTTCTGGTGGTCCCTTACTATTCAAAGATCTGCTGTCGGAGTTGGTTATCATATTCTGCTTAGCGTTTTAAATATTTCGTCTTTTCTTTCACTATGAACAGGCGCAGGTTTTTTATTCTAATTGTGTGAACCTGAAGACTACCAATGTTACCCTTAACCAGTTGATTGCTTGCTTTAAAATATATCATTGCTTGATTTTGTAGTGATATATAAAATAGAAACTTTTCAACTTACTCCGGAAATTGTACTATAAGTGATCTATTTGGAAATTTTTTTGTTCGTGTGCTATTTATAGATCAATTAACAATACTTTTTTGCGTTAGGATGAAGACAAAAGTCAAAAACAGACGGGAACAATAGGAGTAACTAATATTTACAGTTTACATTTTTTTAATAGAGCTGAACTACCATAGTACGTAATAATAAGGCTGAACGACCATAGCTGAACGACCATAGTTGTTGCACTCGAATGGTCAAAATTAGCCTTTGTCGGTAGAGGTATAGTTTTTCTATGAGAATAGTACCAATAACTTTCTTCCTGATTTCTCAGACTGCTCTGCGAAAGAGACGTAACCGAATGCCTTTGCATGTGGAAGATTGGGAACGCACGGTTATGCCGATTTTATTTCTGAAATGGCATTAAGGTAAAACGTCGAAATTTCGAATGGCAATCATTCGGTTTACCTCCGTTTGTGTAATAATTATATAACAGTAGGATACACTACTCTTCAGGTAATGTATTCTCATTTTAAAGACAGAAAAAAGAGAATTTAATGTTTATTTAAGCTGTTTAATACATATCAGTAAGCATAGAAACATGAAATATTTTGTCAACGTAAATAATTTACCCTAAAATAGGCTGTCGGCAACACAGGCACTTGAATTAAGTCACAGTTTTCTTTTTGATTTCAAAACGAAGTTATGGTGCGTTAATTACAGACATTCTTTTTATCCGGTACACAAAAAGGTGTTTATCGGTAGAGCATTTCCAAATTATTTTAGCATCGATTTTAGTGGCTGGTTCGTACATGTTCATGTCTTTATTCTATTTCAGTCAACTATCTTAGTATCAAGAACGTTCTCTTCTCATTTTGCCCATGAGCTTACCACCGCAGAAAAGCGGAGTCTTGATGGTAAAAATGTAGTGTGAGTCATTGGGTTGCTAGCGATATCATCAGTTACATTCTATCGCCGTGGGTGGAAGCAGTTCGCTTAAAAATCTTACGGTCTTCGTGAAAGAGTGCACCAGCAGATGTACATGTTTCCTGTTGGACATAAATATTCATCATCTGAACGCCACTTTATAGTCATGAGCTGTTAGCTAAAACCATCGCATATTGCAAGACTTGCAAGTCGGAAGGTAAACACTGCGTCCCTGGACCATGTCCATGATCCATTTCCTCTTTGAATGTGGTTAACAGTACTCACGCTGGTGTGGTGTTGATAACTGTTGAAACGTTAGCTCTGTAAAGTTGTTGATATATTATTTCCCCTGTTAAATGTGCATGGTAAAAATCAAGGTGAGCAAATAAACTTCAAACAAGCTGCATACAGGTTTGTATCCGTAGTCCAGAAGACGCACATCGGAATAGGCTCTTTCATTACTGAGAGAACTGCCTCTGTTTCGTGGTCGTAAGAGTTTCAAGGAATGACCATTGTTATTTATCTGAATAAAATCCCGGATAAAAGGACCACAATCCTCCTATCGCCAATCTAGGGGCTGTTGCTCAAATCTTCGACAAAAGATTCTATATTGACGAAAACTGGTCGATTCTCTTTTCCAGTGAATTCTCACATTCCGAACATGAGTGAAATTCCATCTCCGAAGAGTTCTTAAATGAAATGTAAGATATTGTGCGGATTTTAGATAATTTATAGTAATTTCAAGTATAATCTGCTTCCATTACATGGATCCGCAGAAGTTTTATGCAAGCTGTAACCCCACGTTATCACAGGCGTGAGTATTTTTACAGAATCTATGTGCAACTGATGTGGGCCTATATTATCGTGTAAAATCAAATATCGTTATTTAGAGCGTTCCTACAAAGTTTCAATCGGAAGTCATTTGAAATTTTGCTTATAGTTACCACTATATTCTTGGAACAATATCTGCACATTCTATGTATTGGTAAGCAAAAAAGGTGAAATTGAAAATTGGCTCTGTTGATTCAGATGGATCACACATTCAGGAATTACTTGTGGCACACTCACACTTCAAGAGGTTATTTTGTGCAATGTGGATGAACTACAATTACTACCTCAAGGCGTGATGTGTCTGAAACTTCAGGGTCAATTTTCGTTCAATATCTGCATGAACAGTCAAAATACTAAGCAATACAGGACGTCTCCCACCATCAAAATGATATAGATTTACTGTGTGCAACGATTACTCAGACAGTTCGAGCTACACCAACCGAAATTGCGAAACTGACACTAACGTGCAAACAGCAAAAGTACTAGAACATAGAGGCAATGATGCAGAAAGCCCAGAAAACTGTTCAGCGCAAAGCATATAAATGGTATGCATCAACAAAATGATGCTGAAACAAAATGAAACTGTAACCTCCTATCACTGATGACGAATATAATCACGTGTGAACAAGTTCCCCAGGAACCTGTGTCTGTCCGTGTGCAAACGTGGGTCAAGTTTCATTCCTTTCCGTGCATCGTTGTTTTTCACTTTTTCAATTACTGTATTTAAGGCTAATTTGTAAGATGGTATTTCAAAGCTACCAAATGTATACCGATGAGTCATTTTATTATGACCACCTACCTAATAAGCTGTAGGACCCCATTTAGCCGGCAAAAAAGCGGATACTCGGCAAGTCATCGATTTGATGAGGCAGCGATAGGTATCCTAGGTTATCTGGTAGCATAATGTCAACAGCAGGTCCTCCAGTTCACGTACATTTCGGGGTGATAGTGATTCAGCGCGTAACACGCTTTTCCGATTCAAACCACAAATGCTCGATTGGGTTCATGTCAGGTGAATTTGGAGGCCAGGGCGTTAAAACAGAATCACCAGCATGTTCCTCAAACCAGTTCTTGACGATTCTGGCAGTGCGGCATGGCACGTTTACCTGTTGGTAATGGTCATACACAACTGTGAAAAGAGTTGCCATGAATAGGCGAACTTTGTCCGTACGATATCCAAATACCTGACAGGGATTGTGCTATTGGGATAATGTGGTCAAAAGTGTCCCAAGAAAATATCACGCAAGGCATAACACCGCCGCCACCGGTGCTCAAAAGCGCATAGAGCTGCCGTAGCCTCCGTTGGTGATCGGCGTACCCGCGCTTAGCGGTCTACGTAATGAACCAGGAATCTTGATACGTAAGATCAGGCCACTTTCTTCCAATCATCCACGGTTCAGTCTCGATGATAATCGACACATTTCATGCTTTGTTGACGACGACGGGCGGTGTGCGTGAAGACCCGGCTGGGTCTTCGGCAACGGAGATTAA
Organism: Macrothele yani; assembly: GCA_039090855.1. Taxonomy (NCBI): domain Eukaryota; kingdom Metazoa; phylum Arthropoda; class Arachnida; order Araneae; family Macrothelidae; genus Macrothele; species Macrothele yani. Next base: position 50,596,410 of record CM077021.1, read on the forward strand.
TGCGAAGAAAGCTGCGAGAAACTGTGTGCTGTGATATATTGCCCTTACCACCACTGCTGTATGTGTGAGTGATTTTTCGCACTGTGCCGTTTCGGTCTTCGCTCCCCTATGGCATGAATGAGCTGCTGATGACACACGGCTGGACGACTTTCGTTGTTTGGCCACATGATTAACACTTTTAATACGTACCCACTACAGCGGCACATGAATAACCCATAAGCCGCGCTGTTTCCAAGATCGTAGTTCGGAGGCGCCGTGCCGTTACAATTTGTCCTTTATCAAACTCCGATAAATCGGGAACTTTTCCCATTCTGACTCCGAACACCACTAATCGAATGCCGGTTTTCGGGTTGTATATGTACATTGCTCTGTTAACTTCACCCGCAACACTTTTCGTTCTCCAAGTGCACTCATTTCTCTATGCTGGGGGTAGTCATAATATAATAGCTCAATGGTGTAAAACACATACTATTACTGGGTGGGAAGGATCATTCGCCGCCCCGGTGGCGCAGTGGTCTAAGCGATGGCCTCTGATCATTCGTCCGAAGGGGTCCGGGTTCGAATCCCGGTGAGGCATGGACGTTTTGTTTGTCTTTCGGCACTGGCTCTCTCTTCCGTGGAACCAGTGACCCTAAATTAGGGACGGGCGACTGCTTATAGCCCATTGAGTTGCTCACGGTGGTCGTTAAACCTCCAATAAAAAAAAAGAAAAAAAAAGAAAAGGATCATTCATCTTTGATTATGTGTGAATGAAATAGAGGAAAGCTGTTTTCCTTCCTTTTTCTATATTATTGATTGCTGGAAGTTTTTCTTCAGGGTAGATGTGTAGGACCACGTAATTCCTTTCTTCTACTTCTTCTAATTACTCTTGTTAAATTTACATTAAATTTTTGCAGTTCTATTTTGATAGTACTTTTTCGGTGGTAGTTAATACGATCTGTCATTCTATGAAATCCTATCTTTGTACAACACATACAATATATTGACACCATATTTACTGATATCCACATTATATCAGGTGACCTTCTCAAAGACATATAATATGCAATTGTAAAAGAAAAAAAAGAAGAAAGAAAGGTCACGTAAAGAAATATGTCCTTCAGTCAGTTCCGTCTGATCCTTTTTTATTCATCTTTCTGAGGAAAGACAATTAATGTTCTTTTAGATGTGTTAACGATAGTTTTGTGCAATTTATTATACAGTTAAAGTGAATTCATATTACTAGGGCTGTGGACTGTGGACACGAATGTGAATCTTTCATTTATTATATTATATTATATTATATTATATTATATTATATTATATTATATTATATTATATTATATTATATCAAATCTATTAGGATGAAATTCAATATAGCGCATCTTTTAGGTATGAGCAAGGTTTCACCTTTTTTTAAAGAACTAAGGACCGTATTTCTTTATTATTATATTTTTTCTGTCTTGTCAATGGATAATTTTCAATTGTTCACATAACCCCGGTGATTAACAGCTTGCATAACATTTTGTTCGCCGCATTCGATACGCGTTGGAGTGAAAGTGAATCATTCAGCACTTTTTGCTATTTAATGGAGCCTGTTTTCCGATATGAGATACACCGAAGACGTAGAGCTAATATGAAAGTTTTGTTCGTGAAACTACTAAAACACACACACAACCACACACATAACAGTTGCTCTTCAGACAACAAAATTCAAATAAATAAACAAACAGGAATTTTGCAGTGTTAATAATTTAACAATATTCTTTCAATGCCTATATCGTCATTATATGCTTTAGTCGCACGGCTGTAGTAACGGCTAATAAACGTATAAATTTTGCACGACCAAACTTTTAATATACTCTTCAATTATAAAAAACTACGGAAGCAACATGTCGTAACTAACGTATTTTCGATTGGCATTTGTACCATTTCAGCCAAAAATAGAAAAAAAAATAATATTGGGGAGATTTCTTAAGGTAATTTATCCAATCATTTGTGCAAAGTGAATATAACTTTTTTAAAGAAATTTAAATATACTTACTGACGTTCATGATTTCTAATGCAAGTTTTTCTCAGATTCAAAATTGTGTTTTCATCACTTCTCTAAATATATTTTTTTTTAGTTCCTGAAAATAATTTGTATTAACTGAATTCAGGTAAAGTTGGAAAAATGCATATCTGATCAATAAATAAATAACAAGAGTTTAAATTAAAATTGACTAAGCGCTGTTTTAAACTACTTAAATTGTACGTACAGATATTATTTGAAACAGCTAATACAATTACTGACGAATTGTTAAAACGTTTTGTCTAAAGATTTGAAGCACATTATCAGAAAAGTCAATTCCTTATAAAATTTTTGTGCTTTGTTGATATATCATATAATCAAGAAGTTTAACTGAAACCTAAAGCGATTAATTAATCGCTGTGGTATGCCCTAAATCATAAGTTTGGAAGCACGCACTGCTTAAATTAAATAATGTGTAAATCCTTTTATTTTCTTACAGTTTACCGAATTTCGCATTTAACCCGCTTGTTATTTTGTCCTAAAGAAATAAGGTGATGCAGGTTTTCTTCACGTTGCCTTAATATTTATCATTTAAAATTTTCCTTCTCTTTATTAGTTTATTGTCGAAAGTTTTCCAAAGGCATCATTTCTTTTTGATAAAGGATGTACAGAGTTGTTACCTTATGACTTCGATCATAGCTGTTTTTTAAAGAAAATTGAGAAGAAAATAAAATAATGTATAACTAAATGCTAAAAGTCTATCGTACGAAAGGTCACTAAAGTAATTCACCAATGCTGTCACACGTACGGTCATTCACAAACATAATTTTCAAATTGTAGGTCAAGATTAAAAACACTTTATTTACAATTAAAAACTAATATTTACACGCGAGATCTTTCGGGGCTGAACATAGCACCCATCATCAGGCTCAAGCGCCACGAAACACAGGAGAAGACATTATATACTGTCAAACACGACCCACAATTCACTCGGTTTCCTCAATCACCGGGGATGCCATCAACAAATCGTTAAAGTCCAAAATATCAAGTCTAAATATCTTATCCTATAAAGTCCTCTTCTTCAGAGTTGTGTGAGGAAGGGGCAACCATCTTTCTCCAGTGTCTTGGAACAAATGTCTGGAGTTCAATGTTACAGCATGTTTCCCCATATGCAAGAATGAAGAGGCTTTCCGTAAGGAAGACAGTACGTTTATTAACACTTGAGTTAAATACCCTAACATTTTTCCAATCTGGGGAGTAACCTCCCTGGTTAACAGCTTGAGTGAAAGCTGTGGAAACCGTTCCAGAACGAAGAGCGTATTTATGTTCACCCATTCTGACATTAACGGTTCTTAGGGTAGAACTCATATAGTATTTAACTGCAGTATCTGAATCCTCATGAATTAATGGTATGCAGTAGATGTCTGGTTTGTTAAGTGCTGGGACTCTATCTCTATCATTTCTTATCATGGAGAAAAGGTTTCTGGTGGACACTCCAAACGCTAGATAGTGTTTGTAACAGGCTTTTCTTAAGATAGACACAAGAGGTGGAATGAAATCAACTTTGCCGATGTACTTAGTAGGTTTTTTCTCTGTTGACAAAGTCGTGAATCTCAGTCTTTGATATTGTTGTAATAGTCCTTGGAAGAGGTTGACAGAGAACCCAAACAATAAGGCCAAATTTTGAACTCTATAAAGTTCATCACGTCGAGTTTTACTTGTCGAAGAATGGGTGAAGGCACGTCTTATTAAGAAGCGTAAAGCTGAAGCTTTATGTTCGGGAGGGTGAGAGGAAGTGAATGGGATCATACAAGGTATGAACGTCGGTTTACGGAAGACACAATGCTTGATTTTATTGGAATTCGAATTTCGAGACAGTAAAATGTCCAGGAATGGCAATTTTCCCTCTTTCTCAAGGTCTTTGGTAAACTTTGTAGTTGGAAACTGGGTAGAAAGACAATCTACAAATTCGTCCAGTAAAGGTAAAGCATGGGGCCAAAAAACCAACATGTCATCAACGTACCTAATCAACAGTGACGGTTGATAAGGGAAGTCCAACAAGACCTTGTTTTCTAGATGCTGCATGAGGATCTCGGCTAAAACGGGGGAGAGGGGGAACCCATTGGTGCCCCTTCCTTTTGTTGATAGAACTTACCATCAAATTTAATGTAAGTTCTCTTAGCTACGAGTTTGCGACCAGAAATTATTGCATTAGCTTCAAGTGGAGAGATGGAATTGTCTTCTTGTAATTTGTCCTCAATAATTGAGTGAACGGTGTTGAGTGGTATACTTGGAAATAGTGATACTACATCCAGCGAAGCCATTATGAACTAATTTCCCCAGAGTCAAAGGTTTTGATACGAGATATAGCCTGTATAGAACTTTTAATGGATACAGAGGAATTTGAGGTGAGAGGTTTTAAAAATGAAGCCAACGCTGTCTCGAGTGTGCGAGTAGGGTTAGCATATCCTGAAACAAGCAACCTAAGAGGTTGGTCCGGTTTGTGAATTTTCATTTTTCCAAAGACCTCGGGAACCCTAGGTCCTACTGGAGGTCTCATTTTTGTAGAAATAGATTTAGGTAGGAAGCCTTGGTTTCTTAGTTTACTTAATTCTGCAATAGTAGCTGAAAATCTTAAAATCTTCTGTGTTTTTCGCAGAAAATTATCTGTCAACGAGGCCCACTTAAGCTTTTTAATTAATTGTTGCTCACTGAAAGTGATGCCAAAGTTTCTTAGAATCAGATGTTTCGCAATATCTCAAAGAGATGCCTGGGTCATCGCCAATGCACAACAAAAAGATTAACAGCTGAAATAAGGAGGAAACGAAGCTATGTGGACATGCTCAACCGTAAGTCATATAATGCATATGCCTACCTGACGAGACATGCTCACCAAATTATCTTGGGTAAGCGTTTAATGATTTTCTTTTCTAATTTACAAAACGAGGTGAATGTGGTTAATCAACGACATATACGGAAACTCTGTGACCTGGTTCTGGTATCAAGCCGACCCTTACAAATTCATCTACGAAGTCAAAATGTTGTACATGCTGATGAATACTCGCTACAAGAACCATTTCTTAACTACAGTTCTGCAGAACTCTCGGACAGCCAACGTTCAGCCCTAAGTCGAGGATTTAAATTTAGCTTTCCAGTGTCCTCTTTTCGACCTCTAAATACAATCCCACAGGTTGAAAACATTATCAGTGCACTTCCCGAAGAAGTACGTGATTCTACTCGTTATACTTTGGCCAAGACTCTTGCAGGACCTAATAGAACATCACCGGCTCTGAAATACGAACGAAATCAGTTACTACAGCTAGCAAAAAACCCAAACTTGTCAATCATTTGTGCAGACAAAACACAACAAATCATTATTCTGGACGGTGACGACTATTACGCTAGGATGAAACAGGCCATCAATTTAATTCCCCACCGTGTTCTCAGGTCTGACCCAACTTCAGCTACTATTGCAGAATTAAGTAAACTAGGAAACCTAGGTTTCCTACCTAAATCTATTTCTACAAAAATGAGACCTCCAGTAGGACCTAGGGTTCCCGAGGTCTTTGGAAAAATGAAAATTCACAAACCGGACCAACCTCTTAGGTTGCTTGTTTCAGGATATGCTAACCCTACTCGCACACTCGAGACAGCGTTGGCTTCATTTTTAAAACCTCTCACCTCAAATTCCTCTGTATCCATTAAAAGTTCTATGCAGGCTATATCTCGTATCAAAACCTTTGACTCTGGGGGAAATTAGTTCATAATGGCTTCGCTGGATGTAGTATCACTATTTCCAAGTATACCACTCAACACCGTTCACTCAATTATTGAGGACAAATTACAAGAAGACAATTCCATCTCTCCACTTGAAGCTAATGCAATAATTTCTGGTCTCAAACTCGTAGCTAAGAGAACTTACTTTAAATTTGGTGGTAAGTTCTATCAACAAAAGGAAGGGGCACCAATGGGTTCCCCCTCTCCCCCGTTTTAGCCGAGATCCTCATGCAGCATCTAGAAAACAAGGTCTTGTTGGACTTCCCTTATCAACCGTCACTGTTGATTAGGTACGTTGATGACATGTTGGTTTTTTGGCCCCATGCTTTACCTTTACTGGACGAATTTGTAGATTGTCTTTCTACCCAGTTTCCAACTGTAAAGTTTACCAAAGACCTTGAGAAAGAGGGAAAATTGCCATTCCTGGACATTTTACTGTCTCGAAATTCGAATTCCAATAAAATCAAGCATTGTGTCTTCCGTAAACCGACGTTCATACCTTGTATGATCCCATTCACTTCCTCTCACCCTCCCGAACATAAAGCTTCAGCTTTACGCTTCTTAATAAGACGTGCCTTCACCCATTCTTCGACAAGTAAAACTCGACGTGATGAACTTTATAGAGTTCAAAATTTGGCCTTATTGTTTGGGTTCTCTGTCAACCTCTTCCAAGGACTATTACAACAATATCAAAGACTGAGATTCACGACTTTGTCAACAGAGAAAAAACCTACTAAGTACATCGCCAAAGTTGATTTCATTCCACCTCTTGTGTCTATCTTAAGAAAAGCCTGTTACAAACACAATCTAGCGTTTGGAGTGTCCACCAGAAACCTTTTTTCCATGATAAGAAATGATAGAGATAGAGTCCCAGCACTTAACAAACCAGGCATCTACTGCATACCATTAATTCATGAGGATTCAGATACTGCAGTTAAATACTATATAGGTTCTACCCTAAGAACCGTTAATGTCAGAATGGGTGAACATAAATACGCTCTTCGTTCTGGAACGGTTTCCACAGCTTTCACTCAAGCTGTTAAATAGGCAGGTTACTCCCCAGATTGGAAAAATGTTAGGGTATTTAACTCAAGTGTTAATAAACGTACTGTCTTCCTTACGGAAAGCCTCTTCATTCTTGCATATGGGGAAACATGCTGTAACATTGAACTCCCGACATTTGTTTCAAGACAGTGGAGAAAGATGGTTGCCCCCTTCCTCACACAACTCTGAAGAAAAGGACTTTATAGGATAAGATATTTAGACTTGATATTTTGGACTTTAACGATTTGTTGATGGCATCACCGGTGATTGAGAAAACCGAGTGAATTGTGGGTCGTGTTTGACAGTATATAATGTCTTCTCCTGTGTTTCGTGGCGCTTGAGCCTGATGATGGGTGCTATGTTCAGCCCCGAAAGATCTCGCGCGTAAATATTAGTTTTTAATTGTAAATAAAGTGTTTTTAATCTTGACCTACAATTTGAAAATTATGTTTGTGAATGACCGTACGTGTGACAGCATTGGTGAATTACTTTAGCAATGTATAACTACCATGAGCAAGGAGATTTTACAAAGTTGACATTTATCCTGTAGTGTATTTAAATTCTGTCTGCGTTCCAGTGAATTTTAATTTCTTTATGAGCAGATAATAAGAAGCCATCCGTATTTCAATGAACCCTCAGGGATGCCAGTAATGTTCAAAAGAAAAATTCTGACTACCAACAAAATTGCACACTCAATCAGAACAAGACCATCCTTCAGGTTCAGAGAAATACATTTGGAAAAATCACAGTATATTTTCATAAAACTTTCATTTCGGTATCCTTCCTGCGAAATGAAAGTTTGCAGTTAAGCTTGTCAAATAGAGAGTGAAGTTCTAGCGCAGGTAACATCAGCTGAATACTCAGCACAATGAAAATGATAGGAAAAATGCGTAATGATAAACAAAATGGCTGAAAAGCTTCATCTCAGCTAGCGATTTATCATGCATTTAAAGGCGAAATCACAGAGGGAATAGATACCTCCAGTGAAATGGTGCCTATGCTCTTATTGAATTTTTCAGTTAACCTATGCCTATGTACTGTACTCATAGATTTTGCACATTCGTAAACAATTGTAGCACGGAAAGAAAATTATTTCAATTTGCACCACTTTATATGTGCTGCACATCAGAAATTAGCGTATGTTTTCAGTCCTCCTTGTACGGCAGTATTATTTTAAAGAAATAAATTAGCGTTCTCAAGGAAAAAATGATATCATTGCTGGCATGCAAAATTATATAACAGGTGTATAGTAACAAAACATCAAAAGATCGGCATTAGAGGAAAAACCCAACGAGACGTAACAAGCAAATCAAGAATGCATCATATCGGTAAGTCAGCGGATTCAAAAAGAAATCATTCGTCAGGAAAGAGTCTGCGAGAAGAAGAGCATAAATACACTAGCGGAAAGTGAAAAAAGAACACCAAGAAGGATTTGGCGGACGATCATGAAATTTATATATGTTAATGGGGTCGAATTTACGTAGGTGTGATGTTAATATCGGGAACCAAACCGGTGAGCGCTAACGTCACAGCACGGCATAATATGCAAATTATCTTCGGTGGTATTTAAGGAGTACGGCGAAGTGAATGTAATCAGTCGTTGGCGTATGGACAAGTGCGAAGACCATGAAGAAGCTGCAATGCCTGGACATGGAAGACGTGTAGGATTTCAGCAGTTATCGGACTTTGAGCGAGGTCGTCTAGTCGGACTCCGCGAGGCCGGGTGGTTGTATCGTCGTATTACGGAGCGAATTGGACGGGAAGTATTGGTGGTGGTACGATGGTGGCGTAGATGGTCCGAGGAACATTCCCACACGAGAAGACGTGGAACCTGGAGTCACAGACGGACTGATGAGCGGACCGATCGACGCTTAATAAGTGCGGCGTTGTCAAGCAGAATATCCACTGCGACGCAAATCCGAGCTGCCGTTGCACCTGAGGTGATTGTGCGAACAATCCGCAACCGTCTACTGGATGCAGGACTACGTGCACGTGTGGCTCTGGCATGTGTACCTATGACTCCAGCACACCGTCAGGAACGGCTGCAGTGGTGTCGCCAACGTCTACACTGGAGAACGCAATGGCGATCTGTCGTGTTCAGCGATGAAAGCAGATTCTGCTTGGGAAACCCCGATGGCTGTATGCGTGTTCGCAGATGCATAGGGGAGCGTCTCCACCCTTCTTGCATCCGCCAGCGACACTCAGGGCCTACACCTGGTCTCCTGGTGTGGGGATCGATACGATATCACTCTCGTACACAACTAGTGTTTGTACCGGGTACGTTAAACAGCACCTCCTACATCAACAACATCATTCAGCCCGTTGTTGTGCCATTTGTAAGGTCGGTCCATCGTGGTGTTTTTCAGCAAGATAACGCACGCCCACACACGGCACGTCCAACGCAACATGCACTTCAGGGTGTGAGACAACTTCCACGGCCTGCACGTTCACCGGATTTGTCCCCCCTTTGAGCACGTGTGGGTCTTTATGGGACAACGACTTATCCGGTTCCCATGGCCAGCCACGACCATCTCCGATTTATGCGTTCAGGTTGAGGATGCTTGGAGCTCAATACCACAAACTTACATCTAACATCTGTACGGCAGACTCCATGCCAGAATTGCACAGTGTGACGCAGTTCATGGCGGTTCAACCTCGTACTAACCATGTTACATGGAAATGTTATTTTTCAGTTTACCAGCAAATACAACTGTATTTTGCCATAATGTTTTGATCACGTTATCCTCTGTATTCCGTTATTATGCTGTAAAAATTTCGTTGGTATCAGACGCTCCTTCTTGGTGTTCTTTTTTCACTTTCCGGCAGTGTATGTAACTGACATTTTAACTGAAGCAAGTGTTCATCAAAATGTCAGGATGATTCTCCAGTTGTTTCTCTTTAGTAGATGAAATGCCCTTGTACAACTAACAGCTACTATCTTTGAATAAATGATTGAAATCAATCCTCCAACTCCTTGCTGATGATTAACAGCGGTTTCCGTTATCTAAGAGAATATAAAGTGCATAGTTCTTTAAGTGTAAACGAATTGTTGATGATAAAATTACTTAGACACACCGTTAGGAATTTAAGTTTTTGCGCCACGGGATTTTTAAAATTCCCATTTAATAGAAGTTCGAGGTAGATCAACTTGAAAGCGTCTTTAAGATGGTACATTCATCGAAAACGAATGAATTACCTTAAAGTTTATAAAACCAATCTTTACATTGAAAAAAATCATATTGTGAATTATATGAAACGGACATTTATGAAAAATACCTCGCAATATTGTAAAATTAAAAAGAGAACCCTTTGTTTCACATCGCACTGGAAAGAGACGCCTCTTCAAGTCCCGGCTCGTGCGTGGCAAGCCATAGTGTTCGTAAAGACTCCGCATTGCACACAGAACGTTGTTGGTTTGCTTTCAGCCAGATCCAAACGTGCGTTTTTAAGGACTTGTTGAGAAAATTTTAACAGCGACGTGCCGTACTGCAGAAGTTTTGTTATGAACAAAAAAAAGTAGTGTTGCATTTGGGAAACTACGGTTACCTTTTCTTTTCTTTTTTTTTTTTTTTTTTTGGCTACTACTGGGAAATTGGCGGAATAGATTAGGCTAGCCATCATTTAAAGCATATGATTGCAGAACCTTACTAAGGGCCGCATGGGGTAGCCACTGCCATTGATTAATAATTGACGGCCCTGTTCTGGCATATGACATCTGATGGAAGTTCCAACTGTTGACCAGCTGCTGGCCTTAACTGCTGGCCCATGTGCTGGCCGCCGGGACATGTTGTTTTACGGTTAAACAACGTCTCAGAATGTACAGAGTTGCTCACGGACCAAACAGAATTCTAAGACACTCCGAAAATAAAAGCACGTCCAATGAGATAAGCCCATAAAATGAATCTTGTGGGGCAAACTATAGGTCCGATTCATACAATTTACTTTATGATTTTTTTATCAATGGAAATAACATGCTGTTAATGTTTTAAACTTGATCGCTAACACTTTGATTCGAGCTAAAATATGAAGGGAAAACACAGCGCATTTTTAAATTCCTGATGACCTTTAAATCTGAACAGGCACCATGATATCTAAACTGGCACCATGGGGATCAATAAATTTTAGATGTAATTTACCTTAAAATGTAAATATAAAGTTAATTTTTTAATTGATGGAACCTACTCTGTAATTTCATAATTTACTGTACATACATTCATCATTCAAATAACAAAATAGAGTAAAACAAACTGATAAACGGATGTACCTGGGTAAATTAACAAAGACTCAATCATGTAAAACCAACAGCTCAACCATATCGAATCAACAAAGTCCTCAGCATCGTAAAATCAGCAAGGTGTTTAATCATATATCATCAACAAGATCCTCAGCCTAACGTTCTTTCATGTCGTTTAATTTGGCATAATGAAACGCCCACCTGAGTTATGAGCCTATACAAAATTGCTGGTTTATATATTCTGTATTTACGAAATTACAGGGGTTCTAACTTTGGGATTTCAACCAATTTTTTCACTATCATATTGATTTTAACATTCAGTATTTTGATAACCAGCGCACCTTTAAAAATACTACTGTGTATTTGGAAAGAACTTAAATAGATACTTCAGATGAAACATTAGTTGCCTATTGTATCAAAATAAAATTAAGACGTTGAAATCAATGTTTTGATTGCTATTTTATCAAAAAAGTAGATTTTAATTTTTTTTTAAAGTATGTATTGTATAAATACTATCATAAAAACACTGCACGCAGGAATATATTTTATAAAACAAAATATAACAATAAAAAGAAAGAGATTTTAAATTATCTGTCTTCAATGGTTAGCTTTCTAAAGTTGCCTTAAGCCACATGCTATTATAACATTAAAAATTTCCTGTTAAGTATTAGTACAAAATGTACAGAATTGCATGAAATTGTACCAAATTTTAAGATGAGATGGCAATGTGATGAAGAATTATGTTACTTTCAGTCAAACATGAAATCGCATTTACATTACTTTCATTATTCTATACACGTCTGAACACGTTCTGACAGTTCTTGGTCGCAGACACAGAGTTCTTTATTCGTAGTTCAGCAAGTTTGGAGAATTCAATGGCAATTTCTGGATGATGAATTTTGAATAGCATGTAAACCTCTGAGGAGCACATAGTAAGAGTATGTTTTGAACACGACACTTTCTTCTGTCTACTCATTGAAACAATTTTTTTTTTCAAAGGCGTAATTCTGCTAACAACATCATCACTATATACTTTTCTAATGATATTCACATTTTCTCAAGATCGCTTTCCTAGTTTTAGATCAGGTGACGACACAATATCTTTTGCTTTCACAAGCTTTCTTCTGCTTTTTCCTTCTTCAGAAAAAGAAAACTACTCTTTAATTAAACAGTCAAAAGCTAAGTTTTATATATTTCCGCGTGAAGACAAATCCAGAATTTGGAGAATGCTAGGAAAGTCAAGTGATTATTAATTTTTGAGTGCAACTTTCCTTCCTATCCACGAAAAACTTTGCTACAAACATAGGATAGAGGTGTTCCATATTTTGTGCAGACTGCAGGGAAGAAAAGTGTATTTGACTGGCACACCAACGGAAAAAGCTTCGTGTGGTAATATTTTCTGTGTATGGCATCATTTTCAAAGAAGGATGTTATTTCTGCAACAGGACCTTTTAATGCAAAGGTAGCTTTTTGAAGGCAAATATGCTAAGGAAAGTATAGAATAATAAACATTATGACAACGTCACCAACATTACTCCCAATTTGCTAAATATAGGTATAACAATTCCTGGAAAATAATAAACAGAAATTTCATTGATGGGGAGGAATGGACAAAGCGACTCTTTCTGGAGAACCAAGTAGACCCACCGGCTTGGTGACGCGTGTGGTAATTTCTTCGACTGAATGTAACAAAATTAATACCATTCGTTCAACCTTTGTAACTGAAACATATTACAAAAATAAGAACGGACTAGCCTACTATTTAACAGACGACTATAAGAATTGTGCTGCGGATATATCACTCATGAGAAATGGTAGAGAAATTGTCCGTTGAACAAATGTGCAGAGCAAATATCCTAAAGAAAAAATGTGAGCATGCCTACCTATGTGCGTAATAAAAGTAATATTATTCATCCAGCCATATGGAACGGCAATATCGCGCATCATTTGTAAGGAAGATGTTTCAGACTGTTTGTTTAACGGATAGCTATTAGAATCATCATGGGTAAAGGAGTGCACCCATGTCTTTCACTCTTTGACCAAGAGAATATCTTGATAACATCATTAAAATAAAACATTTTGACCTAAATGAGAGGCATGTACAGTGAATAAATATTCAAATACTCAATGAAGTAAAGGAGCTACTCAAACTCTTATTATCTCTTACTTTTGGATTTGGGAATTCAGCAGCAATCCAGACCGCATGATTTCTTCGATATGATCTGTACCTTGAAATACGAAAAATATTTCTCCGTTAAATTAGCTAATAACCGTGGGGGCCAATACGTTTCTGTGAGTGTTGACCTGAAACGCGAGGTGATTGGATAAATCAATCATCAATTTCGCTTAAGCAGTTGAAAGGAAAAGCAAATTGCGAAGTGTTTAGTTTGAAATTTACAGTCTCATCATTCATGCTATTTAGGAAACGCTTTCAATGTAAGAAATCTACGTAGTATAACATTTCGCATTCTATAACGGTAAGAATGTGTTTGCTAACATTGAGTACACATAAAACAATATTATTCTTTATTACTGCGGTGTGTGCTGTACCATTTAAATGCAGAAAACACAATTAAATAAATAAATAAATAAATAATATATCGCAAAATTGTATTTGTCGGACCAAACGAAACCTTTTTTCCAACGTGGCAGTGTACAATGAAGCGAAGGAGATCGTGAGTGGCATTCCTCAAGTCAGTGTGGTGAAACCTAAATCTGAAACTGCTTGAAGAAGAAAGTTATAAATATTTAGGCAAAAGTAATGTATATGTAATGCCCTTAAACACTTCTTTCTCATTCCGATATGAATGCAGTTCAGTTATCATTTACTTCAGTAATATATCTTGCGCGAGGTACTTGTGTAGCTGCGAAATTAAGCTCTTCTTATTTCGACAAGAAAGAAGCAGGCTGGTTGTTAAAGTGTAAACATACACCATATCAAATCACTTTGAATTAACCTTTTTCTGATTAATACAGTCTATTGAAGTAAGCGGAGACTATGTTTTCATTAAAAAGGGGAAAACAGTGACGAATAAGCGACGAAAAAATTAAATTTCATCAGATTTTGTAAAGTAATAACATCTCCGGAAAACTGTTCGATTACATTTATCCTTTAAAATCCATTCTAACTGAAATTGAAATACGTCAAAAAATATTTTCACGTGTCATTTTATTCCAACACTGAAATCATTACTTTGTTAGACCCATACAGTGTAGATCTCCCGATATTAAAAATTCAGATATGACAAAAAAAGCAGAAAATTACTGCAACATAATAATCTCAATATATGCTAACCTGTTTATTCAGATCATGAAAATTAAATTGTTTAAACAATGATAGCAAACTTGAAATTTAAAAACAACATGCAATATTTTACTTGCTTCTGCCGGATTTCCATGTCAAGCCCATCCTTTGTTTGACACGAAGGAAATTCAGTTTCTGTAAACCTCGAAACACTCCTAATAGATTATCTCCGGGAGTAATTGGTTACGTCATTTAACGAACAATCCCAAGGTTCAGAGAAAAGTTTGATGTGCCATAATTTTACATTCCATGAACCTTCCATTATTTACGTAATACTACGATTTCCAGAAACAGAAATTTCATATCCTTTCTTCGCCTTACTCTTTCTAAACATTCCATTCAGTATGCTAAGTGCCAAGCAATTTAACAGTGATCAATTAGATCGCAAAACTAAGTTACTAAAATGAATTGGAAAAAACAGAAGATCCCCGATAACTGTATATATACAGCAATTTATCCATCTAAATACTACAGATAAAATGTGAAATGGAATTCGTCAATGTAAGACGATTTGTTTGTCTGTTTGGTGGTTTAACGATCATCGTAAGCAACTCGATGGGCTGTAAATCGTCTCCCGTCACTGATTTAGGGAAACGCATTCCAATGTTGAGAGAGAGACACAGTACCGCAACAAACACACAACTTCCATGACTAACCGGAATTCGTATCCGGAACACCCAAAAATGGTAAGAATCCAGCACTTAGAAAACTGCTGCAGAGTTACGGCTAAATTCCCTTGAATCATGAAGTTATTCCTTTATGTTCACTAATCCGAATCCTGAAACATATTCACATGTTAATCACAAGTTTAAATAAATTAACACATCCATCATTGCTTTAAATTATTTCCCTTTCTAAAATTCATCTTTTCATTTAGTTATCAAAGTTTCAATGTTAAAAATAAATACCCGCAGTCAGCATTTTACGTAAAATGCGGTTGAAAATATAAATATTTCTCAATCGATGACAAAAGTGTTTAACCTTTAAACGACTATAACGCCCAAAACGCCAATACATACAGACGACCATAGCCCGAAACGCCTATCTAGAGTGAATCAGATTTCTTAACCGTACCTGCTCTTTAAATTTGGACGACCTATGAAGAATCAGCAGGAGTTACCGTCAGGCACCATTATTGTTACTAAACAAAGAAGTGAAACAAAAGACCGTTTCGGGCGTTATGGAAATTAGAGTGATGCCAGATTTTCAATCAAAGAAGTGAAACAAAAGACAGTTTCGGACATTATGAAAATTAGAGCGATGCCATATTTTCAAACAAAGAAGTGAAACAAAAGACAGTTTCGGCGTTATGGAAATTAGAGTGAAGCCAGATTTTCAAACAAAGAAGTGAAACAAAAGACAACTTCGGGCGTTATAGAAATTAGAGTGATGCCAGATTTTCAAACAAAGAAGTGAAATAAAAGACAGTTTCGGGCGTTATGGAAATTAGAGTGATGGCGAAATTACAGGAAATGGTCGTTAAAGAGTTAAAATCAAAAGAACATTAGGAACATTTTCAAGATTTTATAAACGATTTTTGTACATTTGTACAATTTTGCCAGAGGGAAGATCCAATAACTTTATAAGCCACGAGTTATCATCAGTTAATCGATTCAAACCGAGTAATTTACGAAAGGTGAGGGACAAAAATATTTGTTTTTAAATAACCGCATAATAATATTCAATTGTAAACGAACCAACACAACGCAAGAACCAGGAATAACGTGTGAAAATCGATTCTACCAGAAAACTAATAAACCAAATGATTTACATGAAACGCTGTTAATAATGTCAAAGGAAGTAAACGCTTGTTTTGCAATTTTCACATGATTGCAGAATATAAGCTGTACATACCCATCTATCGGCATCACTACTTCCACCGTATGGAAATCGAAGTGAAAAGTGCCAGGCCCAAGAGCCTTACACTGTTGATCAGAATGTAAAATGAAGGAGGTTTAAAATGGAAAACAACCAAGCATCGGTAATTACTCTGTGGATACGTCCGTCGTTCTCACTTACGCCGTAGTTCTTGAGGATGTAGATATGGAAAACGTAATTAAAATACTGATTAAAGTGCATTGCGGTTTCCAAATTTGAAGAACCGTTAAAGAAACATGTTCATTGAGGGATTATCAGATGAAAAATACAATTTCGTTTCCATTTACCAATCGCCGTAAATACCAAAACACGATGTAAATCAATAACAAAAGTTGTAATATTGAATAATGGACAGATATAGGCAATGAAATAATAACGTTCCTTCGGAAGATGGACGCTGCTCTGAAAACCTGCCTTTCGAAATTGTAATTTATCTGACGATCAGTTATTCTTTTGCATGGACAGAAACTAACAACTCATGACAGGTTTAGCCTGAAATATGATAAAAATATAAGTTAGCAAACCGCAAGATCATCTAAAATGAAAAGAAAAAAAGGTCTGTCTGGAAAGCACAGAAAAAAGTGTATTGAGTAACAACATTATGATATGTCCGTACCGATGTGACAAACACCTATTCACACGTATCTTCAAAATATATCAACCCGGTGTTCAATATTTTATAATGGTCGCACTAAACACCACGATGATCCAAATGATATATTTTACAATATATAGATTGTGGGACGCTCACACCAGAAAAACTAATTATAAATATAATGACCCGATTTATTGGTGTCAAAGTAAGAAATCACACGAATTTCACTCCGCAAGGTTTCTCTGTCAACGGACGGCTTCATTAGGCGTTTACATAGAGAACACAAAATCAAAATTGTAGACAGAACGTAAATTCTGATATGATAAAAGAAATCATGCGTGAAGACCGCGCTCATAAATAACCACGGAACGTGGTGAATACAATACCGTAAAAGTTAATGCAAAAGCAAAAAATGTAAACTTTAGGAAGAAACTAGAATCATGAAGTCGATCTTGCGATGTCCAGCAGATGGTTTCAAGCTACCGGTAGTTCGAAAGAGACATCTATGTTGCATACAACCTGCCGCGTTAATATTGTGACTGTTTCCCTTATGGCACCTGTTATTGCGTCTCCATATGGTGCTTTCTTCAAGATATTCTGCTATTGGGGTTGAGCCTGATGGTTAGCTACTTCTTTGGCAAGGTATGTAGAAAGCTTCTTTTGTGCAACGTCCCTCTTGTGCTCATTCATTCTCTCCTCAAAGGACCTTCTTGTGAGACCTACGTAAAAGTTAGTAGAAGAGTCTGGGTATAACAATGGGAAGCGATAGATGCCCGCATCTGTGAGCTTCAAGGTACCATTACCTCTTGCTGTGTTGAGGACGGTTGCCATGGGTTTAGAAGCTTTTAGGCCGACATCCAATCCTTTCTTCTGAAAGTGATTTTTAATAAAATAAGATATTTGGAAGATGTACGGGATCGACGAACCAACACATTTTATTTGTTTGCTGTTTCCGGGCATATAATGGACGCATATCATAAGCTTAGAAGATTCAGAATCAAGCTTGAGATGAAACCATCGCACTTTAACTTCTTGCAAGACTGCAGAGCCCAGGACCTGATTCTTCCTTTCCTCAATTTTAAATCGGCGTTTGACAATCCTTAGTTCCGACGTGAAAAGGTAATATTCCAGCAGCAAACGTTGAAGCCCCTCATTCGCTCCAAAAGAGTTAGAATCATGGAGCTGGAATCCAAGTCCTATTGCCTGCACGCTGCTCTAACGAATCTAGTCGTCTCACCTTTGGAACTTGCTATAATGCTAAGAAAAATAGATATGCTGGCCAGCAGAGAGCCTAAAACACACGGAGCTCGCCACAAGAAGAAATTAGATAAGCTCTGGTCAGAACAGCACCCGAACGTTCCTCAGCATCAAGATTTCATAATTCCAGTCATTAATGTTTCTTCTAAGACACTAAGACATTCAGAGCTTGTGATCCTGCAGAAATGCCCGAATTTACATGTAAGAGACCTCTTAGATACAAAGAAGTGGTGCCACAAATCGAAATTGTCCTACGGCATTTGCCAGTTGCTGAGCGTGACCCTATCAGATACAAATGCGCAGCCATGCTTACAAGGATCGCGAAGACACGGAGGAGAAATTACATCCAGATGCTCCCTAATGAATTAAAGGGGCTCAAGATGACAGAGGCATTGTTTTTCTACTATCCGATAAGTCGGGGCACATCGCCATAATGGACGAGCAAGACTACGACATAAAACTTCGTTCTTTCATTGATTCGAACGCCGTCATGAAGACAAAAGACCCTCTCAACAAATGGGAAGCAAGAGTCAGGAAGGCTGCTAATTTTAAAGCCTTTCCAGTCGCCATCAAGCGAGGAGCGACACTCCTACCTGGATCATCCATACCCAAATTATTCGGGAGATTAAAGCTCCATAAAGAGGGCAACCCAATCAGGCGGATCGTTTCAAGGAAGAAAGCACCATCAGCACACCTTGAGAAAGCCCTAGCAACCTTTCTTATGCCATTCCTTCGACCACAGATAGAGTCCTTTGCTCCTCGAATGAGTTCATCTCCTTTCACAACATGAACGTATTGGCAGCTTCGATGTTATCTCCCTCTACCCCTCTATTCCAATACCGGAGGCTACGCAAAACGTCAAATGAACCCTGATTGGCGCTAACCTTTATGATAAAGAAGCTCTGAAAGATATCTTTGCTGTTATTGGCAGCTCTAGAATCCAACTTCTTTGCCTATGGCTCCCACGTCTACAAGCAATCAATCAAAAGGAGTCCCGATGGGTTCAGCCTTGTCTCCAAAACTCGCTGAAGCCATCATGAGACCTACTGAAGAGATCGTACTCACCACTCTTCAAAGGACACCAAGAGTATGGCTACGCTATGCAGATGATATCTTTTTCGTCTGGGAGCACGGAGGAGCCTACTTGCAAGACCTTATAGTAGACATAAACAACATACATGAAGACATTTAATTTGCGATAGAAATGGAAAATCAAGGAGAGTTACCTTATTTAGATGTACTTGTGACGAAATCGACTTCAAGTACACTCTCTACCAAAGTCTACTATAAGCCCATGCACGTACCTTACCCTATTCCACTAGGATCAGCCAACCCAACAACACACACGTATGCTCTATTCAAATACCGGGCTAAAAGAGCCAAAGATCTTTGCACCTTGAAATGTGACTATGATGCCGAAATTAAGTCTTTGAAAGATCTTGCCTTTGCAGGAGGGTTTGACGTCTCCCGCGTAGAGGACACAATAGCTAAAGTTAAAGCCAACGCACTTGCTGCACCGAACAGAAGAGCACCTTTAAAATGTGTTGCTTCGATCCCGTACATCCCCAAAATATCTTATTTTAATAAAAAATCACTTTCAGAAGAAAGGATTGGATGTCGGCCTAAACGCTTCTAAACACAATGCAACCCTCCTCAGCACAGCAAGATGTAATGGTACCTTGAAACTCACAGATGGCGCATCTATTACCTCCCATTGTTATACCCAGACTTCTCTACTAAATTTTACGTAGGTCTCACAAAAAGGTCATTTAAGAAGAGAACGAAAGAGCACAAGAGGTACGTTGCACAAAAGAAGCTTTCTACATCCCGTTGCAAAAAAGTAGCTAACCATCAGGCTCAACCCCAATGGCAGAATATCTTGAAGATCGCACCATATGGAGACGCAAGAACGCCTGCCATAAGGGAAATAGTTGAGATATTAACGCGGCAGGATGTATGCAACAGAGATGTCTCTTTCGAACTACCGTTAGCATGTAACCATCTGCTAGGCATCGCAAGATGGACTTCATGATTCTAGTTCCTTCCTAAAGTTTACATTTTTTGCTTTTGCATTAACTTTTTAGATATTGTATTCACCACGTTCCATGGTTATTTGTGCGCGCGGTCTTCACGCATGATTTCCTTTGTCATATTAGAATTAACGTTCTGTCTACAATTTTGATTCTGTATTCTCTATGTAACCGCCTGATGAAATAGTCCGTTGAGGGAGAAAACTTGCGGAGTGAAATTCGTGTGATTTCTTACTTTGACAACAATAAATCGGATCATTATATTTATATTATGTTGGATTCCTTAACTATGGCTATGTTTTAGAAAATCTTAAGTATTCCAACTTATAACATGAAGTTACTTTAATATACGTTCAAATTTTCACTATGACGACGCTGCTTCCTATACATCAGAACTAATTGAACTAATTTCTAGGTAATCATACTATTGCACAGGCCCGACAGCCACTCTACTAACAACGTCTCCCTGAGGCATTTTCTTCTTTCCTAAACTCGAAGACCACTTGAAGGGAAAATAATTTAAAGATTTTAAACACAATGAATCGAAATAGCTTTTGCTGGTCCAGAAGATGGTTTCAGGAAATGCTTTCAGCAGTGAAAACAGCGTGTGGCTTCGGAAGGGGGCTACTTCGAAAGTGGGAAATTTAGAAATCTGTAAATCTTGTAGATCTTTTTTTTAATAAAAGCCGTCAGAATACATTTTTATCACCTATTGTATATAACAAATTCACCAATGACCCTTGAATGACATTTTACTTTGCGTGCTAATATGTTAAGAAGGAAAAGTGAAATGCATTTGACGACAATATATTTTGAAACACTAAAAATAGAGAATGTAAGGGATTTGCTCGAAAAGAAGTTTGGTATAATGTAGTAACGTATGTTTTTTTTTCATCCTGACTTGAAAAGAAGTAAAATTAACAAAGAAGCCTATTTATGTGATTATGTTTTAATTTCTATTTTCCATATTTGGAAAATGAGGAAACATAAAATTATATTCAAAGAACATTTAATAAAATCTGATGCATGCGTTACACGGCGTAATTTTTTTAAGGAAATATTTCAGCCATCTTGATCTTGCTGTTCTTCATTTATATACTTGCATCTCCTTCTCATCTGTCTAAAAAAACCAGTGGTTGTTACTAAAAGTAAATAAATGTGCATACAAAGGAACAAACCATTCAAACAGACTTGTCCAGGTATAACCGTCTGAGAGGTTTGAGACAAAAATATTTGTTAATCAAAGATTAATACTATGTGCACGGAAAGCAATGTTTTCGTTCAGTCTAGAAAATAATAAGTACCAATATGCTGCAGACAGTAAACATTTGGATATGATTATTTGAAAGGGAAAACATGATTCTCATGTACATTTTGGCAATTGTAAGCACATCAGAACATTAACACATTCATCCATCGATGAAAATATGAGATAATATGTAGGGGATTTTAGGTAGGGATTGTCTGACCACAAGTCTTAAACAACCATTAGAAATAGGAAGATAGGAGATTTGGGCTAAAGTGCCCGATAGGGAAGTGACTCGGAAGCAAGGTAGAAAGACGCCCCTATTTATTACCGAGGGCCAGTACACGGAGCCCGACAGCTTAACGTGCCCATCCGACGCACGGCGGATATTTAGTGGTTCGAGCGTTCGTACCTACCTGGGATCGAACTCGAGGCAAAGAATATTTGACTGAAAAGAAGTCAAAGCTCGGCTAGACGTAACTAGCGCCGCCATATCTTAAGATATAAAATGCAGTGCACAGAAGCCAACACACAGGCTGATACCGGAGCAGACTGCGCATGCGTATTTCTGTTGACTTCACTTCTGGAAAAAAGTCAGCCCTCAACCACTAGGATACACGATGCAGTAAACAGAAACCAACATGTAGGCTAATGCGGGAGCATACTGCGCATGCGTATTTCTGTTGACTACAATTTTAGTAAAGAGCAGTCAGTCGAGCTGTTTACAGCACGTGATTATTACCTTCTTGTTAGCATAATCACTTCGCAAATCGTATATGTCAGTTTTGTTACGCCAATCGGGTTAGTTAAGCCTTTTGTTTGTTCTTCAGTTTTACAGAAACGTTTTCAGTAATGTCAAATACTAGGGATTGTTTGCATTTTGTATGGATCTTTAAGTCAAACTATAATATTTACTAAAATTTTATTTAAAGAGTTATACTAATATGATTGCACACTTTTCTCAGGAAAGTAAGGAACGGGCATGACATCAGAAAATATCATCAACAACAACAACAAGAAATGCTCCAAGCAAGTAGTCATCAAGTCGAAGGAAATCACTGTGGATCAAAGAAAATCTTCACTGCCATAGTCCCCGTAACGTGTTTTGCTCCTCAGTGTTTGCTTTCCGGCAGAGCATATTACATCCTAGGTTGTGGTGGCACTATGTTGACTGTTTTATATACTCTCTGCGAGAGTTAGCGTTCTTCACGCGAAGCTTTATATTCCTTACCCGAAGTCTTCTCCGTGGCAGTGACGAATGTTGACTACTAAAACATACGCCTACGCGTTCCCACAACAGTAAAAACAATTAAAGAGTGTTTGTAATACTTTTTGTTAAAAGAACATAGCGGAAGTGACGCTGTAAAGAAATTGAAATTAGTGTTTCTGATATTAATTTGCTAAATGAAACTACCGGAATTAAAGCTTTGTTGTAATTCTACAGCATGATTCATAATTAATGTTGGGGTTTCAGTGGCCTAGCATTATCAACCCGCAACCGATCAAATAAAACTACCTACCGCATAAAGAAGTTCACCCAGCGAAGTTGACGGGGCCACCTGACATCCGCTGAATTGACGTCATTTATCAAAATGGCGACTGTTCAAGAGAAAGCAACGCGCGTACTCCGGTTCTTTCAAACAAAATCAGTTATCACAACGCAACGTCGTTACAGCACGCAGTATGGCAGAGTTCCGCTTACCGATAACGCTATACGACGCTGGTTAAAGCAGTTCTCAGAAACTGGGAGTATGCAGCATCAAACAAAAGCTGGGAGACCGAGCACGTCACAGGACGATGTTGATTACATCCAGGAAGCCTTTTCTTGAACGCCAGAGTTGTCACCAAAACGAGATGCGTCACAATTAGGTAAGCCAGAAATGTTCCTTTCCCGGTATGCCACCCTGTCCGTTCCATGTCCGTTTTCAGTTTGCCGAAGACATTTTGTCCAAAGTCGAATCTGATGAACATTACCTGCGGACATGGATATTTAGTGATGGAACAACGTTTTCGTCCCAGATAAGGTACATCGGCATAACTGCGGAATTTAGGGCTCCGAAAACTTTCACGCTATTTGAGAATTCGAACGAGATAATCAAAAGGGGAACGTCTGGTGCGCTTTGTCATGTTCGAAAATGTTGGTGCCCTGTTTCTTTTGGCAGAAAACAGTGACAGAGGTGACATATCTGGACATGCTGCAGCTGAATCTCTTGGCTCAGTTGGAAGATCGGTAGCCCAATGTAATGTTCCAACACAATGGCGGAACGCCGCATTCATCTGTTAAAGTCCGATAAATTCTTGCCCTGCATTTTGCTGGGCACTGGGTTAAACGTGGTGGACTTATTATGTGGCCTCCTAGCGTACCAGATGTTTCACCAATGGATTTCTTCCTATGGGGATACGTGTAAAACATACTTTTACCAGACCCCCTATGACCTCCTTCAATGACCTAACAACAAGAATTGATGTTGCAATAGCAACAGTAATGTCCCAAATTCTGGGGAACGCTTGGAGGGAAATGGATTATCGCTTGGATATATCACGTGCGCCGAAAGGCGGTCATGTGAAAGTGGTTTAGCGATCTGAGGTATCAATTCTACAGGCAATAAAACTCTTTGTTGTCATATTTTGTTTGCGGCTTTATCTTGCTGTTTCCCGATTTTCGATAATAATCCACGGAATGTCTAACAGTACAGTAATTATGAATCATACTGTATATCCATATATTTCAAAAGCGCGTGCAGTATTTTATTCATAAAAATGTGTATATTAAACATTACATGGCAAAAACTTCCTCTAATCAGGTTTTCCGTATTTGCGAAAACGAGTCCACACTCGCAAAGAATTAAGGCTCAACGAGACCCGACATCTTGTATTGCTGCCTTCTCTTATTAACCAACGGGCAAGCGTATTTTACAAATTGCTCGGGCAATTTTGCACATTTTGGAACACCGTTTGTGGCTAACGCAAGATATATGATAACTAAAGGGTTCCCTGAATTCAGATTTTCATTTTGGACCCTTTAAGTATTTTTTATTAATTAATAAAACTATCGAAGACGCCTTGGTACGACTTTCGATGCAGGTAAAAAATGAAGGGAAAGGTGAATAAAAATTATGAAACAAGGGAACTCTTTACTAATTATATATATTGCGTTAGCCACAAACGGTGTTCAAAAATGTGCAAAATTACCCGAACAATTTGTGAAATACGCTTGCCCTTTGGTTAATAAGAGAAGGCAGCAATACAAGATGGCGGGTCTCGTAGAGCCTTAAGTTAAGGGTCTTCGAAAAAGCAAATAATTAAGTTAAGAGTCATCGGAAAAACAAAGATTCAGCAACATACGCTTGTTTAATAACAGGTATTCTAATTTCCCACTGATAATTAACATGTAACTTCAACTGTTTTAAAAATTTAGAATATCACAGAAAGTTACATCAACGTAGGCTTGTTAAATATCAGAAATTCTAAATTTCCATCTGCTAATTACCATGCAACTCAAACGATTTTAAGTAATCAGAATATCATACGTGCCTTATAATGCTGGGAAAAGATATTTTGTTTCATATGCCGCGTTTAAAATCAGCTGTCACATAATAAAGAATTATAATATTTTTCATTGAATTCATTTAGTTAGGAAATAAGTTGCAACAAATCTGTAATATTTTAAATATAATTATTTAGATGGAAACACTCTGTGATTAGAAGAGTGAAGGGCGTTGTGTGAGTATTAATAATTTCTACTTGCAAAGAAAAAATTTCAAAGGCTTTGTAATTACAAAGTTACGACAGCGAAGTACCATTTATCATATAACAGGAATTATATATTCTATCTGCTGATTAACATGTAACTCCAACGGTTTTAAGTAAGTCAGAACATCATACGCGTCTTAAGAAGCAGGAAACAGATATTTTGTTTCACATTAAGCGTTCAAAATCAGCCGTCACATGGTAAATAACTAATATTTATCATTGGATTCCTTTAGTTAAGAAATAAGTTACAACAAATCAGTAATATTTTAAACACAATAATTTAAATGGAGACACTGAGTTCTTAGCACAGTAAATGACGTTGTTTTAGGATAAATATGTTCTTGCTGATTTTAAAGTATTTTTTTGAATAACAATGACAAAAAAAGATGAAAAGGAAAGAAGATTCTAAGTGGTTTTTTTCTCAAAAATCATATTTCTCTCGTAAAATCTAAAATAATGTACTGTAATAAACAATTATGAAATATTTTGTAATGTTTCAGTTACATTTGGAAATGTATTTTGTACTACTGTTGTGAACCGGATATCTGAGAAAAATAACCCGGCATGAATTCATCAAATAACCTTGTATTGGAACTCTCTTCCAAATCTACGTAAGCGGGAGCGATGGTCGTAACCAGCCAGTAAGGAATGCCCGAGTTTGGATTATTTCCTATTACAATTCTTTTCTATTTTCCATTCCGATCTGCCATGAGGAAATTCTTGGCCCTTGCACTCTCCGCTTCCATTTCGAGACAGGAGATGTGATGCTACCCCTTACAAACAAACAATCGTGTGAAATACAAATATACAACTGCACTTTATATTGGGTGCTCTGTGACAGCAAAGTGGACATTTTATTTGATTATATAATTCTTTATAAAGTCAATATTTGTATGGTTTTCGTGTAGAAAAATAAAATGATCCTAATCACACTTCCATCCGTAAAGCAAAAATCTGGAATGTTTAGGGAAGCAAGTGCTGAATCATGAATATAGCTGAATATAAATATAAGGGATTTGCAATGGAATCATAACACGGTATTAAACAAAATTTCATGAATGAGCATAAAAATTATAGCTTAGATCACTTATTTGAATGTGTTGGTTCGATTCTTAATCGAGAAATGAAATAAACTACATTGATTTGTTGATTTTTTTTTATTCTAAGGAGAAACAGATCTTCAAGAGCATTGCTTCATTTTAGTGCAAATTGTCTTAGAAAGTTGTGGCACAAAGTACTAACGTTGTGCCTATTGACATTCATCTAACCGAGTATGCAGTGTTATCTGATTTTGAGCATTTAATGTAAAACTGTCTCAGGTAGCATTAATTGAATGCTCTTTAATTAACATAACACATAACGTCTTATTTGTTCTCGGCTGTAAGCAGATTGAATCGCTTTACTGGAATTTATTATTTCGAAATAAAAAACAGCAGCAAAAAGTGTCTGATGTGTTAAGCATTTTCTTTTATTATTTAGTGGAATCATTATTAATATAAAATAATTATTTGCTGATTTAGAAACAGATGTATGCATTTACCAGAAACTTCCAAATAACATTAAAAATTTAGAAATCAAATAAGAATACATTAAGATAAGAAATTGGCATTGCTTTTCTGAATAATTTACAATATTTGTTTATGCGTTTTAAAAAATATAAGAGATGATAATATATATTTTTAATGAGTGTTAATGCAGCAGCCGTACTTTTAAGTAACACACTAGAAACATAGCTTTTTTTTTGCGTGAACTGAATGATAGTTTAGCACCATGGAATCTTTCAATAGCCAAAAGTGCCAAAGCAATTTTTACATTCCACTGATAGAATAAGGAACGTATATACACTCACAGCAGCAATGCGAGTTACGTTAAATCAAAAACATTTCAACAAATGCCTTCAAAGTCAATACACCTTGGAAACCTGAGTTCTCAAATATTTTTATTGCGTTTAATTTCGTACATCAATTCGAAGGACGAGTCACACATTTGGGACGTTTGATCTGCTTTACCAAACTTTGCGAAGCTGTAGTTTCCGTTTCGAAATGAACGGCTCTGTTCCTTAACGAAGGATAAACTGCTAAAACTCCAGAAAATGTTACTTTTGCTCATCTAGATGACACTCCTTGATTTTTGTTCTCCGAAGAATTGTTGAAACATGTGTTATTAAACACATTACCAATCCATATGATATCTTGAACTTTGTACTGCAACAGAATTTCCAAACCATGAAGTTTTCACTAATACTTCAACGCACGAGATTCTTTCATTTAATAACCGCCACCTAGCAGCCATTCAATCAGTAGCTTTTCAAGAGCACAAAATCTCAGTGACACTATAAATGCTGTCGAAGTTTGGTCCACCGAAGTTTATGATATCGGTTTATTCTGATTTTCCTGCTACCAGATAAAAGACACATTGGTGCTGTTGAAAATTCACATTATCAGGCTGATGCAACAGTTTTAGCTACACTCACAGCCGCCAACATTTTAGATTCATTATGTGACTTCATTCGT
This sequence comes from Macrothele yani, assembly GCA_039090855.1. Classification (NCBI taxonomy): domain Eukaryota; kingdom Metazoa; phylum Arthropoda; class Arachnida; order Araneae; family Macrothelidae; genus Macrothele; species Macrothele yani. Next base: position 50,624,031 of record CM077021.1, read on the forward strand.
GATTTAAATTTTGGAGTGTTTCGAACAACAAAGTAACACGATAAGACAAATTCTGCTGATTCATGAAACTAGTACATCTACCGGAAACCACCATCATGAATGGTTTTTGGCTGATGATAATAAGTCGTATGCGCAGTATTTAGGAGGGAAGGTATCCTACTTACAGGATCAGAATTGAGGAGATGGAGGTCGCGCACATTTTTAAAACTTCCAGATAGAATGTGCTTACGCATCTCTCAGACGCCCAGGGCATTCTGGTATGAGCAAAGCTACGTAGCGATCATGTTATCGCTATGGAAAACTGTTACAGAGGCTCACCTCTTGTGTTTCACGGTCTCTCATAAATGTGAAATTTCACTGGTGTTAAATTCCGATGCTCAAAACGTACGTGCGAATAATTTGGCCCTCACTAAAAGAAAAATACAAAAAAGGATATTTCACTGCACGTGTTTACGTCACGCAACTTTTATTCATGTCATCTAAAGTATGCATCAACATTTTGCTTTACATAGCAGGATTTTCTGCATTTTTGATCCCAGATCTCTTTATCAAACGTATTTGCAGGAAAACAATCTGAACTTTCACGAAGTTAAGGGTAATACCAAGAATTTAAATACATTACAGAAAGAATTTCAGGAACATGATTTTAAATAAATAGGTTAGCTTTATTTGTTTTACCTATATTTATAACTGCAACAAAAGCTGAGTTTAAAAAATATGTACTCTACCGAAAAAGCAGAAACAAATCAGATCATTCCTTGCAGTGGTATATTCTACTGTTAGTGAAAATTACAACACCTGAAGTCTTGATGGTGTTAGCTTGAAACTTACAGAATAGGTACAACAGAATTTGTCAAGTAAATGTTTCAAATATCAGTGAAAATGCGCGTGCGGTTTTGGAGCACCGCCCTATGAACTGTCCGCTCTGGGGATAAATAGCTGGGTCAAATGAGCTATTGCAATTAGCGAAGAGACGACATTAATACGAAACTTTTTTGTGTCACACTATGTTCCGTCACAAAAGAATGTCGCATTATGAACAGCCGAAGAACTTTAAACGAGTAATGATTGCTGGTATCAGAGAAGCTGCAACTCGTACGGGACGAAACTCCAGCATAGACGAAATGGAAATTCGGACGAAATTGCCACTCGTACGGGACGAAACTACAGCATAGACGAAAAGGCAATTTGGACTAAATTGCCACTCGTACGGGATGAAACTCCACCACAGAAGAAGTTGCCACTTGTACGGAAATAAACTACAGCACAGACGAAATGGCAATTAGACGAAATTGCCACTCGTACGGGACAAAACTCCAACACAGACGAAATTGCCACTCGTACAAGACGAAACTCCAGCACAGACGAAATTTCCACTCACACGGGAAGAAATTCTAGCACAGACGAAATGGCAATTTGGACGAAATTACCACTCGTACGGGACGAAACTCCAGCACAGTAATGCGAACGTGGCGTACTTAAATACGGAAAAAGGACCGAAAAATCGCACGACAGCATGGGATAAGAGACACCACAACTGCAGGGCAGTGATCGATGTAACATCGGCCTCCACGGTGTTGCAGCAGTGAATCACTGTCTTTCTGCTCAGCTCCATGACGTCTGCTTAACACTTGACTGGTCAATAACAGCCGTTTGCTGCATATTCCTTTGACAATCAACCTCACATGACTGAGGATGGAATGAGGTCTCGAACACTGACGTGCAGATTTGCCGTAGGTCATGTTTTCTGACGAGTAACGATTCAACTTAATGTAACATGATGTTCGCATACGTGTTAGAAGAGAAACAGTAATTACGGCGCTTTGCAGCGTCATACCTGCACAACGCAAAGAGCAAAAGTTCGGGGAGCCATTGGGTTCAACCTGATCTCGCCTAATACGAATTGTGGGATCCCTCAACAGCCTGTGAGACATCAGGGATGATTTATAAACAGAGGTGATATCCATCTTAGAGAACTGTCCTGGCGCTGTATTCCCGCAGGACAATGCTCAGCCACATGTGGCTCGGAATGTCCAAGACCACTTTAATGAACTACAGATACCGCTTCTACCCTGGAATGTTTATTTGCTGGATAAGTCCGAGCAAAAATGCCTAGGACACTGTATCTAAGCGATTGGCTCGTCAAGCGCCTCCGCCGGTTGCCCCAAATGAACTCTGGCCTCGGATAGGTGCAGCCTAGGAGGCGATTCCGCCGGTTGTTTTTAAAATAATTTTCCCTTCAATGCCTCGCCGGGCAGAGGATTTTATTTTTGCTCGAGGTAGCTTAACACAATAGTGAGTTTTGAAGCGATAAAATATTTTATAGTTTTAGAAATGTAATATGTTATCTCATGTAACATGAGGAATGTGTGATATAAATTTTATTTGAATAGCGAGATTCTTTCATTGTGTTGCAATTTCCCCAAGCAGTAAATTAATGCGCTGCACGAGGGTTCAGTTTATATTTATTCGCAAAAATAAACCATTTTAGCAAAAAGGTAATTAGAATGAACAATGATTGTGCTTCCACATTTGCTAAAGCAGTAGATTTCTCATGGCATCAAAAACAGCCTATCTTCAGAAAAAATATCTTACTTTGTTAACATATTATTAAAGAATTATTATTTAAGAATCAACTACCCCATTGGCCAGTCAGGAATCTATAACCACATTCAAGAAAAAATCTTGTAGTATCTTATAAATTTCATTAAGTTTGAATTTCAATTTATTGAGGCCCACAAAACGCGCCTTTATCAGACATTTTTCGAATTCATTTGGTTGATTATCGCGACTGCCGCTAGCTTCCATGACGGACATAACCATGTGCCGAAATCTTATAATTTTTGAAGTTGAAATAATGAGAAATGTTATGAATTTTAATAACACAGAATTTCGGCAACAAAGGTTAAGAAAATAGAAATGTATTACACAAGTTTTTTAATTAAAATATTCAAAGAATTAGTTTGCGAATCTTAAATCGCGCAATGTACGTTTCTGAACGTATAATAGTTGCATCACTTTGATGTATGTATAACGGATGCATCGTTTAATGTATGTATCTGAACGTGGAATAGATGCATCACTTTGATGTATAATAGATGCATTGTTTAATGTACGTATCTAAACGTATAATAGATGCACCACTTTGATGTATATGCTGCATTATTTAATGTATAATAGATGCATCACTTTGTTTCTTTAAACCTTAGTATTTAGTAATTTCTTCAGAAAGTAAATTTTATAAGTAAATTACTATAAAAGAAATTTGATTTTCATAAATTCACAACTAATTTTAGAAAACGGGTTGTTACTCGTTTTCATAAGTTGCTAAATTATGGTAACATTGGTGGTTGAAGTAGAAACAGACGTTTCAATAATTTTGTAGGGGAACTTTTCGAAAATTTCAAATGTACAACTACAAAATGATTCATCTAAACGTAAATTATGATGATTATGTGAACAGCGTTTTTCTGTCCTAATGAGCAAACCTCTGAAATACGGAAATTGTACAGGAACAACAAGCATGGCAAATTACAGCTTTTGTTGCGTGCTAAAGAAATGAACGGCAAAGGAAAAAAATATGGTTAGCATGTCGAAATATTTCTTCGTCTCTGTTTGTTTCTAATACAGTGAAACCTGTCTAAAACAGAATCCTATTCAGACATGTTTTTTGTTTTATACAGGTTCACACAAAAAATTACGTGAAGTAGGAAAATGTTATAACAAAAGTAAAAAAACTGCATAGAAACCGTACAAACTGTATTTTAAAAATACAAGCTGCGTAAAAATAAAATAATGAGAAAATACATATATAATATAGACAGCTTACATTGCAGTTATTTAAAAAAAGTTATGTGTACTTGTTTGTCGGACAGGTTTCAAAGAGCTAGTGTACTTATTGCGGCATTGAATGAATTTATTTTTAACTCTCTGTTTTCTTCGTCACTTTTACCCATATAAACATCTTGTTCCTCTGCCTCCTTCACTTCATCAACAGTCCTACTAAGGTCTCCAAACACGGGAGGTAATAATCGAAATGAACAACTACGTCAGCATCAAGCTCAAGATTGGCTCGTTGGCATAAATCAGAAATTTCAGCTCTACTTTCTTGATCGCCATTGTTGAAGTCTACTTCCGTGTTTTCAAACCCTGCCGACATTTCTTCACCGTCCGACGAAGGATGTTCTTCTTTGCATTTCTTATCCAGTTAACTGCATACAGTACCTTTAGGATTTTCATAGCTCAGAAACATTGGTACAGTCTTGAAGCTTATGGATAAATGATCGTAACACACACTTCCTATAAAAACACTTGAAATGGGAATTCACACCTTGGTCCTGTAGCTGCTTAACTGTCGTCGTTTTATGAGGAAACCAGGGTAGTTCTACTTTAGGTAAAAAAATGTGGTGATCACGGTTAGCGTTATTTAAAAACAACATAACCTTTCTGTTTCGTATATTCTTCTTTTCGATAAACATGTTCAGCCATTCTTCCATAAAGTCACCATCATCCATGCTTTTTTATTGAATTTCCGATGAACTGGAAAGGCATTACGATCGAGTTGTCTGAATGGCCTAGGACGAACAGATTTACCTATCACAATAAAGGTTTTCCGATTTCCACTTCCATGCTGGCACACATAAATGCAGGCCTTCTTTAGACATTTTGTCTCCGACGCATTTATCACCCTTCTCAACAAGTGACTTTGTATGCAACAGTCTAAAACACCGTCCAGTTTTATCTCAATTATAAATGCTTTTTGTTTCATATCCCTCAAAAATTATCCCAATTTTATCTTTCCACTTTTTTATCAATTGAACATATAAGTCTTTAGCTTCACCACAACCTTGATTAAAAACAATGTTGTGACAGGATTTGAAACATACTAGCCAGAAATTGGCCGCTTTAAATTGAGTTTTTTTCTCATTTCTGAGCACCCTCCGATGCTTCTGCTTGCATGATTGGCCCAGAAATCCGGATCCCTTTCGCCCTAGCGCTCCCAAAACACTCCCAAACTGCCTTGCTTATTTCCTCATTTGAACACACTCCACCCTGTCGTTTATCTGTCTTGCAGTTCACCACAAGTCCATTATCTTGTCTTTGTTTTCCAAGGCTTCATACGCTTGGGTTTTTCCAACTTTCAATTTCTCAGACAATCTGTTTACAGAACGTTTTTTCTCGTTAGTGCTCTTCAATCAGTTTCACTTTCTCACTAAGAGATGAGGTTTTATGTTTGCTGCATGGAATTATGAAGAATTGTTTAAAATATCTTAAACAACGCACTCACTTGTTCAAACGTCGAATTGTTTGACACAAACGACAATAAACGGTGTTAAAGGAATTTAAGTCGGTAAAACGTCTTCAACTCTAAAAGGGGGTTTGTGGAATACAAGTAATAAGCATACTGTCTGCCCACCCGGGCCAGAAACCCGCTTGGCAGAGCACCAGGACTGCTCGATTCCCAATGAGGAACTCATAAGTATGCACTGCGAATTCCCACTTTAACTCGGACACGTTCCTTTAGACTAATCTTGCTTTTTCTACTATTCCCAAACTGTATACAGCATTTTGTTAATACGTATTTAATTTGATTGTTAAAGAAACTGCATATTTTCAGTTTTCATTTTCCGTTTTAAACAATTGTTTTGTACCATCGCACCACAAATTGGTTTCAGTTTCCGTGTTTGACAGGTTTCCCGTTTATACGGGTGGTTTGTATGGTAAAATGATCTGTTCAGAAATTATCTTCCGGTTTAGCCAGGTTTCCATTTGAAACAGGTTTTACTGTATAAAGATTTACCAATTTCGTATTGGATATTACTTCCTAATGAGGAAATAGTTTCCGATCTCTAGGCTGCTGAGAAAAATGAAACGCACTGCAGCATTAGTGTGTATCGCAGAAATGAGGGATTGAATGTTCAGTTAAACCGCTGTAGACAAACCATTCATGCCGAAATGTCTTTCGTTGTGAACAAATAGTTTACAAATAACCCATTACGATTGGAACGGCGAATTTTAAAACAAAGTTGTTCTTTTAAATTTCTTGTTCTCCCACAGTAATTAGCATGGAAGAAGCAGTTACACATAAAAAATCTCAATATTATAGAACTATCCAGTTTTATGGCATATTATATAAAATTACTTACAAGAACAAATTACTGCATATTTACAATATATTTCAAATGAATTAGTCTACATACGTAGACAAGAAAACCTCTGCACGTTATATCATTAACTTAGTTAATTAAATCTTCTTAAGTATTACTGTATGCTTTGGAACAATATGTGTATTATTGCAATCCCTAAATTATCAGAAATACTCATCAAAATCTAATAACATTTATTCAGGTTTCATTTTGAGTCTTCCATCGCTTCGTTGCAGCTAATGTCCCTTTCTTCGTTGCTGCTTACGTCACTTTTCCGAATATTCCACATGCATTCCACAAGGTACGATCTCACTTAAGCTTCAGGATGAGAAAACAGTTTCGGATTAACTCTAGTTTCATCAAATGCGAATAGAGATTCACTCAAATATGCAACTTATGTTTCAAAGTTAACGTTTTGTAACCGCTGGTACATAGCCAAAATTTCACTAAAACATTTCTGCGTCACAAATATTTTAATCACATAATGCTTTTTTTTTATCAAAAACATCTTTGGTGTACTGAGAGCGTGCAACGCATACGTTATGTAAAAAGAGCGCACGTTGTTGCCGCTAAGACGTTTTAGAATATTACTTTACAGAAAGTATGTGCAGTCCAATTGTGGCTATCTCAGTTTCGTGAAATTCCTGTTTTTATGTACTTCGGTAATATGTTGCCTAAAATATTTGGTGCGAATGATGAACAATCCACTCCTTTCCTTGAAAGTGAGATTGGGTAGACCTTTCTGCAATGGCTCTCGAGAAGCCTCTGACCCTTTCAACATTTACCTGTGACCCGTCCTTTTCCCTACTATGGAACACAAAGACACACGATGCTTCGAATCTTTTGTTCTTCTGTCACGAAACAAAGGTGTTCTGGGACATGGGTATCATTGTGTTTAGTTTGTAGAAAGAGAATCGGATGTTTATTCGGAGCAAAACATTTATGCGGACCCCTCATACAGTTCGACAGCCATAACATCTATGTTGATGAGATCTTTTCAGAAGGAGTAACACTCGCTCTATAGTTAAAATCTGGCAGCTTTACCAAGCTTCTTAGTACTTATTTAATGAGCCTTTTCAGCCCCGCCTTACTTCTTTTTGTATATCATTTAATAAACATGGCTGGTTTGAAATATTGGATTGATACTACTTCCTAATGGAGAAATCGTTTCAAATCTCTAGTGGGAGGAGAAAAATGAAACGCACTTCGACTTCAGTGTGTATCTCAGTAATGATGGTTTGAATATTCAGTGAAACCAGTGCAGACAAACCATTCATGTTGAAATGTCTTTATTCATTCATACAATTCATACTGAAATCCTGAGTGCAATTTGCAAAACCGTTCTGTCCTAATTAGGGAACACATTCATTGTATGAATGAAATGACCTCCCGCTTTCCCAAGTAGCAGCTGTGACAATCAATGCTGAAATGCCAGACTTTAGTTGATAAAAAGAACACCCTTATGAACAAGCTTTTAGGAAACATAACATCCAAAATGTATTCATCAACGCTGTGAGTTAAAACATATTTATTAGCTATATTTTTTATCTTAAAACGTCTAGCATATCTATCACAGACCTAAATTTTATGAGAAAAATTGTTTTACACTTCACTTCTCAGCACTTAGTAAAAAGAGTGAAAAGATTGTTTCACACGCTTAGTTTTTTGACGCTTGAAAGTCATAATATAAGACATGATCTTAACGAGACAGTGGTATCACATGTCTTACATTGTGTCACTGCTGCATGTAAATGGCAGTAGCAATCAGTCTCTCTTTAAGGATATATCTCTCCTGTTTTTTACGAGGTCACTAAATTTATTTTCACACTAATTTAGGTAAATGTTAAAATACAAAGAAAGTTATTTTTTATATAAGCGTACACCTGAAGCAAAGACTGGCCCAATATGAAACCATGGCACTTGTTTATCGTCTGACACAAACATAAACGACTGAAGCTTTTTCTGTCTCAAATAGCTCAGCACCAATACTTCTAGATTGCATTACAAGGTAAGCCTATTTTGAAGGCTGTGAAAATGTATGAGCACACAGTACTTTTCCGTCATTACAAAAACAGGTTGCATTCTGAGAAATGAAACAATATATTCTGGACTAACAAAGCCCACACATGAATATATCAGTTTATAAAATAGTATATTTTTTTCCACCTGTCAATCAAATATGCATTTCAACTACAACTTAAATATAGTGAGTCACACAAAAGTGAGTGGAGGAAATCCTAGGCGTGTAATTTCTTCCGAAGAAAGAATTATACACGCCTAGGCACTTGAATATCGCCCTCGTTGCCCTAAATGAAGGACGGGCAACTGCTTATTGCTAATTGAGTTGCTTACGGTGGTCGTTGAACTTTCAATCAAAAAGAATAAAATAGCCCTCTCGATGTGACGTCACATAGTCAACGATGACTGAAGAGATGGGATGGAGGGGCGATAAATGTTTTCATCAGAGAGAAATAGTCTGTGCTTTCCTAATCAGTAAAATAAGCGAGTAGCAAGAAGGAAGGTTTAATTAGGAATTATGGCTTGCGCTGAAAATTGAGAAATATAAATAAACTGCGTGAAGTTGTAAACCTTATTTTGGCAAAATGTAACAGGGATTGAGCAGACACCTTCAAGTATGCGAGAAATAGTGGCTACTTCGGCCGTTTGAGTAATAAAATTTAGTGATTAAATTAAAATACTCGGGCAGTTATAAATAAGCAGGCGATCCGCCATTTAGCAATCCTTGCTGTTTACTAACTCCTAGGCAGACAAACAATCAAATTTTAGTCGCACGACTACATACCTTTATACTTTCACAACCAGCTTCCAATTCTTACAATTTACATGTGAGTATCTACTCACGTTTAAGAACGAGGTGAAATGATCAATATATTCCCAAGAAAAGAATTTATCTTTAGTTATTTATATTTAATTTTCTACATAAATCACCGAAAGTTAATGGTCATTTTTTTTTTGATTGGAGGTTTAACGACCACCGTGAGCAACTCAATGGGCTATAAGCAGTCGCCCGTCCCTAATTTAGGGTCACTGGTTCCAGGGAAGGGAGAGAGCCAGTGCCGTAAGACAAACACAACATCCATGCCTCACTGGGATTTGAACCCGGACCCCTTTCGGACGAATGATCAGAGGCCATCGCTTAGACCACTGCGCCACCGGGGCGGCGGTCATTATTCAGTGTTAGTCAAACCAAAAATTCTTCAAATATAATTTCTAAAAGATGTTCATTAAGAGCAACAGAGGAATGTTGTCTCACAACAAAAGTAATTATGTGATAAAGACTAAATATTGAGGAGACAATCTGTGAAAGGTATTTGAATGATCATGTGTTCAGCAGGCATGATTCATACAGTAGTTTTCTTAGTGGTTTTAAAGAATTTTCTTTAAAGCAAAATAAAAAACAAACAAGGACAGAATTTCCTTTCTAGGCCTTTAAATGCAATAAGTTAAGTAATTCATGCAGAAATTGGAGATGTTTCCAAATAATGTAAATTAGCTTCATTTCTTTGTATTTGATTAAGTTTTCAGCGGCATAATAATGTATTTTTACACTAAGATAATTCAGGAAATTTTGATATATCTAGATTCAAATAATACTTTTCTTTTCTATGCATTGATAAAATCTTAATATAACTGAACATATTGCTAGTAATAAAGTATTCATCATGATTATTTTTATGAAAGCAAACAGAGTGAAGTTTGCGTTGGCTGCCACCTGTATTTTGCGGTCACCTGACAAACACTGTTTCTTCCGTAACGGATGTTATCACTCACAAAAGCTATGCATAAGAGACCCTTCTTTAGGGACCATAGAGAGCCATTTTTGAAAAGTATCAGACAATACACCAGCATTTGACAGTCGGGAATACGAGTAACTTTTGGAAAAATATTGTTTCCAAAGATAACGGAAAGACGTTGAGCTTAAAAATATGCAACATCTGATTATCTTTCTCTCTCATACAGCACCCTGCACAAAATTGTAAATGGTTAGTGGTCCTTGTGGTCAGTCTATCAAGTACTTAGCACTTTGTTAGTAGATGGAATTTTTATCTTTTAACTAGGTTACGCATGATCATCGATCTTTCACTGTCCGAAGTGAGAGCGTGAAGACCACGGAACTGATTGTCCCATCATCGTGACGAACAAAGCCTTCTCACGTAGCGATCGTTTAGTGCTAACAGGCGAAACTTACGATTCAGATGGCAAAATAACCTATCACTGATTTAAATAATGATACTGGAAGGAAGGGGTTGAATTTCTTTCAGTTATCAACTGTAGTAATGCTGCTATTGTGCTCGGTATCTTACTTTTCAGTTTCTCCGGGGGCACAGTTAGATATAGTGCAAAGCTTTCTACAACGTGCATGTGATCATAAACTACAAAATGGCAAGGAAATGAAACGTTTACTTCTCGGGGGTCTTTGCTTTACGAATTTTAATTGGATACAATGGTAGACGTATTTGGGATATATCTGATTAATTGCATGGGATACACTCACTGAAAATGAAATTTGCGCACCGAGAAAGAAGCATCGGATTGAACTGAAATTTTATGGACGTAATGATTCAGGTAAAAGATACACACGATTGCAAAAACAGAACTGCCACACAATTACAGAGAGATCTGCGGCACGCAGTCCGGTCATCTTTAATAGCGCGTAGCACCGCCTCCTGCGGTGATACATGCTGCAATATGATCCGGCATGGAGGCGAACAGAAGTCTGATGTTGTCCTGCGGCAGACTGGCCCACACGTGTTGGACGGTTTACACCAAATCCCGGATAGTGCACAGCAGGGCGGCAGCTGAAGTTTCAAATGTTTCTACACATGCTAGATAGGGAACATGTCCGGGAAGACGGCAGGCCATGTAAGTGTCTGCACATTACGTAGGAAGTCCTGGGCAATCCGAGCCGCGTGTGGGCAAGCATTATTCTGCTGGTATAGCGCACCTAGAATCCTGGTCAGGAATGGAAACACATGGGGCCGTAGGATCTCATCCACATACTGCTAGCCCGACAATGATACACGTACCAGTACTAGAGCTCGTCGGCTATAGTAGGCTATGGCTTCCCAGACTATACTGCCTTCAGGGGGGCAGGTGTGTTGCTCGATAGCGAAGTTGCGATTATATCTTTGACCCGGGGACCTCCACATCTGGAGACAATGATCATCCTTCTGCAAACCGAAGAATCGAAGCGGCACTCATCAGTAAACAGCACACGTCGCTAGTCTGTGGCGTTCCACGTCGCTCTATCCTAGTACCACTGCAAATGGAGCCGGCCATGTTCCGGTGTTAATGGCAGCACCCCTAAGAGGCGCTGCGATAGCAGATTTGCTTCCGCGAGGCGTCGTGAAATGGTTTGTATGCACACACGAGAAGCTAAAATTGACAGTATAGTGGACCGGATCCTGGTGGGATTCTTTCTTGCCTGGCGCACGATACGACGATTCCCTGTACCGGTGGTCCTCCTGGTCCGTAAGAAGCCTCTCTGCAATATGGCAGTGTCGTGACGTGTCCACTGCTCCCAACACAGTTTGGCGGTCTATACGGCGCGCCGATCACTCTGCGGTTTCTAGCCCTATGATCAGGCCTTTCTCAAAGTCCGTAAGTTGCGTAAATCGACGTCTGTGGAATCTATACGGCATTCCTGTCACTCTGTACTCTTGCTTGCGTCGGCCGCTGGTTTCCACTTTCATGGCATATCGACTACACGACGGCTTATAAGGCTGCCTGTTCGAGCTCGCACCGCCACCGCAGGGTGTGCGGTCATGCGCAATCGCTCCAAACGTGGGAATTTGCATACTAGCACGCACTCTAGCTATTTGCAGAGTTTCGCGGTTGTAGCATGTTTTTTTCTAGTTGCGCCAATTTCACTGTCTGTGAGTGTATATTTAAAAAAATATGCATCAGCTGCTTCAAACGCCTGACTCGAAATCTACGTCGTGTTAATACAGTATAAAAATATAATTTTAATAGTGTTTTAACAATTTTATCTTCTTGGAAACCAAGGTAGTTAGATGGTAATTTTTTTTTAAATAATGATATTTTTTTTAATTAAAGTTCCGCACATCATATTAGCCCTCATGATTTCTAATCTGATACTTGATATCTCATACTGGTATTTCACAGTAGACGGTATTTCTTGCGACACTTTTCTTGTACATATATTCTGACGTGCCACTTTTCATCACAACAAAATTTTGACATAGGTTACCAGTTTTACACATTATTAAAACAGATGATATATAGGTGAGCAATCGCTCACGTACGCTGCAACAGAGTGCTAAAAATTTAAAATAAAAATATGAACATATAATTTATGAAAAATATTTTTCAGGATTATTTACTGAGAATAAAATGAAATTCTGTAAATGTAACTAAGTTTTCATTTCAAGTCATACATGCACTCCAATTTTGCAATTATATTATGTATAATGATCGCATCCAGTTTTCAGACGGGAATACGCCTCAATTAAACATATATGTGTACCTGTATGTGATAAGAAAATGACATAACGATGATCTTATGACATTTCAATAAAAAAAAGAAACTAGACGAAATCCGTCGGAATCGACGGTTAGTTTTTTTTTTCTTCTTTTTTTGAAGAGAATGAACTCATATGAAACAACAAATGCAAACTTTATTTGATTGACAAATTCAATGACCCACTTCAGTAAAGTCAATAATCTAGGTTCGTGATTTTTTTGACTGAATGTTTAACGGCCACCGTGAGCAACTCAATGGGCTATAAGCAGTCGCCCGTCACTAATTTAGGGTCACTGGTTCGAGAGAAGGTAGACAGCTAGTGCTGTAAGACAAACACAACATCCATGCCTCATCGGGATTAAAACAAACACAATATCCATGCCTCAACGGGATTCGAACACGGACCCTTCACGAACGAATCATCATAAGCCAGTGCTTAGACCACTGCGCCACCAGGGCGGGCACATTCGTGATGACCATCACGACTGCACCCTTTTTCACTCGTAAAATGTGAGCCGGTAGTCCACACATGTCGATCGTGTGCAAAACATCAACTGGAGAGCACGCTCTTTCACTCTCACCTTCAGTCACAACTGTGTTTGTAAACGTTGTTGGAATGAGATTAGCTTTGCTAATACTCTTCACCCTTCGGAATCGATGGTCAGTTAGTTTTTTTGGGTTTTTTGAAAAAATTAACTGATTTGAAACAACAAATGCAAACTTCATTTGAATGAAAATGAATTCAACCACTTCAGTAAATACAATAGTATAGGATCGTGGTTATTTTTTTTATTTTTTGAATGAAAGTTTAACGACCACACACCGTGAACACCTCAATGGGCTATAAGAAGTCGCCCGTAATATTTTCACAAACAATGGTCAACGGAATGTTTATTTATAATCTTTACATAATGGAAAACGTCTTATCTACGTGAACAAACTCGATCGAAAGAATATTGAATTGTATATAAACATCACACAGTCCAATGGCATAATGCAAGCAGGTCTTCGAGGGTGTTCGCTGTTCCGATGAGAAGAGATTTGATACGAATACCTGCTAGCGTAATTTTGCGCAACGGTTCGCTCAGAAAAGAGAAGACTTCGGTCTTAGGACTATCTCAGTTCCTCCATGGCCCCCGCCTTCAACAGCGCCGGAGTCGACCGCACGCTTCTCCCATTGACTGTACTGGGAAATTTGCCACCCCACAACGCCCGGACCGTTGCTCCAATCTCATTTTACTCTTCGACTGACACATGTGCGTGATAAGACCTTTATTTTGATACCTCAACCATGTCTTTACGTTCAGCCGTTCTCTTAAAATAGGAATCACGTTAAAAAACTTTATTGAAATTAATATAAAGATTTCCGATTTTTCTGAAGGAAACTTCGTTTTTCTGGAGGTTTAACGACCACCATGAGTACGTATGCGAGTTAAAAGCAGTTGCCTGTCTTTATTTTTGGACTACTGCTGCCAGGAAAGGAAGAGATGCAATGCCATAAGGCAAACACACCTTCAATGAAACACTCAGGATTCGAGCCCCAACCGGTTTCGGACAAATGGTTAGAAGCCTGTCTCTGCTATCACTGAGTCGTTCAGCCGTTCTCTCAAAATAGGAATCACATTAAAAACCTTACTGAAATTAATATAAATATTTCCGATTTTTCTGAACGAAACTGTGTTGTTCTGGAGGTTTAACGACCACCATAAGTACCTATGTGGGCTAGAAGCAGTTGCCTGTCTCTATTTTGGGACTACTGCTGCCAGGAAGAGAGGCATTGCCATAAGGCAAACACACCTTAAATGAAACACTGGTTTCGGACAAATGGTTAGAAGCCTGTCTCTGATATCACTTAGACACTTGGCTGCTAATGAAACTTTTCTGGAATAAATAATTTCACGCAGTTAGTTTTGCGTCTGCTGCTGGAATGCATAATCGAACAAAAAGTTTATAAATAAATATATTCCCTTTTCTGGTTCTCATAATGCGGACGCTTAAAGATTCCCAACTGTGTTTAAGCGATTTCACTGCAACTTTGAAATTCCTTCACGACTAGGAAAAACTATTATAATAATTATATTGCTCTATAAGATCCCAGTATCGTGAAATCAACAATGCTCAAGAAGACATATTTCATCAATGGAATGCTTTACTTTCTAATGAATAGAGGAAGTGATTAGTGTACTGAAACGTGAAGTTTTCTTTTCCTCTTTTCTCATTTACAAAGACACTCACCCTTACTTTTTGATTAGCATTTCTCGCTAAGACATCAGTCTCCCAGAACAACGTGAAGATGCAACATTTCCTTTAATGGTGCGAAACTAATACATTAATCAGAGCCGGATTAAGGCTTTAGTGGGGCCTAGGCTAAGACATACGTGTGGGCCCCCAAAGAACCTTTTGACGGAAAATTATCATGAAGTCCGTTAAAGTACGACACTGTCGCAATATGATTGTGATAATTAATAAGCAGTGAATTCATCAAACTAATAAACTACATGCAGAGTGTTGATCTAAAGACTGTATTTTCCCCTGCTGTCACAAGAACAGGACTTAAAAGCTTAAGATTCCTACATTTTCTCTCGCAATTTTGTATAATTTTGCAGTGTATACTTTGCTTGATGCATCTTTTTTTGTTATGAAGGTGAAGTCACAGTCGGTTTCTCCCATTAAGGGCTCCGAGTGCAAGAAGGAAAGTGTCGGTGGATGGTAGTCAAAACGCCGAACTGCGTCGCTGACTCCACTATACACAGCGGCAGGAAGTCTTAACCGTTAGCAAGTCACTGCCTTGAAATATGTTCGCCTTCTAGACTGTGTGAATGAGTGGAAATCATTGGAGACCAAACCAAAACCTTTCCTCTTCTCTCTGTATGTAAACAGATAAGTTGAGAGTTACACTCGGTGTAGCGGCATGCCACCTGCGCCCTTGGTAAATGTAGGCCCCTACCCTGCAACATCATTAGACACCCCCTCCACCCCATCTCCAATCCGGCCCTGAGTTTAAGCCATGCATTCGCGCTCCAGCGGGAGGCTTTGTCTACGCCGGGTTATCAAAGCCTTCATTGTTTGAGGAGTCTAAAGTTTAATTCTAAGAACGCTTTGAAAACCTAGCCCTGACGAAGACTCCCGACGGAGCGCGAAAGCTCGCAGTAAACTATGTATTAGATTTACGGCAATAAATGAAGTGCTGTAGTTTACACACGGTGTAGAGAGACCTTGGTAACGGGAGAACGTTTCAAAATTCGTTTACCAGTGTTACAGATATTGCAGAAATAGTAAAGCTTTTACTTTAATATTTTAATAGTTTAGAACAACAACCCGACGCAGTTCTAGAAGTTTCAATGAACCCCATGTCCGCCAGAAGACAGCCTTCAGATATTTACTTTCTTCCAGCAATTTACATATTTAACTGTAGACTGCTCGTATTCAACGTTTTAAGCTATTGACGCCATAAAAGGAGCGCTTCATCAGTGCGTATTGATTGAAATCACGATTCATCGGAAAAGGCAAGCTTTTTCCAATCCAAAAAATCCAAGTTTGGTGCTCCCGGGCCCCTTGCAGATGAATTTGCCGGTTCTTAGCAAAGATGAGTTATACACGGAAGAACGCCTGTTATCATAGCACATTTGTGGCAATGTGCAGCTTGCTGTGTATGCTAATATGCTTCTCTCCATACCGCAACTGTACTGCATGGTTACACGATGAAATGGAACTCGTGTTTTACCTCCCTTTTCTTTTCCAGCTACGGATGCACTTGAACATTGACCATTGATTTCGTCAAGCAGGGAACCGTTGATTTGTCGTATCGCTTTTTTGTACCAATGTCATGTCTTGAGTACAGTTTTTCATGCATAGCCTAGAACGTTCCGTGTTCCTGTAACAACTACAACTGGCCAACTATTATATACTATCATTCCGCCTTCAAGGTAGCTTGTCGTTTACGTATTGCTGCTACAAACGTCTCGTACTTATTCGCTTCCTTTGCGGTGATAGGTTAATAAAGCATTCTCAACTTCATAGTTGCATACGTAAATGAGAATGAAACATTTTCTTTTATTGAGGGTTTAACGACAACCGTTACCAACTCTATGAGCAGTGGATGGTCCCTGATTTCAAGCCACTGGTTGCAGGGAAGGGAGAGAGAGCCAGTGCTTTAAGACAGCAACAGCATCCATTCCCCACCGCGATTTGAACCCGAATCTATCTCGGACGAATAGTCAAAAGCCAGTACTTAGGCCACTGCGCCACTGGGGCTGCAAAATTGAAGCTGTTTGATTGCTATTGAGAAAACTTTAAATGACTTCAAGCCCTCTTATTCATATTCACAAAAGTTACTCGCGTATGTGGACTACTTCTTATTTATTTTTGCATAGGAAGATAATTCTCGATGTTTTTGTTATACATTTTCTTCGTACATTGGTCAAGAAACAGTATATGATGCATTGCTCAAGATGGAAGTAGTCAAAGACAAAGCGGATCACATTATCAACGCAACGGACGAAAACTACTGTAACGAGGTATACCTAGTGAACTTTTACTATAAACTTCTAATGATCAGGTACTCACATTTATAAATTCATTTACATAAAAGCTCAGCAAAGTGATTAAGCCTGGCACAAAATCGCAATCGGTAAATGAGAAAGATCTGGATTACTGCAATTCAGTGTTTTCCCCGTTTATCTCTACTTGCTGCTTTCAATTTTGCGTTTATATGGGAAATTGGATAAAATTTGTTTATTTAGAATCATATTAAATGTAATTATGAATAAACACGTCTTTTCCGGATTTGAAGAATATAAATGACTATCATATATATTGAGTTATCCAATTATCGACAATAACAAAAATCTGAAAACGTCTGAAAAAGTTAATTCCTAAAAAAATAATTCTACTTTTCAATTGATCTTATGTAAGTGATCTATTTGCCAAATTACTGAAGTTTTCAATATATCAAATCATTGGTGCGGGAGAAAAAAACTTTTAACTTTTTTTTCCAGCAGAATTTAATTTTCTGTAAACTTAATTTCAAATTTGTCAGCATTCACTTCTCCAGGGCTCAATTTTCCATCTCTTTTCTGTGTACACTATTCCATTGCTTTTTTGCCTAAGATTCCATCGAACATACGCTATTTAAATCTAAAAATAGAAAGAGAGTTCGTGTTTTTAGGGATATGAGAAAGAAAAATACTAGATGAATAAATCAAGAAAATGCCAAAAAGATAGATATATCGAAATCAAATGCATAGTTTTCATCAAATTCTGCATTTCTGTTTCGTGGGCACAAAGCCCGTTCTTGCCAAAACATGGGAATTAATAAAAGACCTGACTTTTTTCCTCCCAAAAATATACGCTGGCGGAAAGTGAAAAAAGAACACCAAGAAGGAGACGTTTGATACGAACGAAATGTATACAGCATAATAACGGAATACAGAGGATAACGTGATCAAAACATTATGCCAAAATACAGCTGTATTTGCTGGTAAACTGAAAAATAACATTTCCATGTAACATGGTTAGTACGAGGTTGAACCGCCATGAACTGCGTCACACTGTGCAATTCTGGCATGGAGTCTGCCGTACAGATGTTGGATGTAAGTTTGTGGTATTGAGCTCCAAGCATCCTCAACCTGAACGCAGAAATCGGGGATGGTCGTGGCTGGCCATGGGGACCGGATAAGTCGTTGTCCCATAAAGACCCACACGTGCTCAATGGGGGACAAATCCGGTGAACGTGCAGGCCGTGGAAGTTGTCTCACACCCTGAAGTGCATGTTGCGTTGCACGTGCCGTGTGTGGGCGTGGGTTATCTTGCTGGAAAACACCACGATGGACCGACCTTACAATGGCACAACAACGGACTGAATGATATTGCTGATGTAGGAGGTGCTGTTTAAGGTACCCGTTACAAACACTAGTTGTGTACGGGAGTGATAGCTGATCGTTCCCCACACCAGGAGACCAGGTGTAGGCCCTGTGTGTCCTTGGCGGATGGAAGAAGGGTGGAGATGCTTCCCTGTGCGTCTGCGAATACGCATACGTCCATCGGAGGCTCCCAAGCAGAATCTGCTTTCATCGCTGAACACGACAGATCGTCATTGCGTTCTCCATAGCAGACGTTGTCGACACCACTGCAGCCGTTCCTGACGGTGGGCTAGAGTCAGAGGTACACATGCCAGAGGCACGCGTGCACGTAGTCCTGCGGATTGTTAGACGGTTGCGGATTGTTCGCACAGTCACCTCAGGTGCAACGTCAGCTCGGATTTGCGTCGCAGTGGATGTTCTGCTTGACAACGCCGCTCTTCTTATGCGTCGATCGGTCCGCTCATCAGTCCGCTGTGATTCACGGTTCCACGTCTTCTCGTGTGGGAATGTTCCTTGGACCATCTACGCCACCATCGTACCACCACCGACACCTACCGTCCAATTTGCTCCGGAATACGACGATAGGACCACCCGGCCTCGCGGAGTCCGACTAGACGACCTCGCTCAAAGTCCGATAACTGCTAAAATCGTACACGTCTTCCATGTCCAGGCTTTGCAGCTTCTTCAGGGTCTTCGCACTTGTCCGTACGCCGACGACTGATTACATTCATTTCGCCGTACTCCTTAAATACCACCGACGATAATTTGCATATTATGCCGTGCTGTGGCGTAAGCGCTCACCGGTTGGTCCCGAAATTTACATCACAGCTACGTAAGCTCGACCCCAATAACATAGGTAAATTTCATGATCGTCCGCCAATTCCTTCTTAGTGTTCTTGTTTCACTTTCCGGCAGTGTAGCGGCAAGTGTTACAAAATATATTTCTCAATTATCTCTTTAGATACTGTTGAAAATCAATATATTTAAGTTCATATGAAGAAAAACTCATATCTTCTGGAGTTGTACTGAATTTTTGTTTATTTTATCCTAAAGTAGACGTGTGTTGCCGTCGTTAGCATATAATAGCCGCTTGGTAAGTTTTACACTTACATATCAGAAAATTTATAAAAATTCTGATTCACAGAAACTAAAACGTTCTGCAATCCCAGTAAATATTTCAGTACAGATACAGTTTCTTGGAGATAAATTTAATTTCGGAAAGCCAACAGGAAAATTTTCAGCATTGTCTGAAGAAATGTTCATACACATTCTCTGCACACATTTATATCCCTGAACTTTTCCCAATAGGAGCAAATAAGGAGTCTAAAGTTTCAATGTAAGCCTCAGAGTATCCCGGTTAAAAAATCGTTTCACCATTGTGATATTATATAAGCAATTACACAAATTATTTGTAATTAATATATATGGTTTGCAATATATTACTGAAACCATTTGTTTAAATCGGATAGTATGCGCATTTTAAAACTTTTCAAATAAACGAACATAATGTACTAAGAGTAAATGTTTGTTTTATTTTAAATAATACACGTAACTTTCCTTAAATCATTCCAATGCAAAATGATAGACGCCAGTTCAAACTTAAACAAATAAAAAAATTATGAAATTTCGGAATTAGTCAAACTCATAAATTCCAGTGGTCCTCACATTCAATTCAGCTACGAAACTGAAACTAACGAATGCCTACCATGCTCTGAAGTCCTGGTTACTCGTTCAAATGGATCTTTCAAACCACAATTTATCGGAAGCTTTTCGCTGTTTTCTCATCTCCACATGCCAAGTCCAATCACCCTGGGCAACAAAACCTTGCGCCTTTTACAGTTGCGTATATCGTGCGATTCATATATGTTCAGATAAAGACAGTTTGGCAAAATAACTTTATTTCCTTAAACATGTTGCAGTACAGAGAGAATACAACCCTTCTATTATACGCTAGGCTCTAACAAAATTCCGGAAACCGAAGCCAATCTCCACGTTAACTCCTGTGATGCGCCCATTGCCGGATAACTTTGCCATTATTCCACTTTCCTTGATATTGCCTTCAAAATTTCAAAATATTTCAAAACCTTTAATTTTTAGGTGATTTTCAAACTCGTAAACAAAAGTAATTTTTTAGGATCAAAGTTACTATGAAGAAGAACGCTCGTGGAGACTTAATCAAATTACATGTGAATGTAGGGCTTCGTATATAGGGCAGACCCGTAGATCCTTGTGTTTTCGATGGAAAAAGCACATGACTTTCATTCGGAATTCTGACCTAAAGAAGTCAACGATGTCTAAACACTGTTACGAAAAGAACCATAAATTCATCTTTGAAGAAGCAAAACCAATTGACAAGCCATATTCAACCACCAAACTTGATATTTTGGAAGCTTTCGATATATAACAGTAGTCTTTGCAACATTTTAATAACATGGAATTCACCCCATTTCTATCAAGCGCGTGGAAGCAACTAACCAAAACCGGTGACTGTAAATACCATTTGTGATGTCATATACAATTTGAGTATTTACGTGCCATTCGTCCTGGTGAAGCTAAGTCAATACCCAGCAAAACCATGGTCAACTTGAAAAAATAAATATTTGTGTCAAACCACACTGTATCACCTTAATAAAAATAACCATCGCAAGATTGTTGTCTTTGAATTAAAAAAAACATATAGTGTGTTTATGTCACTTGTTACATGTTTGTAGATTTTTCGAATCTCTTCAAACTTTTGAATTTCACAATATTTAGAAAGGCGATTCCTTACAAAACTTTTCATCGTAACAACTTTAAGACATCGAAAAGTTGAATGAGAAAAATCGCTTACCATGGGGTAAGTAAGATCATTTCCTCCAGATTCCCTTAATGTGTACCAAGAGTATTTGTTGAAATACTTAAGTCAGTGTTAAGATTAATGAATATTTTGAATACCTAAACTCAAGCAAGGACAAACATTTTCGTTCAAATTCACTATTATAAATTATTTCGTGTCTTTATTTTAAAACAAATAACTTATTATGTCGATAAATGTAAAATTTAGAAATTGCCTGGAGAGTCTAATAAACGAAAACGCCCGCAAACCGAGCAGAGACACACACATATGCGAGCGAAGAAGTAATTAATCAGAAACACCAACTTTACTAGCAGTATTTACGAAACTACGAACATCGTAGGGACAATTAAATATTTTGATCGACATAATACTGAGAGACCTCACCACCGTTGAGCAATTAAATATTGGACCTAATACCAAATCACAAGAAACGACCAAGCGGAAGACCGAATGGGATATGCACAATGCGGCAATTAAGTAACAAAACCGATTTTTTTCAAAAAAATGAAAAACCAGCTGTACTTAGGCAAAGATATTTCATTCGATGTGTATTCCTCCTGCTTTAATACATGAAATAGCGGAATTAACCAACGAAAGTAAGGCCTTGCAGATGTTATCTTTTGGTATGAAGTGAAGAGCTGATGTCACAGTTCTTTCTGTCTTCAATGTCTTGAAAATCTTTCATTTTAAAGTTAGCATTAATTTAGGATAATTCACACGGTGACCAGTCTGGAGGGAAAGAGGGTCGGTACAGTACATACACCTGTTTTCATGCCATAAATCGCTGTACTCTGGGTGCCTATGTATTTGCGCGTTTTCGTAAAAAAAGATTCTTTGCACGTTTTTGTACACAGAACTGAAAACGGCCTTCCAAATTAGATGTGAAAACATCCAAAATCGTTCCAAAATGCATGTGAAAGTTTCCACAGTGGATCAAAAAATGGATGTGTAAGCTATGCCAGTGACAGATGAAGCTTCAAGAAATGAATTCGTGTTGCAGAATTCACTTGCTGTTGTAAAAGCACACAAGCATTGTCATCATTTTTGACTTCTATAACGTGCTCTTCTTTTTCTTTGGATGACGGTGAGTATTCCTACTGAGCACTCGTACGCTCAGTTTCAGTATCAAAATGAAAACACTGTGTTTCGTCATTTGCCAAAATGATTTGGAGAAAAATTAGAATTGTTTCTGCTGCTTCCAAGGTGTTTTTGCGCACTCCAGTCACCCATGTTTCTGCTTGTCAGAAAAGCATGGGGTACAAAAGGAGTACAAAGATTTTCATACCAAATTTGGCTATAAAATTTGACGAATGGTTTACCTATAAACACGAGGTCAGATTCCATCATCTTCCAGATCCCACGACGATCACTTCTTATCCTTCCGCGAAACTTCTCAAATATTTCAGACGTGCACACTGAATTCGAGTGTACGGGCCATCCGCCGTTTTCCAAATCTTCCCATCCATATTTGAAGCGTGCGTACCATCGGAATAGCTGGGCATGACATAACCATTTAGTTCCAAACACATTACTCAAAAACTCAGCTGTCTCAGATAAATTTTGCCGGCTTTCAAACAGAACCGGATATTTACCCTCTGCCTCGTAACAGAGCTCGTTACAATGCTTTTCCACCGAATGACGTCATGCACAACGGACATAATCATCTGTACAAGTCTTCCGTAAACGCTGTAACCACCACACATATCTGCTAAATGACGTAAAAAACAATGCCTTGCCGACCAGCGTGCTTTACCGTGATTTTTTTAAATCCGTCTAATTTCTTAATTGTCGCACTGCGCAAAATGCATCATTTAAACAAAATATGATGAATAATCGATATTTCAAAAGAATACATGCATTATATTTGGCGACTGAAAAATAATAAAAATTACTGAATTTGCTGTGACTTGAGAGGAATTTCTCTCGACTTAAATACTAATGAAACGTCATTTATTGTTTTCAAATTATTTTCCTTTAAAGTCGTCCTAATGAGTGATTCAAGAAAAAGGTCAAAAACTTCATATTAAATCGAAATTATCTCACAAAATGAAATTCGGAGTAGCATATGTACATACAGCCTCTATTCAAATCTCGATCTAATAAGCAGAGGCACTTCCAAATTAAAGCATAAAATTTGGTTCATATTGAGTGGGTTACTTTTGAAGTGCCTCTACACGAAATATGATTGTTTTTCAAGTTTTTCTTATATTTCTGAATTGATCCTCCATTTGTTTTAACTACTAATACCTAGGTGAGTGTGCAGAATATTAGTGGAACCCAAAAACTGAGCATATCTACATAAAAGAATCATTATTTCGCAAAAAGTTGAAATGAATCTCTTTGCCGCATTCTCTATATTTTTTCTTATACTTCAACTCAGCTCCTGTCCTGGTATAATTTAAAGTACTAAATATTTGATTTGGTTCACCAGATATATAAATATACTGCTTCTGTCAATTTAACATTCTGATTTATTCCTCAATTAGGAATTTCATTCATGTAAAATATGACATTATTCAGCTTAATTCGCAAGCGATTTTGTTAAATTTTACAACAGTTTTGCAAAATGTCCTGCTTGTGAAAACTTTAATTAATTTATTTAATGATTAATTTAATGTATTCGCAATTCAAAAAGTTTAGTAATTTAGGATAATATACATATAGCTGAACTTGAATAAATTCGTTTTCTTCAGTAAATATAAGGAAAACATATTTATATATATAAATCAAATTTTAAAAACTCACTTAATTCATTTTTTGATCTTTAAATAATACCTTCCTCCGCTTTATAAGGTGGAAGGTAACAATGTAGATATCATTTATCTCAAAGACTACAGTCTTGTGATGATTATATATAGTTTAAGATAATACAACGTAGTTGTCACAAATGTTTATTTTCTCAAGCCAACCATGGTTTCGCTGAGTATTGACCTAGCTTAATCAGGACGTTGAATCTGGCTTGTAAGGTCAGCTGATTCGTAACATCACAGCCTCTCCTTGACAAATGTCAACCCCGCCTTCTCGTGGTACATCCTGTTCCCACTAAAGGGGCTCTGACGACCGCCAATAGCGGTATAACTATACCATCGGGATTAGAGAAAATGCTATCCCACACTCACCAAACCGCCTGGACAGCGTGGTGAGTTATGTCCAAACCCCTCTAAAATGACTTAACAACTTAAATCTTGGCCCTCAGTCTCCGGCACCTGGAATGTACCTGGCCAAGGCAGCGGCCAGTGTGACATGAAGGAAGACGGTGCTAAGAATCCCCGGAGGACCGGACTAGGCTGCAATCTGACGCTGACCTTGGCTACGTATAATGGACGCTCCCAATCTTCTGATTCAAGGCTTCTTGAATTGGAAGAGGAACTACAAAGGATCAAGTGGGACATCGTTGGGCTAGTGAGGTAAGGAGAAAAGAAGAAGATCTCATTGAACTGAAAAGTGGACATCTCTTCTACTATCGTGGGACTGATACTGGCAGAACTAGTGGTGTTGGATTTATAATAAACAAGAAACTGAAGGATAAAGTTGTAGAAGTTGAAAGTTCCTCTGACAGAGCTGCACGACTCGTTATCCAACTCTCGAGAAGATACAAGGATCAGAATATTCAAACTTATGCACCCACCACAAGTCATCCTGAAGAAGAAATTGAAGACTTTTATGAGGAAATTCGTCATCTAAATAATAAAGGTAAGCAGCACTTGAAGACAGTTATGGGAGATTTCAATGCAAAAATAGGGCAACAGCAACAGAATAAAACTTCAGTAGGTAAATTCGGTCACGGCAACAGAAACCAGCGGGGAAATACTCTCCTAGAGTTTGCAAAGGCAGAAGGATTTTTCATCTTGAACTAATTTTTCAAGAAAAAGCCACACAGGAAATGGACATAAGGACATACAAATGGGACGACAAGTGAAATTGATTTTATTATGTGTAACAAAAAATTCGTCGTAGAAGACTGCAATGTGCTAAACAAGTTCAACACAGGTAGTGACCATAGATTGGTGAGATGTAAGATGCACCTTAACACTAAACTCGAACGTGGCAAACTCATAAGACAAACAAAATATATTGACATAACCAACCTGAAAAAACAACATAAGGCCTTCAAGTTGGAACTTTAGAACAGATTCTCTGCTTTAGAAAGCCCTAACATCGGAAGAAGTGAATATTTCTGAATTTCACAGAAAAGTAACCAAAGCTCTTATGGAAACAGCAACGAAATTAGCTGGGTCTAAGAACAAGTTGCATGTGAACAAATTATCAGGAAAAACCAAAATGTTGATGCAAAAAAGAAAGGAGATGAGGACAACTAAATAAGATGTGGCTTCCAAAGTGGAATATATAGAGCTATGCAAGACAGTACGAAAAAGTATAACTGAAGACGTAAGGAAATTGAACTGTGAACTAGCAAGGAAAGCAATTGAAAACAACCAAAGCCTAAAAATAGCAAAGGGACATCTCAGTAAGGGAAGAAAACAGATTATGGCACTGAGAAAAGAAGATGGTTCTGTAACAAGAAATAGAGGCGAAATTTTAACAAGAGTGAAATATTTCTACTCCAAATTATATGAAAGGGATGATACATGTACTCCAGACATCATGAAAGGTACCAGTATCAGAGTTCTTCCAGTCCTCCCACCAGAAGTTGCACATGCAATCAAGAACATGAAGCGGAAAAAATGCTCCAGGAGCAGATGGAATTACTGTAGACATCATGAAAGGTACCAGTGCCAGAGTTCTTCCAGTCCTCCCAGCAGAAGTTGCACATGCAATCAAGAAAATGAAGCGGGAAAAAGCTCCAGGACAAGATGGAATTACTGTAGACATCATACAAGAAGCAAGTGGAGAAATCGAAACAGTACTCGCCCAAATTTTCACTCGATGCCTTAATGAAGGGAAGATTCCTGAGGATTGTAACAACGCTACAATGATCCTGCTACATAAAAAAGGGGACATTTAGGATCTTAGGAACTACAGACCTATCAGCCTCCTATCAGTGATTTATAAAATCTTCACTAAAGTTATTTCAAACCGCTTGAATGTGGCACTGGACAATCGAGAGAACAAGCAGGATTTAGGAGCTGGATTCAGGAGTGGCTACAGCACAATAGATCATATCCACGTACTGAGAGAACTAATTGAAAGAGCGAGGAAATATGATCTTCCATTGTGCATGGCTTTTATCAATTATGAAAAAGCCTTTGATTGGGTGAAGCCTTCAGCAGTTACAATGACTCTGGAATCCTGCGATATTGAAGATGCGTACATTAATATTATTAATAACATCTATGAAAATGCAAGTGTAAAGGTTCAGCTGTTTGAAAATACAACACACATAACAATTGGAAAAATAGTGAGACAAGGTGACACCATATCTCCGAAGCTCTTTAATGCCACATTGGAAAATGTCTTTCAATCACTGAACTGGGAAAACAAAGGGATAAAGATTAATGGAGATTATCCAACCCACCTTTGTTTTGCCGATAACGTAGTCATTTTTGCAACTGCATCATCAGAGCTGCAGAGTATGATCCAGGAACGTGCTGACAAGAGTTAAGAAGTGGGATTAAAAATGAACTTTTGGAAGACAAAAGTGAGGTTCAATGCTTTTACAAGAAATGAAGATTTATCAATTGATGGAGAAAAGCTGGAGATAACAGACACGTACGTTTATCTTGGAGAGCAGATATCAAGTGAGAGTCACATTGATGAAGAAATTAATCTGCGTACAAAACTTGCCTGGAGAGCTTTTGGAAGAAACAGCATAATTTTCAAGAGCAATATGCCATTATGTCTTAAAAGAAAAGGGGTGGACCTTAACTAAAAGAGACGTACAAAGGTTGCAGACTACTCAAAGCAGCATGGAGAGGTACATGCTTGGTGTTACAAGGAGAGATAAGAAGAGGAACTCGTGGATCCGAAAAATGACAAGAGTGGAACACATCATGATCAGAGTTAAATCCCTGAAATGGCAATGGGCTGGACATACTGCCAGAAGAACAGACCATCGATGGACAGCCGAAATTTTAGATTGGATTCCAAGGGACAGGAAAAGACCCAGAAGAAGACCTCATGGAAGATGGGTGGATGGAATTCGAAAGTATGTGGGAGTGACTTGGAGGAGACTGGCACAGCACAGACCGTTGTGGAGGAAACTTGAGGAGACCTTCGTCCAGCAGTGGATTGATAATTGTTGACAATGATGATGATGATGAATACAACGTAGTTGACACAAATGTTTATTTTCTCAAGCTGACCATGTTTTCGCTGGGTATTGACCTAGCTTCATCAGGACGAACGGCGCGTAAATATTCAAATTGTATATGACATCATAAATGGTGTTTACAGTAACGTGTTTTGGTTAGATGCTTCCACGCGTTTGATAGAAATGGCGTGGATGCCATGTCATTAACAAATTGCGAAGACTTCTGATATATATGGAAAGCTTTCAAAATATTAAGTTTAGTAGTTGAATCTGGCTTGTCAATAAGTTTTGCTTCTTCAAAGGGAAATTTGTGGTCCTTTTCGTAACAGTGTTTAGCCATCGATGACATCTTTAGGTCACAATTCCGAATGTAGGTCTTGTGCTCCTTCAATCGAAAACGCAAGGCTGTACGGGTCGGTCCTATGTACGAAGCGCCACCTTCACATGGAATTTGATAAATTCCCCACGAGTTTTTGTCTTCAACACAGTCCTTTGATCCTAAAAATCTCATTTTGTTTATGGGTTTAAAAATCACTTTAAAATTAAAGGTTTTGAGAATTTTTTTTTTTTTTTTTTTTGTAATTTTGAAGGCAATGTCACGGAAATCGGAATAATAGCAAAATATTCTCGCAATAGGCGCATCACAGGAGTTAATGTTGAGATGGGCTTTGCTTTCCGGAATTTCGTTAGAACCTTGTCTATAATGGAAGGGTTGTATCCTCGCTGTACTGCAACACGTTTAAGGAAATAAAGTTCTTTTTCCAAAATGTCCTTATCTGAACATATATGTGTCGCGCGCGATATACGCAACTGTAATAGGCGCTGAGTTTTTGTTGATAAGGGTGATTAGACTTTACATGTGGAAATGAAAAAATAGCGAAAGGCTTCCGATAAATTGTGGTTGCGAGAGATTGATTTAAGCGAGTTACCAGGACGTCAAGGAATGGTAGACATCCGTTGTTTTCAGTTTCGTAGCTGAATTGAATGTGAGGATCAATGGAATTTATAAATTTGACTAATTCCGAAATTTTAGAATGTTTTCCCTTCCATAGAACGAAAGTATCGTCTACATATCGTATCCATAAGTCAAATTTCACGAGTTTGAAACGTTTTTCTTCAAATCGACGCATGTAGATTTCACATAATATAGGTGACAGTGGGCTGCCCATGTCTAGACCTTCCGTCTGTTCATAAGACGTTCCACGGAAAGTAAATGTGTTCTGCTTTATGCAAATGTCCACTAGTCTTGTTATTTCCTCAACTTCAGGTTGGCTGTAATGATGCTCTACAAGACTTGATTTTAGGAATTCCAGAGCTCCTTTTACTGGAACATTGGTGAACATAGATACCACATGAAAGGAACGCATTACTTGATCTACGTATGGGTGTAGTTTAAGTCCATTGGTAAACTCAATGGAATTTTTCACAGATGTTTCGTTTGGAGAGGCCAAGGTAGATAATTTTGTAGATAAGAATTTGGATAACTTATATGTCATATACAGTTTAAATATTTACGTGCCATTCGTCCTGATGAAGCTAGGTCAATACCCAGCGAAACTATGGTTGGCTTGAGAAAATAAACATTTGTGACAACTACGTTGAGACAGAGATTTCCTATCTGAGGTTGAGAGACCGGAACCCTCAGCGCTCTGCGCCTTTTGTCAGGTGAAAAAGAAGAAGATAAGATATTTGGGAACAGATTTCCCTGATAGAACAGCATGAAAAAAAAGTACGGAAATATTAGAGCAAAAGGAGTATACGTTTTCCCGTTAAGTATTGAAGTTGTAAGCTACCCTACATACTTACCTGCAACAAATCAATCAAAGTGAGTCATCCCGCAGACAACGCCAGGCAGCAGGGAAATCGGGGAATGGACAGGGAAAAGGGTGCCTAAAAAAAGAAAAGAACCACACAAGAAAAATCCTACAGATAAACACCCAGTTTTCTCATAAAACCCTGTGTTGCAGGGCACCTTAAACCACACAGTTGTCGTTTGCTCAGTCCCCGTATGAGTCAGCTTCTCAGAGAATTTTTCTTTTTTTTTTTTTTTTTTTTTTTTTTTTATTCCACTGGCTGGAGGGGAGTTTGGTACTTTTTTTTTTATTTTTGAAACCATAGCACCTTGTTTCTGGGTCAGTCTCATATATGTGGACTGTAATATTTCTCTTTGCAAAACAAGTTCGGCCCTAAAAGAGCCCCCACCCCTTTTTTTAGCAAGATTTCTTCACATGTGTGAAGTATTTTTGCAAAACAGAGTACGGCCCTTAAAAGAGCCCTTTTTTTTTAACAAAAATTCTTCTTACGTGAAGAATACCCTCCGAACACTAGTCCCAATTATTGCTATTTTTTTTTTGCTAGGGTAGCTGTGAATTGGGTTCATTTCTGGAACTTTATTCAAGATAGCTTTTGGCTTTTTATAACTGTCAGTTTCATTGACAGTATATTTAATGGCCTCTCTGACAAGAGGATTAGGATGAATCTTAGCTTTTTCATAGTATCTTTTAGCTACGTCGTACATCGTGTAATGGATAGAATTAATATTTAGCATGCTTCGGATAGCATGATTTGAAGTTCTTCCATCAAGTCCAACCATATAACGTAGGGTTTTATTTTGAAATGAGTTAATCATTTTTTTTTCTGCTGTTTGTTGAAGGTACCCCAGATAGGACAGGCATAAGTAATAACACGGCTGATACAGGCTTTCCATATCGAAGTTTTGTTTTTCCTGCTTACCCTTTTATTTTTTATTATTGGCTAGAGACTTCCTCTGATCTTAAGATATTTGGACAGAGTTTCTTTAATATGCTTGTTCCAGTTTAGGTTGTGGTCTATAAAAAGTCCTAAATATTTAACATCATTTACCTAAGATATTTTTTTTATACATTTCTATTTCAAAGTCTGGATTGTGATTACATTTAATCCTAGAAAATAGAATTGCTTGAGTTTTTCAGTATTGATTTTGATTTTCCAATCTAAGAAATACTTCTCAAGTTGTTCAACATAATGTTGCAACATGAAAGTTGCTTGATTTTTATTTTTGGAAGTATAAGCGAGTGCAGTGTCATCCATAGAGAGCTGTAGTCAGCTTCCTGTTATTATAGTTGGGAAAGTCTGACGTAAAGATAGAGTACAGCGTTGGCGCGAGTACACTGCCTTGCGGTACACCAGCTTCGATTTTTTTAACGATTTTTTCCCATTGATTTTTACACAGAATGTTCTGTTATTGAGGTATGATTTAATTATATGTATAATCCTAGGTGGGAATCATGTGCTATTAGCTTGTAGATAGTTGCCTCATGTGGGCATTTATCGAATGCTTTTGCCACATCCAGAAATATGTCTGCTGTGTGTTCTTTTTTTATTATTCCTTCAGCACATTTTTCAGTTATTCTAGAGACTTGGTGCACAGTGGAGTGCTTATCTCTAAAACCTCCTTGAATAAATGGAATTACTGGGAATTCCTCGCAGAATTGTTGCATTCTAATAAGAATTATTTTTTCAAAGAATTTTCCCATGGTTGGGGGCAACGAAATCGGTCTGTGATTTTCAGGAATTGCCGGGTTTTTACCTGGCTTGGGCATTAATATTACCTCTGCTGTCTTCCAAACATCAAGGAAATAATGTAATTTAATGGCACAATTGTATATTTTAGTAAGGGTTTGCACATACTCTTCCGGTAATGTTTTCATAATTTTATTATTTATGCCATCTTTGCCCGGTGCCTTTTTATTTTTAAGATTATTAATATAAAACCTAACTTCCCTTTCACTAATGGTTAGTGGTTTTTCAAAATTTGGGGGAACAAAAAATTTTTTGGCCCTTAAAAGGTGTCTTGTTTTTTCTTATCTTTTCAGTTTCTGGCGTTCCGGACCCAAAATAGGTCGTAGCACCTTTAATTTGAAGTTGCTGCCCGACTTTTGCATTTTTTTTGGATTCCGGCCCCGATGAGGTCGTATCCACTTTATTTAGAGGTTGCTGTCTATCGGACGTAAGAGAGGCCATAGCATTTACTACTTTTGATTGCTGTTTTCTAAGCCTTGTCCTCCTAATTTTTTTAAAAGGGCCTTTCTGTTTACTTTTAATTGGGGATGTTAACACAGGTTTGTTTTTACTAGTAAATTATTCATAGAGTTGTGCACTTTGGGTGATGAATCTAGAATCCTCCGCATGTTTAAAATAAGTATCCAGGGCCTTTTTCATTTTAATGGCTACATCGGTGTCAGGGATATCATTTATTTTAAACTGTTTTTCTAGTGAGTTTGCAAAAATTTCTGCTTTTTTCTTCGTCAGTTCTAACTACCGTCCCATCTTCTTTTTGAAGGAGTGAGAGTAATTTGACATTTTATTTTGCAAGCTCGACGTAAGATTCCATAGAGTCATTTTATTTTTTTTTATCCGAATTTTCAGAGTAGTCAATATGAGCTTCCTCTAATACTTGACCCCATGACCCATTCTCGAATTTTCTGTTTTCTCTTTTAATTTGTCTATTTATGCAGCAATAAAGGCCATAGAACGTTTTATTTCTTGTTCTTTGCCACTTGCTTCGGTACCTATATTTTTCTTTAATATGTTCCAAAATTTCTTTAGGTAAATAGAACGGATTTTTTTCTCTTTAGCAGGAGTTTGACATTCTTTCATAAATTTTTTAATGACGAGGTTAAAGAGTTTAATAGCTCTGTCAATTTCTTCTTTGCTATTACAGTCTCCATTTACCGGGGGTGGAACTAGTTTAATTTTCACTTCAAATTGTTTTAAGTTAGTGACTATTTTGGGTGCTACCGTCACAGTTTTATCAGTATAAAGCTGGAGGTGAACTGGATTGAGGTGAGAGGAAAGCGCTGCCGCAGTGTAAATTTCAAAGTAATATTTATTATTCTTCAAGAGAGCAAAATCTTGTATGTTGCTAGTTCCTCTGAGCGCCGTTCTTGTGGGTTCAGATGGTGCCACCAAATCAATGTGTTTGTTTAAGAGATATCTGAAGATATTGTTTAAACTTTTATTAGCTCTAGGAAAGTACCAATAGCGGTGTTTACTATTAAAATCTCCCGCTATGACCGTAGGAATATCTTCCTCGAAAAGATTATCTAGAGCTTCCCTGGTAATAGTGTGTTTGGGATGATTGTATAGCGCCGTAAATTTAATCAGGTTATTTTTTGTTTTAATAATAACCGAGTGCGCTTCCATGCCATCCTCTGTGTTGCATGTTGCTTCACTTTGCTCTAGTTAATCTTTCACTGCAATAAAAATTCCCCCACTTTGGGAGGTTTTGTCTATTCTGTAAACCTTGTAGTTGGGAATTTTGAATTTAATTCTGTCCATTAGCCATTATTCATTAATTAGCGCAATATCAATTTTTTTGTATTTTAGGTTGGCTAAGAATTCTCTATGCTGTCTTTTGATGCCTTGCGCATTCCAAATTAATATGTTAAGTCCATTTGTTTCCGAGGAAAAAATTCATCCTCGTTTTTTTTTTCATCATTATTTACTATGTCATTTTTTTATATTGTTGTTACTTTCGATGATTTGGGCATCAATGTCAGTATTGCAATTGATTGCTTCCTTGTTTTTGACCAGTTTGGCAGCTAATTCGGCTATTTTATTGATGGTCCATTTACCATTTTTTTGTTTTTTATCTGTTTCTCCATTTATTATTTTTTTCCGTAAGTTTCTCACTCGTATACTTTTCTTTAATTTTTTTAATTAATAGGTCAATTTTGCTTTCTACAGTGCTTTCACTGCTTTCTATGTCTTTTACTTGTTGGCTTGTTATTTCAGTGTGGTTATTTTCCACATTATCATATAGAAGAGGCAGTTCATTTTGTGTGTTATAAAATGTAATGTTATTAGCACACTGCAATTGAGCATCTTCATTACAGTTAATTTTTTCTGCCTCTTTAATTTCTTTGCTAAGCCTGCCAGTGAAATAATTTGGTTTTTCCACGGTTGTAGTAACCGATTTTTTTTTGCTTTTGCGTAGCATTTTCATCAAAATATTTATCAACATCAACAATCAATTTCTCTATCACTTTTGTGTTTTGGAATTTTTTTTTTTTTGCGAAGTTTTTTATTTTTTTCTTTTAGCACATAATTCTGTACAATGCCCTTAAAAGGCCCTTTGTTTTTCTTCCTCAAAAACAGAAATTCCCTTAAACGGGCCGTTTTTTTTCACCCTCAAAAACAGAAAAGCCCTTAAAAGGGCCGTTTTTTTCTTCCTCAGAAACAGTAATGCCCTTAAAAGGGCCGTTTTTTTTTAATTTCTCACCTAGATATTTGTCAACATCAGCAATCAATTTCTCTTTCACATTTGTGTTTTGGAAATTTTTGCGATGTTTTTTAATTCTTTCTTTTAGCACAGAGTCCTGTAAATTGCTTTTAATGACAACTTTTTTTTCTCTGTGTAATAAATTAATATTACGCAGGTATTTATTTGTATCATTTTTCATTAATTATGTGTCATTAACTGCATCCTTTATTTTTGAGCTTAACTTATGCTCGTATGATGACTGATGTTGTTCTTTTTCTTCAACAATTTTTTTTTCTGTTTTTGCACAGTATTTTTTTTCACCTTTCTCAAACTTTTTGAAATTACTAGAGTTTCAATTTTTTCTTTGTAAAGTCTTTCTTTACTTATGTGAATACGTGTCTGTGGAAACATAGTTTCTATCAACTGCTCAGCAGGTTTGGCAAATTCCTTTTTGAAAAAGTACTCGGCCCTAAAAAGGGCCGTTTTTTTTAAAAGACCGACGCGGATTCACACCAAATTCCTTGCAAAAGCCTGACGCCGAAGCCGAGGTCTATTTTTCAAAAAAACCTTCCTTTTGGGTAAGGTCGTCCGGACATTTCTTGGACTTTTCATAAAACATATCTGGTATTTTCTCAGATATTCCATCGCCCGGGCATCCCACCGGTGTTTTACTGATATCTGAAAATTTTACAAATATCCCATCGCCCGTGCATCTCAACGGTGTTTTAAAGATATCTGATAATTTATCAGATATCCCATCGCCCGGGCTCCTCTCCGGTGTTTTAATGATATTTGCAATTTTTTCAGATATCCCATCGCCCGAGCATCTCTCTGGTGTTTTAACGATATTTGTAATTTTTTCAGATATCCCATCGCCCGGGCACCCGACCGGTGTTTTTACCATGCCTGGAATTGGCGCACACATACAAGATGAATCATGGACAACTTTTTTGTCAGATGACGTGCCTAGAATTTTCTGAGGCACAGAATAAGAAATTATTTCACTTACCAATCTTCTTCTTGTTTTCTGGTTCTTTTTTGGATACTATTGCATAGTTCCGGCAGAAGGTTTCTAATTCTTCTGGATCTTCTTGGATCTGGCTTTTCAGTTGACTCTCGCTTTCCCGAGAAATTGAATGAGGAACGCGAAACGGCATCACTTTTCTTGGCGTCTGGCTTTTGCTCTACATTTTTGGTACTGGTAATCCAATTAATTTTTGACGATGGGCTGGAAGCTGAAACGAAGAGAGGTGGATTCCGGAAAATTTTAATTGAGCTTTGAAAAAAGCTTAAAAACTAAAAGATCCCCTAACCGGACTGAATCGTATAGACTCGTAACCCAGAAACTATCTAATCGTAGAACAAGACGCACTGCCGACGACGACGAAAAGCTTGCACTGAAGTTCACTCGCTGGAGCTCACACGATGTGTGACCTTCCTGCTTGGGATCCAAAGGGCAACTGGATGATAACAACTACGTTGTATTATCTTAATCAATATATAATGTAGATATCAGTTACCACTTAGCAATTGATTCCATTGGTCAATTTCATAAGCTTTCACTTGAATCAAAATTTGTGCACGGTCAATTACATAAAGTTTCATTTAAATGAAAACCTATGCCTTGAAAGTTCCAATACTGAGGAAATAAAAATATTTAAAAAATAGAATACTGAAAATTAATGTCGGGCACTTTCAAAATACAGAACTTCTGAATCAATATGCAGTTTGTAGCGTTTCAGATGTTCTAGAAAACCATTCTCAAAAGCCCTTTTGGAGATGTCCTCAAGATGTTCTGTCACCGTTGCTTGGACAGATGTAATGCCTGAATGATGCAGTCCTTTTAGGGCCCGTTTTATCACGGGTAATAGTGTCCAGGTTGAGGTCCGTACTACGTGTACCATTATTCACCTCTTGCATTAATTCTGGAACAAAAATCCAGTTGTTGGGAACCGATCAACGATCGAGCGTCATATTGGTCACCACTCAGAATGCGGGGTACTATTCTGGCATTAAGTGTTCGTTTTCCCAGATCCTGGCGTAGAATCTTATCATAGATTGACTTAACACAGATTCTCCAAATGTATCGTTATAATTCGGCGGTCTTTCATTAGCTAATTCCGCACATCGTCGACTTTTTCCACTATTCACTGTGTAGAGGGGCGCCCAGATCTCAGATCATCATCAAAGAATTCCCGCCCGTTAGGAAACATTGGATATAATTCAGATACTCTGCTGCAGTAATGCTGAGGCTTCATATATTTCTTTTCACATTCTTAAAATTTCAGTACCTGATATGCCAAGTTTCCAACAAACACGTATGTTTACTCCCTGCTCTTCCATGCGTAAAGTCAGGCGGTGACAGAGGTCTAAGCGATGACTTCTGATCGTTCGTCCGAGAATGGTCTAGTGAGGCATGGAAGTTGTGTTTGTCTACGACGCTGGCTCTCTCCCTTCCCTGGAACCAGTGCCCCTGAATTAAGGAATGTCGTATATGGAAAAAAAACACCAGGCAGATTTCGTGCTAATTATAATGAAATGACGTAAAAATCCTGTTTTATGCACGATCAAACAAAACTTGTCAAACACTCAAACAGTCGTGATGTCTAGCTTACTTTACACTTTAATCACCATGTTTAAAAATGACAGGTTAAAAAACTTTAAAAGATTACATTAAACTTCGAGATCTTTCAAATGTGCCTTCATCATCAGGAAATGAACTTATGCGGCGTTTATCGAACATCCAATGAGTTATGTAACTCATTTCAAAATGACGACATCCATCACACACCCGCATTCCCGATGTGTCGCAGTGGGCATCATTAGGTTAGCGCTCAACCCTAAGTTGTGAGGGGTGGTGATGGTTAAGGTAAATTAATTGGTGGCATACAATTAGTAACATAGGTCAGTGGTACAAACTTTATAAGTAAAGGTAACGAAGATTGAGGAAGTTCACATGGTTCTTCATCATTACAAGATACAAAACGCAATTTGTGCACGGTCAATTACATAAAGGAAGGGAGAGAGCCAGCGTCGTAGACAAACACAACTTCCATGCCTCACTAGACCATTCTGTGATGGATGTCGTCACATTGTCTCAACGATCCAAGTCATAGTGTTATTTTTAGGGGTCGCTAGCAGTTGTATATCTGTTTATTCGGGTTGATGAGTTCCGTTGGACACAAGACGTGATAATGCTGTAGATTGTGATTTATTTCGCACATCGTAAGTCATCCTTATTGATTGTGATTTCTTTTGCATATACTTCAGTCCCCCTTATATGAACAGTACGCATTGCAGAGCCTATGGAGTTGAAGAACTTAAAGGGATATCATATACTGCATGCTTTTGATCATGACGCACTTCATCGCGAACCTTCCTAATTTGAGAGAAGGTATTACATGGTTTTGTCGTAAAGCTCAATCCATACTTTCTACATGCTTTTTTCAATATATTAGTACAGTGCTGATGAAAGACCAATGACCCTACATATTTCTTAGGGCGTGTATCTCGTTGAAGAGTAGTACTTGTTAACTCTTGACACACTCGAATTAAGGCAAACACCGTACGAGCAGCATAACCAAAATTACAGGCTATGTTTATAATGCTTCATTTTCCAGTCTCCGTATTCGTCTACTTGATGAGTGTGTGAATGCCATCCGGACCAGGAATCGGACCAGTACAGTAAAAACTATTTGCAAAACTGAAGATTTTTAGTTTAAGCTATCGTTGAAAGTCATCTTAGCAATGGGGACTATAAAATTGCAACACATGTAAGGCAGAACAATGTTTGATCTTATTTCCGTTGACTACCATCTGATGTCCGTGCTTTACCTATATTCGTTTTCTTTTTTGCTATTTTAGTGTGATCTGAAATTGATTTTGCACTTTCATGGGGAACGTCGTCCAAACAAAATATTGGAGGTTATTACAACTTGCTTAGGTTAAAGTAAAAGCAGTTCCATTTGCAAGTTATTTTATTGTTTTGGGTAATATGAATTTATGAATTCTAAAATTTGTGCTGACAAGATTTTCAGGGATACGTTCCTCGGATCGTAAATTTAAAATCTTCAATTTTGTTGAGTTTGCAGCGAAAAAATCGTAAATTTTCATTATAGAGGAATTTTGTAACGCTATGTGTAATTTAAACGTTCAAAATGAAGAAATGGGGCTCCATGCATTCCCGATGTAGCACCAAATGAGAATTTCGTTCCGTGCATGTAAACAAAACGCAATTGCTCCAATCTAAGACTTTGGAAATTGCATATCCAGTATCATTCATGTATTGTATTTCTCTGCAGTGGGTATTTTATAGGAACATTAACCCGTCATTATGATAAAAAATGCTTTCTTTCTGTTTCCAGACAAATGGCCTTGCCCGAGTCAATTTCAGCATAGTAAAAGGTATCACAATTCGAGGTAGAAAAGTAAACGAACACGATGTAGTATAGAATGAAATGCAAAGGGACAATTTTGTAATAAATTAACTCCTTTGACCGAAAGTGCACTGACAAGTGTATTATTTTTGTAGCCATTGAACTTTTTTTCGGTTAAGCTTTTCTCGTCATGCCTTTCTCTTCTAAGCTTCGTTTTATAAAAAACGATAATAGATGAAGCCACGTATCTTATTAATATGGCGAGCTTACTTTAAACTCTATGCACCTTCTGTTTTTCTAGTGGCATTACAAAGTTTTTCTTCTTTTTTCAAGACCTATAAAATGTCTAACAAGACGAAATTTTACATTATAACAAAGATATGTCGTCCACGGCATTTCAGTTGGCAAATGTATAGCTGGTTTTTCTACTCGTCCGGTGAAGAGCTTTTACTTAAGGGAATAAACGAAAGATGACGCTCCAATTGCTCTGCTTACGAATGAGTGTAATATCTCGCAGCCAATGTCGCTCTGTGCTTTCCTGTAGGGTGGGGTAGAACCCCTTAATTCAATGCTTACCCAAAGCAAATTGTGTACAAGTAATGAATTCTGGAGAAGAAAAGAATTATTTTAATATCTGAAATGGGTGTGGTGAAGCGGCCAATCTGGGACCACATCGTATTTTCACAAGTAAATCGACAGTAATATTCTTGGGAAAGCACGTGGTAATCCCTCATATAGTAAAGGAGAGTTTAGTTTTTAGCTATTTAATGAAATACCATTGTTTCATTGAACACAATATCTAAACTGCCCTAGAAGTCTATAGATCTCGATGCGAAATAATTTGCGTCTCTTTTGGAAGGAAGCTGAGTTTAATATGAAGACGGGAACTGTTTATGTTAAACGAAATTTAAAACGAAATTTAATTCCTTACGAACGCAACATGACAATTGCTATCACTAGTATAAAAGGTAATTTGTATCCCACCTATGGAGTGGAATACCAATTATTCATTGATTCCAATATCTCTCCCTAACCCGTTGATGTGCCTTTTATGAGGCAAATCTTTTGCGTCTCTTGGAATAATGCGTCGTTCATTATCACTCACTTACACTCTTTACAAAAAAAAAAAAAAAAAAAAAGAGACGAAACACCCAGAAAGAATCACCTAATTGACATGAAAATTTATATAAGCAAAGAGAAATACATGTGTAGGAAAGGAATTTACTGCAGTTCCAGTGCAGTTGTGCCATTTATTCGGATTAAAGAGCTTGCGAATTGAACAGCTACACGAATAGATGAAATCAGTACGTTGTAGCACCAACTCTGGCTCAGAAACAAACAGTTACCCGGCGTGGCGTAGACACATGCAGTTCACGTATACTGTCCTGAGGTATATAGTATAGCCTGCCGAATGGTTTCACACTTGCGGGCAAGTTTGCTGACATTCCCGGATGGGCATATGTAGCGTCACATCATGTCACAAATAAGATCGATCGGTGAGATTTTGGGCTACACATGTAAGGGTGTCGACATTACTGAGGCAGACCTGGAACGGCCGTTTCGTATGTAGCCGGGAATTATCCTTTTTAAAAATTGCTTGGTGATGCTTCCACAGGAATTGCAACACAACAGGTCGTACCATATCTGCGATGTGCCGTTGAGCAGTGAGGGTGTTACGGAGGACTACCAAGTGTGTCAGAGGATCGTGCGAAATGGCTCCCAGGTCGGTCACTCACGGTTTGCGAGCCGTGTACTGTTCCACAGTAAAAGCGGGATCCATGCGCTGGCCAGGCATGTTTCCACACACGTAAGCATTGGCCTGCGACGCCAAGTTCAAACCGAGATTCATTACTAAAGACAATACGACGCCACTGGATAATATTCCACGTTAATAAGGCCTAACAGCAGTGCAACCTTTGCCGACGATACTCGCTATGCTGTGATATGCTGCGGATGGCCTTCTCCAAAGTTGTCCCTCATGCCGGGAGGCGTCTGGCAATGGTCCGAATTGCCAATTCCGTACCTTTAGCCGATGCAACACGCCTGTTTAAGAGTGACAGATGCCTGTTCGTGAGGCTCACACAATCGCTTGGCAGACCACTTCCGGTTTGCTACTGGGCTGTGCCCTTCTCGACCCATTGGCGCCAACATCAAATGACTTCCGCGTCTTTCCGATCCAAATAACTGGTGATACAGCGACTTGACCAACCGGCATCCTTCACTCCAATTACAGGTCCTCTTAAATACGTAGTATAACAATACTAGATATCCAAAATTTCTTGGTGTAGAATAGAAATAAAAATTTCCAAGCTTTCGCACATCAACCAGAAGGCTTTTTCAAGGAAGGTAGAGAGAAAACTGCAAACTAAAATAGAAGGCTTCAACAATTTGAAAGCGGTGACTTGACTTGAAAATAACAAGGAGATGTGAACGTAATCAGGTATTCAAAGACACGAGGCGTTATGCTCGTTTAGCACCCGGGATCATTGAAGGAAAATAAAGAGGTAATCACTATTTGAAGAAATGGTTCTAAATTCGTGGCAACTCCAGTGAAACGCTATCATTGTACGACTCGCTTCTTGTTATGATCTCCAAAGTTTCGCTAATGGCAGTAGACTTTGAAGTGGAGTAGGGATCTAATTTGTTTAAGTCATCCCACATAGGAGCAGCGGCCTTGAACGTCACTTCTCTGGATACAGCTGTGGTCTCTTTGCCGTTCTTTATGACCCTTTTATGTCCATTGACTCTAATTCTAACTGAACGTTCAGTCATTCCAATGTAGCATCTTTTGGAGCAGTCTGGATGTAATAGAGGAATGGCATAAACACCTGTTTCATTGGAAGGTGGGGTCTTGTCAGTGTTTCCCTTAAGCATGGTATGTAAAAGCGTCGGCGACCTGATGCCGACACTGAGATTCATCTTCTTCAGTGCGGTCTTGAGCTAATAATAACATTTGGTATGTAGGGAATTGAGCCCAAGTAGCTTAGTTGCGGCATAGAAATATCAGTACGACTGTTTCGGGTATTTTATGAAGCAGATATGTATGCCATTCCTTTACTATATCCGGGCGGCTCCAAGCGATGCTACATTGGAATGACTAAATGTTTATTTAGAATTAGAGCCAACGAACATAAAAGGGTCATAAAGATCGGCAAAGAAACCACAGCCCTATCCAGAAAAGTCAAGTTCAAGTCCGCTGCTCCAATGTGGGATAACGTAAAGAAATTAGATTCCTACTCCACTCCAAAATCTACTGCCATTCACTAAACTTTGGAGATCATAACAAACAGCGAGTCTTGCAATAATAGCGTCTCACTGGAGTTTCCATGATGTTGGAACCATTTTTTTTAATAGTGATTATATCTTTATTTTCCTTCAATGATTCATCGTTCTAAACGAGCATTACGCTTCGTGTCTTTGAAGAAATGTTTACGTTCGCATATCTCCGTTATCGTCAAGTCATCGCGTTCAAATTGTTGAAGCATTCTATTATTCAGTTTCCAGTTTGCTGTCTACCTTCTCTGAAAAATCCTGGTTGATATGCGAAAGCTTGGAAGTTTTGATTTCTATTCTACACCATGAAATTTCGGATATCTAGTACAGTTATACTATTTAAGTACAGTTGGTGTATAGTTCCTTTTTATTTAATTACAGTATAACGAAGTAAATTTCTCCGTCATTTCTGTCCGCGCCAGGATTCGAACCCGGATCCCCTCATTCCGGAATAAGTCACTCTACCAATTGACCTACGCGGACCGTTTATTCTGATTCCTATCTGCCTTTATGTCGTGTGCGTCCTTCTGGCAGGTACGTCACATCTCCTGGTACGTTACATCATCTCCCCCTTATTTTTTTATTTATTTATTTATTTTTTTTTTCGAAGTGCTGGAGAAGGGATTCTCTTATTTTTCCTATCTTGCGGTGTGGAAATAACGTCACACCATTGCGAAATTTTGAACGGTCGGATCATCCGGATAGTTCGGGCGCTATTATAACGAAGTAAATTTATCCGTCATTTTTATCCGCGCCATGATTCGAACCCGGGTCCCCTCATTCCAGAATAAGTTGCTCTACCAGTTGAGCTACGCGGACGTTTTATTCTGATTCCTATCTGCCTTTATGTCATGTGCGTCCTTCGGGCAGGTACGTCACATCTCCTCGTACGTTACAACAGGTCCTCTATAAAACTTGCTCAACTCTTCGTGATTCGCACGGACCCTACGTCGAGGCATTCTAGGAGTCAATGGAGGTTAATGCAACCGCAATCCGCTATCACCGTTGTCCCTGCTTGCGGGCTTTCCTTTTGACATAACTTCTTCAATGTGCGGTGCTCATGTTATGTGGCGGGCCACTCTTTATATGTCGATCCTTATTTTTTAAACATGTTTATATTCAGCCCTGAAAATGAGGATTTCACAAGGATCGAACCGTTTTTTTGGGGTGTTTCTTTTTTTTTTCGTAAAGAGCACATTTGTGATGACGGGACTGTGGGTGAAAGCATTATGTGGAGTGGTTTGCCGTCAGTTGCCTGTATGTTTTACTGCCGCAAACGACAATATGTAGCCTGCTGATCCATCCTACCAGACAAGATATCATTTGCATTAGAAATATAGATTTATCTATATAACAGCAACTCACTCAACGCAGAAGAGCTACTTAACAATAACGTTTTTGAATCTTAATTCATATGCTGCTTTAGAAATAAGGGTAGAAGTGTACGCAAATGCGTAAATAAAGCAAAATAAGATTACCAAATACGATGGATTGAATGGTAACAATGAGAATTCGTGTCATATTCTGTGCGTGAGTTATAGACTCTGAATTGAGTGAAATGTCAGCAAATGTATAAACCCTGTGTACCACGATGCTTTTGTAACATATCAAAGAGAAAAGGTATTGGAGGAATAACAAATGGAATTCAAGAATTTTTCGGTTTCAGACGATCAGTTACCTCATGAATGATTGATTTATAAAACTCCAATATGTGTTCCTACGTTACGTTCTCGTAACGATCGTTTGTTCTTCAAATGTTTTATTTCCCAGCCACGAGCCTAGAATGTTTACAAAATATTGCAAGAAAAATGATGAACTACTAATTGCCAATTATTGTTATTTTTATATATAATTTGTCTTTGGAAAAAATACTGAAACAAAATAAAAAACTAAGTAATTGTAATGTAACACATACCATGTCTCATTACAATATGGAATCTATACGAAATATTTTCATATAATATTCAAACTATTAACCAAATCCTTTTATGTGAAAATAAGACCATAAAATTATTCTGTACTGTTCATATGATGTCTCACATATAAATGTCGTACTTGATAGAGTAAATGATGGGTCAGTTAAAGTTATAACTCTGTTTCATTTAAACAAAGTAAAAAAGGCTACTAAATACTGTTGAAATCTTTTCAGGACACCCCGTTAACCAAGTGCATTAGTACGGTAAAGGTCCGGGTTCCAATTTCGGTGAGGCATGATTTTTCCCTTTGTTTACGTCCATGGATTTCACCCTTTCCTTTATCAAGTGGACATAAAATTAGGGACAGACGACTGCTGATATCCCATTGATTTACTCACGGTGGTCATGAAACCTTCAATGAAAAAAATATCTTCGGTCTAATATTCAAAACTAGCAAAGCTAAAATGTAACATATAGTAATAGCTGTTAAAGACAAAAATATTATTAAGTATGCGGATAACAATGTGATTTGCATATGTTATTATCATAAATGATTGAATAATTTCCTTTAAATACTCGACCAGAATTCGTGCGTTTTATTAAAATATTACTATTGGAATACCTACTGTAGAATTAATATTTTATATTCTTATACTTAATGATAATCGTTTATATTTTAATTTATAGCACGCGGAAAAACAAATAATTTTTCGTTTTCTACACTCATGCAAAATAAAATGAAATTGTAAGGTTTCTCGGAATGGCCAGAAAAAAATCACAATTAAATAAAAGG
Organism: Macrothele yani; assembly: GCA_039090855.1. NCBI lineage: Eukaryota > Metazoa > Arthropoda > Arachnida > Araneae > Macrothelidae > Macrothele > Macrothele yani. The sequence goes on from CM077021.1 coordinate 50,668,192, forward strand.
CGTAACGCTTGGTTTAGAAGACATCAATTTATTTTCCTGATCGTTTATTTGCTGGTAACTTTGCATCTCTCCATTGTGGAAAATTTTTCTTCTTTAATATGTGAAATTAAATAATGAAGTTTATGAGTTTATGGTTCCACTGATTAACTTAGAAGTGTTGTTATTCCGTCAAATTGTCTGAAATCATCTCTGTAACATCCCAGAAATTAAATAGTTGCAAACCTAAATTTCATTAAACAAAATTCTTGAACCCAAAAATAAGAGATTACCAATAAAGAATTCTTTATTTCGGGTTTAACTTCACAGGAATTGGAATTAATTATGTGTTTTTATTTTTTGTGGCTATATTTTTTAAACTAGCTTACAAATAAAATCACATTTTTCATAATCCAAATTGTTTTAACATATCTTGATTTATATCAAGACGAAGTTGACAAGCTGTTTAGAAAATCAGATCTACGTGGGTTTTTTTATTTTACAATTTCGAAAAACGTTTCTTAACTACGTCATTAACTTAGGTGTAATTTTTATAAAATGAGCTGCTTTTCTTTAATGTTGTCTGTCTCATTATAAGAAATTATGCAACAGTCGTTTTCACAAGGACGTAGAAACACGTTTTCATGCTTGTGATAAAAAAAGTAACGGTAATATACTATTTAGCTTGGCAAAATTATTTTTAACTTTACGACGAGAAACGGGTTACACCTCGTAAGATATTTAGATATAAACCCGTTAGATGCATAATATTCTGCATTACTCCATTTTAATGAGGTGCCAAGTCCTCATACAAATATGCATCATGAGGAAATCCTACTGAACTGGTACATTGGGATCTGCATTTGTAAATGGTTAAGTTCTCGAAGTGATCCTGAAGCTGACAGTATACTGTAATGCGATCAATATGGAAACAATATTTGATTTGCATCAAGGGTGTTTTTTTTTTGGTGTATTGAAGTAGCACCCAAAAAACTCTAAAAATATCCTATCATTTGAAATCTGCTAGCTGCTGCCTTGCAAGTACGTGTTAAAACAAACAACAAAACCTGAAAGTTGTCTATTGATAGTGCAAACACCAAAAAACCAAAAAACGCTGATAGTGCAAAAATCAACAAAAAAATCACTGATAATAGTTCAACCATCCAATACCAGGCAGAAAAATTGAATTAACCCGTATAACAATATTTTAGTATTCTCGATTATAATGACTGTACCATTAAATATTATGAATATAGCTCTTTCATGAAACAAATAACAATCACATAATTTTTCAACATAAATATGATGCGCAATGCTATCTTTCATATGAAGTGTACGTAATATATGGCATGCTCTACGGCTTCATTCTAAGACAAATGTCAACCCCTGTGAACCCGTACTAAATGGCAATTCTCACCATAACTTTAAAATAAGAATCCCAATTATGGGATATTCCACGACTTCACTTTATGACAACTGTCAGCTCCTATGAACCGTTGCTAAATGTCAAATATCACCATAACTGAATGAGAATCCCAAATGTCGGATGCTCCAGGGCTTCACTTTATGACGAATGTCAACCCCTGTGAACATGTACTAAATATCAAGCATCATCATAACATTAGAGTAAGAATGTCAAATATTTCGTCTTTTTTAGGTATGAAGGAACGAGCTGTTATGTTCAAATTAACCGTTTCCAGAAATACTTTTTTCTAAGTTGCAACATCTTAGAATAACGGCTGTTGACTGAGCCTCTTATGCTATGGCGTCGGTAAAAATGGTATGGCTAATGAATAATTTACACATTATGTTAAGTAAATGTTAATTTACCATATTTAAAAAAATCATCAGTATGATCGCATTCCTTAAAAACATCCATACCCGATTTAAATTCTTTCTGCATTTCATTCAGCAGGACGCCTTGGTATAAACATTTGTTAACATAATTTTCTCAATAATCTATTTCAAAATAATAATATATATTATTTTTGGAAGAGAAAACTGAACAAAAATCAATGAAATATGCGAAGTACAGTATCATTTAAAATGCTTTGCTAATCAGCTTTGCTAGATCATTTACAATGCTTTGCCAGTCTCTCAACTCTGATCCTTTTCTCACCTGACATCAAAAAAGTTAGTTTTAGATTTGCAGCATATACACATCATTGTTGTTTTGGTCTCAGTTGCTTCAATTTCCTTAAAATCCCTTGTTTTCCACGATAATTAATAAATACCTTCAAAATGTTTCACTGACTCAAATTCATTTGCACGATTATTTTGCATCGCCGAGAAGTATTACGCGTAGCAGGCGCGATTCGGATTACGGTCACTAGATCTGGCTTTTGGGGAAAATCGTATTTGTTAATCCTGTTCTCTTTAAGAAAGCTTCAAGTCATTATGGTTCTATCTTTCTGCGAAGAGGGTAGTAAGAAATTCTCGCTCTCACTTATGGTCAAATACATACCAAAGGTCAATAGCATATAAATTGAGTCAGGCAAGCTAAAAGTTATTTTATTTATCATCCAGCATGTGGAGCGTTCACAGAAAAACATGAAGCTCTACTTAGGTATTAGGAAGAGCTTCACACCCCAGAAGAATAGAGAAACGATCAGAAAAAACCTTTCCTACTGGGAAATGCTGGTTATTGTGAACACGAGATTTTGACAGGACGTAGTCATTCCTCGGTGATCAAGGCGTTAATCGATTGGCAAAGACTACTTCTTCTAATTTGCTTTTTAGCAACATTCTGAGATGTAAATCCATCTTCGGTATGCCATCTTGTGACTTCAAAGTACATGGGCGTGGCTAGTTCTTTCAAACACAAATTAAGTAGATCTCCTTCAAAATGTTCAAATGCAGTTAAATTTCCGATTGTTTAAACTTTTGGTATTATCGGCAAATACATAAAGATTTACATATAATACTTTAGAAATCATAAATTAAAGATATAAGGAATGTCTTATTGTCATATGTTCTTTCGTAGTTACGATCGGAAATAGCAGTCGGTAATAATTTACTTCACACAGAATCAAAACTATATTTAAATAAATTTGATATTCAAGTGTTTTACATTTTACGATGCAACATTACATTTCGAAATTAAAGTTAACGTGGGCTTCACGATTTTCCAAATTGGTAGCAATAACAAAACAAGAAACACATAGGTTACCTTCGTAAAGGCCCATTCTTTGAGTTCCCATGAAGAGAAGATTAGATACAGATTTGTTTGATATCTGTAATTGTAAGATAACTAAAAACTTTCATCCATATCGGCATGATAATCTCTACCAATGTTGAAAAGAAATTTTCTTCGCCTTAGAGGATGATGTTTTCTGCAGGAGAGAGTCGTTCGAGTATTTGTGCGCTGTATGAAGAAGAAGATGCGGGCGAATGCAGAGCAGTTTTGTAGAGCTTTCAAGAACCACGGGAAACACCTATTTCGACCAAAACATTGCGTCCCGAATTTCATATGGCTGTTTATCATATTCGTGTAAAATTTGACAAGCGCTTGATTTTTTCTGCCAACGTACGGCGTCCGGTCCTGAGGTGCAATGCTGAAACATAGTGGACTCAATAACATTTGAAAACTGGAATATCGTCCGGCGAATAGGCTTTTTCGCTTTTAGTAAGAAATGCACGCAAACAAATGTGATGACAGCGGAAAGAATGTTACAATACATAGCACTTGTTCACTGATGTGATGAATTCCTACTGTTTTACCATTGTTTGCCTGCATTCTTGCGAGAAATTGTGGGTGCGTTTACTTTAATTGACGGCATCATTAATGCGCAAAGTTATGTTACAATTATAAGTGAACATTTACATCGCCCGCTACAAACTTAGGCAAACCGGCAGCTGTTGTGTTTCAAAAGGTAATGCTCCCATTCATCAAGAGAAAAATTATTACCGATTAGGTTTTTGAACATTTCACTGGTGCCTTGTATACACATACCATATCAAGCTTTTGGATTTATTCCAATAGAACATGTATGACAATATGTGAGAAAGTTTCTGATGCACCCTTTTGTTCCTCCTATGAAAACCGCGGAATTGTTCCGGTATTTAATGGACGAAAGGTGCTAAATCACGTCTGTACAAATTTAGACATCGGCTGACTTTATGTGAAGTTAATACATTCCCTACTTGTCTCACGTAGTAGTCCAACGCTTTAATAGGGGTCTTCCACAGATGTTTCTATTTTAGTACATTACCTGCTGTTAAAAACAAACGTGGAAAAGTACTAGTTTTTACGCACAGACAACATCGTCACAACACGTAAAGGAGGAGGACCCTGGAAAAGAAGGAAATCATTTGAATTCATTGGGCATGACAATTAAATAATATTGACATACTTGTAAATTGTATATTAGGAATAGAAGCGGAAATAAATCAATGTATCTGTCTAACTGTTATTCGTGAAGAAATGCGGTAAAATCTAGTCACGTATACATCACATCACCAGAAATAAAAAATCACATCTGTTACCATCGTCGTTGCAGGAGTTACAATTTCATTAAGCGTATAGTGAAATATAAATTTAATTGGAGATTAGTTTTCTTTACTGAGAACAAAATGTATTTTACATATCTATTTCAAGAAAGAACTTCTTCCGATTACAGTAACTTTGCCACAATGTCTCGAAAAAGAATATCCGTTCTTTAATTTCAAAATTAAAATGTTCAGGGTAAATCGATGACTTTTTTCAAAAATTGTGAATGCGAAGCATTTCAAGGAAACGTGGTTATATGTATGGTTGTTACATGAACAACATTCATCAAAAATTCTTAAAGTTTGGAATTAGGAATCTGCACAGAAGTTTGCGTATTATTCTTATAATGACACTGCATAGAAACATATTTTAAAATAACGGTTTGTCAAACTTCGCTATTTCAATAACTCAAGCAGCCCCCGTATGATGAGCTTTTATCACCACAAACATCTTCAATTGCAGGTGAATCGACCAAGGATGCAGATATAGTTTTCTGTTAGCAGTTTGTTCTGCATATCGCACGATGGGTATTAGTGTCATGACGTACTTCCGACATTTCTTATTCCCTTCGTGTGCTAAAGAAGCGTTTTATTCGTATCTGCCCTGACTTCTTCCTTTTCTGGGTCTTCTTTGCCCGTCTTTTGCTCTGCTTTCTTATTTGTTTCAAGTCCTTCCTCAATCTCAAGCGCATCATTTCGAGGAGGGTTGTAATTCGAAGGTTTATTTTAAACTTTATAGCTTTCTTGAAAGACAAGTCCACTATGTCGGCGATTTTATCCTCTCTGTGGAAACTCATCCTCAGCTTGCACACAAACCTTAGCAATAGATCTGTAAGCACACGCGCGTCACAACCACTGCCTATGAAACACCCACTAAAAGTGTTGGTGTTGTTCAAGATTTCAGTTGAGGATTGTTGGTCCCGAATCACGTGACATGTGACTCATTCTGATTTCCGTTTCGTGTTTTAATCCGCTTTGGTTCCATGCTTTCTGGCAGGGAAGCTTTCCTATAGCTTACATGAATTAGGGGCCACACCTGTTTAGGAGATTATCTAAACTGTAAGCTTTACCTTCCTCAGCATTTCAAGGGACCTTTCGTACATATCACAGCTAGCGATATGCTGGAGAAAAGAGAATCGTTGGATAAATCGAAAGGAAAGTCAATCAGCTGAAACAAAGAATGTTCAAATAATTTCTGTAGGAGAAGAAAGTTTGCAACACCCCATTGGTATTATCTAAAACAATGGCTAGAGCATCGCTAATGCATTGGTATCAAAACGGTGAAACTCCTATTTTTGATAAATCAATACATTTCTCATTCCAACGGGAATATTCGTTGTGGCGCTCTAAAATTAGTAAGAAAGGACAATAAAAAAAATATAATTTCTTTCTGTAGTTAATTCAAGTTTTATCTTGCATTTTATAACATACACGATGCTTCTGATTTTAAATATTCCACAAATGATATTTGAAACACATTAACCTTTGAAAATATTTTTTTCTTTAGATTCTCAGCACGTCTTTTGCAGAAAGGTAAGAGCTCCTTGGTAAACTTTTGTTTTTACTACCGACTGGTGACACTATGTCTATATGGGGAAAATAGTGCACAACAAGGTTATCAAGGTAAGCGGAAACAAATGCATGATCATATCAATAGTGATTGTGGAATATTGGAAAATTTGAAACAAAAAACGCTTTCATAATACACCATTAAATAGAGAAATTTTAGAATTAAAAGGAATTTGGAAATATTGAATCAGCACGGTATAAGACTGAGAAAAATGCTGAAGAAAAAAATGAAGCGGATTTCCTGATGTTGTGTTAATATTAAGTTCAATATATCTATGTAAAGTAAAACGATAATCGCTGAAACTCTGAGTCTTGAGACTTCTGGAGAATTTGCTCCAGTAATCTTATTTTTAACACATGACTACGTCCTAAAAATACCGTTTTCACGGCTGGACTAATTCAAATTTTTCATATTTTAATGAGGAAGAAAAATCTCTTCTAGGAATGTGAATACCGGCGTAATGATAGTTTCCCATTTTAACTTTAAAATTCTTTCATTTTTCATGTGGCCGCAATATTTTACAAACGTATGCACAGAATACAATACTCCCAACTGAACAAGATTTGGCTTACAATGCAAACGCACTGCACTTGCATAAGGGACATTTCAGTATTTAGAATATTAAGATTTGCAAGTTTGCCTTATTGATATTTCTAAATATATTTTGAGAAAAATTATGGGCTAAGAAAATGCGTATTTCCCTATAATACAACCTGTAGGATACGTATCTTAGCTTTTAACTGAAAACATGGGATGACATTTACTGTAAGAAAGTATGTTTACTAGTACCGTACTTCAAATTCCCAAAAATCAGTTGCTGACTAAAAAGTTCGACTATTTGTCCAAAACGTTAAATTCTTATTGAAAATACGAATAGGTATGTTTAACCATAACGAAAAGGATATTTAAATTAGTTTTGATTTTGGAATATGCATTTAACGAACAATAAAAAATAGAATACAAGAAATCTGGATATATGCCACACACTTTAAAGTCATATTTCGGGAAAACCATTAACTACTCTACATATATTTGCTGAAATGATACATTCTCGCATTTATATCGATAAACAATATTCGTCTAAACAGTAAGTACACGTATGTGTGTTTTCACTTATTTACCGAAATATTAGGAATATGCAATCTGTGTATTCTGAAAAGTATTATACAAAAGAAATTAAAAGGAAATCGTATTCATAATTTGATGTACAACATTTTTCTGTTGTTATATTTCCAATTCTCAACGATGATTTAACAACATTAATGAAAATTCTGCTTATCCGTTTCTTTGTATTTTTGGTATTAAATCTAGTAGCATTCCAAAATTGTTTAGTGTACAAAAAGTTTAACTATACAGAGATTTAGTGTAATGTTTTTATATGTCATTGTTTTGCTTAAAATTAACTGATACGTATCCTACAGCCTTTTTAGAAAATACCAGCAGCACTGTTGTTCCTTTGTAAAATATTTGTACTGATATATTTGCAATTATGTGGAAATTTATTTGGACTCCATAGAATTAAAATTGCAGTTTTTCCTCCTATAGAAAAATTCTATATGATTCTTAATAATCATCCATAAATATCTCGGTACTTTCATCAGTAGATAAAAAAATAAATATTGACATTTTAATCACTCACGTTTTCAAAAGAACGAGATTGTTTCCAGTCACCCGATGTAGGGAGGAATATATTTGTGGTATAAAAATTTAGAACTTATTGTAGAACTGCCAAAGATGCGTGGGACAACAGTATAACAGCAAAAGCAGGAAAGAGATATCGTTCAAGACAAGAGTATAACAAAAAAAAACAGAAAAAAATACTGTTCAAGACAAGAATATAACAAGAAAAGCAGAAAGAAGATCAGGCACCAGACAGTCGGACAAGCCATATCTTTCATGCATTTATCAAGACATAACTGTGTAGTTTTACTTTGAGTAATAATTCTCAGTTTATTCGTAAAATTACGTATATGAACTGATGTCTACTGAAGTATTCAATTAATACCCTGCACATAATTTATTTATTATAATACCATAGATAAAGCATTGTAAAAAATTACTAATTTTGAGGTTAGGGTTATCATAGGATATATGTGTTGCTCGTGTATTAAAGCGCTTTTTAACTGTTAATGGTTCTCTCATGAGGCAGCACTTCACGAAAACCATTAACGTTTACTGAAATCTTACCTTTTTAAAACTATTTCTTCAAAGCTGAGTGACCTATATCGGCGACATCTTATTCTCTACTGAAATTCACCCTCAGTTTGTAAAGGAACCTTTGTAATTGATATGTGAACAATTGTACGCAGACCAGAAACACGGACTAATTCCATATACTGATTTTACGGTGTTATTCAATTTTTCGGATGGAATAGTACTTTAATGGCCCACAAAACATCTTTCTGAACTGCCGATTGAAGTTGAACTGCTCTGCTGAATTTTTTACGGGGCAACTAACTGTGAATTACAATAAGCTTTATTAAGAACTTGACAGTTTTAGGTATCCAACAATAGGCATAATAACGTATAAATAATTGTCGATAGAATTTGAACTGTTCTACTTAATTTTTTACGCGTCAACTAACTGGGAATTACAACAAAGTTGATTAAGAACCTGATAGTTTTAGGTATCCAACTGTAAGGCTTCATAACGTATAAATAATTGCCGTTTGAATTTAGATTTCCCTACTGAAGTTTTTACGCGTCAACGAAAACTGTTTACTCGTCACAGACGAGCAGCTGGCCGCATTTGTAGAGCCCTGGCTGTCACATTTCTTCCACTTACGAAATGCTTGTTACAATACGTGTTACTTCACAATTTGTACTGTTACGAATAATCGGACACTCCCTTTTTTACCCAGAAACGTCGCAACCATGGACCACACTTGGTTAATGATAAGTAGAAGGCCTGGTAATCATATACAGGCATGAAGGGTACAATTGGGCCGTACGACAAGGCTCTGTGATGTTCGACTGCCACAGGTATAGAATGTCATCTCAGGGACAAGTCACATCGGGAAATTTCTACCCACCTCCAGCTACCCCGTTCAACTGCAAGTGATGCAGTCGAAATGGTTAAGCGGAACAAAAGCGCACTCGCAAACTGGTTGGCTACGTAAAATAACAGAAAGGTAAGACCGAGGGCTGAAGCGAGTGGAGTGACGCAATCCTCGATTGCAACACTTACTAACGAGTTCTAAAAAGACTCTAGAATCGATTATAACATCTTAAGTGTTTGTTGAAGCCCGAAAAGAAAAGTTTTCCACAGCAGAACAGCTCACTCGCAGAACAAAAGATATTGTGCCTTTTAAGTGTGGTTGTAACCCAAACTTGTGGCTATCAGTTAAACTTTCGACAGTTCTGCGCTTCCAACTATTCCGAGGCAGTTCGGTAAAGACACTTTTGTTTACCAAAAATTCAGCAGGAATGGTATGATGAGACGGGTGTAGAAGAACTGGACTGGCTTGCGCATAACTTAATGTCCCTCCACGGAGCAACTTTGGGATGAATTGCGACGTAGGCTAAGAAACAGGCCGAATAACCGGCTGTCGGCGACTGCACATAACTAATGTTCTTATGGTGGATGCAATGCACTTCAAGCAGCAGAGTATCATGATCTAATTGAAAATGTTCCTAGCATAGTGGTTACTGTTGTAGCAGCAAAGATTAAACAGAGATTTATCGGTTGGATGTATCATATATTTATATATAATTTTGATTTGATTGACTTGTGCTGCCACCTGTTGTTTACCTGTGAGTTCACTTTCTTCTGTGATTGGTTTCCATAAATTTTAATATTTTGTTTTTGCAATTGAAAACATTATCATAGTGACTTATGTCCAGACTGGCCAGCTGTGTTTTTTAATACTGATAAACCTAAGTCTACAACTTCCTGAGACCCCAGAACAGGACATGGATTTCATTAAAACAGTACTGGCTGATATCAAGTTACAATTTAACTCAATTCCGGAGATCAAATTGGAATTATTGGAAATTAAACATTCTATTGGATTTATTAGTGCCAAATATGATGCCATCTTGAAGAAATGTAACGATTTGGAGCCAGCTAATACTAACTTTAAGAAGAAGCTCTCTCATTTAGAGAATTTGGATAATATTAGGGTACAGCAGATTTGTTTACTAAAAAATGAAACGAATGACTTATATCAGTAGTATGAATCCGGAAGGATATGCTTGGTTTGTAGTACTCATCGAAATCGAAACCGGATAACCCATTTCCTTTGAAAGAGACGTCATGATAATTAAGTGGTCTATTACTCCACGCTCCATGGTCAACTTTGCTGTAATGTGTAGGTTCTTAATCCTGTGCAAGTAAATTTATGGCTTATGGTCCCTGTCCCCACATGAAAATCGAAACGTTTACGTATAGGGTCCATACTTCGGGATTCATAATACAGTTTTGGGCGATCTGTTGTTACAGCAGTCTCCGAACTGCCTTCAGCTGAGGACAGCGATAAACAGATTGACGTTATTTTTGTTTACTTTGAGATGTTTCCACCCTACTTGAAACTGTTGGAGTTAGACACCAGATTTAAATGCTACTCATGGCTATACATTGGGTTGCTGTAAACGCATTCGAAACCCAGTTTATACATTCAAAGTTTCCACCGACTCCGTTGTTGGTATCGAAATATATAAAGACACTAGATTGAAACTTCCGATTTCGTCTCCGTCAGATGTACAGAATTTTCTTGCTCGTTTTGTGAACCTTTCGTTGATTTGATAAAGACGTATTTAGCTTGGGATTTTTTCGAATAGGTACGTATGTGTATCATCATGGTTCGTCGCTGCTATCGGTCAAAGGGTAGGTCCAGGCTTGGTACGTTTCACTCGCTCAAAGAGAGTTTTTCTTAATACCCTAATAGGTTCCAAGAAATCTTTGTCTCGTGCGAAAGCTTGAACTTTCGGCAATAAGAAATTTACGGGATTTGTCGAATGTTGTAAAAAGTTCAAACATGGGTACAGAAATCATCACCACTGAGCTTAAAGGGAAATAAAATTCCTGATTATCTTGACGTTGTGCTCAAAACAAATTGAGCATCTAGTTTGGATTTCCACGTGTATTGCAAACAAATCGAGCTATTCAACATCCTGCCTCCGTATTTACACTGCCCTAGAGAGTTTTAATTCGCTCTGCGTGGAGCATGGGTCCATAGAGCTGAAAATGTTTGTTAGCCCGACATCCTGAATATCTCAGAAATCCAGAATATCTGCATTAAGGATAAAAAAGCAGTATACAAAAAAAGGTTTTATGTAGAGAGGTTGCACAAAAATGTACAGAATGACATAACCTCTACTGTAGCAGAAAGAAGTAGAACGACAATGATAACCAGGATTCATCACGTATATCCCAGGCTTTACAGGCTTCACACATTTGTTGAAGGATTTCGTACGTAAGTATAGCATCACTGTACCTGTAAAATCGCCAAAGCCTTTATTACGCGTAATTAAAACTTCCAGGGATTCGATGTGCATTGCTAACGGAGGGAAAAGGATTGCAACGCACCGTAAAATGATGTGATTATTAACTCGTAATACTGCGCGCGATGTTCGCAGCGCTATTTTCAAAATTTCATCTTTATTTGTTATACTAAATTATCTGCATGTTAAATATGACATATAGTTTGAGAAAGCTTGAGAGCGGAGAGCGAAAGGTCTGCGAATAATATTATAAATAGTTTTACGCCGCTGAATAACGCGGATTTAAATTGTGGTAAAAGCGTGTGGCTCAGTAATATATGCAAAGGGACTTCACTGTTGCAATGATGTAATTCAGAATCACAACGTATGTCCACATAAAGCGCCGCTAAACTTTGTTTTCCGTTTTCTTTTTTTTTCTTTTTTATATTTCACTTGTGGGACAATTGCCCATAAAAAAACCCGAGTTTAGCAATATTTGTCACAATATTCAAATAAACTACGCCTGGCCAAGCCAGAGAAAGGAACAGTCATCAGTATTAACGCTTTGTCGGTGAAGAATTTGTATCTTACATAAACTATTTCCAAGAAGGCAAATCCTTTACACCAAGAACATTTTGATATACAGCGTAACTTTCAGGTTAGTATTTATTTCCTTTCATGGTCGGTGTTAAAAATCGCTCTGTTTTCTTCAGAAATGGCATTAACATTTGCAAGAAAAATGTTCTTTCCAATATTTTTAAGAGAGTGAAAAACAAGATGTGGTTAAACACTCTAGTCAAGAACATTAAAAATACAATCTGTATATCCGCTTGGGAGAACAACGATAGGTATTTAAAACCTCTATAGTGCTCAGCATAGGCGCCGCCTTGAAAAATTATTGGGGGTTCCGGAAATTTTTATTCGAATCCCTAATGCATTTTTCAAAGTATTTGAGTCTAATTAAAATTTCGTTTAGTCAGATTATCTGGCACAATAAGAGGCCTGAAATTCTAAAATGAAGCAAGTTATACATAATTAGTTACAGATTTTTTTTCTCTAAAAAGGTACTTATTTCATTTATTTTGCTTTTGTTGTCGCAACATTATTATATACAATACACATATATTGAATTTCTAACTCAATTGTTTTATAAAAGCAGCTAAATTATGAAAAATTAACTTTACATTTTTTTAACAATTTGAAAAAGCCAACAAATGTTTTCTTTAAATGATTTCTGAGTTAAAATAGGAGATTAGAAGGGAGAGTACATGGCATCAGCCGCGCATGCCCAGCGTCTCCGTGGGCTCTACTTCGTATCAGCTGTGTATGAACAGTACGCCCAACTTTTTTTTTGATTAGAGGCTTAACGACAATTGTGAGCAACTCAATGGGCTATAAGCAGTCGCCCGTCCGTAATTTAAGGTCACTGGCTCCAGGAAAGTGAGAGAGCCAGTGAACACAGGATCCATACCTCACCGGGATTCGAACCCGTATCCCTTTCGGACGAAAGATCAAAAGCCATCGCTTCGACCACTGAGCCACCGGGGCGGCCCCAACTTTGGCAGCTTCTGTACTTTTCTATGGGGAAATCGTTGACTTTGAAGAGGTTTTAGAGGCACTTGTACAGCATGTACAGTCAGGAAAAATTAGACTGAAATATACATGCACATATTTAAAAATTTGCAAAAAGTTACAGAAATACTTATTAGTATTTTCTTAAAAGTTAAAAAAATTATGCTTCGTCGAACGGAAGTGCATATAGCGTATTAAATAATCACGGTCTTACTAAATCTGTGGCAACTTTGTTGACCTTCGGGGGCTGCTGCAGAGAGTAAAAGACTGTCTCTATCAGCCTGTGCTCCAGCACAGGTCTTCAGTAAGTGACATCACGTCGATGAACCCTACCCACCCGGAGGGAGCAAGAAACCAGATGATCAGATTTGGCTTCACCAGCGGCTGCTGATGCAATCTCCTTTATCTTCTAACCTCTTTGGTCCCCGACTGCCCGAAAATAGGATGGGTCAACAGACTGTACAACATATTCGCGTCTTTATCACTATCACCACGAAGAGGTTCTCATCTCTGAACGTAGAACTGGATTTCCTTATTTAGGGGGAATCCAGACAAACCGAATATTTTTCTTTTATAAAGAAGGCAGTTTTAAATGCTCTTAAACAACGGTACTTGAGGTACTGTTTGTCGCATCAAATTTAATGTGAACGAACAAACACTAATTATTTTTTGAGGCGCAACAAACAGTCTGAAGGATAAATTTCTATACACACTTTCTATATATACTAAACGGGGAATTAATAATAAAAAAGTTGAAAAATTGATAACGAAAAACAAAATTTATGCACAAATGCGTACATGCATTTTTTCACACGAAATACCCGCAAAAATATTATGGGTTCGAGGTACCCACAACAAAATCATCCGGGATTCAAAAGTGTCTCGAACCCACAAAGTCGTTGTCTATGGTGCTCAACTTTTGCGTGGTTCAGGCTCAGAGAAATTGAATTTGAAGTAATGAAAGGAATAGTGTCTTCCCTCCATTGAAATTTCTCAATATCATTACGTAATATTTTCATTTTCTGTACAAATACAAGGGCTACAAAATCGTCGCCTTTATTTCTGCTCAAATGCCATAAATTGCGTTTTCTGCTGTCAGAACGAAAACCCCGAAATTTTCAAAATAATGAATCCGTTGGTATCACTCTCTTTCAACGGATCAATACTTATATATGTATAAAACGTTTGAGTAACCACACCGTATTGCAACATTGCATAGTATAATTCAATTGAAAATGTTTTTATTAACATTCAAACACATTCGTTTACTGTGAATTAATGTCAAATTATACTTGCAGTATATTACAAAAATAAGAGTTATTTACAAGATTTCAAACTACATCTGTGGACAATTGGATATTGTTTTTTCATCCATTGCTTTAAGCGAATTTCAATTCGCTCAACTTCGAAACTGCTGAACGTTTGCATGTTGACGGTTTTGAAAAGTTCCTTTCTTAACTGTAACTATGAACCAATTCTTCGTGTCCTCATACAACTACTATGTCGCATTACCAGAAAAATCAAAGCCATTCTCTCACTCTGCATGAGGGCAGGACAAAGACATAAGAAAATTAATATGCATGTATCCTTTAATTAGTGAAATATGTGAGTTAGTTTTCTGTGGATCAAAGCTGCAAGAACCATGATTTTTAGCGTCTCGTATAACATTTCTTCATTTAAATTTGTGTGAAAAGTAACAACAGTCCATACATTTCGTGAGGATTGTGAAGAAACTTTTATAACTGCTGGAAGGTTTGCAAACACAACGCTTCCTCTGATTTAATAAGAAATTTCTATTGTTTCCAGATATTTGAAATAACTAATCTCTTTATTGTTTTTCGTTCCCATTTCACTTATAGTCGTTGCTCATCCCAAGGGTTTTACTTTCACTGTCAGTGTTTTAATACTTGCACAGTCACTTAACTCTATTCCTTATCAGTAACCGCAAAGGTTATCCATTCCGTATTGTAAATGTTTCTAGAAAGTCTACAAAATCATAATTCGATTGAAAAGAAGCCACTGCTACTGTAACGTTGCTTTTTAAATTGCAAACCAGTTTGGAAAAGCCCTGTCTTTAAGTAAAGCAACAGAAGCTAAAAGGGTGACTTTTTCAAACAAATTGTACAGACAGACCATTTCTTTTTTTTTTTTTTTTTTTTTTTGCTATTGAAATTAATTCGCACTAAATCCTCCAGTGAAAATTCAAGTAATTATTATAAAATTTTATTATTTTCATCTGATTTTCTTAAGTACCCTAAAAGAACAATTTCTTATGCACGTGTTACCAGCTCAGAGATACCTGCTGCCTCATTAATGAAACCGGAAGGAACCCATACCGACCATAACAACTTAGATACGCACTTCTTGCTCACAGTAAATGTTATGAGAGATAAACACGGTGTCCTGTGTGTGTTAGATTATGGGCAGAATGTCAGGCCGTGAAACAAGTGACACAGGCGACTGAAGAAGTTTTGGAATTAGAGATGTGTAAGTGTGCAACAGAGCTATATGAAAACTAGCGAATCCGGAGAGCCCGAAAAAATTATACTACCGAATGAACGTTTGACGTTTGATGTGAGCTCTTCATTCCCAGAATGTTGATATTAAAATTTGCAACGATAGTGAAACATGTAACTTTATATTAATGGAGTAACATCTGTGGAAAATTAAGCGTACAACGACACGACGGGAAAATGATGGCAAATAACATCCTAAGGTAACCTTGTTAACAGCAGGTTGTCGGACTATGATGTTTTAATGGGTCCAGAAGCATCGCCATTTTACGGTGAAACATCGGTCACATTCAACTTGATGCTGCGCATTGGTTTTCCAACTCTATATTCCAACGGTATGGTGCACGCATCTGCCGCATGCCCTGCGTTTCCGTGGGCTCTACTTCGTATCAGCTGTGTATGAATAGTACGCCCAACTTTTTTTATTGGAGGCTTAATGACCATTGTGAGTCACTCAATGGGCTATAAACAGTTGCCCGTCCCTAATTTAGGGTCAGTGGCTCCAGTGAAGGGAGAGAGCCAGTGAACACAGAATCCATGCCTAACCGGGATTCGAACCCATACCCCTTTCGGACGAAAGATCAGAGGCCATGATCTAGACCACTGAGCCACCGGGGCGGCCCCAACTTTGGCAGCTTCTGTACTTTTCTATGGTGAAACCGTTGACTTTGAAGAGGTTTTAGAGGCAATTGTACAGCATGTACAGTCAGGAAAAATTAGACCGAAATACACATGCACATAACTAAAAATTTGCAAAAAGTTACAGAAATACTGTTTAGTATTTTCCTAAAAATTAAACAAAATTATGCTTCGTCGAACGGAAGTGCATATTGCGTATTAAATAATCACGGTCTTACTAAATCCGTGGGAGCTTTGTTGACCTTCTGGGGCTGCTGCAGAGAGTAAAAGACTGTCTCTATCAGCCTGTGCTCCAGCACAGGTCTTCAATAAGTGACATCACGTCGATGAACCCTACCCACCCGGAGGGTGCAAGAAACCAGATGATCAGATTTGGCTTCACCAGCGGCTGTTAATGCAATCTCCTAGATCTTCTAACCTCTTTGGTCCCCGACTGCCCGAAAATAGGATGGGTCAACAGACTGTACAACATATTTGCGTCTTTATCACTATGACCTCGAATAGGTTCTCATCTCCGAACGTAGCGCTGGATTTCCTTATTTAGTGGGAATCCAGACAAACCGAAGATTTTTCTTTTATAAAGGAGGCAGTTTTAAATGCTCTTAAACAACGGTACTTGAGGTACTGTTTGTCGCATCAAATTTAATGAGAACGAACAAACACTAATTATTTTTTGAGGCGCAATAAACAGTCTGAAGGGTAAATTTCTATACACACTTTCTATATATACTAAACGGGGAATTAATAATAAAAAAGTTTAAAAATTGATAACGAAAAACAAAATTTATGCACAAATGCGTACATGCTTTTTTTCCCACGAAATACGCGCATAAATATTATGGGTTCGAGGTACCCACAACAAAATCATCCGGGATTCAAAAAGTGTCTCGAACCCACAAAGTCGTTGTCTATGGTGCTCAACTTTTGCGTGGTTCAGGCTCAGAGAAATTGAATTTGAAGTAATGAAAGGAATAGTGTCTTCCCTCCATTAAAATTTCTCAATATTATTACGTAATATTTTCATTTTCTGTACAAATACAAGGGCTACAAAATCGTCGCCTTTATTTCTGCTCAAATGCCATAAATTGCGTTTTCTGCTGTCAGAACGAAAACCCCGAAATTTTCAAAATAATGAATCCGTTGGTATCGCTCTCTTTCAACGGATTAATACTTATATATGTATAAAAAGTTTGAGTAACCACACCGTATTGCAACATTGCATAGTATAATTCAATTGAAAATGTTTTTATTAACATTCAAACACATTTGTTTACTGTGAATTAATGTCAAATTATACTTGCAGTATATTATAAAAATAAGAGTTATTTACAAGATTTCAAACTACATCTGTGGACAATTGGATACTGTTATTTCATCCATTGCTTTAAGCGAATTTTAATTCGCTCAACTTCAAAACTGCTGAACGTTTGCATGTTGACGGTTTTGAAAAGTTCCTTTCTTAACTGTATCTATGAACCAATTCTTCGTGTCCTCATACAACTACTATGTCGCATTACCAGAAAAATCAAAGCCATTCTCTTACTCTGCATGAGGGCAGGACAATGACATAAGAAAATTAATATGAATGTATCCTTTAATTAGTGAAATATGTGAGTTCAGTTTTCTGTGGATCTGCAAGAACCATGATTTTTAGCATCTCGTATAACATTTCTTCATTTAAATTTGTGTGAAAAGTAACAACAGTCCATACATTTCGTGAGGATTGTTAAGAAACTTTTATAACTGCTGGAAAGTTTGCAAACACAACGCTTCCTCTGATTTAATAAGAAATGTCTATTTTTTCCAGATATTTGAAGTAACTAATCTCTTTATTGTTTTTCGTTCCCATTTCACTTATAGTCGTTGCTCATCCCAAGGGTTTTACTTTCACTGTCAGTGTTTTAATACTTGCACAGTCACTTAACTCTATTCCTTATCAGTAACCGCAAAGGTTATCCATTCCGTATTGTAAATGTTTCTAGAAAGTCTACAAAATCATAATTCGATTGAAAAGAAGCCACTGCTACTGTAACGTTGCTTTTTAAATTGCAAACCAGTTTGGAAAAGCCCTGTCTTTAAGTAAAGCAACAGAAGCTAAAAGGGTGACTTTTTCAAACAAATTGTACAGACAGAGCATTTCTTTTTCTTGCTGTTGAAATATATTCGCACTTAATCCTGCTGTGAAAATTCAAGTAATTAATATAAATTGTTATTATTTTCATCTGATTTTCTTAAGTACCCTCAAAGAACAATTTCTTATGCTCGCATTACCAGTTCGGAGATACCTGCCTTACACTCCTTCATTAATGAAACCTGAAGGAACCCATACTGACCATAACAACTCAGATACGCACTTCTTCCGCACAGTAATTATTATGAGAGATAAACACGGTGACGTGTGTGTGTTAGATTATGGGCAGAATGTCAGACTGTGAAACAAGTGACACAGGCGACTGTAGAAATTTTGGATTTAGAGATGTGCAAGTGTGGAACAGAGCTGCATGAAAACTAGCGAATCCGGAATGCCCGAGAAAATTATACCTGCGAAAGAACGTTTGACATTTGATGTGACCTCTTAATTCCCAGAATGTTGAATTTAAAATTTGCAACGATAGTGAAACATGTAACCTTACATTAATGGAATAACATATGTGTTAAATTCAGCGTACAACGACACGATGGGAAAATGATAGCAGATAACATCCCAAGGTACCCTTGTTAACAGCAGGTTGTCGGTCTATGATGTTTTAATTAGTCAAGAAGCATCGCCATTTTACGGTGAAACATCGGTCACATTCAACTTGATGCTGCGCATAGGTGTTCCAACTCTATTCCAACGGTATGGTGCACGTCCGGTGCAGACTACACGAAGTCAAGTATTGGAAACGAGAAATAGAGTTTTTTCCAACTGATGAAAATATAGCGGTATTTTAGGGCGTGTAAGAATTGTAACGTTTGTTTAGATTCATCCTTTGGGCCATCGGTCATCGCACACTCTTATGGCGGTCATTTACACATCTCAGTGGGTTGCCATTTCCTAGAGCACGATTTCTTATTTCAACAAGGAATGCTAAATTTACCGTGACTTTGCAACAATTGAGCAACTCATATTATCTCAGAGTTATTGGGACGGAGTCGAATGGATGAGTGGTGTTCGATATCTACAAACCACGGCCTTTTCCCTAGGAACACCACTCGTTGTTCTGCAGCCATGAAGAGCAATAACACTCAAACTCTTCCAATACCTGGTAAAGTCATGCTACGATGTGTGTTTTTCTTGATAGGGCAGTATTTCAATCCACATGGTGCTTGACGAGTGCCTATTATATACCCCTGTTCAGTGTCCATTCTTTCAATATAACAATAACAGGTACGTTCCTCTTCTTTATTAACCAAAAAGACCTTGAACTGGTATCTTGAAATGCCACTCTGTAACATCCACAGTGAAACCCACAATATTGTAAAATGATATTCTAAAAAAAAATATGTATGTTGACAAATGATTTCAGAAGGGGTTAAAAGAAGCATAATCGACTATGCGATATTTCTTGGAACTTTTCGCACTTTTGATTGTTTTAATCAACTATTCCAGTTCGTTTACATATCACACAAAAAATACCTATATTTTCGTATCTTTCAATCTTTACTTATTGAAGAAAAGCATACCTATATGTTTCCTTCTTACCTACGAAGCTATTATATCGATAGATTTTTGAGGAAACATAACTAGCTTGGAAATACTTTTACCTGGAAAGATATATGACCGGGTACACATCTGTTACCGACTTGCTTTCCGTTCAACTGTTTTGGAAAAAAAGCGTAATTTCTGTGTCATTATTTTGCAATATGTTCCATCTGTGAACCCTGAATTAGAGGTGGAGAACTATCAATAGTTATGACTATCGATATTTTTCAATAGTCAAAAAATAACAATCGATTACTATCGATAGTGTGTTTGCAAAGTTTCTCGGGAGAAAATATGTTTTCCGGGATGAAGAATTATTCGTAACAAGAATTTTCCTAACTTTTCCATATTGTAGAAGAGCTAAGCTCCGATAAACTTTGAAAATACCCTTTCTTATTATTGGGGGGGGTGGCGTTTAAAGACCACCGTGAGCAATTCGATGTGCTGAAACTATTCGTCCGTTCTTGATTAAGTGGCCCTGGTTTCATGGAAGGGGTAAAGAAGCCAGTGCTGTAGGACAAACAAAACCACATTATTTACTCCTCACAGGAATCGAATCCGGAACCATCTTGGACGAATGGTCCAAAATCAGCGCTTAGACCACTGCGCTACATAGGCCGGGAATCCAGGTTTTGAAGACATCCTCCCAAAGTGAGTGATACAAAGTCCACAAAAAAATGTTTTACCTGAAGAAAGAGGTAATACATGGCTCCTTAATTCTTGTTTTGTGTTTTATTGTATGATTTTTTATGTTTCCGTTAATAAAAGCTAAAGAAGAAAATTCTGCAGTTTTGTATACGAAAATAGTTTTTTCTATGATGTTTAGGAAAATCGTGGCAATAATCCATTAAAACTGAAAAAAATAAATAATGTTTTGAGTGGGGCTGTTCCTCAGTTGTGTTTCTCTGGGATCATTTAAAACTACAGCGGCTGAATGCTGTCGTTTTAAATTATTCCAAAAATTTGACGTATTGTCCGACGTTTTGCAGTTTTTTCCGCAACGCCTACATTTTGCGTAGACCTTATCCTAACCAAAAGAAAATTAACGTTGCACAAAAGATATTTTACGTTTACCTATTATTACTGATTACTTACTTTCAACAAATAACTGTTTCAGCACCTGACGCACCTTTAAACTCCCAGTACAAACAACAAGAACAGTGCTTCTGGCTTCGTCTTTATCTGACTGAAACATACACTTTTGCTTTAAGCTTGACTTAACATGAAGAACAAGAGTGTGCAAAAATCGCATACCCTCACCGTTTACTCTATTGATTAGTGTCATCATGTATCAATACGGCTGGGCTCGATGTTTTCGACACCAGTATAAATATGGTGAAAATGAGCATTCCAATCATCAAAGCAATCGGTGGAAGCAGAAGAGTTTACACCATCGCGATTTACACTTACAGCATTGAAAAACGTAAAACTATCGATGTACTGAGTTGAACAAAACTATCGATGATTTCAATAGTGCCATCGATAGTACCTCCACGTCTACCCTGAATCACTGCAATTACAAGTCAAAAATATATTTCCTCAGCAAATGTGCAAGATTGAAAACTAAGATATAAGATTTTAACACTTTTCACAAATAATCTAGCAGTTGTTTTTATAATTCAGACTCGCTTTGCATTTCAACAAAGGTCTCCGATATCATTGCTTCTAAAACCATGACTGAAACAAATATTTACCCAGTGTGAGGCATTGCACAAACAAAATCATATCTCTCATTTTTTTTATTTCAAATACAGAACAGTTTTCAAGCTAGGTAGCAAAATCTTTCGGCAGCTCAAATTTGAATTCTGGAGATATCTCATTTTGATTGAATAGAACCCGAACTATATTTAGTGTATTTTAAAATTGTCTAAAATAAAAAAAATTCCCTTTGTTAAAATATCAAATTAATGTAGCACACATGCTAAAGTGTGGCAACGATATGATTCCACGTGTTGCTACTTCAAATTTTAAAAAGGTAGGCCCCTTTTCCGATATACCTACTGAAAGTGAGTCTGTCTAGAAAATCGCCATGTTTTCTTCTCGTATTCGGAAATACACTATATACCAACAAGTAATTGGACACCCCTGCAATCGACGATATCTGCGGTCCTGATACACGTCACGGCCGCCGCAGTTAAATATCGTGTGGGAAACAACAATGCAACCAGTCGCAGGCAAGATGCCACGCAGTTCGGAGCTCTCTGCTTTCGAGAAAGGTGTAATCGTCGGGTATCACAGAAATGGCCGATCCATACGTGACATATCCAGCGAGTTGAAGTACCCAAAATCGACAGTGGCCTACGTAATCGGCAAGTGGAAGATGAGAGGTGACTGTCGGAATGTGCCCTGACCCGGCAGACGCACAAAACTGGGAGTTAGAGACCGACGGGTGCTGGCCAGAGAAATTCGAAAGAACCGCATCAAATCGATGGGCCACATTCGCGAGGAGTTTTAACAGGAATTAGGGAGTGTTCTTTCGATGAATACCATCCGTAAGGAAGCCCATCTGCTCGGTTATCATAGACGTGCTGCCGCCCACAAACCTTTGATCACCAAGTCCAATAGCGATGCTCGGCTAACGTGGTACGAAGAACGTCGACAGTGGACCGTTGAACAGTGGAAACAGGTTGTCTGGAGCGATGAATCAAGGTTCACCCTCTACCGTTTGGATGGCAGGGTCTGTGTTTGGCGTCTGCCTGGAAAACGCCACCTGACGGAATGTATTGTGCCAACTGTGAAGTTCGGCGGCGATGGAATTATGCTATGGGGGTGTTTCTCCTGGTATGGCACAGGATCCTGGGTCGCACATCCTGGTAGACTCAACGCCGAGACTTACTGCACCATTTCGGATGACCATGTGCTTCCTACGTTGTGGCAGTTTTACGGGTTGGACCCATGTTACTTTCAGGATGACATTGCCACCTGTCATGGTGCGAGGTCCACCATGGCTTGGTATGGTGACAATGGGGTTAATCGAATGGACTGGCCTGCACAGAGCCCGGACCTTAACCCTATCGAGCACCTGTGGGACGAGTCGGAGCGTCGACCGACTAAAGGGTTGCCCCCACCGTCCGAAAAAGGTGAAGGAACTGACCTGTCTTCTCCAAGCCCAGTGGAAAAAAATTCCGCTAGCCGACGTACAACGCCTGGTTGAGAGTATGCCCCGGAGTGTCGCAGCTGTAATCGCCGCTCGTGGAAGCTCCGCCAACAATTGAAGATGAATAAACTTCGTTTTCCTTTGCTATCACAGGGGTCCAATTACTTGTTGGAAGATAGTGTATCTTTTAATGACGCAATATGTACGAGCAAATGAAGACTTAGGGCTACTTGTTTGATAGAATCGTTTCCATTTCATTAGGCAACTTTTCATGTGAATGGAAAAATGAAAGAACACAATTTTTGCTTTTCAAGCCCAAACAGCCCTAGCTAAAAGCTAATACATGAGTATCCAATTAAATATTCATGGTGTTTCATCGAAGAGGAGCCACCGATCCATTCTTCTTTGGGAAATTCAACGTTACACGAATTTTGTATACGAGCATGTGAAACGTCCTCATTCACAATTCGATGTTGATATTGTTGCTTGATAAATGTTTCAGGATGGTGGCGCGCCGCTGCATTTATTTTTCAAGTATATCATAAATTGCAACTCCAGCTGCACATTTGATTGCGGGTGTGGACCTACTTCTAAGCTTCTACCGCTATAGGGCTTACTAGCTGTGGATTGGTGATTATATGTATGTGTTAAGGATTCTGGCTGGCTACGTGCATCCGATGTCCAACAGAATTTTTAAGGTTCAAACGTGGGTTCAAACCACGCTGCATGTAAATAAAGATCTACTGGACGTGATCTGAACTAGCATTGCGGTATACCCCGTAACACCAAGGCAGCACATATTGAACACAGGTAAAATAAATATTTATGTACTTCAGTATACTGTGTGCTACAATTTCAAACAGGAAATATAATACGAGCAGAGGGATAAATTTGTTGCCGGGATTTGTAATTAAACTGCATACATGTGGCTGTGGTTTTATTTCCTGCTATCGTAGGATGGAAATTTAAGACTTACTGTTAATTATAATCCATTTGCAAAAGCAATAATTACTTCTATTAATCGTGTAAAAAAAACAGAAGCTGGTTGTTCAAGATACCAATGATAACATTTTGATAACTTTTTCTTTAACATATATGGGCTTAATCCCATTTTACGGAAAGGTGCAAATCAACTCCCATAATCGCACTCTTTTGTCCTTCAAATTTAATGTTTAAATCCATGTTTCAGAACTGTTACTGGAAGAAACGGATGAATGCTCTTTCGTCTCTTATCATTACGCCATACATGTGGAAAATTCGAAATTTAAACCGCGTTAAGACCCAAAAGTATTAAATGAAACTATATAATCAAAATTAATATCGTTATAGGTAAACGAGAAGAAATTTTGAATAAAATGTATTTTAAATAAAGTAAGAAGGAGTACTTTATTATAACTTTCCTTCGAGAAACACCTCAACGAATCGAATGATGCGCTTATCGTTGAATCTATAGGAAATTTATACATAGCAATGGCAAATTTTCGTATAAGAAATATAATAATTTTTCAGAGAGGAGTAGTCAGACCAAAAGTTTTCAAGTGCGGAATGTTCTGAAAATAGATAGCAACGCCTTCTATCAAATATAAATTGAGATGGTCATGCACTTTCCAACTTGTAGCCTGAAATATTGTACTTTTGCTTAGCTACCGTACAACAATTTGAGAATATTTGAGAAAGTATCTAGCAAAAGCACAAGTGTCGGGAAACTCTGGCCACCATCTGGTAGTGATGGGTAACTGCTGACTGAAACCTGCCGGCCACGGAATGGTAGCAGTCATTTGGTGGTAGCGCCATCAGTTGTCAGGTATTCATAGTTCTGCAGCATGGCGTGAATTACAGGCCTTCAAACAAGTGCTACTAGATTTTCGAGCTGGCAACCGAAGCAACTCCAACACGAGGTGGAAGCAATGGGACTGCGCATGCGTAGAAGTAATGCATGGTGTGTCACTTGTCGTACCAGTTAGTTGAAAACGACGTTATCGCGATCGGGTTATTTTATTGGATGTTCAGAAAAATAAAAGCCATATGTAGAAAGGCGAATTAATTTCCTAAACAAATGCCACGTCGACGAAGAATAAGTCAGAACAAAATTATATAAATCATCATTAATAAACTGTAAAAAATAGTCAATTACTCTCATGTATTTATACAAACTCACTTTAAAGTAAAGTTCCTGCACTTACATACAAAGAATCGAGAATACAGACAGCCATGAAACACACCCATTCCTTTCTCATGAATAACAAGAAATAATGTTTGTGTAATCTGTCGTTTTAGCATAATCTTTCGTTTCAAACAAAAGTCCCAGAAAGACTTTAAAAAAATAGTTATGCTAGAACAAAATAACAAAAATACTCGTGCAAAATTTATGAATTATTTGATAAAGTTTGTTTATATGGATATAATGGGCCTTCAAGCAAGTGCAATATTACTGATACAATGGGCCTTTAAGCAAGTGGGATATCCATGGGTTGAATACAAAAGTTTGGAGGAATTCGCTGCTAAAAATAACAACAAATAAATAAAACACATTTCCTCTTTAGAACAAATGTAGCTTTAGACCGCGGAAAGAAAAGATACAACGTCAAGATTGTAGTAGAATGTGACATGAACAGATAAATATATTGATTAAACAATCGCATTTCAAGACCACAAGGATATCAAAAAACTTTGGAGAGCGTCTTTAATTTGGTGCACTCGTCGAAAATGAGTGAATTACTCTTAAGGTTAATAAAAATAATCTTTACGTTGAAAAAATAATTTTTGAATTATATGAAACGGACATTTATGAAAAATACCTTGCAATATTGTAAAATTAAAAAGAGAACCCTTTGTTTCACATCGCACAGGAAAGAAATATCCCTTCAAATCCTGGCTCGTGCGTGGCAAACCATTGTAGTGGGTAAAGACTCCGTTAACCCTGAACGTTGCTGGTTTGCTGCCAGCCAGATCCAAACCTGCGTTTTTCTGCACCTGCTGAGAAACTTTCCCTAGCGACATGCCGTAATTCAGAAGTTTTGTTAGGAAGAAACAAAAAGTAGTTTTGCATTTGGGAAACTGCTGTTATCTTTTTCTGTGGCTACTACTGGGAAATTGGCGGGCCACATTTCGCTAGCCATCATTAATAGCATGTGATTACCGGACCGAATAATGGCCGTTTGGGGCAACCACTGCATGTTATGGATAACTGATTACCCTGTTCTAGCATATGGCAACAGATGGGAGTTCCACCTATTGACTAGCTACTCGCCTGAACTGCTGGCCCATGTGCTGGGTGCCGGGACATTTTATTGACGGTTAGGCAGCGGCTCAGAATGTACAACATTGCTCAAGGAAAAATCAGAATTGTGAGATACTCCATAAATCAAAACACGTCCAATGAGACAAGCACATAATATTAATTTTGCGGGGCACACTATTGTCCTCTTCATAAAATTTACTTTAAGATTTTTTTATGTCAATGGAAATAACATGCTATTAAGTTTTTAAAATTGATCGTTAACACTTTGATTTGAGCTAAAATATGAAGAGAAAACGCAGCGCTTTATTTAAATTTCTTATGACCATTACATCTTAGCAGGCACTATGAGATGTAAACTGGCACCATGGGGATTCATACATTTTACATGTAGTGTACCTTAAAAATGTAAATATAAAGCGAATTTTATAAATTGATGGAACAGTAAAATGTCACGAATAGCTTGGCACAAATTTCCCTGAAATTCTTGTTCCAAACTTATACCATGGTACAAGTTCATGACAGGTTGTACGTTAAATCTGGAACAATTACCGTAGACGAACACCAAACCATCTTCTGAAAAATTACCGTAGGATTCAAATTTTTTTAACTTCATCTTTTGACCTGCAGCCATGGCAGTAAACATTCGTTTGCTGAGATGTCAGATGATTTTTATTTGTCCATTTGATCAAAACTACATGGCAGGAATTAAAGACAGAACCGTAGTTAGTATATGGCCAGTGTATCCCGTGCCATATGCAAAAATTTAATATAAAAGACACAGCAGGTTTAATATTTTTTAAGAAATGGGAATGAATGGTATTCTGAACAAACATAGTGAAATAGTCAAATTTATATATTAAACATCAAAAGGAGCATAATTTTTTTTTGAAAGATTTAAAAAAAATATTATCGATAAATACTCTTTACTTTTTTGAGCCTTAATACCTACTCTGTAATTTCATAATTTACCGTACATACATTCATCATTCAAATAACAAAATATAATAAAACAAACTCTATTCAACGGATGTACCTTGGTAAATCAACAAAGACCTCAATCATGTAATATCAACGAATTTCTTAATCATGTATCACCAAAAAGATTCTCAGCCTCACCTTCTTTTCTTTCATATATTTCATATAGGTTCTTAATCATGTATCCCTAATAAGATCATCAGCCTCACCTTATATGCCTCAGATAGCCCTTCCATTATGACAAAAATATAATTTGGCATAATGGAAGGGCAAACTGAGGTATGAGCCCATGCAACGTTGCAGGTCTATATCTTCGGTATTTACGAAATTACAGTGGTTTTAACTTTGCGATTTCGACAATTTTTTTCACTATCTTCATAATTATCACATTAAATATTCAGATGCATCTTTAAAATGTTACGGTGTATTTGAAAAGGAGTTGGAGAGATACTTCAGATGAAACATTAGGTGCCTATTGTATGAAAAATAATTTTAAGCCGTTGCAATCAATACTTTGGTAGCCATTTTATCAAAAACGAGGATTTTATTTTTTTCTGAAAAAAGTAAAAATACTATCTTAAAAAATACTGCATGCAGTAAAATATTCAATAAAAATATATATAACAGTAAAAGCAATGCCTGTTATCAATTTTTTCTAGAATGGATGGCTTCCTAAAATGGGCCCAAGCCACATAACATTCGAAATGCCGCATTAAGTGTTGGTTCAGAATGTACAGAATTGCATTTTGAACCAACACTTAATGCGGCATTTTAAGATGAGATTGCAACGGGATGAAGACATATGTTACATTCAGGGAAACAGGAAATCGCATTTTCATTTCAATGACAGTTCTTGGTCGCTGACACAGAGTTCTTTAGTCGTAGTTCAGCAAGTTTGGAGAATTCAATGGTAATTTCTGGATGAGGAATTTTAAATAGCATGTAAACCTCTGAAGAGCACACAGTACTAGCAGTATTTGAGCATGACAGTTTCTTCTGTCTACTCTCATTGAAACAAAGGCTTTTTTAAAGGCGTAATTCTTCTAACAACTTCATCATAATAGAATTTTCTAATGATATTTACATTTTTTCAAGATTCTTTTCCAAGTTTTAGATCAGGTGACGACATAACACCTTTTTCTTTCACAAGATTTTTTCCGTTTTTTCCTTCTTCAGAAAAGGAAAACTGCTTTTCAATTAGACAGTCAAATGCTGATAGGTATATATTTCCGGGAGAAGACAAGAGCAGAATTTAAAGAATGCTAGGAAATTCAAGTGATTCCCAAATTTTGAGTGCAACTTTCCTTCCTATCCACGTAAAACTTTGCTACAAACATGCGTTAGAGGTGTTTTATATTTTGTGCCGACTGCAGGGAAAAATAGTGTATTTGACCAGCACAACAAACGAAAAACGTCGTGGGTTAATTTTTTTGCGTGTATGGCATCATTTTCAAACAAGGAAGTTATTTCTGCAACAGGGCATTTTAAGGCAATGGCTGTTTTTTGAAGGCAAATATGCAAATATGTTAAAGGAAGAACACACTAATAAACATTATGACAACGACACAAACATTCCTACTAATTTGCTAAATATAAGTATAACAATTCCTGACCAATAATAAACGGAAATGTCATTGATAGGGAGGAAAATACAAAGCGAATATTGCTGGAAAATCAAAAGAACCCACCGGATTGGTGACGTTTGTAATCATTGCTTCGATTGAATGTAACAAAACTAATGCCATTCGTTCTATCATGGGAACTATAAAATAATGCAAAAGTAAGGACGGATTAACACACTGTTTAAGAGATGAATATGAGTATCGTGCTGCGGATATATCACTCACGAGAAATGGCAGAGATACCGTCCGTTGAACAAATGTGCAGAAAAAATATCCTGAAGAAAAAATGTAAGCATGCTTATCCATGTGCGTAACAAAAGTAACAATATTCATCCAGCCATACGGAATGGCAATTTCGCGTATCATTTGAAAGGAAGATGTTTCGGACCGTTTGTTTAACGGAGAGCTATAAGAATCAACGTTGTAAAAGGATGTACGAATGGCTTTCACTCTTTGATAAGGAGAATATCTTGATAACATCATTAAAACCAAATTTCTTGACCTGAAACAGAGGCATTTACCGCGAATAAATATTCAAATACTCAGTGAAGTGAAGGACCTGCTCAAACACTTATTATCACTACCTTTTAGATTTGGGAATTCAACAGCTTTCAAGAGAACCGCCAGGTAGACACAGGTAGTGTACGAACATTTATCGAAATGAAAGATATGCTTAAAATATCACGGCAACTACTTCTGTATGAAATAATTTTCACCATATAGATTTCATTTAAATGTATAGCCTTTGAACATAAGGCCATTCTGCTCACGCGGAATGGCCTGATGTTCAAAGGCTACACAGTACTTCCCGTGTTCACAGGAGGCAAAATGAACGTTGGTTACTCTAAGAAAGACATCCTAGACCCTTATGTCCGACTTTTTCTCGAGCTGTTGGCCTTCATTCCCATTTTAATGGAAGATATCTGCGGTTTCGGAGCTCAGCTTTTCGATGATTTCCTGCAAAGCGAGGATATTTGCCGTGTGGAAGCGTCTGCTAGGTCTGCCGGCCTGAAACCTATAGAGCAAGCCTGGGGTCCTCCGGCACGACACGTAGCCACTCTATATCTCTCTTCGCCAATTAGACTATACCCTTAACAAGAAATGTAATTCTTTGGCTCGAGTTTCATCAACCATCTGGTGATGAGAATTTATCTTATTGTAAGAGGATTATCCGCCTACGAGGTGATAACAATCGTTATTAAGATATTTTTAATTTACATTAGTATATCTCACGTTGGTGACATTTTTCGTAGTGGATCCTGTATGTGCAAAAAGTGTGTATATTTGTCTTTTACCTAATGTTATTACAAAATGTGTATTAGCCTTATGGTCGCGTGTCTCTTTACATGCTAAATGTCGCTACTTTGTGATATGTGTTTCCCTTAATAGCAATGAGAATTATTTCTAGACATTAATTTTGGGCACCGATGTATACACTGAGTGGCCACTTTATTATGATCACCTGACAGTTGTAAACAAATGAGCTACGATTGTATGCTGTTGCCGCCAGAAGGCGAGGCTAGTATAAAAAGGGAAAGCTTAGTGCTTGCGACAGTAGTAGAAGTGATTTTTTGGTGACGAGAAGGGAAAAAAATGCGATTAAACGGACTTCCCACATTGGATGATTGTAGGAGCTCGAAGCCATGGAGCCAGTATCACTGAAACCACCGCATTCGTGAAATGTTCTAGAGCAGCTGCTGTTAAAGTGTTTAAAGACTGGACTGACAGCCAAAAAACTGGGTCTCTACGTGCAACGTGTGGTTGTCATCGACTAGTGACTGCTCGGGCGGAACAGAGTGTCCAGACTGGTTACAGACAACACAAGGGCAACATTGCAGCAAATTACAGACCATCTTGATCAGGTATCCTCTCAAATGATCTCTGCACGCACTGTTCGCCGTACACTGAATCGGATTTGATATGGCAGCCGAAGGCTGCCATATCTAATCCGATGGCTACACAGTAGGGAAGTACTGTAGGGAAGTACAGGCTACACAGTAGGGAAGTACTGTAGGGAAGTACAGGCTACACAGTAGGGAAGTACTGTAGGAAAGTACAGGCTACACAGTAGGGAAGTACAGGCTACACAGTAGGGAAGTGCTGTGTAGCCTTTTTTCTTGATCACTGAACACTTTTGCTGTCTGCAGTTAACAAGAAAACACGTCTCCAGTTCGCACAGGAGCACAAGAATTGGACAGTCGATAATTGGAAACAAATTATGTGGTCCGATGATTTACGTTTTAAGTTGCACCATGTCGATGGCCGAGTGAGCATTTGGCGTAAACAGCACGAAAGCATGGGGCCTAAATGCATTGCTACAAACCTTCAAGCTGGTGGAGGCAGCGTTATGGTTTGGGGAATATTTTCCAGGAATGCTTTGGGCCCTATAATTCGTGTTCATAAACGTCTGACTACCACATCATATCTAAACGTCGTTGCGGACGAAGTGCATCCTGTCATGTGGATGGTTTATCCCAATGGTGATGGCTACTTTCAACAAGATAATACCTCCGGCCATAGCCGGCCATAGTGCTCGTATTGCACAGGATTGGTTTCAGGAACATGCCGGTGAGTTTGCTTTGCTTAGGTGGCCCCCAATCCCCAGACCTCAGCCCCATTGAGAAATTGTGGGATGAAGTTGAACGAGCCATCAGACAGCTGGATCCACAACCCTGCAATATCACACTTGTGGAAAGTGCTATTAATCAAGCATGGTCTCAGATCCCACAAACTACCTATCAACATCTCCTGGAGTCCATGCCACGAAGAATCAACGCAGTATTAAAGGTAAAAGGTGGCCCAACGAACTACTGAAGGGGTGGTCATAATAAAGTGGCCACTCAGTGTATATAAAATGTTCACTATTTGGAAATATCCCTGAATGATTTGAACTATAAGCTAATTGTGGAAGTTCTCATACATCAACTATTTCACTTTACCAGAAAAATGAAAGCCATCTTGTCTCTCTCTCTCTCTCTCTCTCTCTCTCTTGGGTTATGTGGAAGTTCTCATACATCAACTCATACATCAATTTCTCATACATCAATTGTGGAAGTTCTCATACATCAACTATTTCACTTTACCAGAAAAATGAAAGCCATCTTGTCTCTCTCTCTCTCTCTCTCTCTCTCTCTCTCTCTCTCTCTTGGGTTACGACAAAAACATAAGGAAGTTAATATCGTAATTATAAATACACCACACTGTGAACACTCAAGAGAAGCATATATATTAAATCCGTTTATTTTTGTGGCGTAGTAAGTACAAAGATTCGCCAAGCTTTCGCACTCCACTGGGAGACTTTCTCAAGGCAATGGTAGACATAAAAATGCAAAAAATTGGAACACGTAAGGAACAAAGATGATTTTTGAAAATAACGCGGGTGACATCACAAGCGTATTACACGAATTTTTATCACGCAATTGTACGGTGTGTCGCGATGTGTTTCCATCTCTTAAGAACGCATGCCAAGCTCTTGGTAGTTCAGTAGAAACAATATCATTGCTCGCTAGTTTGCTGGATAGGAGTTTGACTGTTTCCCTGATGCCAGTCTCTTTAAAGTTCGTGTATGGGTCAATTTTTCTAATACTATTCCATAGTGGAGCAGCCGATGAATTCATGACTTCTCTGGCGAGGGATCTATTCTGCATATTCTGTTTGACACTTCGCACGTGCTCTTTACATCTAGTGTCCAAGGATCACTTTGTCATTCCGACATCTATATTTTCCGTGCTGTCAGAATATAATAAAAGTATAACGTACACACCTGCCTTTTCTTTCTCACACTGTCTCTCCTTGCAACTTCATACCATATGTGATAACGGAGTCGCGGACTTCAATGCTATCAATATGTTGTACTTACGTAATAATATATTTAACTAATATGTAAATTCTTTAACGAATATGTAAAGCCTGGAATATATGTGATGGATCCTGCGAATCTCATCGTCTTACTAGGTGATTTCGTTATTGCTGACATTATACGATTGCTTACAGTTCTGTGTATCCTGTCTATGTGATCTTTCTTATATCCAGCCTTTAAACCTTTGCTATAAATATTATCAATTTCCTTATTATTTAGGGAATCGGGTTTGCCTACGTTATATGCTCTACAGAACCATGCTTTAAACACAGATAGTTTGTACTCTTTTGGGCAGTGTGAATCAGGAGGAACAAGGTTCGGCTCTATGGTCGGTTTATAATAAAAGGCAAAATCAAAGCTGGATGTTCTGTTTCTTCTGAGCGCGACGTCCATGGTGAACTTCATCGTATTGTGTAGTTTGTTTATCTTGTTCCTGAAATCATTTAATTCATTGCTCCGCGTTCCCATATGAAGAATATGTGGTCAACATAGCGGATCCACACTCGTGGTTTCTTGACACAATTTAGAAACATGAGATCTTCTAGCGGTTTAAGTACTACTTCTGCAAAGACTGAAGATAGAGGTGAACCTATCGGTGATCCTTTGGGTTGCTTGTAGATGCCTCCATCCAACTTGAAATAGTTGTGGTTAGTTACCAAATTTAAGGCGCCGATAATTTTATTTGTTTCAGTTGGTGTGAATTCACGAGAAGCGTCGATTATTTTCTCTAGGTTCGCAACAGCCTCTGGTATAGGTATAGATGGATATAAGGACACTATGTCGAAACTTCTCATTATATCACTATCAAGTATATTCAAGCTCCTTGCGTGCTCCACAAATTCTTTTGGTGACTTGATTACATAATCGGACTGTTTCAACATTTCCGAGAAGAATTTGGCTGGTGATTTCTCTAATATATACGTAGGAGATTTGTTCTTTCCTACAATATCACCCGCGTTATTTTCAATTATCATCTTTGTTCCTTACGTGTTCCAATTTCTTGCATTTTTATGTCTACCATTGCCTTGAGAAAGCCGCCCAGTGGAGTGCGATAGCTTGGCGAATCTTTGTACTTCTTACGCCACAATAATAAACGGATTTAATACGCTATAATCGCCCCTTGAGTGGAAGTTACTATGCTTGTATAAGTTAATAGTTGTAAAATTAGTGAAATACGTCAGTTCAGTCTTGTGTTAATCAAAAGTGCACTAGCACCATCCTTTTCAGTATTGTGCAGCACATTTCTTAATTTAAATGTTTTGGGACAACATAATAATATTCAATATATTTCGCGACGAGTGTCGAGGAAATGAAATAACTGGCACAAAGTTTGCAAACACAATATTCCGTTTTAATTTTGATAAGGAAATACACTGGCGTGCAAAAATTAAGGAAGAGACGGTTTTTGAAATGTAACGTCGTACAGAAGTGCTCCTCATCGACTCAAATCATACCATAAGATCCCCAAGATGTAAGAATATGGGACAAGCGAGCAAAACCGTCCAAACAAGGAATCCAAAGGATACAAAGGCACTTTATTGAAAAGATTGCTTAGAGCACAAATGGACAGAAGACAGAAACGTCCATGTGACAGGCGGCTGCCAAGAAAAATCCGATCTTTAGTAGGGGATATTATCACCTCTGACTGCGTTGCAGGATTTACAACGTCTGTCCATGCTGAGGACGAGGTTGTCAAGGAGCTGTTGAGGAATCGCGGCCCATTCCTCTTGTAGCGCCAATCGCAGCTGCGGAATCGTTGCTGGCGGCTGGTAACGTGCTGCCAAGCGTCTCCCAAGAAGGTCCCACACGTGTTCGATTGAATATAGGTCTCGGGACATTGAGGGCCAATCCATGCTTTGAATATCTTTACTCCCCAACAGCTCTGCAATAGCCACTGTACGATGAGGTGTAGCGTTGTCGTCCATGAAGAGGAAATCAGGACCCACAGCACTTCTAAACAGACACATGTAAGGCAGGAGCACTTCGGTACAATAGCATACACCAGTGACTGAACCTCCTTGGAAGATGTGGAGGTCAGTACGGCTACCAAGCATGATACCGCCCCAAACGAGAACCCCGCCATCTCCAAACCGGTCACTTTCGATGATGTTGGAGGTGTGACTGCGTGTTCCCTGCTCTCTCCATATGTGTATACGTCCAGAATCGCTCGTAACACTAAATCGGCTCTCATCCGCAAAAAGAACTCGACCCCATTGCTGATGTGTCCAGTTCTTGTGTTCCTGTCACCACAGAAACCTCCGTCTCCAATGAGCAGGCGTTAATGGCACACACCGTACTGGTCGTCGTGCAAATATACCACCTTTGTGCAGCCTCCTCACCACGGTAAAACGCGATAACGGACGTCCAGTTGTCTGTTGCATGTGCATTGCAATTTCCCCCGCTGTCTGCCGTCTGTCTATTCTCGCCTGTAGGGCAATATACCTGTCGTCCGCCGCTGTGGTTGCTCGTGGACGACCACTGCTAATGCTAAGCTCTCGCGCAGCTGTTCCTGTCGTTTGAAATGCTGTCCAAGCACGTGAAATGATGCTGTGAGCGATCCCGAACTCCTAGGCCACACTTGTCACACTTCGACCTGCTTCCAACTTCCCAATGACCCGACCTCGGGTAAAGTCCTCCAGATGTCATATACTGGATTTCCTGTTGGCCATATCACATGGTGGCAGCAACTCGACGTAGTTCAAACCGATGTACACCGTGCAATAACTCTCACCGCATTGCTGAGCGCACACCGCCCGTGTGCTATATACCCTTCCGACACTCCCCTTCCTCCCTACGTCATGCTGCAAATATGCGCTTGCCCCACCTTACCGGACACTAGCCCATCTCCTGAGTGGTCTTTCGGTCCGTTCTGTCTGCTGGTTCCGCCCTGATGCTAATTTCTCCTCTTCGTTCTTAATTTTTTCACACCAGTGTATATTTTCCTGATATTTGAAGTAACTGATCTGTTAGTTCTTTTCCTTACTCATGCTACGTATATTCTTTGATTATTCCAAGCGTTTTACTTTCATAGTCAGTGTTTTAATACTTCCAGAGTCACTCGATTGTTTTGTCAGTTAACACCAAAATGTGTCCTTTCCCTATTGTTAGCTTTTGTAAAAGGGATTATAAAATCATAATTCAATTGGAAACAAGCCACTGTCGTTGAAATTTAACTTTTTAAAATTGCAAACCAGTCTGATAAAAGCTGTGGCGTATAATAATAAAGCAGCAGAAAGTGAACAGAGGACTTTCTGATAAAAATTATACGCACAGAGAAACATTTCTTCTGTTGCAATAATTTGGCACTAAATCCTGACTTGAAAATGTATCCTACACCCATTCCAATAATTTACATAAAACTTGGTTAATTTCATCTTATTTTCCGTAAGTTCATTGAAAGAACAAGTTATGTAATATGAATAATTTATCAATTCAGAAATCTGCCTTTCACCTTCTTTTTAATGAAACCAGAAGGGGAACACATTCCGACAATAAACAACTTTTCCCTTGTTGTGCAGTCACTGAAGCGATGTTCTCTCTAATTTGTAGCCAAAGTTTCACGCTTATTATAGTCTAGTTCTAGCCATAGGACCCGTCGGAATTTTGAGGTGGACGAGATTTCTCTTCAGATCCTGTTAGGGAATTCCCAAAGGAAGGATAAAATCTTTGGTAGACATCTGACAACCCGGGCATAAAGTTTATAGGAAGCCATTTTGTTTTGGGCATATACGCGCGGTAGTTAGCATCGAATTTCGCAATATTCCATTATTTCCAGTATACCTATACGAAATACGACATGATTTTTGGATTCCTCATAAAATGTCCTGCAAGATCAGACTATTTAAACAAGTTTATGAAAATTTAACTACTTTTTTATTTTATTTTGTGATTTCTTGAAAGGACACTTATATTTAGCTACACAAAAAATGTTACTGATGTAAATCTTGTTTGCTCCCTTATGAATAAAGTAAATGGAGGATAAGAAGCAACTTATTGGCCTGCATCTGTGCCGAGCAAGCGGAACTTCAATAGATGCGGACATTTCAAAATGTATTTTATGCCAAAAACACAACAAGGAAAAGTCAGCAACTACAACAGAAGGAAGACAAAAATCTTTGGCTGCAGCTGAAATACGACAAGGTGATGTTTTTAAAGGTATCAGTTTCCTTCGCCGTGATTCTGAGTTCGTGCACCATTGTTCAAGTTCATATTAGAAATACTACACACTAAAGAAAACTTTGCTTCAGAAAAAGAGAGAAAATGAAGCTAAACAACAAGAAGAATCAAGTGAAGATACACTCAAAGATTCAGCAATATCGCCAGACACAAAATTGAGAGCTGATGTTGTTTGTCGTAAATAGCCATCGTCTAATAAAGTAGGCTACGAAACCTTCATGTATTTCTTACGGAAAACAGAAACATCAAAGAAAAATATAGAATAAATGAAACCAATCGGGCTAAAGCATTTCTTGCAGATACTGTGTCCTTCAAGGACGATGTAGAAATCAGATCTTGTGATCTTGAAGATTAATCGGCTTTTTTGGAGCAGATTTATACTACCACAAGCTCTGTCTTGAAGCGTATTTCCAAAGATATAGAAAACAAAATCAGCCAAAGAATAAACAACAAACGCAAACCAAAGGCCAAGGAATAGAGTATACTGAACCACTTCTTCAAGGCATTATGGATTGTGGCTGTGGTATAACATTTAATGAGATTCGTGATAATGCCTACAAACAACCTGGAGAACAGTCGATTACAAACGCAAAGGTAAAATTGTACATGATAAAATTATTTGGGGATAACATTCAGTTCTGCAAACCACCACACAAAATCAATCCCAGCCGGTTTATTCGTCACATCTCACAGTTGATCAAGTAGCAGAGAAGCTACGATCTGTAGACTGCCTTAGGAAGACTGGCAAATTTATTAGACAATCGCTCCTGGAAACAAATTAGAGCCTTGACGATGAGATTGGGGATGCAAATCAGCTGGAAAATTCTTGGGTAAAAACGCCAATCCCACTAATTGATTCCTTGTCTCATGTAATTAATGTTGATAAACTAACCATCCTTTCTCACATTAATGATAACAGTCAACCATCTGTTTCTTCTTCTTCTACATCAGGTGAAGGAGAAGAAGAAGAAACAGACAATGACGCAGAATCAAAGAAGAAACCGCCATAACACGCAGAATCAAAGCCCTTTTTCAGATATTGTTCTACAATATTCATAAAGAAAGAAAGAAGACTCCTTTGCATCTGATTACTGACCATTCAATTCATGAGAAGTGTAAAAGCAAGAAGCAGCTTATCACTTTATTCAACAAAGCTGGATTGTCAGACAGCTACAATGTGATTATGGAATCTCATCGTAACTTAGCACAGTACACAATGAAATCATGTTCAATGAGCGCTGCACTTCCAAGTCATTTTATCAGAAGCAACTTCACCATCGGTGTAATGGATAATTTTGACCATGAAGAGACAAGCCTTTCAAGTCTTCGGGTAACCCATGATAATGTTATGGTTTTATTTCAGGAAGCTCCGAGCATAATTCCCAGCAAGCCAGCGCTGTCAGCAGTGGGTCATAATAAACTTGGAAAAAGGTCTGTTGTACTTCCATGTCAGCCGGTTAGAAATTTTAGCAAGCCATCTACACCAGTAAATATACCAACAGATTTCAAAATCATTAGGGGTTAATATTTTACCATGTGACGAGATCAAGAAGGAACAGACAGTGATACATTGCTAAATGTTGGAG
Source organism: Macrothele yani (assembly GCA_039090855.1). Lineage (NCBI taxonomy): Eukaryota > Metazoa > Arthropoda > Arachnida > Araneae > Macrothelidae > Macrothele > Macrothele yani. Next base: position 50,706,612 of record CM077021.1, read on the forward strand.
GATTAACATACCAAAGCACATTTATATGGGCTGACATTCATACTATCATCTCAAAGCCCAATGTTCCGTTACAACATGTCAGTTTAGTACTAATACTGCCTTACCCAGTGACAACATATGATAGTGTGTATTCATATATGCAGAATTTTCAAAGCTTGCTTTAACATCTCGATCAACAAGTACTGCCAGTTGTATGTGATGAAGGCATTTTCCATATTGCCGCAGAAAATCAGTTGATTACAAGTGAATTCATAGACCTGGTGCTACTCCTGGGATCCTTCCATATGATTAAAATTCTACTCGCATGCATTGGAAAATACATAAAGGGCAGCGGGTTAGAAAACGTCCTCAATGGAAACCATGTGTTTGGTCCAAATGTAGTAGAGAGTGTCCTCAAAGGAAGCAATTAAGTAAGGTTAGTAAAAGGAAAGTCTATGCTAGCAGAAGTGGAAGAGAAGCTTAAGTGGAAAGCATTTTTGAGTACCATCGACGACGATGACGAATTAGCTACACAAGTTGGTGATGTGCGCAACTCTATGCAACACTGAACAACGGACGAAGCACAGCTCAAGTTCCAAGAGCTGATCGCAACATCAGAAGAAACACTATAATCGTTTAATATTTTCATGCAGGAGCAAGTTAAGAATTCTGAGCAATGCAAATACCTGGAGGGATTCTTGCATCTGATAAGTCTTTTGAAGTACCTCATAATAGCAAACAGGGAGGGTAAGTGAAACCTCTACATGCAAATAGTGAAAGGAGTCCTTCCAATTTTTCAAATTTTTGATAGAGTCAACTATTTGAGATGGGGTTTACTGTTCTTCGAGCAAATGCTCAACCTTGAGACTTGTTACCCTGATGTATATGATGGGTTCGTAACCGTCATTTTTTTGTTCGAAGAACAAATGAAAAGTTTAACTCCGTGAGGATAGATATGGCTCTGGAACAAACAGTAAACCTTTCTCAGAAGTCAGCCGGACGTATCATTGATCAAACAAAACGAAAAGAATACATTGCTGAATCGGAGCTTGCTTACAATGAAGTCCTTCTCATAAGAAAAACATTTCAAAGGGTGCTGAACATTACACCAGTTAACTATGAGCTAATAATGAATCATGAGTTAACAGGAAGCCCCAGAAATACAGTGGAAGCCAACATCCAACAGATGCTCCAGTATGTAGAAATCAGAGAAAACTCCTACCTTGTAAAAAGTGAAGTTAGGCTTCACAACATTCTTACGAATGAATGTGTTCCAGCATTGAATGCTAAGAAGATGCTCCAATTTTTTACATCAACACAAGACGTTTTCTGCATGCTTGGAGAGGAAATATTTATAACACGCTGAAAACCAATATCAGTGCCTATTCATCAGCAAAAGCCACCCTCTTTTCTAAGTTTAGCACAACCTGATATGCAGACAAAAAAGAACTGTGAAAAATGTCGTCAAAGACCATTTACAGTGTCAGCAAAAAGTTGATATTGTGAAGGAAAGAGGAATGACAAAGACAGAAATTCTAACCTACGATTTTTTCACCTTCTGCCTAATTAGATGAGAATGGTGCTATTATCAAACCCATGGTCTCAACTCATGTCCCAGTTGACCAAAATATTAAATACACCTGACAGAAATTTCAAAAATCAGCATACCCTGAAAACCAGTGCGGTTGTTGATGGTTGCAGTTAAGGGAAATGACAAATAGGAAGATATGTTTACAATCTTTGACAGTAATGTTAATAATGTTTGTAAACTCAGTCGTATGGACTGTGTTTTTGATAGCTACCTTCAAACGTCAACCAAAAATACTGAGAGAGAATCAGAGAGAAAGAAGGTCTTCTGTGCAACCACTAGTATTGACATCCATTGCTTCCACTTGGAAGCTTCCTGTACAGATGGGAAGATTTTGTTCACCAGCTGACAACAAAATTCTGATTCAAGATGTCCTGAGCAAGTTTCTGAAAACGGTATCAGCTAATCGACAAAGGAAAACTATCCTCAGCGCATCGTTGCTTGGAAATGGACCTACTCCCGAATTAGCAATAAAAGATGAAAACTTCACACAAATCAAGGATACTCTCCTGGTAACTGTTGACGAGATCGGCTTATGTATTATTCCTCATGTTTTCCACACTGTTAAAGAAGGTTCACAGCGTATCGGTTTGCTTTCAAGTGACACAGATGTTTTTGTGGTACTCACTCATTTCTACAAGTTTCTTAACGAAAATGTACTCTCCGAACTATGGATGAGAAAGTCGCCATCAGATATTATACCAGTTTGTACTCTTGTGGACAAGATAGGTACTACCACAGACGTCCTTTTTGCTACCCATTTTCTTACAGGCTCTGATGTGACTAGTAAGATAGGCACGCTCAACGCAGAACCAGAAAAATATATCAACAACTTTGGTAGGCGTTATCCTCCAAGTACTCAATCCTTTAAGCTAGCCGAGGAGTACTTGGTGAAGGTTTTAAAAGCAGGCTCCGTGCGCAAAACATTTGATGCACTTCGATTTGAAATAATGACCAAAGCTAGCATTCCAAGCTTACAAGCTCTTCATTAAAAAATCACCTGAAAAGATCATTTTACATGGTATACTCAATTACTCATGCTTTACAGTGTTAATAATGGACGACTAGTTAGCCCCAACTGATTTGGATGGACAATCAATGCTGATGATTCATCATTCTCGCCAGACCTTTGCATTAGTGAACTACCCGAAGATGTGATTCTTATCTGTACTTGAAAAAGCCATCATATAAATCGATGCAGCTGCCGCAGAAACAATGTTTCTTTTACGTACTTTTGCAAATGCAACATATCTTGTGACATTCAGAAACATTTATAAAACATCTACAATGACCATTTAACAATATGTATAACTTGTGATTCTTTCTGTATCGTAATTTAATAGTGATACTTCAATATATCATTATCTATTCCTATCTTGTATGATTTTTTCGTTTTTTTTCCTTCAATATTCACAGCCAAGGATCCCAGAGGAGTAAAGATAGTCTTATCTTATAGGATATTTTATGAGGAATCCATAAACCCCATCGTATTTTTCAGAGATACATTGGAAAGAACAGAAAATAACGAAATTCAATACTAACTACTGCCCGTATATTCCCAAAGCAAAATAGCGTCCTATAAAATTTATGCCTGGGTTGCCAGAAGCCTACCCAAAATTTTATCCTTCCTTTGGGCATGCCGTAACAGGATCTGAAAAGAAAACTCGTCCACCTTAAAATTCGGACGGGTCTTATGGCCACGGACTTTATTAATACTTTAGTAAAGTTAGAGCGAACTCAATGCCCATGATTTTAATGGAGAACTGTTTGGATTTCTACTTAAAGTGGGAACACAATATTATATAAATTCTTTCACAAACATTATACTGCAAACTAAAGTAGTAAAACACAGTTCACCTAAAAAATTAAAGGTTTCCCTTTCCGAACAAGTCAAGTTGTAAAAATGATTTTAAATGGGATTCAACTACCAATCTCAGTATAACAGTGTAAATCACTATTGGCTTCTTACACATAATTTGGTTTCTGCAAACATTCCTAGTTTGAAGACCACTAAGGCAACTCGATTACGGTTTACCGTTTGTCCGTTGAGGGAATAATCCTGTTTGATCTCTTGTAAGTAATCTTCAGGAACAAAAAAATCCTTAGCACAAATATACTGTTTTCAATACCACCAAACAAGAAATTCTTGACCTGTAAATAACGATCCATGATCCTCCCGAAAATCTACTTTGCAAAATCAGAAACCACATTTTACCGTAACTCTTACATTAGGTTTTCCTTTTCTTTTATGCAAACACTAAATCCGAAAATATTCTATATATTTCAGATATCCAGTGGATCAAGCCGATTGAATTATACAAATTTACACTGAAAAATCCTTTTTAGTCATTCCTATGTAGTGCACTCGCACTGTCTGGCTATAAACTGCGAATTTACAATCACACAGTGTGTGTAGTGTACAGTAGATTAGTAAACAAAATATCTCGCTGAATAACTACAAAAAAAAAAGGATTTCCTTTGGTTCCAAAATACATAATTAATACTACTCGTGGTTTATATGACATGTATTCTCGTGGCCTATATGACACTTGTTCCGTTTTAAATTGTACATGGGTGTTCGTATAGACTGAATATCATATAAATTAAATACTAATTTATTTATGCATTCTATAACTAATAAAAACACCTACGGTATTTTATGATAGAATTTTTTGTGAGTCTCAGAGAAAGTGTATTTCTATCCTAAAATGTGCTCATCGAGGGAATTATTTCATTGTAAGCTTCTGTCTTTAAGACAGGGTCCGTAACGCCTTCAGTCTGTTTGTTTCCAGTTACGTCATATGCTTTTCAATGCATACGATTAGCTGCCAGCTTTCAAAAGCACTAGAGAGTTATATTAAACCGTACAAAAATTTCAAGTTTACAATTGATAAATTGGCACAAAATTGTGGTTTAATACGATTTTTTTCAAGAAACTCTCCCTTATGTAATCATTTAGACAGAAATGTTAGAACTTTTTTTAAATGATATATTAAGTAGATATGGGAGTTCATTGAAAGATTATCCCATGCCAATCCCATTGAAATATTGATTATTCTTCAGCAAGAAGTTCACATATGATCAATAATACCAGAGGTGATCTCGCACACGGGTAAAAATTTAACTGAATATTCCTTAGTATTTAAAATCCTTCTATTTTCCAAATATTTTACTTATTTTGCTTCAAGAATTGTTGCGTATAACTTCTAACAAGGTTTGAGTTCGTTTGCATCATTTTTTGCGTTTTTTGGAGAAGTCTTGTATAATCCCATTAACATAAATATCAAAAATGAATTTGCCATTCAAGAAATCCTTTGACAACTTAAGGGGAAATACTTTTCTCAAGACAAGTTCTCTCCCCGCAATATGTCAGCGTTGCGTTTCCGTCTTTCTGGCATTAGAAACTATGATGTCTTCGAAAATGCTTTTTTTTTTAATTATCATTTTACATTACACTTGACACACCTTTAGAAACTATGACGTTTTCGAAAATGTTTTTTGAATTGTAGTGTTACGTTAAGACTCATGACATACCTTGATGACCATTTCTGTTGTTTTGTTTTAAATTTAACAGTCGTTTCTTACCTTACTGACCGTTGTTACTTACAATTCTTTATGGCGTACGAACTTATCAATTGTAAAATCGCAGAGAACAAAAACATGATATACTGACAAAGTTCGAAATTTTGTCACTTGTATAAATACGCGGTCATTAACGAAAAAGACACATCCCTTGAAATTGTAAAAAATTCTCTTATTTTTGTTTATTCACGGCATTGTTTCGCATAAAATACTGCTAATAAGTATAATAATACTAATACGCATTTTTCTGGTTAGTTACTTACATCAAATATTATGGAAGTAATGTCAATCAGTGGAGCTGCATTAAATTATCACACATGTCAAAATTACATAACAGCAGGGGTCAAAAAATACTGTAATTTTCCACCAGTCAACAGAAAACGTCAGTTGTGAGAGATTTCGGCTTTCCCTCCTCAGTTACAAGTCTGCCATCCCCGTCAACTATTTGCATTCCCGAATCCCACATGACATTTCCCTTCCCAAACTTTAGGGTTTCACGACCGCACTTTCTGTTCTTTATTATAGGATTGGCCATTACAGTTTCACGCTCTTCTAAACACCCGCCTGTACAGCTCTGAATAACACTATCTGGCTGGCGCTCCTGGTATAGCTGTTAGTATAAACAGAACAAAGCTTCCACGTTTATGCTTTGCCTTAACATCTTTAACCGTCTGGAACGAATTAACTCGGTTTTAGGAAAATGGGCAAAAATCAACCCCACCGAATATATTCGATGTCTAAGAACAGACTGCAAGAAACCTGCGGGTCATAAAACGCTTCTTTCCCCCTCTGCTTTGTTGTTCAAGCGTAATATCCATTTACGGGATAATTGACACTAAACGTTCCTTACTGATTACCTACTGAAAGAGCTAAAGCAATGGCGACGAACTTTCGAAAGGCGAGAGATGTTTTAGTCACCTGTTTCTGCCCAGTGGCATGATGTCTGTGTCAAAGAGACTGTATCTTCCCCATCATGTCTTAAATCATGGAACAAAGAACATAGATCTAGAAAATAGGAGCAGAGAATATGTGCCAAATTTATGGTATATACCGCTGTGATGAGTGGAGGAAAGGAATCTTTTTGCTGTGGTTTTCGCTTTGTGAACATTTCTGTTTAAAAAATGAAGAAAACTTTGGGCAATATATGGTTCAGATATTTGATCGTTTAAATGGTTAAAGCAAAACACTGGTGTATACACAAAAGTGCAGAAGAATAACGTAATTAGCCATGTATACGTTTTCTGATGCACCCTAAGGAAGAAAAGTAGGAATTTTTTTAAAATGCTTCGCTTGAAACGTCACTCGTCAGCTACAATTTTTGACTCTTCGGAAGTATGTAGAGTGAAACTTTATTTATCATTCTACCTGTAAAGATGTATTCGTCAATTCAGTTGAGAAAAAAAGTAACGCAAGGCACATAATACTAGTTTCCAAAATACGAGGAAATGAAACTTTGTTTTGAATTCAAGACACCAGATATCGGCACATCCATTTTCTGTTAGTCACTGTGTTCTAGTATAAAGTTAGGTTCTGAAAGTAGAAAATGACAATCTGAAATCACGGTGTGGTCATGAAAACAGGAATCCCATTCTTCGTAGCTTAATCATTGATGCTCTGTGGAGGTGTCTTGAATTTAACAAATAACGGTCCGTACAGTTTTGCTATGGTTATAAGAGCTGTTTCTTCCGAATACGCTTAGTTCCCTTATATTTGGCCGTGTTATACTTTCTTTTTTTCAGTTAGAGAGAGAACTGCCTGGCATGTTGATTTTAAAGCACCTGTGTTAGCTAATTAATGAAGAAGTAGAAATGTCCATTCATCCTGTGTGCAAATGGAATTAGTTCCTTGTACTTCATGATGTTTCGAAGACCTCCAAAAAATTATAGACAGAGTGCGTAATATTTTCCTGCTATATCAAAGGTAACTAGACTATCTGATCAAGAAAAATACGGTTGTCAGAAATATATATATATATTTTTTTTTGTGGGAGTCTTGCTTTCCTTCGATACTAAGATCATTCTAACATTCCAGTTGGAAAAGAAAGATATCCCACACGTTTGAAGTTTTAAAACAAATATAACGCTTAGGATTTTCATATTTCGAAAGCTGTTTTTTTTTAATTTGGTATCAGGACAGACACTGGAATCTTGTTACTGCTGTTAGGAACCCACTCAGTTTCTTCCCTAAGGCTTCACCGTGTCATTTTTCTATTTCCTCTTAAATTACTTTTTAACCAGATATTAATGACAAAGTGCTAGAAAAGAAAAAAATGAAAAAAGTGCAAATACGTAAATATTTTAATTTCAACATGTCATTCACGTATAACAAATAGAAATTCAAAGTTACTGTTTTAGAAACTGTATGTACTCTATCAAAACTTTAGATGGAAATGTATTTCTTAATATGAGACAGTCGTGTTCCTTACTATGGCAAATTGCAAAATCCAATCTTAAATGTATTCTTAAAAATCTACGACGATTATGAGAACACCAAGCAGATGTAAGAGAAATGTTATTTATTTTTAAAAAGTAATGAAGTAATACAGATTTATTTTGTTTTTAATTGCCAGGTTTTTCAAGAAATCTACATGGAAATCTATTAATGCCGAGCGAAGCTTTATTTGAAAATTTGGTTTTGTTTAAAGAATCAAATTTGTGTTGAATAGTCTAATCTTGGTATTTGTCGCTTTCATTTTTGCATTGTATTCCGCTAACAGTGAACTCGCCTCCACGGTGGCGCAGTGGTTCAACGTGATGGCTTCTGATCTCTCGTCTTGGATGGTTTCGGGTTGGGATCCCGGTGAGGTATTGATGTGGTGCTTGTTTTACGACCATGGCTCTCACCATTCCCTGGAATTAGTGTCTCTAAATTAGGGACGGGCGACTGCTTATATCCCACTAATCTGCTCACGGTGGTCGTTAAACCTCCAATCAAAAAATAAAATAAAAAAATAATAATTAAAGTTTACAGAATGTTTTTATAAAAAAATATTGAAGAGTTAGAGGATACATGAAATTAACCTTTTCCAGCACGTGATTTTTGCTTTATATTGCTAAAAGAGTGAAATGTACTTATCAGAATTACACAAGACAATCCCTTTCGTTAAAGAAAAATGACACAATGTAGTTATACATAACTGATATTTAAAACATATTACCGCAAATTGTGTGAAGTATAAATATTTATATAGTATACATCATCATCATCATCATTGTCAACCATTATCAATCCACTGCTGGACGAAGGTCTCCCCAAGTTTCCTCCACAACGGTCTGTCTTGTGCCAGTCTCCTCCATGTCACCCCTGCATACTTTCGAATTTCATCCACCCATCTCCCATGTGGTCTTCTTCTGGGTCTTTTCCTGTCCCTTGGAATCCAATCTAAAATTTCGGCTGTCCATCGATGATCTGTCCTTCTGGCAGTATGTCCAGCCCATTGCCATTTCAGGGATTTAACTCTGATCATGATGTCTTCCACTGTTGTCATTTTTCGGATCCACGAGTTCCTCTTCTTATCTCTCCTGGTTACACCAAGTATGCACCTCTCCATGCTCCTTTGAGTTGTCTGCAGCCTTTGTATGTCTCTTTTAGTTAAGCTCCACGTCTCTTGCACCATACGTAAGCACTGGAAGGATGCATTGATCAAACACTTTTCTTTTAAGACATAATGGCATATTGCTCTTGAAAATTATGCTGTTTCTTCCAAAAGCTCTGAAGGCAAGTTTTGTACGCCGATTAATTTCTTCATCAATGTGACCCTCACTTGATATCTGCTGTCCAAGATAAACGTACGTGTATGTTATCTCCAGCTTTTTTCCATCAATCGATAAATCTTCATTTTTTGTAAAAGCATTGAACATCACTTTTGTCTTCTGAAAGTTCATTTTTAATCCCACCTCTTTACTCTTGTCAGCAAGTTCCTGGATCATACTCTGCAGCTCTGATGGGCTAGTTGCAAAAATGACTACGTCATCAGCAAAACGAAGGTGGGTTAGATAATCTCCATTAATCTTTATCCCCTTGGTTTCCCAGCTCAGTGACTGAAAAACACCCTCCAATGTGGCATTAAAGAGCTTCGGAGATATGGTGTAACCTTGTCTCACTCCCTTTCCAATTTTTATGTGTGTTGTATTTTCAAACAGCCTAATCTTTGCACTTGCATTTTCATAGATGTTATTAATAATATTAATGTATGCATCTTCAATACCGCAGGTTTTCAGAGCCATTGTAACTGCTGATGGTTTCATCAAATCAAAGGCTTTTTCATAATCGATAAAAGCCATGCACAATGAAAGTTCATATTCCCTCGCTCTTTCAATTAGTTCTCTCAGCACATGGATATGATCTATTGTGCTGTAGCCACTCCTGAATCCAGCTTGTTCTCTCGGTTGAGCCATGTCCAGTGTTACCTTCAAGCGGTGTGAAAGAACTTTAGTGAAGATTTTATAAACTACTGATAGGAGGCTGATAGGTCTGTAGTTTCCGAGATCCTCAATGTCACCTTTCTTATGTAGCAGAATCATTGTAGCGGTGTTCCAATCCTCAGGAATCTTTCCTTCATTATGGCATCGAGTGAAAATTTGGGCGAGTACTGTTTCGATTTCTCCACTTGCTTCTTGTATGATGTCTACAGTAATTCCATCTTCTCCTGGAGCTTTTCCCCGCTTCATGTTCTTGATTGCATGTGCAACTTCTGCTGGAAGGACTGGAGGAACTCTGGTACTGGTATCTTTCATGGTGTCTGGAGTACATGTATCATCCCTTTCATATAATTTGGAGTAGAAATCTTTCACTCTTGTCAAAATTTCGCCTCTATTTCTTGTTACAGAACCATCTTCTTTTCTCAGTGCCATAATCTGTTTTCTTCCCTTACTGAGATGTCCCTTTGCTATCTTTAGGCTTTGGTTGTTTTTAATTGCTTTCCTCACTAGTTCACAGTTGAATTTTCTTACGTCTTCAGTGATACTTTTTCGTACTGTCTTGCATAGCTCTATATATTCCACTTTGGAAGTCACATCTTCTTTAGTTGTCCTCATCTCTCTTCTTTTTTGCATCAACATTTTTGTTTTTCCTGATAATTTATTTACATGCAACTTGTTCTTAGACCCAGCTAATTTTGTTGCTGTTTCCACAAGAGCACTGGTTACTTTTCTGTTAACTTCAGAGATGTCCACTTCTTCTGATGTTAGGCCTTCTAAAGCAGAGAACCTGTTCTTCAGTTCCAACTTGAAGGTATTATGGTGTTTTTTAAGGTTGGTTATGTCAATAGATTTTGTTTGTCTTATGAGCTTGCCACGTTCAAGTTTGGTGTTGAGGTGCATCTTACATCTCACCAATCTATGGTCACTACCTGTGTTGAACTTGTTTAGCACACTGCAGTCTTCTATGACGCATATTTTTTGTTACACATAATAAAATCAATTTCACTTGTCGTCCCATTTGGATGTCTCCATGTCCATTTCCTGTGTGGCTTTTTCTTGAAGAAGGAGTTCAAGATGAAAAACCCTTCTGCCTCTGCAAACTCAACGAGAGTATTTCCACGCTGGTTTCTGTTGCCGTGACCGAATTTACCTACTGAAGTTTCATTCTGTTGCCGTTGCCCTATTTTTGCATTGAAATCTCCCATAATTATTTTCAAGTGCTGCTTACCTTTATTATTTAGATGACAAATTTCCTCATAAAATTCTTCAATTTCTTCTTCAGGATGACTTGTGGTGGGTGCATAAGTTCGAATAATCTGAGCCTGGTATCTTCTCGATAGTTGGATAACGAGTCGTGCAGCTCTGTCAGAGGAACTTTCAACTTCTACAACTTTATCCTTCAGTTTCTTGTTTATTATAAATCCAACACCACTAGTTCTGCCAGTATCTGTCCCACGATAGCAGAAGAGATGTCCACTTTTCAGTTCGATGAGATCTTCTCCTTTTCTCCTTACCTCACTTAGCCCCACGATGTCCCACTTGATCCTCTGTAGTTACTCTTCCAATTCAAGAAGCCTTGAATCAGAAGATAGGGAGCGTCCATTGTACGTTGCCAAGGTCAGCATCAGATGGCAGCCTAGTCCGGTCCTCCGGGGATTCGTAGCACCCTCTGCCTTCATGTCGCACTGGCCGCTGCCTTGGCCAGGTACATTCCAGCTGCCGGAGACTGAGGGCCAAGATTTAAGTTGTGGAGTCATTTTACTCTTAAAATTTATTCCAGGATAAAGGGAATTGTGGTACATAAAAAATTATAACTTATCAGTGAAAAGTTCAACAGCAACCATTTTTCCTGCTTTAACTAAAATTTCGTTCCAGAACTTCTGGGTTCCCATAAGACTGGATGCTATTTCGTTGTGTTTTGATAATCTGCTGTGAGATTCAAGATTACAAGCCACGTTTTTCAGTTGGTAATTCCTGGCCATGTTTCTAAGGAAATCATTCAGTAAACTTGGATCATCGTGTCAGTAAAAGAAAAAAAAATTTTTTAAACATAAAATACGATTTCGAATAGAAATTCTTAAAATATTTTATAGGTATTTCACATCAAACTGACAACATATAATGGTAGTTCATAAAATTTATATCTTACCGCTATAGCAATGAAATATGATTAAAATTACAGTATGAGGAAATGTTGTAGAACAACCGCACATAAAACATAAAATATTTTAAGGTAAATTTTGCGTTTCATGATAATTCCTTCTTGAAATTAAATGCAGATATTTTGACGTAATTAATATGTAGTAAATTACACAGAAAAAATACTGTCAGTGTCTTTTCAAGCACATACTGATATATGGAATTTAACCAAGCCTAATTTCACGGAATTTAAATTCGATATCGGGCTTAACAAGTTTGAAAATTTAAGAAAGCTTTCCCAAATTTCATTTACACTTCACCGAAAAGGAGGTCATTAGTTCAAATATTTTTTAGTAATAAATTGCAGGATCTTGTTCATGGAGACGGTTTTTTCGAGAAACAGCCTTGTAAAGGATATGTGAACAGAGTTTCAATATTTACCTATTATCCGTTTTGATTTGCAGTATATTCCCATAACATGATTTTTAAATAGGGAAGCTTAGCTATGATACTCAAACACTAATAATTTTTGCATTAGAAGGAGGAAATTTTGTTTTATCAATCTATTTGACTTTCAGCGCATCTGATTTCTAAATCTTTTCCCTGGTATATAAAAATAACAACTTCGTAATATCCTTTGCGTGGGGAGACAAACCGTGTTTAAATAAAACCTAGTAGCTTCTTGGCATAGATATAGAACATTATGTTCAAGAGGAAAACAAAAGTCAACACTACCGTATGAAATTGACATTTTCGCAGGCAAATCACCCAGTTTTATTCGTCTGCCGTCATTCATGATTGCCAGGGTTTAGGCGATTTGCTTAGGAGTTGTTGAGAAAGAAGGCTTGGGTAAGCGGCCACAGATTCGCGTTCGTCCTTAATTCGCTTCTGCCACTTAAAAATGACAGACCTGCAAAGACAGTCGTTACCATGGGTTTCAGTTATTTCCTTTACAGAAAAAAACAGTCGTTACCATGGGTTTCAGTTATTTCCTCTGAAAACAACAGCAGTTTGAGGCCGAATGACCTTAACCTGTAGCCTCATTCACAGTGGTCTCGCAGAGCGCCATCTACTGTTACCTCGGAAAAAGCGCGATGTGCTTACGACTTATAGTGTCCGTCCACAAATTAAATGATCACCCTGATTCATTGACGTCTTCTCGATTCCCCAATGTTTTCTGTTATACAAGAAATGTCAGTCACTGTTCATGTATGATAATATTACTTCAATTCTGTATGAAATATAATAGCGATTATACCGTGGGTTTGTATATCTCTTGTACTCTCTGATTAAAATGCTAAAATGAAAGGACTATGTTGTGTAAGGCAAAAGGAAAAATGATGTCATTGTTAGGTAGGAAATTAAAACACCCCTGTAAAGGAGTTATATTTAATACGTAGAAAACATGGATAAATGAAGGGAAGATAAAATAAAAACGAAACACCTCTAGGGGTTAATAGTTTTCCGATACCCTTCGATCTGCTTTTTTCGACAGCTTGACAGTCAGATTTAACTGTTCCTTTCGCAGGGAAATATCGTCTTCTACATACATGTCATGTTGATGTTTGCAAACAAAAAGGGACCACACAATACAGCATGGACAGTCCTTATTGCCTTAATTCTGTTCCGAACAACAGTGGGGAATGTAACGGAAGGAAATTCCACAGCGTCCGTTGAAAGGAATCGGTCCAAAATTAGTAATTCCACTGAAACAGTAAATCCCAGTTATGAAGATACCACTAGCATTCGGAAAAAATTACGCTTTATTGCACATTTGTTCAGAAATCAGCTAATGTTTTTAAACCTATAGATAGCTGTACCGGCTTATTGATCAGATGTTCAGAAATTTCCGTCGTGCTGTTGACTGTGTGTCTTAAACTGCAAACTTCTCTTCACTGATTGTCAAAAAGTCTTATTTACAAAGATGATGCTTTCTGGGACATTCGGTCTGGAGTCATCTAGGGTATTTAAATCGATAGCTACAGAGGGGATATGTCTTAGAAAAACATACATTTTTCGTGTTACTGACTCTCTCGGAAACAGCGAACTCCTCGTCACTTACTATCAGAAATCTTTATTCCTTTATTTATTTATTGTTTACCAAATCTCAGCGTCTTAGAGATTTTTTGATAAAATTTGAGACATTTTATTATGTCCATTATCTTGTTGACCTACCTTCTTAGAATTCCTGATTTTTTCTTATTCTTATCTTGTTGGCATTTAACTTTTGGGTGATTCAATAAATATACTCCGCCTACTACTTAGGCAGCATGGGAAAAATTTCTTCGGACCTCTGAGTCCTCTTCCAAAGTATAATGTTCTTTCCCAATTTTATTACTTGGAGATATGGTGGTGATCACTTTAAATTTAGTTCAGATATTTTCTTTCAGAGGCACATATGTCTGTATTTATGTGCTGTATGCATGACCATGTCTAATTTTAATTTCCCTTTCATCTTTTCCGGACGCCGTGAAAAACAGTCTCAGTACTATTCGCTTACAGATGAGTGCTAGCAGAATATCTGGTTACTTTTATCGGCTTATAAATGAAATGCATGCTTGGACTGACAGTTTCTCGCAATTTGTGGGAATCACTTCCTCAATTCTTATTCATATTTGTAATGACAGCCAGTTTCAAATAAAAAAATTTCGTGTCTTCTAGGAAACCCGGCAGTTGCGCAAATTGGAAAAATCTGTTGCAGCTGAATGAACTGTTTTTGAACGTTTAGAATGTTTTACCAAGGATCTATCTAACAAGGTGTATCTATATTTCATAACACGAAGGTAATTCAATGATTACCGTATTTTTGGGAATATAAAACTATAAAAGGTCCTCTTATTTTTTCAGAAAGTTGTAAGAAAAAGTAAAATAAAATAGCGTCACGAAAGTTTTTACTATAAAAGAAATTTAATTTTATGCATAGAAACAACAATTTATGAATCATTGGATGCTTGAATTTTTTAACAGAGTTATGTGCGATACCGCTTATGAAAACAACGTACGAAAACACCACAATGTCCATCAGCGAATGGCGCGCATCGTTTGCAGTATTTTTCGGAATGAAACACCTTCGTAAAGCCAACGATGATCGTTATCATTTCAGATTGTGATACTCGCCGAAAGCCTGACGTATCAAAATAAGACAACCTTGGGCGAAGTCTTTAGGCTTTCTGACACATGCAAACAATTCCTGGAAACGGGTATTGCTTTTTTTCTTATCTGAACCTTTGCGAAGAACCGTTTGAAATAAAAAAAAATAGTATCAAAGACGAGAACGGGTTAACCTCAACGCATTGTTGGCGAACAGCAAAAAATGTGAGAGACAAGACCTTAACGAAATATCGTCAAGTGCCGCAACACGAAATTTTAATTGTCGTGGCATTACTCTTGTAAACTAGAAATAAAAGCACGTTCCCGCGATTTAAAGTTTAAGCAAATTTGTTACGTTTCGGAACAGATTTTTCCAAAATTACAACACCACAGTTTTATGTATATAAATAAATAAATAACATAAATAGAGAAATAAATAAATTTTGGCATTTTGTCTCTTGAAGTCTGCGTAAAATGAAGAATTTGCAGCTACAATAAAGCAGCTGGAACTAATGCATTTGCCACACCCAGTTTGCATATGGGTGTCTTAATTGATTGTTGTGATGCTTTGCCCTGAAATGTGGATCATTTATTTTTTTTTTCTGCCGCACTGTGATTAAAAAGGAATTATTATGGTCCATCCTTCTCCGTTTCAAATTTCTTTGAAAAACATATGAGGTATGTGCTTAAGCTGTATTTTACATCATTAAGTAATGAATGCACGATTATGCATACAAGCACAAATACCCGTCTAGCACGGTAACAGGCGCTGCTCATGAAATCCTGGTCATAAGCCAGCGCTTAGACCAATGCGCCAGGGGCGGCTTTCCAATTTAATATTAGGTTCGTCCGTAACTGAGGAGAATTCTATTAAGTTTCATCGTAACATAGGTATGTGCGGGAACTTCGATTTGGCTTCACATTTCCCTCTAAATTTAAATCATTTGTGCCATGCTGCGATATATAACATGCGAGTGGAGTGAAAAAAGCATTTTATAATTTCATAATGCTTGATTCTCAGAGAATACGATCCTGGAACACGTAAATATGCAAACGAAATCATTTACAATTTTTCTGTTACATCATTTTTGAATTCAGAGTTTGGACTTTTAATATAAGTATATTAAAGCCCCAGCTATTATTCTGGAAAATATAGGGACCGCGGGTGGCTTAGTGGTCAGCGTTTGTGACTGCTGTGGAGATGACCTCAGGTTCGATCCTGGGCAGGTACGAACGTTCGAACCACTAAATACCCGCCGTGCGTTGGATGGGCACGTTAAGCCATCGGACACCGGGTACTGGCCCCCGGTAATAAATAAGGGAGTCTTCCCCCTGTTTCTACCTCGTTTCCGTGTCACTTTCCTATCGGGCACTCTAGCCCAAATCTCCTAGTTTTCTATTTCTAAGGGTTGTTAAGACCTGGGGTCTGACGCTCCCTTCCTAAAATCCTCTACATATGATCTGATCTTTTGGAAAATATTTCAGGCTAAGGACTTTATAAGCTCACAGGATATCATGGGTAAGTTTATTCCAATTTTTAATACTTGTCGTTACGCAGACTAAAACACGTCCGATATAAAATACTAAAACGAAATGTGCAAGCTAAATTGCATTCTTGTACAGCATACTAAGAGAACAACTACTAAAATATTGAGAGACACGTTTAGATGATACCTAAATACAGGTGAAAGCGTTGGATTTCCTAATGTGTTTGATGGAAATTTTCCATTCCGCACCGCCTAAGACCTGTAAAGTCGCACTAGAGTGTTTTGTTACACAACTGTTAGGGATATGTGTCATTCTAAATGAAACATTTGTGGGCGAAGTAAGTGCATGTCACGATTTGAATAGTTGCCACCTATGATTAAGCAGAACGTATGGATTTTCTACTTCCAAAACTTTCCAGAGCTATTCCACACTTCTATCAAATAATGGAGCGCCTACGCCGCAAGAGGGCACATTGCTTTCGACAAGTGAAGGAGAACAGTCGAATTTTTCAGATTCACATTCTTCATATTTTACTTGTGTTTTATTGAAATATATTTCTATGTATTATTGAAAAATCCGACCTGTTTGCCATTTTATTGTGGAATTGCATATATCGCAGAGTGCACACGTAAGCAAACCCGCAAACATCTCCGGCGGAAAAATACACGAACACTTCAAAATTACTTCGATTTAAAAAACACGAAATCGCTTTGGATCCAAGTTGCAGTTCATTGTATCGTGTTAGGCGCTTAAAGACGGAGCCACTAAAAAGAGTTTCAAACATATGTATGCAATCCGATTTTTAAATAATAAGATAAAGTTATTCTTTTTTTTTTTTGCGGATACCGAGTGGAAGATGTATGGATAAATAGCTCCTGGGTGTTACTTTTGGGTGATATTTTTCCTTTAATCGAAGATAACGAAATAGTGATTTTTGTGGGAATATTTGAATTTTACCTGGGCTATAAATGATCACCGATATAAACGATTCGAACTAGACAATTGTTCAATGAGTATAAATATAATATTTTTAACAATTCCGGTAAAAGCAACATTTTTGTTTCTTTTAGTTGTAAATATACGTTACAAAATTTCTGAGTTCTGACGTTTTCCGGTTTGCTGTATATTTTTCAGTAAAATGTCCTTAAAATAAGTTATATTCAAAATTTTATGAAAGCTCAATTTTAGATGAGGACTTACCTGCTTTTAAACATCAAGTTTTTAATGACTCCACTGATGACATGTACTAGGAACTGTCCATAGAACCAGGGAATTCTGACCTGCAGAAACGTCTGATAGGGAAAAAAGAATGTTTGACTGAAATAACGAAATTGCACAGGAATTTTGTGGGTATTCCGTGGCAGACTATTTTTTTCCTTTTGACGCATATTTTCTAAGATATATTTACTTGTGGTTGTCCCACCATACATCGAAAGTAATCGTAACTATTACAGCGACTTAATTCGTTCGCACGTGCGTTTTCAACGATTTATAACCGACCTTGCTTGTCTTGTTCTTTGTTGGGTCTTTGAGGGAAGGGTGAGTAACTTAGCATTCCCACTGCTAACAACTGATAACGAAAGTCCTGGGGTTTTTTTCTTATTGTATTGTGAGTTCCTAAGTCATCAACGGTGCAGAATCAGTTACGAGTAATAAGAAAATAGACATCAAAGGTAGTGTGTGCAAGGATGAATTAAGTTCTGTACTACCCACTATTAAAACCCGATCGACAATAAAAGATGCCCCTTCGACAGTACGGAAAAGTGTAACCACCCCAATCAAGAAACAGAGAACAAGGGGCAAGTTTACAAATGAAGAACGAGATAAAGTGAAACTTTAAAAAATTCAGGAAAGAATGGCTAAGTGACGAACACTTTAAATGTTTACTCCCACCTGTACCAGCAATTGATGCGCGATATAAATACACGGCTTGCAGTTGCACTGTTCTTTGCGGCAAAATTGAGCACAAGAAACATGCTAACCGTGAGAAGCAGAAAAAAGCATGAAAGCTAAAAAGTGATCTCCAGCAGTTGAAAGCTTTTTCCAGATACGAATAAATCCAGATGACTCACATGACTATAAAATCAAAACAACAGAAATAAAACTTGCTGCTTTTTTATTTTTGCTAGTAATAATGTGTCATTTCCGGTAGTTGAACAGTTAGTTATTGTTCTCCAAAGAGCATATCCTGACTCCAAAATCCTAGAAGATGTGAATATGAAAAGGCGTAAGTGCACCAAACTCATTTCAAAACTCTTCGCTAAAATAGAGAATGAGGCTACAGTTAAAAATTTAAGGAAAACTAAATTCTAGATTTTAGTTGATGAAAGCACAGATTTAACACGTGAAAAGTTTCTGTGCATTTTGGCAAGATATTTATCTCCAGCAACAGGTCGTGTACAAACTGATCTGCTTGAACTTGTGGAGATTGTTGCTTCTGATACTTCTGCTGATGAAATTTACTCAGCATTCAAACAATACCTGGAGAATAAAGGAACTTCTCTGGGAAACATTATAGACATTGCATCTGATGGGGCTAATATCATGATTGGATAGAACAATTTCTTTGTAAGCCGACTGCGCGTTGATGTTCCACGAGTAAACGTTTTGCGTTGTATTTGCCACTCAGCAGCACTTATAGAAAGCATGGCTTGTGAGCAACTTCCAAGAACTCCGGAAAATCTTATTCGGCGGGTAAGCACATATTATTCCACTAGTGCAAAACGATGTCGCCAGCTAGTTGGTATGCAGAGTTTTTTTTCATATAAAAACTAAAAAATATTAAACTTATCCAACACAAGATGGTTAGCTTTATCGGAGTGTGTTGAGAAGATTTTAGAACTGGGATTCTTTGAAGGCTTTTTTGAAATGGCTGCATTTGAGGATAAGCTACTAAGTTCAGAATTCATTCCAGCTCAGATGAAAAATAAATTTAACAAGTGTTACTTCCTGTTTTTGAAGTTTGTTCTGAAGTTCTTCAACACTTTTAATGTATTGTTGCAAGGGAGATCTATCATCATTCATACACTAGCCGAATCATCAGTTACTCTCTTTAAACAGCTAAGCCAGAAATTTTTCACAGCAGAAGCACTTCGTTGTGATGATGTAAAAGTAGCACATCCAAGGAATATCCTTTCTCTGAAAAATGTATACTTCGGGCAAAAGTGTATGGCATATCTGAAAGCATTTCCAGATATGCCGAAAGAAAATGAATTTTGGGAAAATTATTTAAAATTTTACATAACACCTGCTGAGTAAATACAGAAAAGGGATCCTCTCCAAAGTGAATTTCTTCGTGAAGCCAGATTTACCCATGGTTATGTTTGTCTCAATCCACTTGCAGGTGATCGCAGTATTCCAAAAGTGTGCGATGCTTTTAAGGAAGCTATAGACATTAAAGTTGTATACATAGAATGGATAAATTTACCCTATGCGTTCCAATCGTAGGAAGTTGAAGCAATGATGCAGAAGAGATTGGATGAAATGTGCCACACAATCCGGATGAAGACAGATTTCACTGGACATTTTTTGCTTTCCAAATCTAAGTGTTCTGGAAAAACTTATGCTGACTTTGCCCCATTCCAATGCTGAAGCGGAGCGTATTTTTAGCATAGTTTCTGATGGCAAAACAAAGAAGAGAAACAGGATCAGTAGTGAGGTGTCAAAGGCTGTCTGTATCGTGCGATCTAGTTTTGGTACAAGGTTTATAGATTGCACAAATTTTGAAGCTACAGATTAACATATAAAGCTTCACAATGACCATAAACTTTATGGCGTTACGGAATAACTAGTGAGAGAAATCAGATATTTCATATTTTTAACAAGTTTATCAAAAAAAGAATAAATGAAAATGACACAATATTTTTTTTAAATAATTAAAAAAAAGAAAATTTTTACAAGCTGCTTATGTGTTATATAGTCTATAAAATTATATATACAACTTTGTATATGTATGCAAAGGTGAAGTTGCTACTTTCCGAAAAGCATATTCCAGGGAATTTTCGTTGTCTACACAGGGATTTTGAAAACTGATCACTGATGTTAGGTCCCCGTAAGTGGACATCCTCTCAAGCTCCCATTTTCGTGCCCCTGGTTGAAAGATACGTTGGTCCAGGGGAACCAGTCTCTTTTAGGCTGTGCGTGACTTTAAGTGACCCTACCTTTTATATATTTCCCGCGCATTCAGACAGTTTCAATACTCCTTTTGGTACTCATCTTTTCTTTTCAGGTGATACTAATGGGATCCTAAATTTTGCAAAGTAAAGCTGTAAAGCTGTAACATTTCCAAGCAAATGCAATCCTTCGGTGTCTTCTGGTTCTTCACCATGCTTTGCAAAGGGCAGCTCTTAAGCTATAACAAATCCAAGCAAAAGCTGTTCTTCAGTGTCTTCTGGGATTTCATCATGCTTTGCCAAAAACAGCTTTTATGATCTAAAAGACACAAGCAAAATCAAGAAAGATTTATATACAAGAAAAGAAGAAATAAAATCATTTCAACTATATGAGTAAGATGAAATCATTAGTGATACCTGATCAAAATATAAAATATACAGTAAAATACAAAACAAAACCTTTCTTTATACAAAGCAATAATACTTAAACATAGGTTACTGCTGACATCAATACTATATTAGTGTGGGCTGTGGAGAGTATTTATTCAGAAAATTCGATTTTTAGCTTTTCACCAACTTAGCATTTTGTCAAAGGCATTACATACACTCTGATTTTAATGTTTTATTACTTCCACATTAAAGCTTGTCTGTTTAAATATTTGTTCATTACTAATATCAAGGCTGTTGGACATATGGCGCCAAGTCCATTTGTGAAGATTCAGCTGAACAGCATTTGAGAGAAAAAATATCTTGAGGAACCAGTTATCGATGACGGCTTTCAAGTTTACTGAATCTTCGCTTCATAATTTTGAACCTTCGATGCTTGATCTGTATGCTCTGCAAAGGAAGGAAACATCGCCTTGCTCCTAATCCTTTCTGTTAACGTTGCTTGCTTGAAAGTTTCATTGATAGACTCAAGTGGAAACACGCAGTTTCGTTAACTAAAACCTTGGATGAATAAAACTTTCTTATGAAAATAATGTTTTTTTATACATTTGATGTAGTCAATAATTTTTAAACGTTCGGACAAAGATTTTATGTCCAGAAAATTCCAGTTGACACCCAATTTTCAAACTTTATCCACTTCAGAATACAGTTTATAGTACTCAACCTTGTTCTGAATTATTTAGTTGCCTTTATCTCAAACGTTTTTCGATTTGACCAAACCCTCTGTCCTCTAGGAGGGAGATGTGTAATGGAAGGGGAAAGTCAGTTTGACTTTTATGAGACTAAGGTGTTATTCTGATGAACCCAAGAAGTGTAAACGTCTTTGGATTGCGATGATATTCTTGTTTGGATAGGAGCACCTAGAACAATCGAATATACCAAATCTCAGATAGATACAGGTATCTCAAAAATGTGACAAAGCTAAAGAAAGTTTTATAGCTTCACGTACATCCTGATATTCAATCCACGTGGAAAATACGGAATTTTCAGTTTGGCGATTGACAACATCACGTGCTTTCAGGCACAACTGACCCAAGTAAAAGCTTCAGAAATAAATAATTTGTGTAAATATTTCACTGTTGAAAATCGAAACAGAACATCAACTTATCATCTTGGATTTCTTTGTATAGAAGCTTTCTGTTGCAATTTGATCTCTATCTATGTGCAGATATCTCTAAAATCAAATCTCGCATTTTGTTCTTTCTGTTCCTTCTCTTCCGTTTTCTTTTCGATTCAGTGTTTTCCCAAAATCTTAGTTTTAGTTACCAAAAAATCCAAAGAACGAAACTTTGACTTATCCTTTGGATGATTATCAAGCCATTCTGAAGAAATAAAAGAGCATACATAAAACTAAGAAAAAATATTACATATAATGTATTACCGGCAAGCAAAGCGTGAGATGAAATATTTTGTAAAATACAGATTGCTTACCTATGTATTCCTACTTCATCTCTCCTACGTTGGGTGTCATTACTCACAAATGTTAAGAATGACCACTTGAAAAACAATGTAGTGTGGAAAATTCTTTACCATAGGTTTGGTCGTGTAATCCTCGAATGATTTGTTTAAAAAGGTACAAATTTGATATCTGCGGATTAAACGCTGATGCGGATAATACGATGCTTAAGAAAATATTTTTTGCGGTTCGTCAATTTTTAAAATATACCCTTAGTAAGTTTCAGGAACAGAGGTGGTATATTTAGAATATTGCCGGTGATGCTAATTACTAATGGGGACTATATACCAACTGTACACAAAGTAGTAAAGCTATATTATTAATCAGATTTATTATGCTAAAATAAAGATAAATGTTTCAAAGATTTAACTGATCAACCATATAGCTTTTTCAAGGAATATACCCAATAAGCGGCAACCTCAGTAATATTATGCTACAATAACTTGTACGCCATGACCTGATCTGACAATGAACGAACAGGTGCGAATGTAATTTGCATTCCATGACGTAAGGCATTGTGTTGGTTGCACACTGTACCTTGGAAGGAAAATGGTGTTATTTGGAGAAATGGTTCCATATGCGTGGCAAATCCAAAGAAGTTATCATTGCAAGCCTTATTCTTGGTACTGATTTCCACAGTTTCCCCAGTGATTGTTTACTAAGGGATGGGTAGGAAGCCAATTTCTTTATATCAACCCAGTAGGAGCAGCGGATTTCAATTATATATTTTTTGGATATGTCCGTGGTTACTTTACCGTCCTTTTTGTCTCTTTTAGGATCGTCGTCTTTAATTCTAAAGATCTGCTTAGTCACTCAGATGTAAATACTTTCTGGGGCATCCGGATTTGTAGAAGAATAGCGGAAAAAGCCAACACGTTTGAAATTAGGGTTCCATTAATATTTCTCATAACCAAGGTATAAAAAATTATAATCTTACGTTTACACTTTAGCTCATATTCTGGTGTAGGAATTTGGTAAGTGGGGAATTTCGCCCAGGCTGTGTAGTTGCGGTTTTTATTATTTTTTGGGCTAAAAGCGTTAATGCCAAGAAAACGTAAAGCAATACGAAGACAAACGTCCACAAAAAGTTAGAAACTAAGTTCAAATTTATTGTTTTGCTTTTATTTTCGAGCATTTGACAGAAAATATGATGGCACGAATTATAAATCATTTGTTTTCGGGGACGAATATGTGCTGTTGAAAGTTCATCATCCCACTCACCCATGAGTGCTGCCGCCGAAAATACGGAACACCACATGACAGGATCAAAGAAACTACGGTAATACTGAAAAAACTGATAACATATGTTCCTTAATGCACGTCAAAGTAATAGAAAGGCATTTAAAACGACAGTGTGAAATTAAGAACAAATAGGACCAGAAGGAACAGGAAGCAACCTTTCTCTGGTAAAAGCGTTGTTAATTTTATTTATTGCTCACTGTGAGAATTCCCCACCAAAGACTGGAGAGGAGTGTTTGAAATGGAATAAATATATACAGTATATAATATAAATAAATTGTACTTCTGTTGCTAGTATATGTATTTTATCATAAATATATATTACTGCAAGCTAAGAAATCGGTATTTGTTTTAGTGTAATATTGAATGCAGAGCTCTGAAAAGGATATTTTACAGCTTTATTAAATACAATGGCCCCTTTTTATTGTGTAATACGATAGACTGGAATTTTCCGAAATTTACATTTGGAAAAATCGATATGTTTTAAATTGAAGCTTGGTTTTACCTTACAGCTTCTTCTGACTTCGAAAATAGCTTAGCAAATTCAAAAAAATATTAAATGCACATTTCTATGTAAGCATCCCAAGACGTGCCTTCAATGAAAATGCATCACTTAACTTAATGTATATCTTTTTGTGTTTGCCTTCATTTACCGGTAAATGAAATGTGCTCGATTTTGGAATGTATCCATAGTGTTCGACAGTTTTCGATAATATTTACGAGTGTTCTTATTTTGTTGAACTTCAGATGGGAAGTAAATACCTAAGGAAGCAGCATATATTCCTCGCTGTCAAACGGATATAACGGTGTTGGGAAGTAAAGCAAAAAATTAGTGACTGGGGTAGTCTTCACAGAAATCGGTGCCATTTTGTGTACAATTAGCTGATAATATGGATTCACGGCTTAGAACACGTAGTCTAGGAAACTGAAATGACCAGAATCAAAACATCGACACTAAAACCTGTCGTACATCCAAGTGTAACTGCTGTTGTGTTGAGAAGCTATAGGACACTTTATTCCCTTCTGTTCTAGACCAGTTTCTTGAATTGAAAGTGGGATTCCAAAACTCGTAGTTTATGGTCGCTTCTTCAATTAGGTAAAAACAAAAATTTCCAAATTTATCGCTTGATGAGAAATGACATCTGGATGATTGATACATGTCGCTGAAGTTGTAAATTTGTCATCAAATGTAAATTGAAATCACTAGATCTGGCGACGAAATCCCTAATTTAACATATTTTTCGCGTTGGTAATTCCGTTTCTGTGACTTAATATAAGGAAGCCGTTACACATGGTTTCGAAATCTCAATTGTTTCTTGAAACCAGAATTTTTTTAATTATGTACCTTTGTTTTGTTGAATAATAACTGAAGGCTAAAATTATGTATCCGGCTACACATTTAACTGTATGAAAACATAAAATGTGTACATGCGAAGATATGAAATATGTAAATTCGAAAATATAAATGGCCTAAATATCTATTTTATTTTCACGACATTCACTGATTTGCTTGACTTTCTCTTCCTTGCTTGACTCTTTCTCTCTCTGTCTCAGAAAGAGCAAAACAGAGGTTCAGACTTCGATGTAAAAGGATTTATGGTTACGTTTTTAAGCAAGAAGACAAAATCACAGATCATTGATAAATTTTTGACAATATATTGGGTTTAAACAAATTATTCCATTTGAATTTAGATAACACTAGACATATTTTCTCCTGGGGAAAAATCTTGTTTTCGATTTTCTAGGAGGAGGACAGTTCAGCGTTCCTACTGCTTAGTCACTTATCTTGACTTAGGAGGGACGTAATAGGCCGGATTCTCATCACATATTACAACAGAATTTAGAACTTTCCTTACTCTACTATTTCATGTTACAGCAAAACTTTAATAACGGCCACCAACCATTTTTCCTTAAATTCAGGTCACAGAAACCGTAATATATAACTTTTCCTTACCACAGAACTGATTTTGCTCTCTTGTATGAGAGTTCATGGACAGATATCTAACGATATTATATGATAAACGTTTTATTTATGAAAAAGATTGTCGGGCGTGAAATAATATTTTGTAACCGGAGTTGCCGTGAATATCCGACACAGTGTTGCCCTTGTATAAATGATTTTTTGCAGCTCCGCACCATAGCCATGACAAACAGACTTTATTAACATACGCTTTAAATCTGGTTAAACCTAACTGTGAAATAACATGTCCCAAAAAAAGGAATTGAAAAAATTATTGAAAAGACGTCTTTGTTACAATTGGCTGATGAATAGCAAGTTTGAATATGCATTTGTCTATACATATATGTTAACATAAGATAATTTGTAATGAAAGTAAACATGGGAAAAATGGTGTTACTTTATGTATATGAAGACCACACGAAATTACATCTAAAGGTAATCACTTCAATTTTCCTTTTTTTCTTTTGTTTCTAGGGTTTATCCACATAAATGAGTATCATCTAGATCTATCAATAGTCGTCTGTTCAAACTTCATGGTCCAAATGAAGAAGGAAAATGAAGCGCTTGTCAGTGGCAGCTTCTATGTCGCCCTGGAAAGCGACAAAGAAGCTGCCATTTGACAAACACTTCATTTATACCTAATTATCGACCAAAACTCGAGTCATTCTACGACGGATGGTCAGAAGCGTCAAACTTGAAGGAAGTTAAGGACCGTTCAAACTTCAAGGCGTTTAAGTTTTATATTGCGCAGCAAACATGAGTGTTATATAGAACGTGAAAATTGCCTCGGATTATGAAGAGCGGTCGTCGAACCAGGTTTTAAACACGAGCTTGATTTTACTGTTTGTTCCTTTCTTTCAGGGACCACTATAAGTATGTGGACGCTGAAAGAAAGGCGTAATTGGTAAATCGTGTAGCAAACTAACGACAACTGTAAGCATCTATGTCTACACACGCACCATCCACTGTCATTTGATTCACTGCATCCAGGAAAGGGCCCTGCATCCAGGAAAGGACCCTGCGTCGAAGAAAAAAGTGTTCATGACTGAAGCGCAATTCTAGGGCCGGCCCAACCATGTCAAACCAAGAGCCTTCGCTTTTGACAATGCTGACGTTGGAGCCTGATTTAGAAAATCTTCAGAAGCACCAGCATTTTGCTGCATACATTGAAATTAAAAATCAAAGTGGGCGTTATTCTTTTGAAATATCTGAATCTACCGACATTATTCAATGATAGAACTCTCTGATTTCTCTATACATTCCGTTGTTTATAGAACTTCACGGGAGACTTAGTTTTTTCCCACGCAATGCTAGTTTCGGGGTCCGTCACTATCAAACAAAGGTTCAATAACGCGGGTCAACACAAAATGAAATTTAAATTCATATTAAGTGTTGAACTCAAACTCTAGTCATTGTCAGCGACGTTTCGATACCAATAATCTTCTGAGCATTTTCTACGTTAAACACCCGATCGTTGATTATTTATGGCAAATAGATCACTTGGAATTCAAAATAGATCTCCTATGTTCCATTTCACAAACAGCAAATAATCATTTTGATGAAAGATTTATTCTTTTCCGACTTCTTGTAACGCGAATTAAATGATATTCGAAATGCAGAAATTGATCCTATGAAAATTTGAAGAAGTGTATACCTGACGAAGAGGTATTATTGTGCAACAGTACTGTTAAAATAGTAGAAAGAGAAAACATGTTTTAAGGTGTTGGAAGCACTTCCCAGAAAATAGATGTAAGTATATGAAGATGGGATGTAAGGTCAGGTGATGCGTAACATCACAGCCTCTCCTTGACAAATGTCAACCCCGCCTTTCCGCGGTGCATCCTGTTCCCACTAAATAGGCTCTGATGACCGCCACTAGCGGTATAACTATACCATCGGGATTAGAGGAAATGCTATCCCACACTCACCAACTCGCTTGGCCAGCGTGGTGAGTTATGGCCAAACCCCTCCAAAATGACTCCACAACTTAAATCTTGGCCCTCAGCCTCCGGCAGCTGGAATGTACCTGGCCAAGGCAGCGGCCAGGGCGACATGAAGGCTGAGGGTGCTAAGAATCCCCGGAGGACCGGCTTAGGCTGCCATCTGATGCTGACCTTGGCTACGTGTAATGAACGCTCCCTATCTTCTAATTCAAGGCTTCTTGAATTGGAAGAGGAACTGCAAAGGATCAAGTGGGACATCGTGGGGCTAAGTGAGGTAAGGAGAAAAGGAGATCTCATTGAACTGAAAAGTGGACATCTCTTCTTCTATCGTGGGACAGATACTGGCAGAACTAGTGGTGTTGGATTTATAATAAACAAGAAACTGAAGGATAAGTTGTAGAAGTTGAAAGTTCCTCTGACAGAGATGCACGACTCAGTATCCAACTCTCGAGAAGATACCAGGCTCAGATTATTCAAACTTATGCACCCAACACAAGTCATCCTGAAGAAGAAATTGAAGAATTTTATGAGGAAATTCGTCATCTAAATAATAAAGGTAAGCAGCACTTGAAGATAATTATGGAAGATTTCAATGCAAAAATAGGGCAACAGCAACAGAATGAAACTTCAGTAGGTAAATTCGGTCACGGCAACAGAAACCAGCTTGGAAATACTCTCGTTGAGTTTGCAGAGGCAGAAGGGTTTTTTTATCTTGAACTCCTTTTTCAAGAAAAATCCACAAAGGAAATGGACATGGAGACATCCAAATCGGACGACAAGTGAAATTGATTTTATTATGTGTAACAAAAAATTCGTCATAGAAGACTGCAGTGTGCTAAACAAGTTCAACACAGGTAGTGACCATAGATTTGGTGAGATGTAAGATGCACCTCAACACTAAACTCGAACGTGGCAAGCTCATAAGATAAATAAAATATATTGACATAACCAACCTTAAAAAACACCATAATACCTTCAAGTTGGAACTGAAGAACAGATTCTCTGCTTTAGAAGGCCTAACATCAGAAGAAGTGGATATTTCTGATGTTAATAGAAAAGTAACCAAAGCTCTTATGGAAACAGCAATAAATATAGCTGGGTCTAAGAGCAAGTTACATGTGAACAAATTATCAGGAAAAACCAAAATGTTGATGCAAAAAAGAAGAGAGATGAGGACAACTAAAGAAGATGTGACTTCCAAAGTGGAATATATAGATATATGCAATACAGTACGAAAAGGTATCACTGAAGACCTAAGGGAATTCAACTGTGAACTAGTAAGGAAAGCAATTGAAAAAAACCAAAGCCTAAAGATAGCAAAGGGACATCTCAGTAAGGGAAGAAAACAGATTATGGCACTGAGAAAAGAAGATGGTTCTGTAACACGAAATATCGGCGAAATTTTGACAAGAGTGAAAGATTTCTACTCCAAGTTATATGAAAGGGATGATGCATGTACTCCAGACATCATGAAAGGTAACAGTACCAGAGTTCTTCCAGTCCTCCCAGCAGAGGTTGCACATGCAATCAAGAACATAAAGCGGGGAAAAGCTCCAGGAGAAGATGGAATTACTGTAGACATCATACAAGAAGCAAGTGGAGAAATCGAAACAGTACTCGCCCAAATTTTCACTCGATGCCTTAATGAAGGGATGATTCCTGAGGATACGAACAACGCTACAATGATCCTGCGACATAAAAAAGGTGACATTGAGGATCTCAGGAACTACAGACCTATCAGCCTCCTATCAGTGGTTTATAAAATCTTCACTAAAGTTCTTTCACACCGTTTGAAGGTAACACTGGACATGGCTCAACCAAGAGAACAAGCTGGATTCAGGAGCGGCTACAGCAGAATAGATCCTATCCACGTACTGAGAGAACTAATTGAAAGAGCGAGGGAATATGAACTTCCATTGTGCATGGCTTTTATCGATTATGAAAAGGCCTTTGATTCAGTGAAACCATCAGCAGTTACAATGGCTCTGAAATCCTGCGGTATTGAAGATGCATACATTAATATTATTAATAACATCTATGAAAATGCAAGTGCAAAGATTCGGCTGTTTGAAAATACAACACACATAAAAATTGGAAAGGTAGTGAGACAAGGTGATACCATATCTCCGAAGCTCTTTAATGCCACATTGGAAAATGTCTTTCAATCGCTGAACTGGGAAAACAAAGGGATAAAGATTAATGGAGATTATCTAACCCACTTTCGTTTTGCTGATGTCATAGTCATTTTTGCAACTACCCCATCAGAGCTGCAGAGTATGATCCAGGAACTTGCTGACAAGACTAAAGAAGTGGGATTAAAAATGAGCTTTTAGAAGACAAAAGTGATGTTCAATGCTTTTACAAGAAATGAAGATTTATCGATTGATGGAGAAAAGCTGGAGATAACAGACACGTACGTTTATCTTGGACAGCAGATATCAAGTGAGGGTCACATTGACGAATAAATTAATCGGCGTGCAAAACTTGCCTGGAGAGCTTTCGGAAGAAACAGCATAATTTTCAAGAGCAATATGCCATTATGTCTTAAACGAAAAGTGTTTGACGAATGCATCCTTCCAGTGCTTACGTATGGTGCAGAGACGTGGACC
The DNA here is from genome assembly GCA_039090855.1 of Macrothele yani. Lineage (NCBI taxonomy): Eukaryota > Metazoa > Arthropoda > Arachnida > Araneae > Macrothelidae > Macrothele > Macrothele yani. Next base: position 50,736,665 of record CM077021.1, read on the forward strand.
TTAAATAAAAGAGACATACAAAGGCTGCAGACAACTCAAAGCAGCATGGAGAGGTGCATGCTCGGTGTAACCAGGAGAGATAAGAAGAGGAACTCGTGGATCCGAAAAATGAGAAGAGTGGAAGACATCAGGATCAGAGTTAAATCCCTGAAATGGCAATGGACTGGGCATACTGCCAGAAGGACAGACCATCGATGAACAGCCGAAATTTTAGATTGGATTCCAAGGGACAGGATAAGACCCAGAAGAAGACCACATGGGAGATGGGTGGATGAAATTTGAAAGTATGCAGGAGTGACATGGAGGAGACTGGCACAAGACAGACCGTTGTGAAGGAAACTTGGGGAGACCTTCGTCCAGCAGTGGATTGATAATGGTTGACGATGATGATGATGATGACGATGATATGAAGATGGGTAAATAAAGTGAAGAGCATTAGCTTACTAGGGAAACGCTTCATTCAGGCAGAGAGAACAAAGACTACGAGAAAAAAATACAATTTTGTAGGTTGAGGAGCGGATCGTCAACCTATGAACATCAGAATTCCACAATAAGAAGATTGCTGTCAACAATGCTCCCCAGGAATGAAGACCAAGAACGAAATTAGTGGTTTCATAATTACTCGTATTTCTTCGGTCTGCCCTTTATTTTTTTTTCAAAAAATTAACCGTTAGATTAGTCATTCTTTCTTAAGTGTTGTAACGTACCAGGAGATGTGACGTACCTGCCAGAAGGACGCACACGACATAAAGGCAGATAGGAATCAGCATAAAACGTCCGTGTAGCTCAATTGGTCGAGCAACTTATTCCGGAATGAGGGGATCCGGGTTCGAGCCCCGGCGCGGATAAAACTGAAGGAGAAATTTACTTCGTTATAGTGTGTTATATCCGTCAAAACGTTTGGTTGTCTCTTTTAGCCCACTTTATAATTTGAAACATGAATTAAGTTACTACGGAACACAGTGTATCAGGAATGTTTATTTTGGTGTAGAAAGCAAGATTTCAAAATTCTTAACGTTAAAAAATTAATTTGGGATTCGGTTTTCAGTGAGCTTTGCATGTCCCAAACAGAACAAGCTCAAAATTGGGTAGCTTTAATCAGATAAAAAGTTTATGTATTTCTAATAATATTTCCTTCTTTTATAAGTTGATGAGCGTAGGTACGTACAAAAGTGTGAGACTAATGACACAAAATTAACGTAATCAAAATTGCTTCCAATAAATTCCCACGAAAGCGTTCCAAAAATTTGCTACGCCGTTTGTACTAGGGGTGTTCAAATGAAAAGGTACGAAACGACACTGTGGGTATAAATGAAGACTTTATTCAAAGTATACACCATAGGCCGTAGCACAACGATCCTATTGATTAACGAGCCGAAGGATTCCTTGTTCCCAGAATTCCTGTGGCCGTGACGAGACCCAGTCCTGCACAGCGTCCTTGAGTTCGTCGTCCGAGTGGAAGCGCTTCCCTTTCAGATGTTTTTTCAGGGGACCAAACACATGGAAATCGCAGGTCGACATGTCCGGACTGTAGAGCGGATGGTCAAGCTGCTTCCACTGGAACTTGGCCAGTTCCGCGTGTGTGACCCTGAAGACGTGTGGACACGCGTTATCATGAAGCAGAACCACACCCTCCGTGAGCAGCCCCGGTCTTTTGTTCTTGATGGACCTGCGTAGGCTTCGGAGTGTCTCACAGTACACATCGGAGTTAATGGTTCGTCTGTGCTGGAGGAATTCAACAAGTAGTCAATTGGACGGCGCTTTGTATAAGAGCCTCTGCTCTCTCCTGCGCATGCGGGCGCCCGCGCATGCTCCGATCCACGCCGGGGACTCCAATCGCATCCTTAGATGTGTCGCTACGTTCTTTCATAGCGGTATAGACAAATATGTTAACGGTTACGTTCTTATGACGTTTCGTACCTTTTCATTTGAACACCCCTAGTATATATACCATGTTGACATGAATGGATATTAGGAAGAGTTTTCCTTCACTAGATAGGAAATTAAGTTTCAAGACCAAACAATGTGTACTTAGAAATATTATTAAATAAAACGTTTTCAGGAAAATACTAAAAACTAATTTTAAAACGTTTCCAGTAAGCTATACATCAGCTCTTTCAGGAACGAGTACACCTACCAAACAAATTTTGATATAATACGTCCAGCAAGATTACAAATGGTAAGTGCATAATAAACAACTATTAAACATTTATAGTTATGTGAAGTTGTGGGAAAAGAATGCCGAATTTCAAACAGCGCCATGACATTGTTTGAACACACAATACACACTGACAACTGACATATAACTTTTATGCAGATGTAGCTAAGCCTAAATTAGGCATACACAAAATACATGGTGACAAGCGTCACCCTTGATCTACCCAAATATTTATGACTAGCGGCCTGAAATTTGCCAGTTCCATTAAGTTTCAGCTCCCTAATTGGATATGTATCTGCATTTTTCTGGAATGCCAGCAAAACACTACATGCATTCAGCAGACGCAGTCTTCTATGTCTGCGGACCATTTATCATGACAAGTGCTAAAAGTAATCCATGGAAACATCTGCTAGGAAGTGTGAGTCGAACCAGGCATATTTTGGCATTTCTGTTCGGGATCAAGAAAAACCCTGCGTACCTCATTTTACCTGAGAGTACCATAACAAGACTCCTTGAAGGTAAGGTGGACTAATGTTCATCGTTTGAAATACAAAATTGTATGTAATAAATATATTTGGGTTTGGATTTTTTTTTAATTTTCAATGTCATTAGACAAATATATCATATAGGAAACCTGCTAGAATCACTTACGCATTAGCCATAGGTGAAACGATGTTATTTTTTCATAACGCAATTATATTTTGTTCTTTAGTAGGAGGACACACGGGGGAAAAGAGAGTCATGCAATTTGCTATCCCAAGAACTTGGCGAGAACGTAATATAGATGACTCAAACAATCCCTATTTTTTCATAGTGGATCCTACCGAACTCCGGTCTGGGAAGAAAACACGTTCTATCACGTATCTGGTCATTCCTTCATCCATCATTCAGCTCCGGAGGAACACTTCTCTCAGCTTCACATAACCACTCCTCCGGTGAGAGAAAAGTCATCTTCAGAAGAGAGTAGCTAGTCAGAGATCCAGGATTTTGTTGGTGAGCCAGATTACAATTTGAGACGAGGAGCATGGGAGAGAAACACTTATAACCCCAACGAAAAATACCTCAATGTTTTGATCAGACATCATGAATTTGCCAATTCCAATCCCAACATTTTGATGTCTAGACTCAAGCAGTGGAATTTGTTAGATGACAAGGTGCAAGTCGCAGATCAGAGAAAACATCAGCAAGCGTCTTGATCTCAAAGACTAGTTATGTGACGATTATATAAATATATAGATAATACAACGTGGTTTGTCACAAATATTAATTTTTTCAAGTCGACCATGTTTTCGCTGGGTGTTGACCTAGCTTCATCAGGACGAATGGCAAGTAAATATTAAAATTTTATGTGATGTCATAAATGGTGTTTACAGTCACGTGTTTTGTTTAGATGCATTCACGCGCTTTATAGAAATGTGGTGGATGCCGTGTCATTAACAAGTTGCGGAGACTTATTATATATATGGAAAGCGCGCAAAATATGAAGTTTAGTGGTTGAATCTGGTTTGTCAATTAGTTTCGCTTCTTCAAAGATAAATTTATGGTCCTTTTCGTAGCAGTGTTTAGCCATTAATGACTTCTATAGATAACAATTACCAATGTAGGTCATGACTTTTTTAGGTAACAATTCCGAATGTATGTCATGCTTTCTTAAGGTCGCAATTCCGAATGTAGGTCCGTTTCTAACAAACGCGTGGAAGCATCTCACCAACATACGTCATTGTAAACACCATTTATGACATCATATAAAATTTGAATATTTACGTGCCATTCGTTCTGATGAAGCTAGGTCCATCCCAGCGAAACCATGGTCGACTTGAAAGAAATATATATTTTGGACAAACCACGTTGTATTTTCTGAATATTTATCAGCAAGCGTGTTTCAGCTTCTTCACCCATCAAGATGGGCTCTGCTACTGTCACAACGTAATTGGTCGATTCGAGGAAATTGAAAATGCTGCTGATCCGAAGAAGTGGCGCGTCAGGAGCCTGTTGCTCTGTACTGGGTACAAGAACCCGTCTGTTCACCTGTATTATTTGGTGCCCCTTAAAGAGGATTACGACAGTATGAACATCTTGAGAGACACCTTGAAGTATTATGAGTACGGTTGGTAGGTCTTTGAAGACTTCAAAGTGGTGGCTTTCGTGATGGGTCTCCAAGGCGATTTTACCAATTTTATCTGCTACCTTTGTCTTTGGGACAGCAGGAAAATTAAGGCGTTTTACAACTGGTTTTACTGACTCAAGCGGAATGATTTCGTTGTGGGGTAGAACAACCTAATGTGGTAGATAATGACGGTCCCCAGAAGGTGCTAATGCCAACACTGCACATCTAATTGCGTCCTATGATATAATTTGTCACGGCTGTAGAAAAAGAGCCGCAACCTTCAAGTTTACTTACCAGACTTTGGTTAACATGTAGAACATGGTGCAAAATTGTGGTAAGACAAATTTAGAAAAATGTGACGTGCCCCATTTTTGAAATCAAAGATGATATAAAATAAACATAAAACTACAGTAATACAGACATTATTAAAAATGTTTTATGCAAGATTTACCTATCTGTTTGACATTCAGATATGCAGTCTGCAGCGAAAATGACGCTATGATTGTCGAGAGAGCATCTGCCATAGCTACCGGTGGTCTGATCGGAAGGATGCTCGCAAAACAGATTAGGTCTAACCGAGACACACATGCTGTACGACCGGCAAGCTTACTAAAGTATATCCCAAAATGATAGAGCCACAGGAGATAGTGGATAAATAACAATACATAATTCGTTCAAGTGGTGTGAAAGAGTGCATATAAGTATTCATGCAGTAAGACATATGTGTGCATCAAAATAAAAGTGAAATAACAAAACGTGTACCTGTTGGAGGGTTCGAAACAAATACGTCGAACTGGGGACTGTCCCAAAAAGATGGAACCGCTGTCACAAATGTGTGTCAAAGAAGTTTTTTAACTGGCAATAGAACTTCTATTTTGCTGGATGACATCAAACACACGTTTTGGCATGGAGTTCATTAGTGTCTGACACTGCTGTAAAGAAATATTGTCCCAAGCTTTCAAAATTGCATGTTGTAGGTGCGTAATACTGTTGAATTGCCTCCCATGTGCATACATCATACGTGCGACAGGTGCCAACATGTTTTTAATAGGATTCAGACCTGAACAACATGCAGTCATGACAGGAATTCCATTGGCAAGAAACCACTCCCTGGTCGAGTTCGCAGTGTGAGAGCGTGCATTATCCTGTTGAAACTTAGCTTCACAGTCATTTACTGATTCGAAATACCGCACAAGATGTTCATTCAACAGCTGCTGGTAGCTCACAGAATTCAAGTGTACAGTTACTTTGAACGAATAATGATGTTTTGCCACGCCCACTGAATGCCCCCAGACGGTTACACCTCCACCACCTTCTTGCCGCTTAGAGTAATTAAATTCTCCGTTTCGAAAGTCATGCCAATAATACTTTCACCCGTCCGGACCATCAAAATTAAATTTCTTTTCATCACTCCAAATAACTTTATTCCATTTTTGACTCCTGGACATCAGCCCAGTTACGGTAGTCAGCCCACGTCTTTTTGGTTTGTGTGTTACAGTTAGCTCACGGCGGCACCGCATTTTCTGATGGCGGATGAATGGACACTTCTTTAGAACACGAAGTACTATCGATTTCGATATGTTTATGTCTACAGCAGACGAGACTTGCCTGAAACGGAATGTTGAGTTACTCATCCGACGCATGATCAACCTTTTCTGACGTGAAGTCAAAACTGAAGGACGGCCAATAGATTTTTTGGTACCATACAATCCATTTGATGTCAAATAATGTGCAACCACATCATGGGAACGATTATTACCCCTTGTAATACATCGAATGGACAGTTTATTCCGGTATAATGCATCAATTGTACGTTGCTAGGGCGCCGTCAATGACTTTCCACGGCCCATGCCGCATAAACTTTCGGTTGCCGTTAACGAACTCCATCTACGCAGTTCTAACGTACTGAAACGATTGCAATTTCTTGCACCAGCAGAACCGCATCAACAATTTGCTGCGTAGCTGCGATAACATTTACATTACACGACGGTATGCACGAGGGGTTCTATCATTTCGGTACACTTATCTCTAACGCTGCCTTATTTAGAGATATAATCATTTCTTCTGGAATGTTAAATGTAATAACTATTCCCACCAGAGTTACAGATTCAACTTCTTCTTTATTAGATTTGTGTATAACAAATAACTATAGTACATGCTCGGGGGTTCTCTGATTTCATATCAGTGATCATCTACCGATTTTTCTTTTGGCGGACTGTTCAGTAGTACACAGATCTAATTCATGTTCTATGTTAATAAAAAATTATAGTTATGATAATTTACTTCTGTTTCGTGGGGCTTTATCACTAATTGATTGGACTTCTGTACTTCAGTTGGATGATCCAGTTGAATCATATACTGAATTCTGGAGAATTTTTTGGAATTCTTACGATGTTGCGTTTCCATTTCGTACCTTAAGTCGTACGTCGCGTTGAAGGAAGCCTTGGTTTAACCGGAGTTTGTTACGTTGCTTAAATAGAAAAAATAAATTATTTGCTGTTTTCCTCCGTTCCAGGAACTGAATTCATTTGTATAATTTTCGTAGGTATAGCAATTCGTCTAATTCTAAATTAAGACTGGCTAAAAAAAACTATTATTTTAATTATTTCGGTAATACTACTGACGGTAGGAAAATCTGGCGTTCAATTAATGAAATGTTGGCAACCTCGAGGGATGCGCAATCATCAACTAGAATTAGGACGTCCAATTTAGGAGAGAAGAAATTTTTTATATATTTTGATATTTTAAAAAATATTTTTTAGAGCTGCCGGACATTCTGTTGTCTGAAATTCCTCATTATACTAACCATTTCTCTGTTTACCTACCTCCTTCGTCTGATTCCTCATTCTTTTTTAAACCAATGGATGATGACCTCTTTTTTTTTTTTTTTTTTTTTTTGATTGGAGGTTTAACGACCACCGTGAGCAACTCAATGGGCTATAAGCAGTCGCCCGTCCCTAATTTAGGGTCACTGGTTCCAGAGAAGGGAGAGAACCAGTGCCGTAAGACAAGCACAACATCCATGCCTCACCGGGATTCGGACGAATGATCAGAGGCCATCGCTTAGACCACTGCGCCACCGGGGCGGCTGACCACTTGAGGGTAATGAGTGAATTGGACCAGTCCAAAAGTGCGGGGCCTGATAATGTACATCCTAGGGTTATAAAGTTTATTTCAGGGGAGGTACTTGTTCCGTTGACCCATATTTTTAATCGTATTTTGTATACAGGATGTATCCCGTTGCCATTGAAATTAAGTCGTGTTACTGTTATACATAAAAAGGGATCAGTAACAAATGTTTCAAATTATCGACCAGTATCTGTAATTCCTGTGTTTGCTAACATTATGGAGAGATTAATACTGATACAGTTGTTATCTTATATTGATAAAAAATATTTTAAATAAAAGCCAACATGGGTTTCGTAAGGGGTTTTCGACAGAGACTGCTATTTTGGATGTATTAAACTATTTACATTTTAGTCTTGATAACGGCACTAGTGCGGTGGGGGTCTTTTGTGATCTTTCCCGCGCTTTTGATACCATTTGTCACGACACATTGTTATCTAAGTTAGAAAATATTAGCATCAGGGGGGTTGTTAAGACTTTATTCCAAAATTGTTTAACAGGCCGGAAACAATTGGTACAAATACAGTGTGTTCGATCTTCTGCTCTTGTGGTTCGTCATGATGTTCCTCAGGGATCGGTTATGGGCCTGTTATTATTTTTAATTTATGTTAATGATTTATTTACTATTATCTCAAGTGCTACTCCTATTTTATATGCTGATGACACAAGCCTATTTTTTTCCGGGGACACTCTATCTAAGTTGATCCCACGTGTGGATCTGGAACTTCAGGATTACTTTCGTTAGTTTTGCTGTAATTTCTTAACAATAAATTTTTCCAAAACTACTACTGTACTATTTTCGCGATGTAGGCGAAGAGTGGATGTTGCAAATGGGATATTATTTGGTGGAGTGCCCCAAATAATATCTAAGATAAAAAATATTTTAAATAAAAGCCAACATGGGTTTCGTAAGGGGTTTTCGACAGAGACTGCTATTTTGGATGTATTAAACTATTTACATTTTAGTCTTGATAACGGCACTAGTGCAGTGGGGGTCTTTTGTGATCTTTCCCGCGCTTTGGATACCATTTGTCACGACACATTTTTATCTAAGTTAGAAAATGTTAGCATCAGGGGGGTTGTTAAGACTTTATTCCAAAATTGTTTAACAGGCCGGAAACAATTTGTACAAATACAGTGTGTTCGATCTTCTGCTCTTGTGGTTCGTCATGATGTTCCTCAGGGATCGGTTTTGGGCCCGTTATTATTTTTAATTTATGTTAATGATTTATTTACTATTATTTCAATTGCTACTCCTATTTTATATGCTGATGACACAAGCCTATTTTTTTCCGGGGACACTCTATCTGAGTTGATCCCACGTGTGGATCTGGAACTTCAGGATTACTTTCGTTGGTTTTGCTGTAATTTCTTAACAATAAATTTTTCCAAAACTACTAACGTACTATTTTCGCGATGTAGGCGAAGAGTGGATGTTGCAAATGGGATATTATTTGGTGGAGTACCCCTTGGCTTTTAGGCTGTTGTAAAGTTCTTGGGTGTATATTTACAAGATAATTTGAGATGGGATGCACATGCTAGTGAAATTGCGGTTCGGCTCAGATCACGCATTGGTGTCATTTATAGAATTTCAAGTTTGTTGCCTGCCAGGGTTAAGTTGCTATTGTATTTTTCATTTATTTATCCAATTCTATCTTATTATCTCTTGGCTTGGGGTCGCACAACTATTGAGAATATTAATAGAATTTATGTTTTACAAAAAAAAATTCTACGTTTGGTGAATCCATCTTTACAAGTACATTCTTTTTTTCAGTTATCAGATAATGTCAGTTGATAAATTATACAGTTTTCGATTATTACTGTTTATTCATGAACGTATATATGCTAAGAAATATTCAGATCTAATTACCTTGCATTTTCGTTCCCATTATCATGACAATCGCGGACATAATAGTTTTTTAATAACTAGAGCGCGTACTGATTTATTATTTAATAATATTAGCTTGACCTGCCCTAGGTCCTGGAATGGGTTGCCGCTTCGATTCAAGACGATTACACACTTTTCGGTATTCAAAGAACAACTGCAGACGTTCAAAATTAATAGTTGATTAACGTTTGGTTATATATTATTACGCATTTTTACTTTATTTTACTGCATAATGGTTAAATTGTTCTTTGGCTTGACTATTTAGATTATTTTTTTAGGGGCGGGGGGAGACTAGGGGCTCGTCAGGCTACTGTTCGCCTTTTTCTCTGGTTCCCTTGCCACAATCACAGTGCACCGCACTGATTTGTTTAAGAACCTGTAGTGGTGCTTCAATTTACCTTAACTAAAACTAAAAACAAATTTATTTATGTTATCATACGTGTTTTTGTAGTTCCTATTACTTCATTTATACTTTTCAATATGTGTATAATATTACTGTATAATATTTCTATTTGCATGTTTTTTTTTTTTTTTTTTGGCACAGAAGTTGTATCTGTGATTTCATTGTGTGGTGAATGGTGTAGTGTGGCAAAGAAAAATTGATCAAAAAATTTAAAAAAGAACAAAAAAACCGTGAATGTCAATAGCTTTATAATTATCACACTCATTTATTTGTATGGCATATGCTACCATTTTTCATGTACAACACCGGAACTCCTATTTGAAATTCCTATCTCTGTCATATTGTCTGATTTTAACCATTGGGTCCGAAAGTTCACAGCCATTCTAGTGGCTCTATAATTTATCGACACTTCTTAGTTGAAGTGAACGTGGAATGATAAGAGCAAAACATATTAGGCTTAACCGTAACATACATACAGAACGACAGGCATGCCACCGCTTTTAGAAGAATCGATTCAACACGCAGTGCTGTTAGGATTAGTAATTATACACAGTTGAGACATGTGTATTCGAGAAAATTTTCTTATACAAGTATCAGCAGAGACATGCTCCAAAATCTGTGGGCATACCTGGTTAAAATCTGTGGGCATACCTGGTTAACCTTATGGCGTTCTTCTGGAAATTGCATTTTTAACAGTAACCTAGAAAACGCAGGTCGGAATGTCAAGCCGCGGAATACAAATTGTAATCTGATTCCCCATTGACAAGAAAGCATCTCATACCAGTTTTAGTGGGATCATTATCATTGTCAACCATTATCAATCCACTTCTGGGCGAAGGTCTCCCCAAGTTTCTTCCACAACGATCTGTCTTGTGCCAGTATCCTCCATGTTACTCCCGCACACTTTCGAATTTCATCCACCAATCTCCCATGTGGTCTTCTTCTGGGTCTTTTCCTGTCACTTGGAATAAAATCTAAAATTTCGGCTGTCCATCGATAGTCTGTCATTCTGGCAGTATGTCCAGCCCATTGTCATTTCAGTGATTTAACTCTGATCATGATTTCTTACACTCTTGTCAGTTTTCGGATGCACGAGTTCCTCTTCTTATCTCTCCTGGTTATACCAAGCATGTATCTCTCCAAGCTGCGTTAAGTTCTCTGCAGCCTTTGTTTTAGTTAAGGTCCACGTCTCTGCTCCATACGCAACCACTGGAAGGATGCATTGATCAAACACTTTTCTTTTAAGACATAATGGCATATTGCTCTTGAAAATCATGCTGTTTCTTCCAAAAGCTCTCCAGGCAAGTTTTATACGCAGATTACCTTCTTCATCAATGTGACGCTCACTTGATATCTGCTGTAAAAGTAAAAAATACGTGTCTGTTATCTCCAGTTTTTCTCCATCAATCGACAAATCTTCATTTCTTGTAAAAGCATTGAACATCACTTTTGTCTTCTGAAAGTTCATTTTTAATCCCACTTCTTTACTCTTGTCAGCAAGTTCCTGGATCATACTCTGCAGCTCTGGTGGGGTAGTTGCAAAAATGACTACGTCATCAGCAAAACGAAGGTGGGTTAGATAATCTCCATTAATCTTTATCCCTTTGTTTTCCCAGTTCAGTGATTGAAAGACATTTTCCAATGTAGCACTAAAGAGCTTCGGAGATATGGTGTCACCTTGTCTCACTCCCTTTCCAATTTTCATGTGTGTTGTATTTTCAAACAGCCGAATCTTTGCGCTTGAATTTTCATAGATGTTATTAATAATATCAATGTATGCATCTTCAATACAGCAGGATTTCAAACCAATTGTAACTGCTGATGTTTTCACTGAATCAAAGGCCTTTTCATAATCGATAAAAGCCATGCACAATGGAAGTTCATATTCCCTCGCTCTTTCAATTAGTTCTCTCAGTACGTGGATTTGATCTATTGAGCTGTAGCAACTCATGAATCCAGCTTGTTCTCTCGCTTGACCGATGTCCAGTGTTACCTTCAAGCGGTGTGAAAGAACTTTAGTGAAGATTTTATAAACCACTGATAGGAGGCTGATAGGTCTGTGGATCCTGAGATCCTCAATGTCACCTTTTTTATGTAGCAGGATCATTGTAGCGTTGTTCCAATCCTCAGGAATCTTTCCTTCATTAAGTCATCGAGTGAAAATTTGGGCGAGTACTGTTTCGATTTCTCCACTTGCTTCTTGTATGATGTCTACAGTAATTCCATCTTCTCCTGGAGCTTTTCCCCGCTTTATGTTCTTGATAGCATGTGCAACTTCTGCTGGGAGGACTGGAAGAACTCTGGTACTGTTACATTTCATGATTCTGGAGTACATGCATCATCCCTTTCATATAACGTGGAGTAGAAATCTTTCACTCTTGTCAAAATTTCGCCGATATTTCTTGTTACAGAACCATCTCCTTTTCTCAGTGCCATAATCTGTTTTCTTCCCTTACTGAGATGTCCCTTTGCTATCTTTAGGCTTTGGTTTTTTTCAATTGCTTTCCTCACTAGTTCACAGTTGAATTTCCTTAGGTCTTCAGTGATACGTTTTCGTACTGTATTGCATAGCTCTATGTATTCCACTTTGGAAGTCACATCTTCTTTAGTTGTCCTCATCTCTCTTCTTTTTTGCATCAATAGTTTGGTTTTTCCTGATAATTTGTTCACATTCAACTTGTTCTTAGACCAAGCTAATTTTGTTGCTGTTTCCCTAAGAGCTTTGGTTATTTTCTGTTAACTTCGAAAACATCCACTTCTACCGATGTTAGGCCTTCTACAGCAGAGAATATGTTCTTCAGTTAAAACTTGAAGGTATTATGGTGTATTTTAAGGTTGGTTATGTCAATACATTTTGTTTGTCTTATGAGCTTGCCACGTTCAAGTTTAGTGTTGAGATGCATCTTACATCTCACCTATCTATGGTCACTACCTGTGTTGAACTTGTTTAGCACACTGCAGTCTTCTATGACGAATTTTTTGTCACAAAAAATAAAATTAAATTTCACTTGTCATCCCATTTGGATGTCTCCATGTCCATTTCCTGTGTGGCTTTTTCTTGAAAAAGGAGTTCAAGATGAAAAACCCTTCTTCCTCTGCAAACTCAACGAGAGTATTTCTACGCTGGTTTCTGTTGCCGTGACCGAATTTACCTACTGAAGTTTCATTCTGTTGCGGTTGCCCTATTTTTGCATTGAAATCTCCTATACTATCTTCAAGTGCTGCTTACCTTTATTATTTAGATGACAAATTTCCTCATAAAATTCTTCAATTTCTTCTTCAGGATGACTTGTGGTTGGTGCATAAGTTTGAATAATCTGAGCCTTATATCTTCTCGAGAGTTGGATACTGAGTCGTGCAGCTCTGTCAGAGGAACTTTCAACTTCTACAACTTTATCCTTCAGTTTCTTGTTTATTATAAATCCAACACCACTAGTTCTGCCAGTATCTGTCCCACGATAGTAGAAGGGATGTCCACTTTTCAGTTCAATGGTATCTTCTCCTTTTCTCCTCTTTTTTCCTTACCTCACTTAGGCCGACGATGTCCCACTTGATCCTTTGTAGTTCCTCTTCCAATTCAAGAAGCCTTGAATCAGAAGCTAGGGAGCGTCCATTATACGTAGCCAAGGTCAGCATCAGATGGCAGCCTAAGCCGGTCCTCCGAGGATTCTTAGCACCCTCTGCTTTCATGTCGCACTGGCCGCTGCCTTGGCCAGGTACATTCCAGCTGCCGGAGACTGAGGGCCAAGATTTAAGTTGTGGAGTCATTTTGGAAGGGTTTGGCCATAACTTACCACGCTGGCCAAGCGGGTTGGTGAGTGTGGGATAGCATTTCCTCTAATCCCGATGGTATAGTCATACCGCTATTGGCGGTCATCAGAGCCCCTTTAGTGGGAACAGGATTCACCACGAGAAGGCGGGGTTGACATTTGTCAAGGAGAGGCTGTGATGTTACGCATCACCTGACCTTATATATATATATATCGGTTCTAAATAAAAATCTGCCATTCTCGTTCTCCTCTGGACGGTGTACTTTTAGCACGCAAAACAATAACCTTAGAATTTCTAAGATGTCTGATATCTCTACTAGACTGATTAGCTTATCGGTAAGTTCATGAAAGTCTTTTAATTAGGTAAATGTTTGAAGGTGTCTTTATTTTTCGTTCACCACTGGCATTTCCTGAATTTTAGCACAATTGTTTTCCTGTAAACTGAATTTGTTAGTGTCAATCAATTTTTTGTATCCCTATGCACAGCTTATATAGAACAATAACAACGATCAGATATGTAACTTTATTCAGCCGATCAAAATAAGAGAAAGTTCTTGAACTGCTACATTAGTTTGGACCTTATCATTCTTTCAGAAGAACCTGACTTCGTCTTGGAGCAGGGACAGCGTTCCCATAATTTATCCACTTAGCACCCATCGTGGTTCAATATGAGGAAAAGTCGTGAGTATTTTCGCGGCCTATGTATTCCCACCTGAGAGAAAATATACTTGCATATCTGTTGTGAAATGAAATGGAGTTCCTAAATAGTGTAACAGTACTAATAATCCGAATTTCTACGTGTAGGATAGAAAATAAAATTTCCAGGCTTTCGCACATCAACCAGATGGCTTTTTTTAAGTAACGTAGACAGCAAACTTCAAACTGAATAATAGAACCCTCCAACAATTTTAACGCAGAGACTTGACAATAAACGAACATATGCGAACGTAATTCGGTATTCAAAGATACAAGACGTTATACGTCTTTAGCACGCGGAATCATGGAAGGAAAACAAAAGGTATTCACTATTTGAAGATATATTTCCAAACACTTGGCATTTCCAGCGAGAAGCTATCATTGCATGACACGCTGTTTGTTATGATCTCCAAAATTTCGAGAACATCAGTAGATTTTGAGGTGGAGTAGAAAGCAAATTACTTTACGTCATCAAATGTAGGTGCAGCGAACTTGAATTTGACTTCTCTTTACAGTTCTTTATATCCGTGTTATGTTCGTTGACTCTGATTCGAAATGAAGCCGCCCCCGGTGGCGCAGTGGTCTAAGCGATGGCCTCTGATCATTCGTCCGTACAGGGTCCGGGTTCGAATCCCGGTGAGGCATGGATGTTGTGTTTGTCTTACGGCACTGGCTCTCTCCCTTCCCTGGAACCAGTGACCCTAAACTAGGGACGGGCTACTGCTTATAGCCCATTGAGTGGCTCACGGTGGTCGTTAAACCTCCAATAAAAAAAAAAATTCTAAATGAATGTTTAGTCTTTCCAATGTAGTATCGCTTGGATACATCCGGATGTTGTAGAGGACTAGTATAAACACCTGCTTCATTGGAAGGTGGAGTCTTGTCAGTATTTCCCTTAAGCATGTCATATAAAGACGTCAGAGGCCTCGTGCCATCACCAAAGTTAATCTTCTTGAGAGCGTTCTTTGGCCGGTAGGAAACATTTGGTATGTTGAGAATAAGAATGTATATTTTAAATATGTAGGGTTCTTCCTAGGAAAAATCATCTGGTTGATGTGCGAAAGCGTGGAAACTTTGATTTTATATTTTACACGAAGAAATTTGGATTACTAGTATAGTTATACTATTTAAGTGTAGTCGGTGTATAGTTCCTTGTTATTTAATTAGCAATACTATTTCATATCTAACTCAAGTGTTTTCTTCAAAAGTCCATACTTTCCTTTGTTGCCAATGTCTCTCTGTAGATGCTGACATATACCCAGTAATTAATGGAGTAACAGATGTTATACTTGAAATTAGTGAAGTGTCCCCCTGTCATAGCGTAATTGTCATCTATTGTAGTGCTTTCGCTAATTTGATACATGGAACATAGAAAGACTGTGAGAAATGTGAATGAAATCAATTATTAAATTAGTTTATATAATGGTTCAAATGATTTCGGAAATTATAGATCTGGGGAAAAATTATGCGGCACTAACATTAATAATCTGCCAGAAACGCATTAGCTCATCGGACTTATTACTAAATTACCTTACTAAAATTTTTTTGATTTTCCCTCAAATTACTTCATCTCACTCCCATCTCTCTCCTAAAATTTCTTATGGTCTTGTCTCTTTTTACCCCACTATTTGCTTATCATGGTCCATTATTTTAATAAAATCCAGATTAAATCTCCAAATCTCGGGAATTCGCCCCAGAATAACTTTAAGTTTTTTGAAGGAGGGAGTTCTTTACCGCATGTAGATGTTATAGATTATAGCTATTTCACTAAATGATAATCAGTAGCTGTATCTTTCGTTATATTGTCTTCATATTGGAGGCGTACTGCATGAGTAGACAAAGTTATAGGGGGTGAGGTTAAATCTAGGTTAAATGCTATTTAGAAACTTCCTTTCACTGTACTGTGCTCATCTCTGTGAGAAATGTTCACAATTCAGGATATTCCCTCCTGTATCTATAAGTAGTATTTTTCACTTCATGCGAATGAGGTTACTTCTAAAAACTGAGAGGAACTTCATTATGTTATTTTGGAGACTTTCATAAGTACAGTGCAATTTATATGTACATTCCTGAATTGTACTTTTGGCTGCGACACATTATTTTGGGGAGCCATAATGCAAAAAGCCAAATAGAAAGAACATTATAAAGGAGATGATGGTGACATTTAGAGGAATCTGTTTTTCTTTTCTTTTTTATTTTTTTTTTATTTTTTGAATATTCAAGGTGATCGCCGCAGAGAGTTAACGTGCAATCCTCAATTGCATTTGATTACCAATTGAGTGGAATGCCGAGCCATATTTCCATACTTACCAGATATTTTGCAAGCTTTTTAATTGCATGATATACCATTTTTTATACAAAGAAAACCCACAGTGGAAAAACATAATGCCAACTATGCTCTCTTGTTTCTCGGCTTCTGAACAAAGAGTAATAAAACGATACGACTGGATTAAACGTTAGTCTTAGTAAATAATATGACAAAGGCCGTGGGTAGTGTTAAAATAAAACGATTCACAGTTCAAAACAAACTGTCTTTCATAATGTCCCAATTTACTCATACAAAAATGAGTTCTTAGGAGAACGAAGATGTCATTCCACCATAACCATTTAGAATGAAAGCCCAACAAGGCGGAAATACCTCAGAGCTTTCGTAACAATATTGTTTTATAGATTTCCAGTTTGCAATTAGTGTGTAAAATACGCAAAGAAGTTTTTGAACTTAATATTGAAAACAGTAATTTTAATTTTATTTTAACAATCAGAAGTTGATTTCAGTATTTTACTATTATGCACATAGGAATATTTTTTCAGTTGCTCCAACAGAAACACGGATCTGTCATGATCTAATCATCCCTCTCTGGAGCATGCTTGAAAATCTTAATGGTAACTGATCCAAAAATTAAACTACAGATATATTGGAAAATTATGTTTGTATATGTGAATTTCATCCAGCAGAATAAGTAAAATGATCATGTCTTTAAATATTAACAGTAATTTAAATGTGAATCTCCATATCGTTGGTTACAACAATCAGTTTCATCAGAGCTCCTAGGATAATTTTAATGTTATTTTTATCGTACTAGTGTGAGACTTGTTTCTGTTTTATTCAACTCACGGGTCACTTGAAACTTTTCTGAGTGTTTAACAAGGAATTCTTAAGCTTTTAAAAATACAGGAGGCTTAACACTCATTCGGTACATATGTCGTATAAAACAAAGATCAAAATAGAGTCATAATGCACCTTTTGTTCCGCCTTGTGACCGATAAACGATTTTGCCGTTTCTTAAATAATCTGAAAAGAGTATCCTAGGAAAATGCAACTAAGCAATCTTCCTACATTTATCTAGAAATACTGAATTTCACATATCTCACATTTCATTGTTTTTTCAAAACAACAAGTGCTATAAAATATCAGGTTCAAAAGAGATTAATGTCTGCAAATGCAAGAATACAGAAAACGGCTAATTGCCGTATAAACAAAAGCAAATCAGTTCATAATGTAGTCGCCATTGTTTGGCACGACCTGCTTCCATCGTCTTAGCAGCTGTTAGATAACCATCCCTGTAAAGTTTTCGCTGCTTAGACGCAAAGTAGTAAGAGCGCTTTCGACATAGTCTCGGTTAGTGAATCGTTGTCAGTCCAGAAAATGCTGCAACGCCCGGAAAGGTGGTTATCGCTTAGAGCAATATTCGGGAAATAGAATAGGTACAGCACTAGCTTCCACAACATGTCCCTGATCTTGTAACAGGTCACACGTTACGTTCGTCATATCGCTCCATTCTGTTGTAGTAGGACGCCTATGCGATTCAATAGTGCTAGTCGTTTCGACGTGCGCTATGCGTGCAGGTCGTCGAGTTGACGATGGTACACATCGGCGCTGTTGTCCGGGAGAAGCTCATAAAACACGACACACCAACTATACCAGAAAACAGACAACAGGACCTCCCGTTGGTTCAAGCCGTCCTTTACGGGTCCGTATGGGCTTCTGTTGTGCGTCCAACAACTGTTTCCGGGCGCTGACTTTGTCATAAAGGACACACCTCTTGTCAACTGTCAAAAACAGTACAAGAACAGTTAAACTCGGTCACGTGCACACCGCGTAACGCATACAATCACGTGTAATTTGCTTTCTGCTCAACTGTGAGTGGATGGGATATCATACCACTACTCTTGTGTACGATCACAAGATGACGTAGGTGCGTAATGATGCTCATGTAGGTAGTATTCAGCTGTTCGCTCAACTCCCGAGTGGTCACAAGTGGGTCGGTCTCAGCTAAAGTCTTCAGAATGTCCATATCTGCTGTTCCGGGTCTTCCGCGTTTGGAAGGATCTCACAGGTCAAAATTTCACCCTGGAAACCATTCAAACCAACGACAGTCCGGATGATGTTACATGAGATTATGGTACACACTGGTAATGTTCCTTACAGTCATTCGGGTTGTTGTAACACCGCCACGAAATTCATACAGTATGCCGTGCCGATTGTGTTCCTCGTCCACTTCCATGTTGTCTAGCGTTTGCACTCTTCGCCTTCTGAAGGTTAACTGCCACTGACTTGAGCCGCCTTCTTGCTGATGTCCTACCGAACTCGTGCGCAATTTCAGTGGCAAATGTGCGACGTGGCTAGGCTTAGACTCTGGGTACCTCGTCATTGGAGGTGACTTTCCAACCCAATAATTTAACTTAATTTAATTTATGGAAGCACACATATTCTGACAGAAAATCGATATATTTTATTTCGGGTGCTAAAGAACTCATGCATTACTTCCTTTCCCTGATTTTCAGTGACTTCTACAACACCAGTGGTTTGTTTTCCCAAGCTGTCTCAGAGTTGGTATTTTTCTGAGTAGCTTGCAGAAATTACTTCCACTTGCAGTTCTTTCGTTCCAGTATGATATAATAAGATAGTAGACGTGAAAATTCAAAAATAATTTTGACGTCTACTATCTCAGTCATTTAATATTGTTCGTTTGCATTACAAGTAAATACTAGATAGCATATGTGGATTCCGAGTACCACTAAAATTCTGCGTAACTTGTGATACGGAGAAATGAAGATTTTTGAATTTATTATTTCTAATTTGATAAAAAAATTCTCAATCTCCTTTTTCTATAACTTCACTGCTTTTGTGAGCCTGTAAGTCACGAAGGAACTGTTGTTAGTCTTTAATTGTTTTTTTATTGGATGTTTAACGACCACTGTGAGGAACTCAATGGGCTATAAGCAGTAGCCCGTCCCTAATTTAGGGCCACTGGTTCCAGGGAAGGGAGAGAGCTAGTTCCGTAAGACAAACAAAACATCCATGCCTCACCGGGATTCGAACCCTGACCCCTTTCGGACGAATGATCAAAAGCCATCGCTTAGACCACTGCGCCACCGGGGCTGCTGCCTTTAATTTCAAGCAATACCATTCAGTGGAGAGAGGGAGCTAGTTTCGGTACACAATGCAATAAAAATTACATATTATACTAAAAAAGTACGGCTACGTATTTAACTATCCATTTGCTTTCATGAAAGCTTGGGTTTTTATCATATCATTCCATTTCCTTTTCTGTATTTGGGATTCAGTAATATTTCATTGCAGGATTATTTGAATTTACAGAACGCAAAGCCCGCAGACTAAGTATTCTATGAAACACAGAAAAATTATGAGACACGTGAAATAATTTTTGAACTGAGATCAAAGGATACAAAATGTAAATAAGGAGATTATTGACTTAGAAATACCGTGCCTGATGTGTTTCTTAATAATTCCTGTTTTTTTATTTTAACGGATGAGGAATGAAATTTATTTTGCATAATCGCATACCAGCAAAACTTAAAAATTTACATACATGTTTAGAAGGTAAAATATATAAGGTCTAATAAATATGTGTGCATCGTTTTAGAATTCCAGTGTTCCGCTTTAAGAGAAATACCTTTACCGGTAATAAATATAAGAAGTTAGAGAGACTAAGTACTGTAGGAAGAAACATTTGGAAATGCTTACCGATATCTCTCACGGTTTAGGGTGGACAGAATGAGCTTATACATTATTTTCCAGGAAATTATAATGCTTTGAAATTCAGCCAGACGAATTTTAAAATGAAATGATTGTACATCATCAACCATTAATAATTTTATTTACATTTGAACAAGAGCTTCACGTTTAAACATATTCTTTAGCATGTGATTTGATATGCCAACGTGAGAAATTGCCTTGAAATTTATGATTTGTGAAAACGTTTGAGCAGTAAATCTCTCATGTTACCAATAAAATCTTCCAAAACATAACTCCGCTGTTTTATTGATACCTTCATATGCGAGTCGGTGAATCCAGACTTTTTTCTTTTTTAACTGTGAAAGTTTTACGCTGCTCTTAGTTAAAAGTCATACTAGCAGTGGTCGTGAAGATGGTTCAATCCCATATTTTTGTTCATCGCAGTTAAATTTGCGAAAATGGGTTTTGATTTCTTTCCTTGATAAGACAACAATTTGTATTCAACATTTCATGTTTTTGAAAACTGGCACGCAGTCTACAAATTCTTCGAGTAGAATAATTTCGCATTTCATCACTATAACATTAGAAAGAATGTATATATGAATCAGCCTACTAGGTTTTTTTTGAAACGGTCTTTAAATCCTGCTTTGTTTAATTACGGTTTGATGAAAGTCGACCTACTAACCCAAATGACTTACGTAAGAGGACACCAATCGCAGTACACAACGTCAACATCGGAATGTATGCTCCAAATTCGTCTCGTGGGAAAAGCTGATCGACGTTTCTGTAAAAGCGTGATACAGTTCACGGCAGCAATTGGAAACTGCGTACAATTTCACCATTAACTATTTTATTTTCTGAGAACGACTGGCTTTTTCTTGCTTCATTTTACAAAGGTTTTTCCAATTTCCTCCTTCATATTTGAACGTAATGACACAGATATTAATTATTTCTAAATAAATCACGCAATATTGCAACGTAAGCTTTTTACATAACAGATGAATGTATAATAATCTGTAAAATTAAATAATTTTCTGCTAAAGTTTGTGTACGGAACACCAACCTCATTAACCATACGTTGTTTCACAGAACCTGAATGATACCTTTTTAAAAGATACATCTCTTGTAACTTTGCAGTTAAAACTATTCGTTAAAAAATAATAAATTATCTGTTAATTATTACGTACAAAGTAGTAATTAAAGATACGGAAACAAATTCGTTTAAATTCAACTTTTCGCAGCACAAAAAGCACTAGAAAAATACACACAATTCCATCTGAAGAAGGAAAACTACGTATTATTTCAAACACGAAATGACTGCAATATTTATTTTAGAGAATAAAAACCAGGAAGAATGAAATTTATTAAATGGATTTCCTGTGCTTAACTTGATTTCATAATTAAAAGAAGCAGATTCTAAACGGCATTGCATGAACGTAATCAACGGAAACTCAGGCTGCATTTACAAAGTATATTCCCAGGCTTAAAAGTATGCGTCACAAAAGAGTAAGAAAAAACATGTCACAGTTGACTTTTACGAATGAACATAATCATAATCCATCAGCTATTTAAGAGGGCACTGAATTATTTCGAGAAATGGTAATACATAAAACGCTTGTTTAAGTAAATGAAAAATGAGTTTTTCGGAGAAGTGTTTTTCGTAAAGCTCTGAGAAGCGGATATACTGTTGTAAACAGAATGATACACATAAGACAAATACAGAACATTTCTTCAGTATCAATAATTAAACTCTCTACAAAATAATGCAATTATGTTAGCGTGCGTTGACACAGAGGAAAGGATTTTTCATAACAGAGTCATTCAAGCACAGACAGTAAAAGAAGTTTCTAGGCCCTTGCAGATATGCCCTGCAGAGCAATTGAATTAGAGATACCTGTCTAGTAACGTCTAGCATTACCTTTCGCCCTGATGACGGCGGCGATTCGTCTCGGCATGGACTCGACAAGACACCGGAAGCATTGGGAAGCCTTACGGATCCACGGCCCATGAACAAGCTTCCACAGTTCACGAAGATTTGATGGAGGCGGGTCAGAGCCTCGAACATCTCTCTCTCTCGATGGCATCCCAAATGTGCTCGATTTGATTGAGGTCAGGTGACCTAGCTAGCCAAGGAAGCTAGGTCACGTCAGTGGAGTGTTCATCCAACCATTCGGATACAATTCGGGAGCGATGGCACGGTTCAATATCTTGTTGCAGGATCAGGTCCCCCATGGGATGTTGAAGACGCACAAACGGGAGCAAATGGTCGTCCAGCATATCCCGGTAACGTTGACCTGTGAGGGACGATTTCACACTACCAGGGTCCCGTTGCAGTCTACGTAAACAGTCCCCAGGCGGGTATGCCACCACCACCAGCTTGAAGCGTACCCTGCTGGCAAGAAGTATCCATCGCTTCATGTGGTTTGCGCCGTACTCGTATCCTGCCATCCGCATGTACCAACGTGAATCTCGACTCATCAGTCCAGGCAACATTTTCCCACATGTCTAGGGTCCAGTGGCGATGTTCCCGCGCCCATGCTAATCTTTGCACCCTGTGATGTACGGTCAACAGCGGTACCCTCGTGGGACGATGGATTCTGTAACCCATAGCGAGGAGATGGTTCTGGATGGTGTGGCTGCTAACACGTTTTTGTGCACCAGCGTTAAAATGCCGAGTGATTTCTTGCACTGTGGCCCGTCTATCCGCTGTTACAATGCGAGATAGCCGACGATGACCCCGCTCATTCACACGCTGTGGCCCCCGGCAGTTGGCCCTTGCAGGGATAGTTTTACCGGATTCGATGTACTCCCGTTGCTCCCGTGATCCAGTGTCTCGTGAAAATCCTAGTGCCTGCACGACTTCCGAGATGGAGTGACCCATTCGTCGAGCCCCAAAAGTTGACCACGATCAAATGCGCTTAGATTCTTCGTCTTACCCAAAACGTCGTCCAACTCTTACTGATTCCCATCGCATCACTCATTATATTGTCGGATCGCTGCACACGTCATGTCGTTTCCGTTTACAGGGCCGCCCATAGCGCCACATTTGCATAACGCCAGCTGTCTCTAATTCACTTGCTCTTTAATGTAAGGTGCTATATTTCAAATAAAAAATATGCGGGAAAGGGCTTTGTTTGTACAGTACAGCCGATTACAAGTCTAATTTAAGACACAAATAACAATTTTAACCATGTTGAATAAAATATATGTCAAAAATCTGGCTGCTTCGATTATGATCACAGCTGTAAGTTTATTTGTCGAAAACATACTATATCTCCGTTCTCGATCTCCAGGGTGTGCACAGAAAAACACATTTTCTAATATGAAATCGAACAGATTTGGTGTTTACTCATACACAATATTATAATGACAAAATTGGGATGTAATTTGTTTTCACCAAATGATTTTTAATTGAAGCGTAACCCATTTATTCGCTCATTTTCACATCCAGAATAATGCATATAACTTACAGGCATATATTGTTTCCGAGAAAAAATTGTCGCTGTGAATTGCTAAACCTTTTAAGCGTCAAACGTTAATGAATCAAATAGTACTTATAATTTCACGCAGTCCGAAACCGAAATGTTCAGGTAGGGGCAGGATTTTCCTAACCTACAGCAAAACAATTCCTTTCCTCTATTATGTTTGCAGTGCCGATCACTGTTTATGAATATTCCCTTCTTGTCTTTTGCTTTCTACTTCGTGCACTGCGATATGGCGTGAAAAGGCTAGTTCTTCAGACACATACATCATGCCGTTTGATACAAAACACATGGCACAAACACCTTCTTTTGCCGTTCGTTGATTCGTTCACATTTTTACACCGGTTTGGGTAGTTAATCACAGAGAGAGAGAGAGAGAGAGAGAGAGAGAGAGAGAGAGAGAGAGAGAGAGAGAGAGAGAGAGAGAGAGAGAGAGAGAGTTGATATAAATCATCTGCCTAACTCGGTGCTAGAAATGGTCTAAAGACCACTTTCACCACTTTGAAAAAAACAGCGCTTTCTGAACAACAGGTTCACTCGTTAAGGGCGCGTTATTTCCACTCTTTAGACAGCGAACATATAACTTTTGTCTGATTTTAGACCATTTCTATCACCGAGTTAAATCGTTCTAGCCAGAAAAAGGAATACATGTATAACTAGAAATGAAGCAAGTTTTGCTTTCACAGATAAGCATTTAAAAATTGCGTAAATATTCATTGTAATATCACAAAGACTTCAATATCGACTTATGTGAGCAATTGAACATTGACATAAGAGGAAACAGAATCTACACAAAGACTCAGAAAATACATATCGTCTACGCTAAGTAGTTGCGATTACTCATTCGCTCATTTAATTGCCGATGGCAATCCCGTTATTTTAATAATGTGTTTGTCAGTGTAGATGATGGCAGTGTAACACCCCGAAACACGAGTTTGAACTCCATTGGCGAATTAAGAATAAGCACATAAGACACAGGTCATATCGGTTAAACACACACTGGAAGGATACCTAATTTCACGCATCCAGCTCATACTGTGAGGAACGTACTTTAATACTCATAACAGCAGCACACGTCGTTCCATGGCTCTGCTAGTTTGGAAAGCATTTCAGTGCTACGAACTCCCTTGACTGCAGGGCAGCAGTCCGTAAAACGCCAGGTAATTTTGGATATCTGGCTAGAATCAATAATCTCTACTTTGTGACGAAGAATCATAAAGAAAGACGGCTGTTCAAGAGATGCGAAATCATTGGAATGAGCTTTCAGCATCATTTCCCAAACGGGAGCGATGAGTTGGCGCAAGTTCGTTAGGAGAAAATGTATCATACTCTAGAAAATCCATAGCCAAGAACCCATGTACGTCACAGGGTTAATATTGTGCGTTTCTGTGAGCAATTATATGTCAAAATATCGCAACGGTGACCCTGTGAAACACACACCAGAATATTTATTGCCCGTTTTTCTTCGTGTCTTATCACCTCACGTTTAGAGCTAGTGTTTATGT
Source organism: Macrothele yani (assembly GCA_039090855.1). Classification (NCBI taxonomy): domain Eukaryota; kingdom Metazoa; phylum Arthropoda; class Arachnida; order Araneae; family Macrothelidae; genus Macrothele; species Macrothele yani. Next base: position 50,761,780 of record CM077021.1, read on the forward strand.
GCTCGACTAGTCAACGACCGACACGTTTCCATCTGTCGGATAAAATGTATCGTAATCTAGGAAATCCATAGTCAAGAACACGTCATGTACGTAACAGGATTAGTATGGTGCGTTGATGTGAGCAGTAATATGTCAAACTATCGCAAAGGAGACCCTGTGAAAGACACACCAGAATATTTATTGCACGTTCTTCATCGTGTATTATCACCTCACATTCAGAACTAATGTTTATGAGCTCGAGTAGTCAACGACCGACACATTTCCATTTGTCGGAGAAAATGTATCGTACTCTAGGAAATCCATACCCAAGAACACATCATGTACGTAACAGGATTAGGATTGTGCGTTGATGTGAGCAATAATATGTCAAAATATCGCAAAGGAGACCCTGCGAAACACACACCAGAACTATTATTGCCCGTTATCCATCGTGTCTTATCACCTCACATTCAGAGCCAGTGTTTCTGTGCTCGTGTAGTCAACGACCGACACGTTTCCATCTGTCGGAGAAAATGTATCGTACTCTAGGAAATCCATAGCCAAGAACTCATCATGTACTTAATAGGATTAGGATTGTGCGTTGATGTGAGCAATATTATGTCAAAATATCGCCAAGGAGACCCGGTGAAACACACACCAAAAAATTTATTGTCCATCCTTCATCGTGTATTATCACCTCACATTCAGAGCTAATGTTTATAAACTCGAGTAGTCATCGACCGACACGTTTCCATCTGTCGGAGAAAATGTATCTTACTCTAGGAAATCCATAGCCGAGAACACATCTTGTACGTAACAGGATTAGAATTGTGCGCTGATGTGAGCGATAATATGTCAAAATATCGCTAAGGAGACCCTGTGAAACACACGCAAGAATATTTATTGCCCGTTCTTCATCGTGTCTTATCACCTCACGTTTAGAGCTAGTATTTATGTGCTCGTGTAGTAACAACCGACACGTTTCCATCTGTCAGAGAACATGTATCGTACTCCAGGAAATCCATAGACACGAAAACATCATGTACGTAACAGGATTAGGATTGTTCGTTGATGGGAGCAAAAATATGTCAAAATATCGCAAAGGAGACCCAGTGAAACACACACCCGAATATGTATTGCCCGTTCTTCATCGTGTATTATCACCTAACGTTCAGAGCTAATATTTATGAGCTCCAATAGTCAACGACCGAAACGTTTCCATGTGTCGGAGAAAATGTTTCTTACTCTAGGAACTCCATAGCCACACAGCAGAATATTTATGAAACACACAGCAGAATATTTATTGCCAGTTATTCATCGTGTCGTATCACCTCACATTCAGAGCTAGATGTTTCTGCGCTCGTGTAGTCAACGACCGACACGTTTCCATCTGTCAGAAAACATGTATCGTACTCTAGGAAATCCATAGCCAAGAACACATCAAAATATTGCAAAGGAGACCGAATGAAACACCCACAGAAATATTTATTGCCCGTTCTTTACCGTGTCTTATCACCTCACGTTCAGAGCTAGTGTTTATGCGCTCGTGTAGTAAACGGCCGACACGTTTCCATCTGCCGGAGAAAACGTATCGTACTCCAGGAAATCCATAGCTAAGAACACATCATTAACGTAACAGGATTAGGATTGTGCGTTGATATGAGCAATAGTATGTCAAAATATCGCAAATGAGACCCTGTGAAACATACACCAGAATATTTATTGACCGTTCTTCATCGTGTATTATCATCTCACTTTCAGAGATAGTGTTTCTGTGGTCGTGTAGTCAAGGACCGACACGTTTTCATCTGTAGGAGAAAACGTATCGTACTCTAAGAAATGCATAGCCAAGAACACATCATGTACGCAACCGGATTAGGATTGGGCGTTGATGTGAGCAATAATATGTCAAAGTACCGCAAAGGAGACCCTGTGAAACACCTACAAAAATATTTATTGCCCGTTCTTCATCGTGTATTATCACCTCACGTTCAGAGCTAGTGTTTATGTGCTCGTGTAGTCAACGACCTACACGTTTTCATCTGTCAGAGAACATGTATTTTAATCTAGGAAATCCATAGCCAAGAACACATCATTTACATAACAGGATTAGGATTGTGCGTTGATGTGAGCAATAATATGTCAAAATATCGCAAAGGAGACCCTGTGAAACACACACCCGAATACGTATTGCCCGTTCTTCATCGTGTATTATCACCCCACATTCAGAGCTAATATTTATGAATTCCAGGAGTCCACGACCGACACGTTTCCATGTGTCGGAGAAAATGTTTCGTACTCTAGGAAATCCATAGTTAAGAACATATCATGTACGTAACAGGACTAATATTGTGCCTTGATGTGTGCAATAATATGACATAATATCGCAAAGGAGACCCTGTGAAAAACACACCAGAATATTTATTACCCGTTCTTCATCGTGTACTATAACCACACATTCAGAGCTAGTGTTTCTGAGCTCGTGTAGTCAACGACCGACACGTTTCCATCTGTCAGAGAACATGTATCGTACTCAAGAAAATCCATAGCCAAGAACACATCAAAATATTGCAAAGGAGAGCCTGTGAAACACCCACAAGAATATTTATTGCCCGTTCTTCACCGAGTCTTATCACCTCACGTTCAGAGCTAGTGTTTGTGTGCTCGTGTATTCAACGACCGACACGTTTCCATCTGCCGGAGAAAATGTATCGTGCTAAAGGAAATCCATAGCTAAGAACATATCATGTACGTAACAGGATTAGGATTGTGCGTTGATATGAGCAATAATATGTCAAAATATCGCAAATGAGACCCTATGAAACACACACCAGAATATTTATTGCACGTTCTTCATCGTGTATTATCATCTCACTTTCAGAGCTAGTTTTTCTGTGGTCGTGTAGTCAAGGACCGACACGTTTTCATCTGTCAGAGAACATGTATTTTAATCTAGGAAATCCATAGCCAAGAGCACATTATTTACGTAACAGGATTAGGATTTTGCGTTGACGTGAGCAATAATATGTCAAAATATCGCAAAGGAGACCCTGTGAAACACACACCCGGATATGTATTGCCCGTTCTTCATCGTGTATTATCACCTCATATTCAGAGCTAATATTTATCAGCTCCAGTAGTCAACGACCGACACGTTCCCATCTGTAGGAGAAAATGTATCGTACTCTAGGAAATCCATAGCCAAGAAAACATCATGTACGTAACAGGATTTTTTTTTGATTGGATATTTAACGACCACCGTGAGCAACTCAATGGGCTATAAGCGGTCGCCCGTCCCTAATTTAGAGTCACTAGTTCCAGGGAAGGGAGAGAGCCTGTGCTGTAAGACAAACATCACATTCATGCCTCACCGGGATTCGAACCCGGACCCCGTTCGGACGAAAGATCAGAGGCCTTCGATTAGAACACTGCGCCACCGGGGCGGCGTAACAGGATTAGAATTGTGCGCTGATGTGAGCTATAATATGTCAAATTATCGCTAAAGAGACAGTGTGAAACACACAGAAGAATATTTATTGCCCTTTCTTCATCGTGTCTTATCAGCTCACTATTAGAGCTAGTATTTATGTGCTCGTGTAGTCAACGACCGACACGTTTCCATCTGTCAGAGAACATGTATCGTACTCTAGGAAATCCATAGCCAAGAAAACATCATGTATGTAACAGGATTAGGATTCGACGTTGATGCGATCAATAATATGTTAAAATATCGCAAAGGAGACCCTGTAAAGCACACACGAGAATACTTATTGCCCGTTCTTCATCGTGTCTTATCACCTCACATTCAGAGCAAGTATTTATGTGCTCGTCTAGTCAACGACTAACACGTTTCTATCTGTCGGAGAAAATGTATCGTACTCTAGGAAATCCATAGCCAAGAACACATCATGAACGTAACAGGATTAGGATTGTGCTTTGATGTGAGCAATAGTATGTCAAAATATCGCAAAGGAGACCCTGTGAAACACCCACAAAAATATTTATTGCCCGTTCTTCATCGTTTATTATCAACTCACGTTCAGAGCTATTGTTTATGTGCTCGTGTAGTCAATGACTGACACGTTTCCATCTGTCGGAGAAAATGTTTCGTACTGTAGGAAATCTATTGACAAGAACACATCATGTACGTCACAGGATTATGATTTTGCGTTGATGTGAGCAATAATATGTCAAAGTACCGCAAAGGAGACCCTTTGAAACACACACCAGAATATTTATTGCCCGTTATTCATCGTGTCTTATCACCTCACGTTCAGAGCTACTCTTTATGTGCTCGTGTAGTCAACGACCTACACCTTTCCATCTGTCAGAGAACATGTATTTTTATCTAGGAAATCCATAGCCAAGAGCACATTATTTACGTAACAGAATTAGGATTGTGCGTTTATGTGAGCAATAATATGTCTAAATATCGCAAAGGAGACCATGTGAAACACACACCCGAATATGTATTGCCCGTTCTTCATCGTGTATTAACACCTCACACTCAGAGCTAATATTCATGAGCTCCAGCAGTGAACGACCGACACGTTTCCATCTGTAGGAGAAAATGTATAGTACTCTAGGAAATCCATAGCCAAGAAAACATCATGTACGTAAGAGGATTTTTTTCTTTTTTGATTGGATGTTTAACGACCACCATGAGCAACTCAATGGGCTATAAGCAGTCGCCCGTCCTGAATTTAGGGTCACCGGTTCCAGGGAAGGGAGAGAGCCAGTGCCGTAAGACAAACACAACATCCATGCCTCTCCGGGATTCGAACCCGGACCCCGTTCGAACGAATGATCAGATTCCATCGATTAGACCACTTCGCCACCGGGGCGGTGTAACAGGATTACTATTGTGCTTTGATGTGAACAATAATATGTCAAAATATCGCAAAGGATACCCTGTAAAGAACACACCAGAATATTTATTGCGCGTCCTTCATCGTGTCTTATCACCTCACATTCAGAGCTAGTATTTAACTGCTCATGTAGTCTACGACTGACACGTTTCCATCTGTCGGAGAAAATGTATCGTACTCTAGGAAATCCATAGCCAAGAACACATCATGTACGTTACAGGATTAGGATTGTGCGTTGATGTGAGCAATTATATGTCAAAATATCGCAAAGGATACCCTGTAAATCACACACGAGAATTATTATTGCCCGTTCTTCACCGTGTCTTATCACCTCACAATACATAGCTAGCATTTATGTGCTCGTGTAGTCAACAACTGACACGTTTCCATCTGTCGAAGAAAATGTATCGTACTCTACGAAATCCATAGCCAAGAACACATCAAAATATTGCAAAGGAGACCCTGTGAAACACACACGAGATTACTTATTGCCCGTCATTCATCGTGTCTTATCACCTCACATTTAGAACTTGTGTTTCTGTGCTCGTGTAGTTAACGACCGACACGTTTCCATCTGTCGGAGAAAATGCATCGTTATCTGGAAACTCCATAGCCAAGAACACATCATGTACGTAACAGAATTAGGATTCTGCGTTGATGTGAGAAATAATATGCCAAAATATCGCAAAGCAGACCTTGCAAAGCACACACGAGAATATTTATTGCCCGTTCTTCATCGTGTCTTATCACCTCACATTCAGAACTAGCATTTACGTGCTCGTGTAGTCAACAACTGACACGTTTCCTTCTGCCGGAGAAAATGTATCGTACTCAAGGAAATCCATAGCCAAGAACACATCATGTACGTAACAGGATTATCATTGTGTGTTGATGTGAGCAAAAATATGTTAAAATATCGCAAACGAGACCCTGTAAAGCTCACACGAGAATATTTATTGCCCGTTCTTCATCGTGTCTTATAACCTCACATTCAGAGCTAGTATTTATGTGCTCGTGTAGTCAACGACTGACACGTTTCTATCTGTCAGAGAACATGTATCGTACTCTAGGAATTTCATAGCCAAGAACACAGCAAAATATTGCAAAGGAGACCCTGTGCAACACACACGAGATAATTTATTGCCCGTTCTTCATCGTGTCTTATCACCTCACATTCAGAGCTGGTATTTACGTGCTCGTGTAGTCAACGACTGACACGTTTCCTTCTGCCGGAGAAAATGTATCGTACTCTAGGAAATCCATAGCCAAGAACACATCATGAACGTAACAGGATTAGGATTGTGCTTTAATGTGAGCAATTATATGACAAAATATCGCAAAGGAGACCCTGTGAAACACCCACAAAAATATTTATTGCCCGTTCTTCATCGTTTATTATCAACTCACGTTCAGAGCTATTGTTTATGTGCTCGTGTAGTCAATGACTGACACGTTTCCTTCTGCCGGAGAAAATGTATCGTACTCTAGGAAATCCATAGCCAAGAACACATCATGAACGTAACAGGATTAGGATTGTGCTTTGATGTGAGCAATAATATGTCAAAATATCGCAAAGGAGATAGTGTGAAACACCCACAAAAATATTTATTGCCCGTTCTTCATCGTTTATTATCAACTCACGTTCAGAGCTATTGTTTATGTGCTCGTGTAGTCAATCACTGACACGTTTCCAAATGTGGGAGAAAATGTTTTGTACTGTAGGAAATCTATAGACAAGAACGTCACAGGATTATGATCATGTACGTAACAGGATTATGATGGAGCGTTGATTGTGCAATATTATGTCTAAATATCGCAAAGGAGACCCTTTGAAACACAAACCAGAATATTTATTGCCCGTTATTCATCGAGTCTTATCACCTCACTTTCAGAGCTAGTATTTACGTGCTCGTGTAGTCAACGACCTACACGTTTCCATCTGTCAGACAACATGTATTTTTATCTAGGAAATCCATAGCCAAGAGCACATCATTTACGTAACAGGATTAGGATTTTGCGTTGATGTGAGCAATATAATGTCTAAATATTGCAAAGGACACCTTGTGAAACACACACCCGAACATGTATTGCCCGTTCTTCATCGTGTATTATCACCTCACATTCAGAGCTAATATTTATGAGCTCCAGTAGTGAACGACCGACACGTTTCCATCTGTCGGGGAAAATGCATCGTACTCTAGGAACTCCATAGGCAAGAACACATCATGTACGTAACAGGATTATGATTGTGCGTTGATTGAGCAATAATATGTCAATTTATCGCAAAGGAGACCCTGTGAAACACACAACAGAATATTTATTGCCCGTTGTTCATCGTGCCTTATCACTTCACACTTAGAGCTAGTGTTTCTGTGCTCGTGTAGTCAACGACCGACACGTTTCCATCTGTAGGAGAAAATGTATAGTACTCTAGGAAACCCATTGCCAAGAAAACATCATGTACGTAAGAGGATTTTTTTCTTTTTTGATTGGATGTTTAACGACCACCATGAGCAACTCAATGGGCTATGAGCCGTCGCCCGTCCTGAATTTAATGTCACCGGTTCCAGGGAAGGGAGAGAGCCAGTGCCGTAAGACAAACACAACATCCATGCCTCTCCCGGATTCGAACCCGGACCCAGTTCGAACGAATGATCAGATTCCATCGATTAGACCACTGCGCCACCGGGGCGACGTGACAGGATTAGGATTGTGCTTTGATGTGAACAATAATATGTCAAAATATCGCAAAGGATACCCTGTAAAGCACACACCAGAATATTTATTGTGCGTCCTTCATCGTGTCTTATCACCTCACATTCAGAGCTAGTATTTATCTGCTCATGTAGTCTACGACTGACACGTTTCCATCTGTCGGAGAAAATGTATCGTACTCTAGGAAATCCATAGCCAAGAACACATCATGTACGTTACAGGATTAGGATTGTGCGTTGATGTGAGCAATTATATGTCAAAATATCGCTAAAGGATACCCTGTAAATCACACACGAGAATTATTATTGCCCGTTCTTCACCGTGTCTTATCACCTCACAATACATAGCTAGCATTTATGTGCTCGTGTAGTCAACAACTGACACGTTTCCATCTGTCGAAGAAAATGTATCGTACTCTACGAAATCCATAGCCAAGAACACATCAAAATATTGCAAAGGAGACCCTGTGAAACACACACGAGATTACTTATTGCCCGTTATTCATCGTGTCTTATCACCTCATATTTAGAACTTGTGTTTCTGTGCTCGTGTAGTTAACGACCGACACGTTTCCATCTGTCGGAGAAAATGCATCGTTGTCTGGAAAATCCATAGCCAAGAACACATCATGTACGTAACAGGATTAGGATTGTGCGTTGATGTGAGAAATAATATGCCAAAATATCGCAAAGGAGACCTTGCAAAACACACACGAGAATATTTATTGCCCGTTCTTCATCGTGTCTTATCACCTCACATTCAGAACTAGCATTTACGTGCTCGTGTAGTCAACAACTTACACGTTTCCTTCTGCCGGAGAAAATGTATCGTACTCAAGGAAATCCATAGCCAAGAACACATCATGAACGTAACAGGATTAGGATTGTGCTTTAATGTGAGCAATAATATGACAAAATATCGCAAAGGAGACCCTGTGAAACACCCACAAAAATATTTATTGCCCGTTCTTCATCGTTTATTATCAACTCACGTTCAGAGCTATTGTTTATGTGCTCGTGTAGTCAATGACTGACACGTTTCCTTCTGCCGGAGAAAATGTATCGTACTCTAGGAAATCCATAGCCAAGAACACATCATGAACGTAACAGGATTAGGATTGTGCTTTGATGTGAGCAATAATATGTCAAAATATCGCAAAGGAGATAGTGTGAAACACCCACAAAAATATTTATTGCCCGTTCTTCATCGTTTATTATCAACTCACGTTCAGAGCTATTGTTTATGTGCTCGTGTAGTCAATGACTGACACGTTTCCATCTGTCGGAGAAAATGTTTTGTTCTGTAGGAAATCTATAGACAAGAACACATCATGTACGTAACAGGATTATGATGGAGCGTTGATTGTGCAATATTATGTCTAAATATCGCAAAGGAGACCCTTTGAAACACAAACCAGAATATTTATTGCCCGTTATTCATCGTGTCTTATCACCTCACTTTCAGAGCTAGTATTTACGTGCTCGTGTAGTCAACGACCTACACGTTTCCATCTGTCAGACAACATGTATTTTTATCTAGGAAATCCATAGCCAAGAGCACATCATTTACGTAACAGGATTAGGATTTTGCGTTGATGTGAGCAATAATATGTCTAAATATTGCAAAGGACACCTTGTGAAACACACACCCGAACATGTATTGCCCGTTCTTCATCGTGTATTATCACCTCACATTCAGAGCTAATATTTATGAGCTCCAGTAGTGAACGACCGACACGTTTCCATCTGTCGGGGAAAATGCATCGTACTCTAGGAACTCCATAGGCAAGAACACATCATGTACGTAACAGGATTATGATTGTGCGTTGATTGAGCAATAATATGTCAATTTATCGCAAAGGAGACCCTGTGAAACACACAACAGAATATTTATTGCCCGTTGTTCATCGTGCCTTATCACTTCACACTTAGAGCTAGTGTTTCTGTGCTCGTGTAGTCAACGACCGACACGTTTCCATCTGTAGGAGAAAATATATAGTACTCTAGGAAACCCATAGCCAAGAAAACATCATGTACGTAAGAGGATTTTTTTCTTTTTTGATTGGATGTTTAACGACCACCATGAGCAACTCAATGGGCTATGAGCCGTCGCCCGTCCTGAATTTAATGTCACCGGTTCCAGGGAAGGGAGAGAGCCAGTGCCGTAAGACAAACACAACATCCATGCCTCTCCCGGATTCGAACCCGGACCCAGTTCGAACGAATGATCAGATTCCATCGATTAGACCACTGCGCCACCGGGGCGACGTGACAGGATTAGGATTGTGCTTTGATGTGAACAATAATATGTCAAAATATCGCAAAGGATACCCTGTAAAGCACACACCAGAATATTTATTGTGCGTCCTTCATCGTGTCTTATCACCTCACATTCAGAGCTAGTATTTATCTGCTCACGTAGTCTACGACTGACACGTTTCCATCTGTCGGAGAAAATGTATCGTACTCTAGGAAATCCATAGCCAAGAACACATCAAAATATTGCAAAGGACACCCTGTGAAACACACACGAGATAATGTATTGCCCGTTATTCATCGTGTCTTATCACCTGATATTCAGAGCTAGTGTTTATGTGTCCGTGTAGTCAACGACCGACACATTTCCTTCTGCCGAAGAAAATATATCGTACTATAGGAAATCCATAGCCAAGAACACATCATGTACGTAACAGGACTGTGATTGTGCGTTGATGTGAGCAAACATATGTTAAAATATCGCAAACGAGACCCTGTAAAGCTCACACGAGAATATTTATTGCCCGTTCTTCATCGTGTCTTATCACCTCACATTCAGAGCTAGTATTTATGTGCTCGTGTAGTCAACGACTGACACGTTTCTATCTGTCAGAGAACATGTATCGTACTCTAGGAATTTCATAGCCAAGAACACAGCAAAATATTGCAAAAGAGACCCTGTGCAACACACACGAGAATACTTTATTGCCCGTTCTTCATCGTGTCTTATCACCTCACATTCAGAGCTAGTATTTACGTGCTCGTGTAGTCAACGACTGACACGTTTCCTTCTGCCGGAGAAAATGTATCGTACTCTAGGAAATCCATAGCCAAGAACACATCATGAACGTAACAGGATTAGGATTGTGCTTTGATGTGAGCAATAATATGTCAAAATATCGCAAAGGAGACCCTGTGAAACACCCACAAAAATATTTATTGCCCGTTCTTCATCGTTTATTATCAACTCACGTTCAGAGCTATTGTTTATGTGCTCGTGTAGTCAATGACTGACACGTTTCCATCTGTCGGAGAAAATGTTTCATACTGTAGTAAATCTATTGGCAAGAACGTCATAGGATTATGATTGTGAACGTCACAGGATTATGATTGAATCTATTGACAAGAACGTCGCAGGATTATGATCATGTACGTCACAGGATTATGATTGTGCGTTGATGTGAGCAATATTATGTCAAAATATCGCAAAGGAGATCCTTTGAAACACACACCAGAATATTTATTGCCCGTTATTCATCGTGTCTTATCACCTCACGTTCAGAGCTAGTGTTTATGTGCTCGTGTAGTCAACGACATACACCTTTCCATCTGTCAGAGAACATGTATTTTTATCTAGGAAATCCATAGCAGAGAGCACATTATTTACGTAACAGGATTAGGATTGTGCGTTTATGTGAGCAATAATATGTCTAAATATCGCAAAGGAGACCTTGTGAAACACACACCCGAATATGTATTACCCGTTCTTCATCGTGTATCAACACCTCACACTCAGAGCTAATATTTATGAGCTCCAGTAGTGAACGACCGACACGTTTCCATCTGTCGGGGAAAATGCATCGTACTCTAGGAACTCCATAGGCAAGAACACATCATGTACGTAACAGGATTATGATTGTGCGTTGATTGAGCAATAATATGTCAATTTATCGCAAAGGAGACCCTGTGAAACACACAGCAGAATATTTATTGCCCGTTCTTCATCGTTTATTATCAACTCACGTTCAGAGCTATTGTTTATGTGCTCGTGTAGTCAATGACTGACACGTTTCCATCTGTCGGAGAAAATGTTTCGTACTGTAGGAAATCTATAGACAAGAACACAGCATGTACGTAACAGGATTATGATGGTGCGTTAATTGAGCAATATTATGTCTAAATATCGCAAAGGAGACCCTTTGAAACACACACCAGAATATTTATTGCCCGTTATTTATCGTGTCTTATCACCTCACTTTCAGAGCTAGTTTTTATGTGCTCGTGTACTCAACGACCGACACGTTTCCATCTGTCAGACAACATGTATTTTTATCTAGGAAATCCATAGCCAAGAGCACATCATTTACGTAACAGGATTAGGATTGTGCGTTTATGTGAGCAATAATATGTCTAAATATCGCAAAGGAGACCTTGTGAAACACACACCCGAATATGTATTGCCCGTTCTTCATCGTGTATTATCACCTCACACTGAGAGCTAATATTTATGAGCTCCAGTAGTGAACGACCGACACGTTTCCATCTGTCGGGGAAAATGCATCGTACTCTAGGAACTCCATAGGCAAGAACACATCATTTACGTAACAGGATTATGATTGTGCGTTGATTGAGCAATAATATGTCAATTTATCGCAAAGGAGACCCTGTGAAACACACAACAGAATATTTATTGCTCGTTGTTCATCGTGCCTTATCACTTCACACTTAGAGCTAGTGTTTCTGTGCTCGTGTAGTCAACGACCGACACGTTTCCATCTGTAGGAGAAAATGTATAGTACTCTAGGAAACCCATAGCCAAGAAAACATCATGTACGTAAAAGGATTTTTTTCTTTTTTGATTGGATGTTTAACGACCACCATGAGCAACTCAATGGGCTATAAGCAGTCGCCCGTCCTGAATTTAATGTCACCGGTTCCAGGGAAGGGAGAGAGCCAGTGCCGTAAGACAAACACAACATCCATGCCTCTCCCGGATTCGAACCCGGACACAGTTCGAACGAATGATCAGATTCCATCGATTAGACCACTGCGCCACCGGGGCGACGTGACAGGATTAGGATTGTGCTTTGATGTGAACAATAATATGTCAAAATATCGCAAAGGATACCCTGTAAAGCACACACCAGAATATTTATTGCCCGTTCTTCACCGTGTATTATCACCTCACAATACATAGCTAGCATTTATGTGCTCGTGTAGTCAACAACTGACACGTTTCCATCTGTCGAAGAAAATGTATCGTACTCTACGAAATCCATAGCCAAGAACACATCAAAATATTGCAAAGGAGACCCTGTGAAACACACACGAGATTACTTATTGCCCGTTATTCATCGTGTCTTATCACCTCACATTTAGAACTTGTGTTTCTGTGCTCGTGTAGTTAACGACCGACACGTTTCCATCTGTCGGAGAAAATGCATCGTTCTCTGGAAAATCCATAGCCAAGAACACATCATGTACGTAACAGGATTAGGATTGTGCGTTGATGTGAGAAATAATGTGCCAAAATATCGCAAAGGAAACCTCGCAAAGCACACACGAGAATATTTATTGCCCGTTCTTCATCGTGTCTTATCACCTCACATTCAGAACTAGCATTTACGTGCTCGTGTAGTCAACAACTGACACGTTTCCTTCTGCCGGAGAAAATGTATCGTACTCAAGGAAATCCATAGCCAAGAACACATCATGAACGTAACAGGATTAGGATTGTGCTTTGATGTGAGCGATAATATGTCAAAATATCGCTAAAGGGACCCTGTGAAACACACAGAAGAATATTTATTGCCCGTTCTTCATCGTGTCTTATCAGCTCACATTTAGAGCTAGTATTTATGTGCTCGTGTAGTCAACGACCGACACGTTTCCATCTGTCAGAGAACATATATCGTACTCTAGGAAATCCATAGCCAAGAAAACATCATGTACGTAACAGGATTAGGATTGTACGTTGATGTGAGCAATAATATGTTAAAATATCGCAAAGGAGACCCTGTAAAGCACACACGAGAATACTTATTGCCCGTTCTTCATCGTGTCTTATCACCTCACATTCAGAGCAAGTATTTATGTGCTCGTGTAGTCAACGACTAAAACGTTTCTATCTGTCGGAGAAAATGTATCGTACTCTAGGAAATCCATAGCCAAAAACACATCAAAATATTGCAAAGGACACCCTGTGAAACACACACGAGATAATGTACTGCCCGTTATTCATCGTGTCTTATCACCTGATATTCAGAGCTAGTGTTCATGTGTCCGTGTAGTCAACGACCGACACGTTTCCTTCTACCGAAGAAAATATATCGTACTATAGGAAATCCATAGCCAAGAACACATCATGTACGTAACAGGACTATGATTGTGCGTTGATGTGAGCAAAAATATGTTAAAATATCGCAAACGAGACCCTGTAAAGCTCACACGAGAATATTTATTGCCCGTTCTTCATCGTGTCTTATCACCTCACATTCAGAGCTAGTATTTATGTGCTCGTGTAGTCAACGACTGACACGTTTCTATCTGTCATAGAACATGTATCGTACTCTAGGAATTTCATAGCCAAGAACACAGCAAAATATTGCAAAAGAGACCCTGTGCAACACACACGAGATAATTTATTGCCCGTTCTTCATCGTGTCTTATCACCTCACATTCAGAGCTAGTATTTACGTGCTCGTGTAGTCAACGACTGACACGTTTCCTTCTGCCGGAGAAAATGTATCGTACTCTAGGAAATCCATAGCCAAGAACACATCATGAACGTAACAGGATTAGGATTGTGCTTTGATGTGAGCAATAATATGTCAAAATATCGCAAAGGAGACCCTGTGAAACACCCACAAAAATATTTATTGCCCGTTCTTCATCGTTTATTATCAACTCACGTTCAGAGCTATTGTTTATGTGCTCGTGTAGTCAATGACTGACACGTTTTAATCTGTCGGAGAAAATGTTTCGTACTGTAGGAAATCTATAGACAAGAACACATCATGTACGTAACAGGATTATGATGGTGCGTTGATTGAGCAATATTATGTCTAAATATCGCAAAGGAGACCCTTTGAAACACACACCAGAATATTTATTGCCCGTTATTTATCGTGTCTTATCACCTCACTTTCAGAGCTAGTTTTTATGTGCTCGTGTAGTCAACGACTGACACGTTTCCTTCTGCCGGAGAAAATGTATCGTACTCTAGGAAATCCATAGCCAAGAACACATCATGAACGTAACAGGATTAGGATTGTGCTTTGATGTGAGCAATAATATGTCAAAATATCGCAAAGGAGACCCTGTGAAACACCCACAAAAATATTTATTGCCCGTTCTTCATCGTTTATTATCAACTCACGTTCAGAGCTATTGTTTATGTGCTCGTGTAGTCAATGACTGACACGTTTCCATCTGTCGGAGAAAATGTTTCGTACTGTAGGAAATCTATAGACAAGAACACATCATGTACGTAACAGGATTATGATGGTGCGTTGATTGAGCAATATTATGTCTAAATATCGCAAAGGAGACCCTTTGAAACACACACCAGAATATTTATTGCCCGTTATTTATCGTGTCTTATCACCTCACTTTCAGAGCTAGTTTTTATGTGCTCGTGTAGTCAACGACCTACACGTTTCCATCTGTCAGACAACATGTATTTTTATCTAGGAAATCCATAGCCAAGAGCACATCATTTACTTAACATGATTAGGATTGTGCGTTTATGTGAGCAATAATATGTCTAAATATCGCAAAGGAGACCTTGTGAAACACACACCCGAATATGTATTACCCGTTCTTCATCGTGTATCAACACCTCACACTCAGAGCTAATATTTATGAGCTCCAGTAGTGAACGACCGACACGTTTCCATCTGTCGGGGAAAATGCATCGTACTCTAGGAACTCCATAGGCAAGAACACATCATGTACGTAACAGGATTATGATTGTGCGTTGATTGAGCAATAATATGTCAATTTATCGCAAAGGAGACCCTGTGAAACACACAGCAGAATATTTATTGCCCGTTCTTCATCGTTTATTATCAACTCACGTTCAGAGCTATTGTTTATGTGCTCGTGTAGTCAATGACTGACACGTTTCCATCTGTCGGAGAAAATGTTTCGTACTGTAGGAAATCTATAGACAAGAACACATCATGTACGTAACAGGATTATGATGGTGCGTTGATTGAGCAATATTATGTCTAAATATCGCAAAGGAGACCCTTTGAAACACACACCAGAATATTTATTGCCCGTTATTTATCGTGTCTTATCACCTCACTTTCAGAGCTAGTTTTTATGTGCTCGTGTAGTCAACGACCGACACGTTTCCATCTGTCAGACAACATGTATTTTTATCTAGGAAATCCATAGCCAAGAGCACATCATTTACGTAACAGGATTAGGATTGTGCGTTTATGTGAGCAATAATATGTCTAAATATCGCAAAGGAGACCTTGTGAAACACACACCCGAATATGTATTGCCCGTTCTTCATCGTGTATTATCACCTCACACTGAGAGCTAATATTTATGAGCTCCAGTAGTGAACGACCGACACGTTTCCATCTGTCGGGGAAAATGCATCGTACTCTAGGAACTCCATAGGCAAGAACACATCATGTACGTAACAGGATTATGATTGTGCGTTGATTGAGCAATAATATGTCAATTTATCGCAAAGGAGACCCTGTGAAACACACAACAGAATATTTATTGCTCGTTGTTCATCGTGCCTTATCACTCCACACTTAGAGCTAGTGTTTCTGTGCTCGTGTAGTCAACGACCGACACGTTTCCATCTGTAGGAGAAAATGTATAGTACTCTAGGAAACCCATAGCCAAGAAAACATCATGTACGTAAAAGGATTTTTTTCTTTTTTGATTGGATGTTTAACGACCACCATGAGCAACTCAATGGGCTATAAGCAGTCGCTCGTCCTGAATTTAATGTCACCGGTTCCAGGGAAGGGAGAGAGCCAGTGCCGTAAGACAAACACAACATCCATGCCTCTCCCGGATTCGAACCTGGACCCAGTTCGAACGAATGACCAGATTCCATCGATTAGACCACTGCGCCACCGGGGCGACGTGACAGGATTAGGATTGTGCTTTGATGTGAACAATAATATGTCAAAATATCGCAAAGGATACCCTGTAAAGCACACACCAGAATATTTATTGTGCGTCCTTCATCGTGTCTTATCACCTCACATTCAGAGCTAGTATTTATCTGCTCATGTAGTCTACGACTGACACGTTTCCATCTGTCGGAGAAAATGTATTGTACTCTAGGAAACCCATAGCCAAGAACACATCATGTACGTTACAGGATTAGGATTGTGCGTTGATGTGAGCAATTATATGTCAAAATATCGCAAAGGATACCCTGTAAATCACACACGAGAATTATTATTGCCCGTTCTTCACCGTGTCTTATCACCTCACAATACATAGCTAGCATTTATGTGCTCGTGTAGTCAACAACTGACACGTTTCCATCTGTCGAAGAAAATGTATCGTACTCTACGAAATCCATAGCCAAGAACACATCAAAATATTGCAAAGGAGACCCTGTGAAACACACACGAGATTACTTATTGACCGTTATTCATCGTGTCTTATCACCTCACATTTAGAACTTGTGTTTCTGTGCTCGTGTAGTTAACGACCGACACGTTTCCATCTGTCGGAGAAAATGCATCGTTGTCTGGAAAATCCATAGCCAAGAACACATCATGTACGTAACAGGATTAGGATTGTGCGTTGATGTGAGAAATAATATGCCAAAATATCGCAAAGGAGACCTTGCAAAACACACACGAGAATATTTATTGCCCGTTCTTCATCGTGTCTTATCACCTCACATTCAGAACTAGCATTTACGTGCTCGTGTAGTCAACAACTGACACGTTTCCTTCTGCCGGAGAAAATGTATCGTACTCAAGGAAATCCATAGCCAAGAACACATCATGAACGTAACAGGATTAGGATTGTGATTTGATGTGAGCGATAATATGTCAAAATATCGCTAAAGGGACCCTGTGAAACACACAGAAGAATATTTATTGCCCGTTCTTCATCGTGTCTTATCAACTCACATTTAGAGCTAGTATTTATGTGCTCGTGTAGTCAACGACCGACACGTTTCCATCTGTCAGAGAACATGTATCGTACTCTAGGAAATCCATAGCCAAGAAAACATCATGTACGTAACAGGATTAGGATTGTACGTTGATGTGAGCAATAATATGTTAAAATATCGCAAAGGAGACCCTGTAAAGCACACACGAGAATACTTATTGCCCGTTCTTCATCGTGTCTTATCACCTCACATTCAGAGCAAGTATTTATGTGCTCGTGTAGTCAACGACTAAAACGTTTCTATCTGTCGGAGAAAATGTATCGTACTCTAGGAAATCCATAGCCAAAAACACATCAAAATATTGCAAAGGACACCCTGTGAAACACACACGAGATAATGTATTGCCCGTTATTCATCGTGTCTTATCACCTGATATTCAGAGCTAGTGTTTATGTGTCCGTGTAGTCAACGACCGACACATTTCCTTCTGCCGAAGAAAATATATCGTACTATAGGAAATCCATAGCCAAGAACACATCATGTACGTAACAGGACTGTGATTGTGCGTTGATGTGAGCAAACATATGTTAAAATATCGCAAACGAGACCCTGTAAAGCTCACACGAGAATATTTATTGCCCGTTCTTCATCGTGTCTTATCACCTCACATTCAGAGCTAGTATTTATGTGCTCGTGTAGTCAACGACTGACACGTTTCTATCTGTCAGAGAACATGTATCGTACTCTAGGAATTTCATAGCCAAGAACACAGCAAAATATTGCAAAAGAGACCCTGTGCAACACACACGAGATACTTTATTGCCCGTTCTTCATCGTGTCTTATCACCTAACATTCAGAGCTAGTATTTACGTGCTCGTGTAGTCAACAACTGACACGTTTCCTTCTGCCGGAGAAAATGTATCGTACTCAAGGAAATCCATAGCCAAGAACACATCATGAACGTAACAGGATTAGGATTGTGATTTGATGTGAGCGATAATATGTCAAAATATCGCTAAAGGAGACCCTGTGAAACACACAGAAGAATATTTATTGCCCGTTCTTCATCGTGTCTTATCAGCTCACATTTAGAGCTAGTATTTATGTGCTCGTGTAGTCAACGACCGACACGTTTCCATCTGTCAGAGAACATGTATCGTACTCTAGGAAATCCATAGCCAAGAAAACATCATGTACGTAACAGGATTAGAATTGTACGTTGATGTGAGCAATAATATGTTAACATATCGCAAAGGAGACCCTGTAAAGCACACACGAGAATACTTATTGCCCGTTCTTCATCGTGTCTTATCACCTCACATTCAGAGCAAGTATTTATGTGCTCGTGTAGTCAACGACTAAAACGTTTCTATCTGTCGGAGAAAATGTATCGTACTCTAGGAAATCCATAGCCAAAAACACATCAAAATATTGCAAAGGACACCCTGTGAAACACACACGAGATAATGTATTGCCCGTTATTCATCGTGTCTTATCACCTGATATTCAGAGCTAGTGTTTATGTGTCCGTGTAGTCAACGACCGACACATTTCCTTCTGCCGAAGAAAATATATCGTACTATAGGAAATCCATAGCCAAGAACACATCATGTACGTAACAGGACTGTGATTGTGCGTTGATGTGAGCAAACATATGTTAAAATATCGCAAACGAGACCCTGTAAAGCTCACACGAGAATATTTATTGCCCGTTCTTCATCGTGTCTTATCACCTCACATTTAGAGCTAGTATTTATGTGCTCGTGTACTCAACGACTGACACGTTTCTATCTGTCAGAGAACATGTATCGTACTCTAGGAATTTCATAGCCAAGAACACATCATGTACGTAACAGGATTATGATGGTGCGTTGATTGAGCAATATTATGTCTAAATATTGCAAAAGAGACCCTGTGCAACACACACGAGAATACTTTATTGCCCGTTCTTCATCGTGTCTTATCACCTAACATTCAGAGCTAGTATTTACGTGCTCGTGTAGTCAACGACTGACACGTTTCCTTCTGCCGGAGAAAATGTATCGTACTCTAGGAAATCCATAGCAAAGAACACATCATGAACGTAACAGGATTAGGATTGTGCTTTGATGTGAGCAATAATATGTCAAAATATCGCAAAGGAGACCCTGTGAAACACCCACAAAAATATTTATTGCCCGTTCTTCATCGTTTATTATCAACTCACGTTCAGAGTTATTGTTTATGTGCTCGTGTAGTCAATGACTGACACGTTTCCATCTGTCAGAGAAAATGCATCGTACTCTAGGAACTCCATAGGCAAGAACACATCATGTACGTAACAGGAATATGATTGTGCGTTGATTGAGCAATAATATGTCAATTTATCGCAAAGAAGACCCTGTGAAACACACAACAGAATATTTATTGCTCGTTGTTCATCGTGCCTTATCACTTCACACTTAGAGCTAGTGTTTCTGTGCTCGTGTAGTCAACGACTGACACGTTTCCATCTGTAGGAGAAAATGTATAGTACTCTAGGAAACCCATAGCCAAGAAAACATCATGTACGTAAGAGGATTTTTTTCTTTTTTGATTGGATGTTTAACGACCACCATGAGCAACTCAATGGGCTATAAGCAGTCGCCCGTCCTGAATTTAATGTCACCGGTTCCAGGGAAGGGAGAGAGCCAGTGCCGTAAGACAAACACAACATCCATGCCTCTCCCGGATTCGAACCCGGACCCAGTTCGAACGAATGATCAGATTCCATCGATTAGACCACTGCGCCACCGGGGCGACGTGACAGGATTAGGATTGTGCTTTGATGTGAACAATAATATGTCAAAATATCGCAAAGGATACACTGTAAAGCACATCCAGAATATTTATTGTGCGTCCTTCATCGTGTCTTATCCCCTCACATTCAGAGCTAGTATTTATCTGCTCATGTAGTCTACGACTGACACGTTTCCATCTGTCGGAGAAAATGTATCGTACTCTAGGAAATCCATAGCCAAGAACACATCATGTACGTTACAGGATTAGGATTGTGCGTTGATGTGAGCAATTATATGTCAAAATATCGCAAAGGATACCCTGTAAATCACATACGAGAATTAGTATTGCCCGTTCTTCACCGTGTCTTATCACCTCACAATACATAGCTAGCATTTATGTGCTCGTGTAGTCAACAACTGACACGTTTCCATCTGTCGAAGAAAATGTATCGTACTCTACGAAATCCATAGCCAAGAACACATCAAAATATTGCAAAGGAGACCCTGTGAAACACACACGAGATTACTTATTGCCCGTTATTCATCGTGTCTTATCACCTCACATTTAGAACTTGTGTTTCTGTGCTCGTGTAGTTAACGACCGACACGTTTCCATCTGTCGGAGAAAATGCATCGTTCTCTGGAAAATCCATAGCCAAGAACACATCATGTACGTAACAGGATTAGGATTGTGCGTTGATGTGAGAAATAATATGCCAAAATATCGCAAAGGTGACCTTGCAAAGCACACACGAGAATATTTATTGCCCGTTCTTCATCGTGTCTTATCACCTCACATTCAGAACTAGCATTTACGTGCTCGTGTAGTCAACAACTGACACGTTTCCTTCTGCCGGAAAAAATGTATCGTACTCAAGGAAATCCATAGCCAAGAACACATCATGAACGTAACAGGAATAGGATTGTGCTTTGATGTGAGCGATAATATGTCAAAATATCGCTAAAGGGACCCGGTGAAACACACAGAAGAATATTTATTGCCCGTTCTTCATCGTGTCTTATCAGCTCACATTTAGAGCTAGTATTTATGTGCTCGTGTAGTCAACGACCGACACGTTTCCATCTGTCAGAGAACATGTATCGTACTCTAGGAAATCCATAGCCAAGAAAACATCATGTACGTAACAGGACTATGATTGTGCGTTGATGTGAGCAAAAATATGTTAAAATATCGCAAACGAGACCCTGTAAAGCTCACACGAGAATATTTATTGCCCGTTCTTTATCGTGTCTTATCACCTCACATTCAGAGCTAGTATTTATGTGCTCGTGTAGTCAACGACTGACACGTTTCTATCTGTCAGAGAACATGTATCGTACTCTAGGAATTTCATAGCCACGAACACAGCAAAATATTGCAAAAGAGACCCTGTGCAACACACACGAGATAATTTATTGCCCGTTCTTCATCGTGTCTTATCACCTCACATTCAGAGCTAGTATTTACGTGCTCGTGTAGTCAACGACTGACACGTTTCCTTCTGGCGCAGAAAATGTATCGTACTCTAGGAAATCCATAGCCAAGAACACATCATGAACGTAACAGGATTACGATTGTGCTTTGATGTGAGCAATAATATGTCAAAATATCACAAAGGAGACCCTGTGAAACACCCACAAAAATATTTATTGCCCGTTCTTCATCGTTTATTATCAACTCACGTTCAGAGCTATTGTTTATGTGCTCGTGTAGTCAATGACTGACACGTTTCCATCTGTCGGAGAAAATGTTTCGTACTGTAGGAAATCTATAGACAAGAACACATCATGTACGTAACAGGATTATGATGGTGCGTTGATTGAGCAATATTATGTCTAAATATCGCAAAGGAGACCCTTTGAAATACACACCAGAATATTTATTGCCCGTTATTCATCGTGTCTTATCACCTCACTTTCAGAGCTAGTTTTTATGTGCTCGTGTAGTCAACGACCTACACGTTTCCATCTGTCAGACAACATGTATTTTTATCTAGGAAATCCATAGCCAAGAGCACATCATTTACGTAACAGGATTAGGATTGTGCGTTTATGTGAGCAATAATATGTCTAAATATCGCAAAGGAGACCTTGTGAAACACACACCCGAATATGTATTGCCCGTTCTTCATCGTGTATTATCACCTCACACTCAGAGCTAATATTTATGAGCTCCAGTAGTGAACGACCGACACGTTTCCATCTGTCGGGGAAAATGCATCGTACTCTAGGAACTCCATAGGCAAGAACACATCATGTACGTAACAGGATTATGATTGTGCGTTGATTGAGCAATCATATGTCAATTTATCGCAAAGGAGACCCTGTGAAACACACAACAGAATATTTATTGCTCGTTGTTCATCGTGCCTTATCACTTCACACTTAGAGCTAGTGTTTCTGTGCTCGTGTAGTCAACGACCGACACGTTTCCATCTGTAGGCGAAAATGTATAGTACTCTAGGAAACCCATAGCCAAGAAAACATCATGTACGTAAGAGGATTTTTTTTCTTTTTTGATTGGATGTTTAACGACCACCATGAGCAACTCAATGGGCTATAAGCAGTCGCCCGTCCTGAATTTAATGTCACCGGTTCCAGGGAAGGGAGAGAGCCAGTGCCGTAAGACAAACACAACATCCATGCCTCTCCCGGATTCGAACCCGGACCCAGTTCGAACGAATGATCAGATTCCATCGATTAGACCACTGCGCCACCGGGGCGACGTGACAGGATTAGGATTGTGCTTTGATGTGAACAATAATATGTCAAAATATCGCAAAGGATACCCTGTAAAGCACACACCAGAATATTTATTGTGCGTCCTTCATCGTGTCTTATCACCTCACATTCAGAGCTAGTATTTATCTGCTCATGTAGTCTACGACTGACACGTTTCCATCTGTCGGAGAAAATGTATCGTACTCTAGGAAATCCATAGCCAAGAACACATCATGTACATTACAGGATTAGGATTGTGCGTTGATGTGAGCAATTATATGTCAAAATATCGCAAAGGATACCCTGTAAATCACACACGAGAATTATTATTGCCCGTTCTTCACCGTGTCTTATCACCTCACAATACATAGCTAGCATTTATGTGCTCGTGTAGTCAACAACTGACACGTTTCCATCTGTCGAAGAAAATGTATCGTACTCTACGAAATCCATAGCCAAGAACACATCAATATATTGCAAAGGAGACCCTGTGAAACACACACGAGATTACTTAATGCCCGTTATTCATCGTGTCTTATCACCTCACATTTAGAACTTGTGTTTCTGTGCTCGTGTAGTTAACGACCGACACGTTTCCATCTGTCGGAGAAAATGCATCGTTCTCTGGAAAATCCATAGCCAAGAACACATCATGTACGTAACAGGATTAGGATTGTGCGTTGATGTGAGAAATAATATGCCAAAATATCGCAAAGGTGACCTTGCAAAGCACACACGAGAATATTTATTGCCCGTTCTTCATCGTGTCTTATCAGCTCACATTTAGAGCTAGTATTTATGTGCTCGTTTAGTCAACGACCGACACGTTTCCTTCTGCCGGAGAAAATGTATCGTACTCAAGGAAATCCATAGCCAAGAACACATCATGAACGTAACAGGATTAGGATTGTGCTTTGATGTGAGCGATAATATGTCAAAATATCGCTAAAGGGACCCTGTGAAACACACAGAAGAATATTTATTGCCCGTTCTTCATCGTGTCTTATCAGCTCACATTTAGAGCTAGTATTTATGTGCTCGTGTAGTCAACGACCGACAGGTTTCCATCTGTCAGAGAACATGTATCGTACTCTAGGAAATCCATAGCCAAGAAAACATCATGTACGTAACAGGATTAGGATTGTACGTTGATGTGAGCAATAATATGTTAAAATATCGCAAACGAGACCCTGTAAAGCACACACGAGAATACTTATTGCCCGTTCTTCATCGTGTCTTATCACCTCACATTCAGAGCAAGTATTTATGTGCTCGTGTAGTCAACGACTAAAACGTTTCTATCTGTCGGAGAAAATGTATCGTACTCTAGGAAATCCATAGCCAAAAACACATCAAAATATTGCAAAGGACACCCTGTGAAACACACACGAGATAATGTATTTCCCGTTATTCATCGTGTCTTATCACCTGATATTCAGAGCTAGTGTTTATGTGTCCGTGTAGTCAACGACCGACACGTTTCCTTCTGCCGGAGAAAATGTATCGTACTCAAGGAAATCCATAGCCAAGAACACATCATGAACGTAACAGGAATAGGATTGTGCTTTGATGTGAGCGATAATATGTCAAAATATCGCTAAAGGGACCCTGTGAAACACACAGAAGAATATTTATTGCCCGTTCTTCATCGTGTCTTATCAGCTCACATTTAGAGCTAGTATTTATGTGCTCGTGTAGTCAACGACCGACACGTTTCCATCTGTCAGAGAACATGTATCGTACTCTAGGAAATCCATAGCCAAGAAAACATCATGTACGTAACAGGACTATGATTGTGCGTTGATGTGAGCAAAAATATGTTAAAATATCGCAAACGAGACCCTGTAAAGCTCACACGAGAATATTTATTGCCCGTTCTTCATCGTGTCTTATCACCTCACATTCAGAGCTAGTATTTATGTGCTCGTGTAGTCAACGACTGACACGTTTCTATCTGTCAGAGAACATGTATCGTACTCTAGGAATTTCATAGCCAAGAACACAGCAAAATATTGCAAAAGAGACCCTGTGCAACACACACGAGATAATTTATTGCCCGTTCTTCATCGTGTCTTATCACCTCACATTCAGAGCTAGTATTTACGTGCTCGTGTAGTCAACGACTGACACGTTTCCTTCTGGCGCAGAAAATGTATCGTACTCTAGGAAATCCATAGCCAAGAACACATCATGAACGTAACAGGATTAGGATTGTGCTTTGATGTGAGCAATAATATGTCAAAATATCGCAAAGGAGACCCTGTGAAACACCCACAAAAATATTTATTGCCAGTTCTTCATCGTTTATTATCAACTCACGTTCAGAGCTATTGTTTATGTGCTCGTGTAGTCAATGACTGACACGTTTCCATCTGTCGGAGAAAATGTTTCATACTGTAGGAAATCTATTGACAAGAACGTCATAGGATTATGATTGTGAACGTCACAGGATTATGATTGAATCTATTGACAAGAACGTCACAGGATTATGATCATGTACGTCACAGGATTATGATTGTGCGTTGATTGAGCAATATTATGTCAAAATATCGCAAAGGAGATCCTTTGAAACACACACCAGAATATTTATTGCCCGTTATTCATCGTGTCTTATCACCTCACGTTCAGAGCTAGTGTTAATGTGCTCGTGTAGTCAACGACCTACACCTTTCCATCTGTCAGAGAACATGTATTTTTATCTAGGAAATCCATAGCCAAGAGCACATTATTTACGTAACAGGATTAGGATTGTGCGTTTATGTGAGCAATAATATGTCTAAATATCGCAAAGGAGACCTTGTGAAACACACACCCGAATATGTATTGCCCGTTCTTCATCGTGTATTATCACCTCACACTCAGAGCTAATATTTATGAGCTCCAGTAGTGAACGACCGACACGTTTCCATCTGTCGGGGAAAATGCATCGTACTCTAGGAACTCCATAGGCAAGAACACATCATGTACGTAACAGGATTATGATTGTGCGTTGATTGAGCAATAATATGTCAATTTATCGCAAAGGAGACCCTGTGAAACACACAACAGAATATTTATTGCCCGTTGTTCATCGTGCCTTATCAGCTCACATTTAGAGCTAGTATTTATGTGCTCGTGTAGTCAACGACCGACACGTTTCCATCTGTCAGAGAAAATGTTTCGTACTGTAAGAAATCTATTGACAAGAACACATCATGTAGGTCACAGGATTATGATTGTGCGTTGATTGAGCAATATTATGTCAAAATATCGCAAAGGAGACTCTTTGAAACACACACCAGAATATTTATTGCCCGTTATTCATCGTGCCTTATCACCTCACGTTCAGAGCTAGTGTTTATGTGCTCGTGTAGTCAACGACCTACACCTTTCCATCTGTCAGAGAACATGTATTTTTATCTAGGAAATCCATAGCCAAGAGCACATTATTTACGTAACAGAATTAGGATTGTGCGTTTATGTGAGCAATAATATGTCTAAATATCGCAAAGGAGACCTTGTGAAACACACACCCGAATATGTATTGCCCGTTCTTCATCGTGTATTAACACCTCACACTCAGAGCTAATATTTATGAGCTCCAGTAGTGAACGACCGACACGTTTCCATCTGTCGGGGAAAATGCATCGTACTCTAGGAACTCCATAGGCAAGAACACATCATGTACGTAACAAGATTATGATTGTGCGTTGATTGAGCAATAATATGTCAATTTATCGCAAAGGAGACCCTGTGAAACACACAACAGAATATTTATTGCCCGTTGTTCATCGTGCCTTATCACTTCACACTTAGAGCTAGTGTTTCTGTGCTCGTGTAGTCAACGACCGACACGTTTCCATCTGTAGGAGAAAATGTATAGTACTCTAGGAAATCCATAGCCAAGAACACATCATGAACGTAACAGGATTAGGATTGTGCTTTGATGTGAGCGATAATATGTCAAAATATCGCTAAAGGGACCCTGTGAAACACACAGAAGAATATTTATTGCCCGTTCTTCATCGTGTCTTATCAGCTCACATTTAGAGCTAGTATTTATGTGCTCGTGTAGTCAACGACCGACAGGTTTCCATCTGTCAGAGAACATGTATCGTACTCTAGGAAATCCATAGCCAAGAAAACATCATGTACGTAACAGGATTAGGATTGTACGTTGATGTGAGCAATAATATGTTAAAATATCGCAAAGGAGACCCTGTAAAGCACACACGAGAATACTTATTGCCCGTTCTTCATCGTGTCTTATCACCTCACATTCAGAGCAAGTATTTATGTGCTCGTGTAGTCAACGACTAAAACGTTTCTATCTGTCGGAGAAAATGTATCGTACTCTAGGAAATCCATAGCCAAAAACACATCAAAATATTGCAAAGGACACCCTGTGAAACACACACGAGATAATGTATTTCCCGTTATTCATCGTGTCTTATCACCTGATATTCAGAGCTAGTGTTTATGTGTCCGTGTAGTCAACGACCGACACGTTTCCTTCTGCCGGAGAAAATGTATCGTACTCAAGGAAATCCATAGCCAAGAACACATCATGAACGTAACAGGAATAGGATTGTGCTTTGATGTGAGCGATAATATGTCAAAATATCGCTAAAGGGACCCTGTGAAACACACAGAAGAATATTTATTGCCCGTTCTTCATCGTGTCTTATCAGCTCACATTTAGAGCTAGTATTTATGTGCTCGTGTAGTCAACGACCGACACGTTTCCATCTGTCAGAGAACATGTATCGTACTCTAGGAAATCCATAGCCAAGAAAACATCATGTACGTAACAGGACTATGATTGTGCGTTGATGTGAGCAAAAATATGTTAAAATATCGCAAACGAGACCCTGTAAAGCTCACACGAGAATATTTATTGCCCGTTCTTCATCGTGTCTTATCACCTCACATTCAGAGCTAGTATTTATGTGCTCGTGTAGTCAACGACTGACACGTTTCTATCTGTCAGAGAACATGTATCGTACTCTAGGAATTTCATAGCCAAGAACACAGCAAAATATTGCAAAAGAGACCCTGTGCAACACACACGAGATAATTTATTGCCCGTTCTTCATCGTGTCTTATCACCTCACATTCAGAGCTAGTATTTACGTGCTCGTGTAGTCAACGACTGACACGTTTCCTTCTGGCGCAGAAAATGTATCGTACTCTAGGAAATCCATAGCCAAGAACACATCATGAACGTAACAGGATTAGGATTGTGCTTTGATGTGAGCAATAATATGTCAAAATATCGCAAAGGAGACCCTGTGAAACACCCACAAAAATATTTATTGCCAGTTCTTCATCGTTTATTATCAACTCACGTTCAGAGCTATTGTTTATGTGCTCGTGTAGTCAATGACTGACACGTTTCCATCTGTCGGAGAAAATGTTTCATACTGTAGGAAATCTATTGACAAGAACGTCATAGGATTATGATTGTGAACGTCACAGGATTATGATTGAATCTATTGACAAGAACGTCACAGGATTATGATCATGTACGTCACAGGATTATGATTGTGCGTTGATTGAGCAATATTATGTCAAAATATCGCAAAGGAGATCCTTTGAAACACACACCAGAATATTTATTGCCCGTTATTCATCGTGTCTTATCACCTCACGTTCAGAGCTAGTGTTAATGTGCTCGTGTAGTCAACGACCTACACCTTTCCATCTGTCAGAGAACATGTATTTTTATCTAGGAAATCCATAGCCAAGAGCACATTATTTACGTAACAGGATTAGGATTGTGCGTTTATGTGAGCAATAATATGTCTAAATATCGCAAAGGAGACCTTGTGAAACACACACCCGAATATGTATTGCCCGTTCTTCATCGTGTATTATCACCTCACACTCAGAGCTAATATTTATGAGCTCCAGTAGTGAACGACCGACACGTTTCCATCTGTCGGGGAAAATGCATCGTACTCTAGGAACTCCATAGGCAAGAACACATCATGTACGTAACAGGATTATGATTGTGCGTTGATTGAGCAATAATATGTCAATTTATCGCAAAGGAGACCCTGTGAAACACACAACAGAATATTTATTGCCCGTTGTTCATCGTGCCTTATCAGCTCACATTTAGAGCTAGTATTTATGTGCTCGTGTAGTCAACGACCGACACGTTTCCATCTGTCAGAGAAAATGTTTCGTACTGTAAGAAATCTATTGACAAGAACACATCATGTAGGTCACAGGATTATGATTGTGCGTTGATTGAGCAATATTATGTCAAAATATCGCAAAGGAGACTCTTTGAAACACACACCAGAATATTTATTGCCCGTTATTCATCGTGCCTTATCACCTCACGTTCAGAGCTAGTGTTTATGTGCTCGTGTAGTCAACGACCTACACCTTTCCATCTGTCAGAGAACATGTATTTTTATCTAGGAAATCCATAGCCAAGAGCACATTATTTACGTAACAGAATTAGGATTGTGCGTTTATGTGAGCAATAATATGTCTAAATATCGCAAAGGAGACCTTGTGAAACACACACCCGAATATGTATTGCCCGTTCTTCATCGTGTATTAACACCTCACACTCAGAGCTAATATTTATGAGCTCCAGTAGTGAACGACCGACACGTTTCCATCTGTCGGGGAAAATGCATCGTACTCTAGGAACTCCATAGGCAAGAACACATCATGTACGTAACAAGATTATGATTGTGCGTTGATTGAGCAATAATATGTCAATTTATCGCAAAGGAGACCCTGTGAAACACACAACAGAATATTTATTGCCCGTTGTTCATCGTGCCTTATCACTTCACACTTAGAGCTAGTGTTTCTGTGCTCGTGTAGTCAACGACCGACACGTTTCCATCTGTAGGAGAAAATGTATAGTACTCTAGGAAATCCATAGCCAAGAAAATATCATGTACGTAAGAGGATTTTTTTCTTTTTTGATTTGATGTTTAACGACCACCATGAGCAACTCAATGGGCTATAAGCAGTCGCCCGTCCTGAATTTAGGGTCACCGGTTCCAGGGAAGAGAGAGAGCCAGTGCCGTAAGACAAACACAACATCCATGCCTCTCCGGGATTCGAACCCGGACCCCGTTCGAACGAATGATCAGATTCCATCGATTTGACCACTGCGCCACCGGGGCGGTGTAACAGGATTAGGATTGTGCTTTGATGTGAACAATAATATGTCAAAATATCGCAAAGGATACCCTGTAAAGCACACACCAGAATATTTATTGCGCGTCCTTCATCGTATCTTATCACCTCACATTCAGAGCTAGTATTTATCTGCTCATGTAGTCTACGACTGACACGTTTCCATCTGTCGGAGAAAATGTATCGTACTCTAGGAAATAAATCCATAGCCAAGAACACATCATGTATGTAACAGGATTAGGATTGTGCGTTGATGTGAGAAATAATATGCCAAAATATCGCAAAGGAGACCTTGCAAAGCACACACGAGAATATTTATTGCCCGTTCTTCATCGTGTCTTATCACCTCACATTCAGAACTAGCATTTACGTGCTAGTGTGGTCAACAACTGACACGTTTCCTTCTGCCGGAGAAAATGTATTGTACTCAAGGAAATCCATAGCCAAGAACACATCATGAACGTAACAGGAATAGGATTGTGCTTTGATGTGAGCGATAATATGTCAAAATATCGATAAAGAGACCCTGTAAAACACACAGAAGAATATTTATTGCCCGTTCTTCATCGTGTCTTATCAGCTCACATTTAGAGCTAGTATTTATGTGCTCGTGTAGTCAACGACCGACACGTTTCCATCTGTCAGAGAACTTGTATCGTACTATAGGAAATCCATAGCCAAGAACACATCATGTACGTAACAGGATTATGATTGTGTGTTGATGTGAGCAAAAATATGTTAAAATATCGCAAACGAGACCCTGTAAAGCTCACACGAGAATATTTATTGCCCGTTCTTCATCGTGTCTTATAACCTCACATTCAGAGCTAGTATTTATGTGCTCGTGTAGTCAACGACTGACACGTTTCTATCTGTCAGAGAACATGTATCGTACTCTAGGAATTTCATAGCCAAGAACACAGCAAAATATTGCAAAGGAGACCATGTGCAACACACACGAGATAATTTATTGCCCGTTCTTCATCGTGTCTTATCACCTCACATTCAGAGCTAGTATTTACGTGCTCGTGTAGTCAACGACTGACACGTTTCTTTCTGCCGGAGAAAATGTATCGTACTCTAGGAAATCCATAGCCAAGAACACATCATGAACGTAACAGGATTAGGATTGTGCTTTGATGTGAGCAATAATATGTCAAAATATCGCAAAGGAGACCCTGTGAAACACCCACAAAAATATTTATTGCCCGTTCTTCATCGTTTATTATCAACTCACGTTCAGAGCTATTGTTTATGTGCTCGTGTAGTCAATGACTGACACGTTTCCATCTGTCGGAGAAAATGTTTCGTACTGTAGGAAATCTATTGACAAGAACGTCACAGGATTATGATTGTGTACGTCACAGGATTATGATTGAATCTATTGACAAGAACGTAACAGGATTATGATCATGTACGTCACAGGATTATGATTGTGCGTTGATTGAGCAATATTATGTCAAAATATCGCAAAGGAGATCCTTTGAAACACACACCAGAATATTTATCGCCCGTTATTCATCGTGTCTTATCACCTCACGTTCAGAGCTAGTGTTTATGTGCTCGTGTAGTCAACGACATACACCTTCCCATCTGTCAGAGAACATGTATTTTGATCTAGGAAATCCATAGCCAAGAGCACATTATTTACGTAACAGGATTAGGATTGTGCGTTTATGTGAGCAATAATATGTCTAAATATCGCAAAGGAGACCTTGTGAAACACACACCCGAATATGTATTGCCCGTTCTTCATCGTGTATTATCACCTCACACTCAGAGCTAATATTTATGAGCTCTAGTAGTGAACGACCGACACGTTTCCATCTGTCGGGGAAAATGCATCGTACTCTAGGAACTCCATAGGCAAAAACACATCATGTATGTAACAGGATTATGATTGTGCGTTGATTGAGCAATAATATGTCAATTTATCGCAAAGGAGACCCTGTGAAACACACAACAGAATATTTATTGCCCGTTGTTGATCGTGCCTTATCACTTCACACTTAGAGCTAGTGTTTCTGTGCTCGTGTAGTCAACGACCGAGACGTTTCCATCTGTAGGAGAAAATGTATAGTACTCTAGGAAATCCATAGCCAAGAAAACATCATGAACGTAAGAGGATTTTTTTTCTTTTTTGATTGGATGTTTAACGACCACCATGAGCAACTCAATGGGTTATAAGCAGTCGCTCGTCCTTAATTTAGTGTCACCGGTTCCAGGGAAGGGAGAGAGCCAGTGCCGTAAGACAAACACAACATCCATGCCTCACCGGGATTCGAACCCGGACCGCGTTCGAACGAATGATCAGATTCCATCGATTAGACCACTGCGCCACCGGGGCGGCGTAACAGGATTAGGATTGTGCTTTTTGTGAACAATAATATGTCAAAATATCTCAAAGGATACCCTGTAAAGCACACACGAGAATATTTATTGCGCGTACTTAATCGTGTCTTATCACCTCACATTCAGAGCTAGTATTTATCTGCTCATGTAGTCTACGACTGACACGTTTCCATCTGTCGGAGAAAATGTATCGTACTCTAGGAAATCCATAGCCAAGAACACATCATGTACGTTACAGGATTAGGATTGTGCGTTGATGTGAGCAATTATATGTCAAAATATCGCAAAGGATACCCTGTAAATCACACACGAGAATTATTATTGCCCGTTCTTCACCGTGTCTTATCACCTCACAATACATGGCTAGCATTTATGTGCTCGTGTAGTCAACAACTGACACGTTTCCATCTGTCGAAGAAAATGTATCGTACTCTACGAAATCCATAGCCAAGAACACATCAAAATATTGCAAAGGAGACCCTGTGAAACACACACGAGATTACTTAATGCCCGTTATTCATCGTGTCTTATCACCTCACATTTAGAACTTGTGTTTCTGTGCTCGTGTAGTTAACGACCGACACGTTTCCATCTGTCGGAGAAAATGCATCGTTCTCTGGAAAATCCATAGCCAAGAACACATCATGTACGTAACAGGATTAGGATTGTGCGTTGATGTGAGAAATAATATGCCAAAATATCGCAAAGGTGACCTTGCAAAGCACACACGAGAATATTTATTGCCCGTTCTTCATCGTGTCTTATCAGCTCACATTTAGAGCTAATATTTATGTGCTCGTGTAGTCAACGACCGACACGTTTCCTTCTGCCGGAGAAAATATATCGTACTCAAGGAAATCCATAGCCAAGAACACATCATGAACGTAACAGGATTAGGATTGTGCTTTGATGTGAGCGATAATATGTCAAAATATCGCTAAAGGGACCCTGTGAAACACACAGAAGAATATTTATTGCCCGTTCTTCATCGTGTCTTATCAGCTCACATTTAGAGCTAGTATTTATGTGCTCGTGTAGTCAACGACCGACACGTTTCCATCTGTCAGAGAACATGTATCGTACTCTAGGAAATCCATAGCCAAGAAAACATCATGTACGTAACAGGATTAGGATTGTACGTTGATGTGAGCAATAATATGTTAAAATATCGCAAAGGAGACCCTGTAAAGCACACACGAGAATACTTATTGCCCGTTCTTCATCGTGTCTTATCACCTCACATTCAGAGCAAGTATTTATGTGCTCCTGTAGTCAACGACTGACACGTTTCTATCTGTCAGAGAACATGTATCGTACTCTAGGAATTTCATAGCCAAGAACACAGCAAAATGTTGCAAAAGAGACCCTGTGCAACACACACGAGATACTTTATTTGCCCGTTCTTCATCGTGTCTTATCACCTCACATTCAGAGCTAGTATTTACGTGCTCGTGTAGTCAACGACTGACGCGTTACCTTCTGTTAGAGAAAATGTATCGTACTCTAGGAAATCTATAGCCAAGAACACATCATGAACGTAACAGGATTAGGATTGTGCTTTGATGTGAGCAATAATATGTCAAAATATCGCAAAGGAGACCCTGTGAAACACCCACAAAAATATTTATTGCCAGTTCTTCATCGTTTATTATCAACTCACGTTCAGAGCTATTGTTTATGTGCTTGTGTAGTCAATGACTGACACGTTTCCATCTGTCGGAGAAAATGTTTCATACTGTAGGAAATCTATTGACAAGAACGTCATAGGATTATGATTGTGAACGTCACAGGATTATGATTGAATCTATTGACAAGAACGTCACAGGATTATGATCATGTACGTCACAGGATTATGATTGAGCGTTGATTGAGCAATATTATGTACAAATATCGCAAAGGAGATCCTTTGAAACACACACCAGAATATTTATTGCCCGTTATTCATCGTGTCTTATCACCTCACGTTCAGAGCTAGTGTTTATGTGCTCGTGTAGTCAACGACCTACACCTTTCCATCTGTCAGAGAACATGTATTTTTATCTAGGAAATCCATAGCCAAGAGCACATTATTTACGTAAGAGGATTAGGATTGTGCGTTTATGTGAGCAATAATATGTCTAAATATCGCAAAGGAGACCTTGTGAAACACACACCCGAATATGTATTGCCCGTTCTTCATCGTGTATTATCACCTCACACTCAGAGCTAATATTTATGAGCTCCAGTAGTGAACGACCGACACGTTTCCATCTGTCGGGGAAAATGCATCGTACTCTAGGAACTCCATAGGCAAGAACACATCATATACGTAACAGGATTATGATTTTGCGTTGATTGAGCAATAATATGTCAATTTATCGCAAAGGAGACCCTGTGAAACACACAACAGAATATTTATTGCCTGTTGTTCATCGTGCCTTATCAGCTCACATTTAGAGCTAGTATTTATGTGCTCGTGTAGTCAACGACCGACACGTTTCCATCTGTCAGAGAAAATGTTTCGTACTATAGGAAATCTATTGACAAGAACACATCATGTACGTCACAGGATTATGATTGTGCGTTGATTGAGCAATATTATGTCAAAATATCGCAAAGGAGACCCTGTGAAACACACAACAGAATATTTATTGCCCGTTGTTCATCGTGCCTTATCACTTCACACTTAGAGCTAGTGTTTCTGTGCTCGTGTAGTCAACGACCGACACGTTTCCATCTGTAGGAGAAAATGTATAGTACTCTAGGAAATCCATAGCCAAGAAAATATCATGTACGTAAGAGGATTTTTTTCTTTTTTGATTTGATGTTTAACGACCACCATGAGCAACTCAATGGGCTATAAGCAGTCTCCCGTCCTGAATTTAGGGTCACCGGTTCCAGGGAAGGGAGAGAGCCAGTGCCGTAAGACAAACACAACATCCATGCCTCTCCGATATTCGAACCCGGACCCCGTTCGAACGAATGATCAGATTCCATCGATTAGACCACTGCGCCACCGGGGCGGTGTAACAGGATTAGGATTGTGCTTTGATGTGAACAATAATATGTCAAAATATCGCAAAGGATACCCTGTAAAGCACACACCAGAATATTTATTGCGCGTCCTTCATCGTATCTTATCACCTCACATTCAGAGCTAGTATTTATCTGCTCATGTAGTCTACGACTGACACGTTTCCATCTGTCGGAGAAAATGTATCGTACTCTAGGAAATCCATAGCCAAGAACACATCATGTACGTAACAGGATTAGGATTGTGCGTTGATGTGAGAAATAATATGCCAAAATATCGCAAAGGAGACCTTGCAAAGCACACACGAGAATATTTATTGCCCGTTCTTCATCGTGTCTTATCACCTCACATTCAGAACTAGCATTTACGTGCTAGTGTAGTCAACAACTGACACGTTTCCTTCTGCCTAAGAAAATGTATCGTACTCAAGGAAATCCATAGCCAAGAACACATCATGAACGTAACAGGATTAGGATTGTGCTTTGATGTGAGCAATAATATATCAAAATATCGCAAAGGAGATAGTGTGAAACACCCACAAAAATATTTATTGCCCGTTCTTCATCGTTTATTATCAACTCACGTTCAGAGCTAGTATTTATGTGCTCGTGTAGTCAACGACCGACACGTTTCCATCTGTCAGAGAACATGTATCGTACTCTAGGAAATCCATAGCCAAGAACACATCATGAACGTAACAGGATTAGGATTGTGCTTTGATGTGAGCAATATTATGTCTAAATATCGCAAAGGAGACACTTTGAAACACACACCAGAATATTTATTGCCCGTTATTCATCGTGTATTATCACCTCACACTCAGAGCTAATATTTATGAGCTCCAGTAGTGAACGACCGACACGTTTCCATCTGTCGGGGAAAATGCATCGTACTCTAGGAACTCCATAGGCAAGAACACATCATGTACGTAACAGGATTATGATTGTGCGTTAATTGAGCAATAATATGTCAATTTATCGCAAAGGAGACCCTGTGAAACACACAACAGAATATTTATTGCCCGTTGTTCATCGTGCCTTATCACTTCACACTTAGAGCTAGTGTTTCTGTGTTTGTGTAGTCAACGACCGACACGTTTCCATCTGTAGGAGAAAATGTATAGTACTCTAGGAAATCCATAGCCAAGAAAACATCATGAACGTAAGAGGATTTTTTTTCTTTTTTGATTGGATGTTTAACGACCACCATGAGCAACTCAATGGGTTATAAGCAGTCGTCCGTCCTTAATTTAGGGTCACCGGTTCCAGGGAAGGGAGAGAGCCAGTGCCGTAAGACAAACACAACATCCATGCCTCACCGGGATTCGAACCCGGACCCCGTTCGAACGAATGATCAGATTCCATCGATTAGACCACTGCGCCACCGGGGCGGCGTAACAGGATTAGGATTGTGCTTTGATGTGAACAATAATATGTCAAAATATCTCAAAGGATACCCTGTAAAGCACACACGAGAATATTTATTGCGCGTACTTAATCGTGTCTTATCACCTCACATTCAGAGCTAGTATTTATCTGCTCATGTAGTCAACGACTGACACGTTTCCATCTGTCGGAGAAAATGTATCGTACTCTAGGAAATCCATAGCCAAGAACACATCATGTACGTTACAGGATTAGGATTGTGCGTTGATGTGAGCAATTATATGTCAAAATATCGCAAAGGATACCCTGTAAATCACACACGAGAATTATTATTGCCCGTTCTTCAACGTGTCTTATCACCTCACAATACATAGCTAGCATTTATGTGCTCGTGTAGTCAACAACTGACACGTTTCCATCTGTCGAAGAAAATGTATCGTACTCTACGAAATCCATAGCCAAGAACACATCAAAATATTGCAAAGGAGACAATGTGAAACACACACGAGATTACTTATTGCCCGTTATTCATCGTGTCTTATCACCTCACATTTAGAACTTGTGTTTCTGTGCTCGTGTAGTTAACGACCGACACTTTTCCATCTGTCGGAGAAAATGCATCGTTATCTGGAAAATCCATAGCCAAGAACACATCATGTACGTAACAGGATTAGGATTGTGCGTTGATGTGAGAAATAATATGCCAAAATATCGCAAAGCAGACCTTGCAAAGCACACACGAGAATATTTATTGCCCGTCCTTCATCGTGTCTTATCACCTCACATTCAGAGCTAGCATTTACGTGCTCGTGTAGTCAACAACTGACACGTTTCCTTCTGCCGGAGAAAATGTATCGTACTCAAGGAAATCCATAGCCAAGAACACATCATGAACGTAACAGGATTAGGATTGTGCTTTGATGTAAGCGATAATATGTCAAAATATCGCTAAAGAGACCCTGTGAAACACATAAAAGAATATTTATTGCCCGTTCTTCATCGTGTCTTATCAGCTCACGTTTAGAGCTAGTATTTATGTGCTCGTGTAATCAACGACCGACACGTTTCCATCTGTCAGAGAACATGTATCGTACTCTAGGAAATCCATAGCCAAGAAAACATCATGTACGTAACAGGATTAGGATTGTACGTTGATGTGAGCAATAATATGTTAAAATATCGCAAAGGAGACCCTGTAAAGCACACACGAGATTACTTATTGCCCGTTATTCATCGTGTCTTATCACCTGATATTCAGAGCTAGTGTTTATGTGTCCGTGTAGTCAACGACTGACACATTTCCTTCTGCCGAAGAAAATATATCGTACTATAGGAAATCCATAGCCAAGAACACATCATGTACGTAACAGGACTGTGATTGTGCGTTGATGTGAGCAAACATATGTTAAAATATCGCAAACGAGACCCTGTAAAGCTCACACGAGAATATTTATTGCCCGTTCTTCATCGTGTCTTATCACCTCACATTTAGAGCTAGTATTTATGTGCTCGTGTACTCAACGACTGACACGTTTCTATCTGTCAGAGAACATGTATCGTACTCTAGGAATTTCATAGCCAAGAACACAGCAAAATATTGCAAAAGAGACCCTGTGCAACACACACGAGATACTTTATTGCCCGTTCTTCATCGTGTCTTATCACCTAACATTCAGAGCTAGTATTTACGTGCTCGTGTAGTCAACGACTGACACGTTTCCTTCTGCCGGAGAAAATGTATCGTACTCTAGGAAATCCATAGCAAAGAACACATCATGAACGTAACAGGATTAGGATTGTGCTTTGATGTGAGCAATAATATGTCAAAATATCGCAAAGGAGACCCTGTGAAACACCCACAAAAATATTTATTGCCCGTTCTTCATCGTTTATTATCAACTCACGTTCAGAGTTATTGTTTATGTGCTCGTGTAGTCAATGACTGACACGTTTCCATCTGTCAGAGAAAATGCATCGTACTCTAGGAACTCCATAGGCAAGAACACATCATGTACGTAACAGGAATATGATTGTGCGTTGATTGAGCAATAATATGTCAATTTATCGCAAAGAAGACCCTGTGAAACACACAACAGAATATTTATTGCTCGTTGTTCATCGTGCCTTATCACTTCACACTTAGAGCTAGTGTTTCTGTGCTCGTGTAGTCAACGACTGACACGTTTCCATCTGTAGGAGAAAATGTATAGTACTCTAGGAAACCCATAGCCAAGAAAACATCATGTACGTAAGAGGATTTTTTTTCTTTTTTGATTGGATGTTTAACGACCACCATGAGCAACTCAATGGGCTATAAGCAGTCGCCCGTCCTGAATTTAATGTCACCGGTTCCAGGGAAGGGAGAGAGCCAGTGCCGTAAGACAAACACAACATCCATGCCTCTCCCGGATTCGAACCCGGACCCAGTTCGAACGAATGATCAGATTCCATCGATTAGACCACTGCGCCACCGGGGCGACGTGACAGGATTAGGATTGTGCTTTGATGTGAACAATAATATGTCAAAATATCGCAAAGGATACACTGTAAAGCACACACCAGAATATTTATTGTGCGTCCTTCATCGTGTCTTATCACCTCACATTCAGAGCTAGTATTTATCTGCTCATGTAGTCTACGACTGACACGTTTCCATCTGTCGGAGAAAATGTATCGTACTCTAGGAAATCCATAGCCAAGAACACATCATGTACGTTACAGGATTAGGATTGTGCGTTGATGTGAGCAATTATATGTCAAAATATCGCAAAGGATACCCTGTAAATCACATACGAGAATTAGTATTGCCCGTTCTTCACCGTGTCTTATCACCTCACAATACATAGCTAGCATTTATGTGCTCGTGTAGTCAACAACTGACACGTTTCCATCTGTCGAAGAAAATGTATCGTACTCTACGAAATCCATAGCCAAGAACACATCAAAATATTGCAAAGGAGACCCTGTGAAACACACACGAGATTACTTATTGCCCGTTATTCATCGTGTCTTATCACCTCACATTTAGAACTTGTGTTTCTGTGCTCGTGTAGTTAACGACCGACACGTTTCCATCTGTCGGAGAAAATGCATCGTTCTCTGGAAAATCCATAGCCAAGAACACATCATGTACGTAACAGGATTAGGATTGTGCGTTGATGTGAGAAATAATATGCCAAAATATCGCAAAGGTGACCTTGCAAAGCACACACGAGAATATTTATTGCCCGTTCTTCATCGTGTCTTATCACCTCACATTCAGAACTAGCATTTACGTGCTCGTGTAGTCAACAACTGACACGTTTCCTTCTGCCGGAAAAAATGTATCGTACTCAAGGAAATCCATAGCCAAGAACACATCATGAACGTAACAGGAATAGGATTGTGCTTTGATGTGAGCGATAATATGTCAAAATATCGCTAAAGGGACCCTGTGAAACACACAGAAGAATATTTATTGCCCGTTCTTCATCGTGTCTTATCAGCTCACATTTAGAGCTAGTATTTATGTGCTCGTGTAGTCAACGACCGACACGTTTCCATCTGTCAGAGAACATGTATCGTACTCTAGGAAATCCATAGCCAAGAAAACATCATGTACGTAACAGGACTATGATTGTGCGTTGATGTGAGCAAAAATATGTTAAAATATCGCAAACGAGACCCTGTAAAGCTCACACGAGAATATTTATTGCCC
This sequence comes from Macrothele yani, assembly GCA_039090855.1. Lineage (NCBI taxonomy): Eukaryota > Metazoa > Arthropoda > Arachnida > Araneae > Macrothelidae > Macrothele > Macrothele yani. The sequence goes on from CM077021.1 coordinate 50,802,508, forward strand.
GTTCTTTATCGTGTCTTATCACCTCACATTCAGAGCTAGTATTTATGTGCTCGTGTAGTCAACGACTGACACGTTTCTATCTGTCAGAGAACATGTATCGTACTCTAGGAATTTCATAGCCACGAACACAGCAAAATATTGCAAAAGAGACCCTGTGCAACACACACGAGATAATTTATTGCCCGTTCTTCATCGTGTCTTATCACCTCACATTCAGAGCTAGTATTTACGTGCTCGTGTAGTCAACGACTGACACGTTTCCTTCTGGCGCAGAAAATGTATCGTACTCTAGGAAATCCATAGCCAAGAACACATCATGAACGTAACAGGATTACGATTGTGCTTTGATGTGAGCAATATTATGTCAAAATATCACAAAGGAGACCCTGTGAAACACCCACAAAAATATTTATTGCCCGTTCTTCATCGTTTATTATCAACTCACGTTCAGAGCTATTGTTTATGTGCTCGTGTAGTCAATGACTGACACGTTTCCATCTGTCGGAGAAAATGTTTCGTACTGTAGGAAATCTATAGACAAGAACACATCATGTACGTAACAGGATTATGATGGTGCGTTGATTGAGCAATATTATGTCTAAATATCGCAAAGGAGACCCTTTGAAATACACACCAGAATATTTATTGCCCGTTATTCATCGTGTCTTATCACCTCACTTTCAGAGCTAGTTTTTATGTGCTCGTGTAGTCAACGACCTACACGTTTCCATCTGTCAGACAACATGTATTTTTATCTAGGGAATCCATAGCCAAGAGCACATCATTTACGTAACAGGATTAGGATTGTGCGTTTATGTGAGCAATAATATGTCTAAATATCGCAAAGGAGACCTTGTGAAACACACACCCGAATGTGTATTGCCCGTTCTTCATCGTGTATTATCACCTCACACTCAGAGCTAATATTTATGAGCTCCAGTAGTGAACGACCGACACGTTTCCATCTGTCGGGGAAAATGCATCGTACTCTAGGAACTCCATAGGCAAGAACACATCATGTACGTAACAGGATTATGATTGTGCGTTGATTGAGCAATAATATGTCAATTTATCGCAAAGGAGACCCTGTGAAACACACAACAGAATATTTATTGCTCGTTGTTCATCGTGCCTTATCACTTCACACTTAGAGCTAGTGTTTCTGTGCTCGTGTAGTCAACGACCGACACGTTTCCATCTGTAGGCGAAAATGTATAGTACTCTAGGAAACCCATAGCCAAGAAAACATCATGTACGTAAGAGGATTTTTTCTTTTTTGATTGGATGTTTAACGACCACCATGAGCAACTCAATGGGCTATAAGCAGTCGCCCGTCCTGAATTTAATGTCACCGGTTCCAGGGAAGGGAGAGAGCCAGTGCCGTAAGACAAACACAACATCCATGCCTCTCCCGGATTCGAACGAGGACCCAGTTCGAACGAATGATCAGATTCCATCGATTAGACCACTGCGCCACCGGGGCGACGTGACAGGATTATGATTGTGCTTTGATGTGAACAATAATATGTCAAAATATCGCAAAGGATACCCTGTAAAGCACACACCAGAATATTTATTGTGCGTCCTTCATCGTGTCTTATCACCTCACATTCAGAGCTAGTATTTATCTGCTCATGTAGTCTACGACTGACACGTTTCCATCTGTCGGAGAAAATGTATCGTACTCTAGGAAATCCATAGCCAAGAACACATCATGTACGTTACAGGATTAGGATTGTGCGTTGATGTGAGCAATTATATGTCAAAATATCGCAAAGGATACCCTGTAAATCACACACGAGAATTATTATTGCCCGTTCTTCACCGTGTCTTATCACCTCACAATACATAGCTAGCATTTATGTGCTCGTGTAGTCAACAACTGACACGTTTCCATCTGTCGAAGAAAATGTATCGTACTCTACGAAATCCATAGCCAAGAACACATCAATATATTGCAAAGGAGACCCTGTGAAACACACACGAGATTACTTAATGCCCGTTATTCATCGTGTCTTATCACCTCACATTTAGAACTTGTGTTTCTGTGCTCGTGTAGTTAACGACCGACACGTTTCCATCTGTCGGAGAAAATGCATCGTTCTCTGGAAAATCCATAGCCAAGAACACATCATGTACGTAACAGGATTAGGATTGTGCGTTGATGTGAGAAATAATATGCCAAAATATCGCAAAGGTGACCTTGCAAAGCACACACGAGAATATTTATTGCCCGTTCTTCATCGTGTCTTATCAGCTCACATTTAGAGCTAGTATTTATGTGCTCGTTTAGTCAACGACCGACACGTTTCCTTCTGCCGGAGAAAATGTATCGTACTCAAGGAAATCCATAGCCAAGAACACATCATGAACGTAACAGGATTAGGATTGTGCTTTGATGTGAGCGATAATATGTCAAAATATCGCTAAAGGGACCCTGTGAAACACACAGAAGAATATTTATTGCCCGTTCTTCATCGTGTCTTATCAGCTCACATTTAGAGCTAGTATTTATGTGCTCGTGTAGTCAACGACCGACACGTTTCCATCTGTCAGAGAACATGTATCGTACTCTAGGAAATCCATAGCCAAGAAAACATCATGTACGTAACAGGATTAGGATTGTACGTTGATGTGAGCAATAATATGTTAAAATATCGCAAAGGAGACCCTGTAAAGCACACACGAGAATACTTATTGCCCGTTCTTCATCGTGTCTTATCACCTCACATTCAGAGCAAGTATTTATGTGCTCGTGTAGTCAACGACTAAAACGTTTCTATCTGTCGGAGAAAATGTATCGTACTCTAGGAAATCCATAGCCAAAAACACATCAAAATATTGCAAAGGACACCCTGTGAAACACACACGAGATAATGTATTTCCCGTTATTCATCGTGTCTTATCACCTGATATTCAGAGCTAGTGTTTATGTGTCCGTGTAGTCAACGACCGACACGTTTCCTTCTGCCGGAGAAAATGTATCGTACTCAAGGAAATCCATAGCCAAGAACACATCATGAACGTAACAGGAATAGGATTGTGCTTTGATGTGAGCGATAATATGTCAAAATATCGCTAAAGGGACCCTGTGAAACACACAGAAGAATATTTATTGCCCGTTCTTCATCGTGTCTTATCAGCTCACATTTAGAGCTAGTATTTATGTGCTCGTGTAGTCAACGACCGACACGTTTCCATCTGTCAGAGAACATGTATCGTACTCTAGGAAATCCATAGCCAAGAAAACATCATGTACGTAACAGGACTATGATTGTGCGTTGATGTGAGCAAAAATATGTTAAAATATCGCAAACGAGACCCTGTAAAGCTCACACGAGAATATTTATTGCCCGTTCTTCATCGTGTCTTATCACCTCACATTCAGAGCTAGTATTTATGTGCTCGTGTAGTCAACGACTGACACGTTTCTATCTGTCAGAGAACATGTATCGTACTCTAGGAATTTCATAGCCAAGAACACAGCAAAATATTGCAAAAGAGACCCTGTGCAACACACACGAGATAATTTATTGCCCGTTCTTCATCGTGTCTTATCACCTCACATTCAGAGCTAGTATTTACGTGCTCGTGTAGTCAACGACTGACACGTTTCCTTCTGGCGCAGAAAATGTATCGTACTCTAGGAAATCCATAGCCAAGAACACATCATGAACGTAACAGGATTAGGATTGTGCTTTGATGTGAGCAATAATATGTCAAAATATCGCAAAGGAGACCCTGTGAAACACCCACAAAAATATTTATTGCCAGTTCTTCATCGTTTATTATCAACTCACGTTCAGAGCTATTGTTTATGTGCTCGTGTAGTCAATGACTGACACGTTTCCATCTGTCGGAGAAAATGTTTCATACTGTAGGAAATCTATTGACAAGAACGTCATAGGATTATGATTGTGAACGTCACAGGATTATGATTGAATCTATTGACAAGAACGTCACAGGATTATGATCATGTACGTCACAGGATTATGATTGTGCGTTGATTGAGCAATATTATGTCAAAATATCGCAAAGGAGATCCTTTGAAACACACACCAGAATATTTATTGCCCGTTATTCATCGTGTCTTATCACCTCACGTTCAGAGCTAGTGTTAATGTGCTCGTGTAGTCAACGACCTACACCTTTCCATCTGTCAGAGAACATGTATTTTTATCTAGGAAATCCATAGCCAAGAGCACATTATTTACGTAACAGGATTAGGATTGTGCGTTTATGTGAGCAATAATATGTCTAAATATCGCAAAGGAGACCTTGTGAAACACACACCCGAATATGTATTGCCCGTTCTTCATCGTGTATTATCACCTCACACTCAGAGCTAATATTTATGAGCTCCAGTAGTGAACGACCGACACGTTTCCATCTGTCGGGGAAAATGCATCGTACTCTAGGAACTCCATAGGCAAGAACACATCATGTACGTAACAGGATTATGATTGTGCGTTGATTGAGCAATAATATGTCAATTTATCGCAAAGGAGACCCTGTGAAACACACAACAGAATATTTATTGCCCGTTGTTCATCGTGCCTTATCAGCTCACATTTAGAGCTAGTATTTATGTGCTCGTGTAGTCAACGACCGACACGTTTCCATCTGTCAGAGAAAATGTTTCGTACTGTAAGAAATCTATTGACAAGAACACATCATGTAGGTCACAGGATTATGATTGTGCGTTGATTGAGCAATATTATGTCAAAATATCGCAAAGGAGACTCTTTGAAACACACACCAGAATATTTATTGCCCGTTATTCATCGTGCCTTATCACCTCACGTTCAGAGCTAGTGTTTATGTGCTCGTGTAGTCAACGACCTACACCTTTCCATCTGTCAGAGAACATGTATTTTTATCTAGGAAATCCATAGCCAAGAGCACATTATTTACGTAACAGAATTAGGATTGTGCGTTTATGTGAGCAATAATATGTCTAAATATCGCAAAGGAGACCTTGTGAAACACACACCCGAATATGTATTGCCCGTTCTTCATCGTGTATTAACACCTCACACTCAGAGCTAATATTTATGAGCTCCAGTAGTGAACGACCGACACGTTTCCATCTGTCGGGGAAAATGCATCGTACTCTAGGAACTCCATAGGCAAGAACACATCATGTACGTAACAAGACTATGATTGTGCGTTGATTGAGCAATAATATGTCAATTTATCGCAAAGGAGACCCTGTGAAACACACAACAGAATATTTATTGCCCGTTGTTCATCGTGCCTTATCACTTCACACTTAGAGCTAGTGTTTCTGTGCTCGTGTAGTCAACGACCGACACGTTTCCATCTGTAGGAGAAAATGTATAGTACTCTAGGAAATCCATAGCCAAGAAAATATCATGTACGTAAGAGGATTTTTTTCTTTTTTGATTTGATGTTTAACGACCACCATGAGCAACTCAATGGGCTATAAGCAGTCGCCCGTCCTGAATTTAGGGTCACCGGTTCCAGGGAAGAGAGAGAGCCAGTGCCGTAAGACAAACACAACATCCATGCCTCTCCGGGATTCGAACCCGGACCCCGTTCGAACGAATGATCAGATTCCATCGATTAGACCACTGCGCCACCGGGGCGGTGTAACAGGATTAGGATTGTGCTTTGATGTGAACAATAATATGTCAAAATATCGCAAAGGATACCCTGTAAAGCACACACCAGAATATTTATTGCGCGTCCTTCATCGTATCTTATCACCTCACATTCAGAGCTAGTATTTATCTGCTCATGTAGTCTACGACTGACACGTTTCCATCTGTCGGAGAAAATGTATCGTACTCTAGGAAATCCATAGCCAAGAACACATCATGTATGTAACAGGATTAGGATTGTGCGTTGATGTGAGAAATAATATGCCAAAATATCGCAAAGGAGACCTTGCAAAGCACACACGAGAATATTTATTGCCCGTTCTTCATCGTGTCTTATCACCTCACATTCAGAACTAGCATTTACGTGCTAGTGTGGTCAACAACTGACACGTTTCCTTCTGCCGGAGAAAATGTATCGTACTCAAGGAAATCCATAGCCAAGAACACATCATGAACGTAACAGGAATAGGATTGTGCTTTGATGTGAGCGATAATATGTCAAAATATCGATAAAGAGACCCTGTAAAACACACAGAAGAATATTTATTGCCCGTTCTTCATCGTGTCTTATCAGCTCACATTTAGAGCTAGTATTTATGTGCTCGTGTAGTCAACGACCGACACGTTTCCATCTGTCAGAGAACTTGTATCGTACTATAGGAAATCCATAGCCAAGAACACATCATGTACGTAACAGGATTATGATTGTGTGTTGATGTGAGCAAAAATATGTTAAAATATCGCAAACGAGACCCTGTAAAGCTCACACGAGAATATTTATTGCCCGTTCTTCATCGTGTCTTATAACCTCACATTCAGAGCTAGTATTTATGTGCTCGTGTAGTCAACGACTGACACGTTTCTATCTGTCAGAGAACATGTATCGTACTCTAGGAATTTCATAGCCAAGAACACAGCAAAATATTGCAAAGGAGACCATGTGCAACACACACGAGATAATTTATTGCCCGTTCTTCATCGTGTCTTATCACCTCACATTCAGAGCTAGTATTTACGTGCTCGTGTAGTCAACGACTGACACGTTTCTTTCTGCCGGAGAAAATGTATCGTACTCTACGAAATCCATAGCCAAGAACACATCAAAATATTGCAAAGGAGACCCTGTGAAACACACACGAGATTACTTAATGCCCGTTATTCATCGTGTCTTATCACCTCACATTTAGAACTTGTGTTTCTGTGCTCGTGTAGTTAACGACCGACACGTTTCCATCTGTCGGAGAAAATGCATCGTTCTCTGGAAAATCCATAGCCAAGAACACATCATGTACGTAACAGGATTAGGATTGTGCGTTGATGTGAGAAATAATATGCCAAAATATCGCAAAGGTGACCTTGCAAAGCACACACGAGAATATTTATTGCCCGTTCTTCATCGTGTCTTATCAGCTCACATTTAGAGCTAATATTTATGTGCTCGTGTAGTCAACGACCGACACGTTTCCTTCTGCCGGAGAAAATATATCGTACTCAAGGAAATCCATAGCCAAGAACACATCATGAACGTAACAGGATTAGGATTGTGCTTTGATGTGAGCGATAATATGTCAAAATATCGCTAAAGGGACCCTGTGAAACACACAGAAGAATATTTATTGCCCGTTCTTCATCGTGTCTTATCAGCTCACATTTAGAGCTAGTATTTATGTGCTCGTGTAGTCAACGACCGACACGTTTCCATCTGTCAGAGAACATGTATCGTACTCTAGGAAATCCATAGCCAAGAAAACATCATGTACGTAACAGGATTAGGATTGTACGTTGATGTGAGCAATAATATGTTAAAATATCGCAAAGGAGACCCTGTAAAGCACACACGAGAATACTTATTGCCCGTTCTTCATCGTGTCTTATCACCTCACATTCAGAGCAAGTATTTATGTGCTCCTGTAGTCAACGACTGACACGTTTCTATCTGTCAGAGAACATGTATCGTACTCTAGGAATTTCATAGCCAAGAACACAGCAAAATGTTGCAAAAGAGACCCTGTGCAACACACACGAGATACTTTATTGCCCGTTCTTCATCGTGTCTTATCACCTCACATTCAGAGCTAGTATTTACGTGCTCGTGTAGTCAACGACTGACGCGTTACCTTCTGTTAGAGAAAATGTATCGTACTCTAGGAAATCTATAGCCAAGAACACATCATGAACGTAACAGGATTAGGATTGTGCTTTGATGTGAGCAATAATATGTCAAAATATCGCAAAGGAGACCCTGTGAAACACCCACAAAAATATTTATTGCCAGTTCTTCATCGTTTATTATCAACTCACGTTCAGAGCTATTGTTTATGTGCTTGTGTAGTCAATGACTGACACGTTTCCATCTGTCGGAGAAAATGTTTCATACTGTAGGAAATCTATTGACAAGAACGTCATAGGATTATGATTGTGAACGTCACAGGATTATGATTGAATCTATTGACAAGAACGTCACAGGATTATGATCATGTACGTCACAGGATTATGATTGAGCGTTGATTGAGCAATATTATGTACAAATATCGCAAAGGAGATCCTTTGAAACACACACCAGAATATTTATTGCCCGTTATTCATCGTGTCTTATCACCTCACGTTCAGAGCTAGTGTTTATGTGCTCGTGTAGTCAACGACCTACACCTTTCCATCTGTCAGAGAACATGTATTTTTATCTAGGAAATCCATAGCCAAGAGCACATTATTTACGTAAGAGGATTAGGATTGTGCGTTTATGTGAGCAATAATATGTCTAAATATCGCAAAGGAGACCTTGTGAAACACACACCCGAATATGTATTGCCCGTTCTTCATCGTGTATTATCACCTCACACTCAGAGCTAATATTTATGAGCTCCAGTAGTGAACGACCGACACGTTTCCATCTGTCGGGGAAAATGCATCGTACTCTAGGAACTCCATAGGCAAGAACACATCATATACGTAACAGGATTATGATTGTGCGTTGATTGAGCAATAATATGTCAATTTATCGCAAAGGAGACCCTGTGAAACACACAACAGAATATTTATTGCCTGTTGTTCATCGTGCCTTATCAGCTCACATTTAGAGCTAGTATTTATGTGCTCGTGTAGTCAACGACCGACACGTTTCCATCTGTCAGAGAAAATGTTTCGTACTGTAGGAAATCTATTGACAAGAACACATCATGTACGTCACAGGATTATGATTGTGCGTTGATTGAGCAATATTATGTCAAAATATCGCAAAGGAGACCCTGTGAAACACACAACAGAATATTTATTGCCCGTTGTTCATCGTGCCTTATCACTTCACACTTAGAGCTAGTGTTTCTGTGCTCGTGTAGTCAACGACCGACACGTTTCCATCTGTAGGAGAAAATGTATAGTACTCTAGGAAATCCATAGCCAAGAAAATATCATGTACGTAAGAGGATTTTTTTCTTTTTTGATTTGATGTTTAACGACCACCATGAGCAACTCAATGGGCTATAAGCAGTCGCCCGTCCTGAATTTAGGGTCACCGGTTCCAGGGAAGGGAGAGAGCCAGTGCCGTAAGACAAACACAACATCCATGCCTCTCCGATATTCGAACCCGGACCCCGTTCGAACGAATGATCAGATTCCATCGATTAGACCACTGCGCCACCGGGGCGGTGTAACAGGATTAGGATTGTGCTTTGATGTGAACAATAATATGTCAAAATATCGCAAAGGATACCCTGTAAAGCACACACCAGAATATTTATTGCGCGTCCTTCATCGTATCTTATCACCTCACATTCAGAGCTAGTATTTATCTGCTCATGTAGTCTACGACTGACACGTTTCCATCTGTCGGAGAAAATGTATCGTACTCTAGGAAATCCATAGCCAAGAACACATCATGTACGTAACAGGATTAGGATTGTGCGTTGATGTGAGAAATAATATGCCAAAATATCGCAAAGGAGACCTTGCAAAGCACACACGAGAATATTTATTGCCCGTTCTTCATCGTGTCTTATCACCTCACATTCAGAACTAGCATTTACGTGCTAGTGTAGTCAACAACTGACACGTTTCCTTCTGCCTAAGAAAATGTATCGTACTCAAGGAAATCCATAGCCAAGAACACATCATGAACGTAACAGGATTAGGATTGTGCTTTGATGTGAGCAATAATATATCAAAATATCGCAAAGGAGATAGTGTGAAACACCCACAAAAATATTTATTGCCCGTTCTTCATCGTTTATTATCAACTCACGTTCAGAGCTAGTATTTATGTGCTCGTGTAGTCAACGACCGACACGTTTCCATCTGTCAGAGAACATGTATCGTACTCTAGGAAATCCATAGGCAAGAACACATCATGAACGTAACAGGATTAGGATTGTGCTTTGATGTGAGCAATATTATGTCTAAATATCGCAAAGGAGACACTTTGAAACACACACCAGAATATTTATTGCCCGTTATTCATCGTGTCTTATCACCTCACGTTCAGAGCTAGTGTTTATGTGCTCGTGTAGTCAACGACCTACACCTCTCCATCTGTCAGAGAACATGTATTTTTATCTAGGAAATCCATAGCCAAGAGCACATTATTTACGTAACAGGATTAGGATTGTGCGTTTATGTGAGCAATAATATGTCTAAATATCGCAAAGGAGACCTTGTGAAACACACACCCGAATATGTATTGCCCGTTCTTCATCGTGTATTATCACCTCACACTCAGAGCTAATATTTATGAGCTCCAGTAGTGAACGACCGACACGTTTCCATCTGTCGGGGAAAATGCATCGTACTCTAGGAACTCCATAGGCAAGCACACATCATGTACGTAACAGGATTATGATTGTGCGTTAATTGAGCAATAATATGTCAATTTATCGCAAAGGAGACCCTGTGAAACACACAACAGAATATTTATTGCCCGTTGTTCATCGTGCCTTATCACTTCACACTTAGAGCTAGTGTTTCTGTGTTTGTGTAGTCAACGACCGACACGTTTCCATCTGTAGGAGAAAATGTATAGTACTCTAGGAAATCCATAGCCAAGAAAACATCATGAACGTAAGAGGATTTTTTTTCTTTTTTGATTGGATGTTTAACGACCACCATGAGCAACTCAATGGGTTATAAGCAGTCGTCCGTCCTTAATTTAGGGTCACCGGTTCCAGGGAAGGGAGAGAGCCAGTGCCGTAAGACAAACACAACATCCATGCCTCACCGGGATTCGAACCCGGACCCCGTTCGAACGAATGATCAGATTCCATCGATTAGACCACTGCGCCACCGGGGCGGCGTAACAGGATTAGGATTGTGCTTTGATGTGAACAATAATATGTCAAAATATCTCAAAGGATACCCTGTAAAGCACACACGAGAATATTTATTGCGCGTACTTAATCGTGTCTTATCACCTCACATTCAGAGCTAGTATTTATCTGCTCATGTAGTCAACGACTGACACGTTTCCATCTGTCGGAGAAAATGTATCGTACTCTAGGAAATCCATAGCCAAGAACACATCATGTACGTTACAGGATTAGGATTGTGCGTTGATGTGAGCAATTATATGTCAAAATATCGCAAAGGATACCCTGTAAATCACACACGAGAATTATTATTGCCCGTTCTTCAACGTGTCTTATCACCTCACAATACATAGCTAGCATTTATGTGCTCGTGTAGTCAACAACTGACACGTTTCCATCTGTCGAAGAAAATGTATCGTACTCTACGAAATCCATAGCCAAGAACACATCAAAATATTGCAAAGGAGACAATGTGAAACACACACGAGATTACTTATTGCCCGTTATTCATCGTGTCTTATCACCTCACATTTAGAACTTGTGTTTCTGTGCTCGTGTAGTTAACGACCGACACTTTTCCATCTGTCGGAGAAAATGCATCGTTATCTGGAAAATCCATAGCCAATAACACATCATGTACGTAACAGGATTAGGATTGTGCGTTGATGTGAGAAATAATATGCCAAAATATCGCAAAGCAGACCTTGCAAAGCACACACGAGAATATTTATTGCCCGTTCTTCATCGTGTCTTATCACCTCACATTCAGAGCTAGCATTTACGTGCTCGTGTAGTCAACAACTGACACGTTTCCTTCTGCCGGAGAAAATGTATCGTACTCAAGGAAATCCATAGCCAAGAACACATCATGAACGTAACAGGATTAGGATTGTGCTTTGATGTAAGCGATAATATGTCAAAATATCGCTAAAGAGACCCTGTGAAACACATAAAAGAATATTTATTGCCCGTTCTTCATCGTGTCTTATCAGCTCACGTTTAGAGCTAGTATTTATGTGCTCGTGTAATCAACGACCGACACGTTTCCATCTGTCAGAGAACATGTATCGTACTCTAGGAAATCCATAGCCAAGAAAACATCATGTACGTAACAGGATTAGGATTGTACGTTGATGTGAGCAATAATATGTTAAAATATCGCAAAGGAGACCCTGTAAAGCACACACGAGATTACTTATTGCCCGTTCTTCATCGTGTCTTATCACCTCACATTCAGAGCAAGTATTTATGTGCTCGTGTAGTCAACGACTAAAACGTTTCTATTTGTCTAAGAAAATGTATCGTACTCTAGGAAATCCATAGCCACACATCAAAATATCGCAAAGGACACATCAAAATATCGCAAAGGACACCCTGTGAAACACACACGAGATAATGTATTGCACGTTATTCATCGTGTCTTATCACCTGACATTCAGAGCTAGTGTGTATGTGTCCGTGTAGTCAACGACCGACACGTTTCCTTCTGCCGGAGAAAATATATCGTACTATAGGAAATCCATAGCCAAGAACACATCATGTACGTAACAGGATTATGATTGTGTGTTGATGTGAGCAAAAATATGTTAAAATATCGCAAACGAGACCCTGTAAAGCTCACACGAGAATATTTATTGCCCGTTCTTCATCGTGTCTTATCACCTCACATTCAGAGCTAGTATTTATGTGCTCGTGTAGTCAACGACTGACACGTTTCTATCTGTCAGAGAACATGTATCGTACTCTAGGAATTTCATAGCCAGGAACACAGCAAAATATTGCAAAGGAGACCATGTGCAACACACACGAGATAATTTATTGCCCGTTCTTCATCGTGTCTTATCACCTCACATTCAGAGCTAGTATTTACGTGCTCGTGTAGTCAACGACTGTCACGTTTCCTTCTGCCGGAGAAAATGTATCGTACTCTACGAAATCCATAGCCAAGAACACATCATGAACGTAACAGGATTAGGATTGTGCTTTGATGTGAGCAATAATATGTCAAAATATCGCAAAGGAGACCCTGTGAAACACCCACAAAAATATTTATTGCCCGTTATTCATCGTGTCTTATCACCTCACGTTCAGAGCTAGTGTTTATGTGCTCGTGTAGTCAACGACATACACCTTTCCATCTGTCAGAGAACATGTATTTTTATCTAGGAAATCCATAGCCAAGAGCACATTATTTACGTAACAGGATTAGGATTGTGCGTTTATGTGAGCAATAATATGTCTAAATATCGCAAAGGAGACCTTGTGAAACACACACCCGAATATGTATTGCCCGTTCTTCATCGTGTATTATCACCTCTCACTCAGAGCTAATATTTATGAGCTCCAGTAGTGAACGACCGACACGTTTCCATCTGTCGGGGAAAATGCATCGTACTCTAGGAACTCCATAGGCAAGAACACATCATGTATGTAACAGGATTATGATTGTGCGTTGATTGAGCAATAATATGTCAATTTATCGCAAAGGAGACCCTGTGAAGCACACAACAGAATATTTATTGCCCGTTGTTGATCGTGCCTTATCACTTCACACTTACAGCTAGTGTTTCTGTGCTCGTGCAGTCAACGACCGACACGTTTCCATCTGTAGGAGAAAATGTATAGTACTCTAGGAAATCCATAGCCAAGAAAACATCATGAACGTAAGAGGATTTTTTTTTCTTTTTTGATTGGATGTTTAACGACTACCATGAGCAACTCAATTTGTTATAAGCAGTCGCTCGTCCTTAATTTAGGGTCACCGGTTCCAGGGATGGGAGAGAGCCAGTGCCGTAAGACAAACACAACATCCATGCCTCACCGGGATTCGAACCCGGACCCCGTTCGAACGAATGATCAGATTCCATCGATTAGACCACTGCGCCACCGGGGCGGCGTAACAGGATTAGGATTGTGCTTTGATGTGAACAATAATATGTCAAAATATCTCAAAGGATACCCTGTAAAGCACACACGAGAATATTTATTGCGCGTACTTAATCGTGTCTTATCACCTCACATTCAGAGCTAGTATTTATCTGCTCATGTAGTCAACGACTGACACGTTTCCATCTGTCGGAGAAAATGTATCGTACTCAAGGAAATCCATAGCCAAGAACACATCATGAACGTAACAGGATTAGGATTGTGCTTTGATGTGAGCGATAATATGTCAAAATATCGCTAAAGAGACCCTGTGAAACACACAAAAGAATATTTATTGCCCGTTCTTCATCGTGTCTTATCTGCTCACGTTTAGAGCTAGTATTTATGTGCTCGTGTAGTCAACGACCGACACGTTTCCATCTGTCAGAGAACATGTATCGTACTCTAGGAAATCCATAGCCAAGAAAACATCATGTACGTAACAGGATTAGGATTGTACGTTGATGTGAGCAATAATATGTTAAAATATCGCAAAGGAGACCCTGTAAAGCACACACGAGGATACTTATTGCCCGTTCTTCATCGTGACGTATCACCTCACATTCAGAGCTAGTATTTACGTGCTCGTGTAGTCAACGACTGTCACGTTTCCTTCTGCCGGAGAAAATGTATCGTACTCTAGGAAATCCATAGCCAAGAACACAGCATGAACGTTACAGGATTAGGATTGTGCTTTGATGTGAGCAATAATATGTCAAAATATCGCAGAGGAGATAGTGTGAAACACCCACAAAAATATTTATTGCCCGTTCTTCATCGTTTATTATCAACTCACGTTCAGAGCTATTGTTTATGTGCTCGTGTAGTCAATGACTGACACGTTTCCATCTGTCGGAGAAAATGTTTCGTACTGTAGGAAATCTATAAACAAGAACACATCATGTACGTAACAGGAATATGATGGTGCGTTGATTGAGCAATATTATGTGTAAATATCGCAAAGGAGACCCTTTGAAACACACACCAGAATATTTATTGCCCGTTATTTATCGTGTCTTATCACCTCACTTTCAGAGCTAGTTTTTATGTGCTCGTGTAGTCAACGACCTACACGTTTCCATCTGTCAGACAACATGTATTTTTATCTAGGAAATCCATAGCCAAGAGCACATCATTTACGTAACAGGATTAGGATTGTGCGTTGATGTGAGCAATAATATGACTAAATTTCGCAAAGGACACCTTGTGAAACACACACCCGAACATGTATTGCCCGTTCTTCATCGTGTATTATCACCTCACATTCAGAGCTAATATTTATGAGCTCCAGTAGTGAACGACCGACACGTTTCCATCTGTCGGGGAAAATGCAACGTACTCTAGGAACTCCATAGGCAAGAACACATCATGTACGTAACAGGATTATGATTGTGCGTTGATTGAGCAATATTATGTCAATTTATCGCAAAGGAGACCCTGTGAAACACACAACAGAATATTTATTGCCCGTTGTTCATCGTGCCTTATCACTTCACACTTAGAGCTAGTGTTTCTGTGCTCGTGTAGTCAACGACCGACACGTTTCCATCTGTAGGAGAAAATGTATAGTACTCTAGGAAATAAATAGCCAAGAAAACATCATGTACGTAAGAGGATTTTTTTCTTTTTTGATTGGATGTTTAACGACCACCATGAGCAACTCAAAGGGCTATAAGCAGTCGCCTGTCCTGAATTTAATGTCACCTGTTCCAGGGAAGGGCGAGAGCCAGTGCCGTAAGACAAACACAACATCCATGCCTCTCCCGGATTCGAACCCGGACTCCGTTCGAACGAATGATCAGATTCCATCGATTAGACCACTGCGCCACCGGGGCGACGTGACAGGATTAGGATTGTGCTTTGATGTGAACAATAATATGTCAAAATATCGCAAAGGTTACCCTGTAAAGCACACACCAGAATATTTATTGTGCGTCCTTCATCGTGTCTTATCACCTCACATTCAGAGCTAGTATTTATCTGCTCATGTAGTCTACGACTGACACGTTTCCATCTGTCGAAGAAAATGTATCGTACTCTAGGAAATCCATAGCCAAGAACACATCATGTACGTTACAGGATTAGGATTGTGCGTTGATGTGAGCAATTATATGTAAAAATATCGCAAAGGATACCCTGTAAATCACACACGAGAAATATTATTGCCCGTTCTTCACCGTGTCTTATCACCTCACAATACATAGCTAGCATTTATGTGCTCGTGTAGTCAACAACTGACACGTTTCCATCTGTCGAAGAAAATGTATCGTACTCTACGAAATCCATAGCCAAGAACACATCAAATTATTGCAAAGGAGACCCTGTGAAACACACACGAGATTACTTATTGCCCGTTATTCATCGTGTCTTATCACCTCACATTTAGAACTTGTGTTTCTGTGCCCGTGTAGTTAACGACCGACACGTTTCCATCTGTCGGAGAAAATGCATCGTTCTCTGGAAAATCCATAGCCAAGAACACATCATGTACGTAACAGGATTAGGATTGTGCGTTGATGTGAGAAATAATATGCCAAAATATCGCAAAGGAGACCTTGCAAAGCACACACGAGAATATTTATTGCCCGTTCTTCATCGTGTCTTATCACCTCACATTCAGAACTAGAATTTACGTGCTCGTGTAGTCAACAACTGACACGTTTCCTTCTGCAGGAGAAAATGTATCGTACTCAGTGTGCTAAACAAGTTCAACACAGTTAGTGACCATAGATTGGTGAGATGTAAGATGCACCTCAACACTAAACTTGAACGTGGCAAGCTCATAAGACAAACAAAATCTATTGGCATAACCAACCTTAAAAAATACCATAATACCTTCAAGTTGGAACTGAGGAACAGGTTCTCTGCTTTAGAAGGCCTAACATCGGAAGAAGTGGACATCTCTGAAGTTAACAGAAAAGTAACCAAAGCTCTTATGGAAACAGCAACAAAATTAGCTGGGTCTCAGAACAAGTTGCATGTAAATAAATTATCAGGAAAAACGAAAATGTTGATGCAAAAAAAGAAGAGAGATGAGGACAACTAAAGAAGATGTGACTTCCAAAGTGGAATATATAGAGCTATGCAAGACAGTAAGAAAAAGTATCACTGAAGACGTAAGAAAATTCAACTGTGAACTAGTGAGGAAAGCAATTGAAAACAACCAAAGCCTAAAGATAGCAAAGGGACATCTCAGTAAGGGAAGAAAACAGATTATGGCACTAAGAAAAGAAGATGGTTCTGTAACAAGAAATAGAGGCGAAATTTTGACAAGAGTGAAAGATTTCTACTCCAAATTATATGAAAGGGATGATACATGCACTCCAGACATCATGAAAGATACCAGTACCAGAGTTCCTCCAGTCCTTCCAGCAGAAGTTGCACATGCAATCAAGAACATGAAGCGGGGAAAAGCTCCAGGAGAAGATGGAATTACTGTAGACATCATACAAGAAGCAAGTGGAGAAATCGAAACAGTACTCTCCCAAATTTTCACTCGATGCCTTAATGAAGGAAAGATTCCTGAGGATTGGAACACCGCTACAATGATCCTGCTACATAAGAAAGGTGACATTGAGAATCTCGGAAACTACAGACCTATCAGCCTCCTATCAGTAGTTTATAAAATCTTCACTCAAGTTCTTTCACACCGCTTGAAGGTAACACTGGACATGGCTCAACCGAGAGAACAAGCTGGATTCAGGAGTGGCTACAGCACAATAGATCATATCCACGTGCTGAGAGAACTAATTGAAAGAGCGAGGGAATATGAACTTCCATTGTGCATGGCTTTTATCGATTATAAAAAAGCCTTTGATTCGGTGAAACCATCAGCAGTTGCAATGGCTCTGAAAACCTGCGGTATTGAAGATGCATACATTAATATTATTAATAACATCTATGAAAATGCAAGTGCAAAGATTAGGCTGTTTGAAAATACAACACACGTAAAAATTGGAAAGGGAGTGAGACAAGGTGACACCATATCTCCGAAGCTCTTTAATGCCACATTGGAGGGTGTTTTTCAGTCGCTGAGCTGGGAAAACACGGGGATAAAGATTAATGGAGATTATCTAACCCACCTTCGTTTTGCTGATGACGTAGTCATTTTTGCAACTACCCCATCAGAGCTGCAGAGTATGATCCAGGAACTTGCTGACAAGAGTAAAGAAGTGGGGTTAAAAATGAACTTTCAGAAGACAAAAGTGATGTTCAATGCTTTTACAAGAAATGAAGATTTATCGATTGATGGAGAAAAGCTGGAGATAACAGACACGTACGTTTATCTTGGACAGCAGATATCAAGTGAGGGCCACATTGATGAAGAAATTAATCGGCGTACAAAACTTGCCTGGAGAGCTTTTGGAAGAAACAGCATAATTTTCAAGAGCAATATGCCATTATGTCTTAAAAGAAAAGTGTTTGATCAATGCATCCTTCCAGTGCTTACGTATGGTACAGAGACGTGGACCTTAACTAAAAGAGACATACAAAGGCTGCAGACAACTCAAAGAGCATGGAGAGGTGCATACTTGGTGTAACCAGGAGAGATAAGAAGAGGAACTCGTGGATCCGAAAAATGACAAGAGTGGAAGACATCATGATCAGAGTTAAATCCCTGAAATGGCAATGGGCTGGACATACTGCCAGAAGGAATGATCATCGATGGACAGCCGAAATTTTAGATTGGATTCCAAGGGACAGGAAAAGACCCAGAAGAAGACCACATGGGAGATGGGTGGATGAAATTCGAAAGTATGCAGGGGTGACATGGAAGAGACTGGCACAAGACAGACCGTTGTGGAGGAAACTTGGGGAGACCTTCGTCCAGCAGTGGATTGATAATAATTGACAATGATGATGATGATGATGACTAAAGGAAATCCATAGCCAAGAACACATCATGAACGTAACAGGATTAGGATTGTGCTTTGATGTGAGCGATAATATGTCAAAATATCGCTAAAGGTACCTTGTGAAACACACAGAAGAATATTTATTGCCCGTTCTCCATCGTGTCTTATCAGCTCACATTTAGAGCTAGTATTTATGTGCTCGTGTAGTCAACGACCGACACGTTTCCATCTGTCAGAGAACATGTATCGTACTCTAGGAAATCCATAGCCAAGAAAACATCATGTACGTAACAGGATTAGGATTGTACGTTGATGTGAGCAATAATATGTTAAAATATCGCAAAGGAGACCCTGTAAAGCACACACGAGAGTACTTATTGCCCGTTCTTTGTCGTGTCTTATCACCTCACATTCAGAGCAAGAATTTATGTGCTCGTGTAGTCAACGACTAAAACGTTTCTATCTGTCGGAGAAAATGTATCGTACTCTAGGAAATCCATAGCCAAAAACACATCAAAATATTGCAAAGGACACCCTGTGAAACACACACGAGATAATGTATTGCACCTTATTTATCGTGTCTTATCACCTGATATTCAGAGCTAGTGTTTATGTGTCCGTGTAGTCAACGACCGACACGTTTCCTTCTGCCGAAGAAAATATATCGTACTATAGGAAATCCATAGCCAAGAACACATCATGTACGTAACAGGACTATGATTGTGCGTTGATGTGAGCAAAAATATGTTAAAATATCGCAAAGGAGACCCTGTAAAGCTCACACGAGAATATTTATTGCCCGTTCTTCATCGGTTCTTATCACCTCACATTCAGAGCTAGTATTTATGTGCTCGTGTAGTCAACGACTGACACGTTTCTATCTGTCAGAGAACATGTATCGTACTCTAGGAATTTCATAGCCAAGAACACAGCAAAATATTGCAAAAGAGACCCTGTGCAACACACACGAGATAATTTATTGCCCGTTCTTCATCGTGTATTATCACCTCACATTCACAGCTAGTATTTACGTGCTCGTGTAGTCAACGACTGACACGTTTCCTTCTGCCGGAGAAAATGTATCGTACTCTAGGAAATCCATAGCCAAGAACACATCATGAACGTAACAGGATTAGGATTGTGCTTTGATGTGAGCAATATTATGTCAAAATATCGCAAAGGAGATCCTTTGAAACACACACCAGAATATTTATTACCCGTTATTCATCGTGTCTTATCGCCTCACGTTCAGAGCTAGTGTTTATGTGCTCGTGTAGTCAACGACCTACACCTTTCCATCTGTCAGACAACATGTATTTTTATCTAGGAAATCCATACCCAAGAGCACATCATTTACGTAACAGGATTAGGATTGTGCGTTTATGTGAGCAATAATATGTCTAAATATCGCAAAGGAGACCTTGTGAAACACACACCCGAATATGTATTGCCCGTTCTTCATCGTGTATTATCACCTCACACTCAGAGCTAATATTTATGAGCTCCAGTAGTGAACGACCGACACGTTTCCATCTGTCGGGGAAAATGCATCGTACTCTAGGAACTATATAGGCAAGAACACATCATGTACGTAACAGGATTATGATTGTCCGTTAATTGAGCAATAATATGTCAATTTATCGCAAAGGAGACCCTGTGAAACACACAACAGAATATTTATTGCCCGTTGTTCATCGGGCCTTATCACTTCACACTTAGAGCTAGTGTTTCTGTGCTCGTGTAGTCAACGACCGACACGTTTCCATCTGTAGCAGAAAATGTATAGTACTCTAGGAAATCCATAGCCAAGAAAACATCATGAACGTAAGAGGATTTTTTTTTTTCTTTTTTGATTGGATGTTTAACGACCACCATGAGCAACTCAATTGGTTATAAGCAGTCGCCCGTCCTTAATTTAGGGTCACCGGTTCCAGGGAAGGGAGAGAGCCAGTGCCGTAAGACAAACACAACATCCATGCCTCACCGGGATTCGAACCCGGACCCCGTTCGAACGAATGATCAGATTCCATCGATTAGACCACTGCGCCACCGGGGCGGCGTAACAGGATTAGGATTGTGCTTTGATGTGAACAATAATATGTCAAAATATCTCAAAGGATACCCTGTAAAGCACACACGAGAATATTTATTGCGGGTACTTAATCGTGTCTTATCACCTCACAATACATAGCTAGCATTTATGTGCTCGTGTAGTCAACAACTGACACGTTTCCATCTGTCGAAGAAAATGTATCGTACTCTACGAAATCCATAGCCAAGAACACATCAAAATATTGCAAAGGAGACCCTGTGAAACACACACGAGATTACTTATTGCCCGTTATTCATCGTGTCTTATCACCTCACATTTAGAACTTGTGTTTCTGTGCTCGTGTAGTTAACGACCGACACGTATCCATCTGTCGGAGAAAATGCATCGTTATCTGGAAAATCCATAGCCAAGAACACATCATGTACGTAACAGGATTAGGATTGTGCGTTGATGTGAGAAATAATATGCCAAAATATCGCAAAGCAGACCTTGCAAAGCACACACGAGAATATTTATTGCCCGTTCTTCATCGTGTCTTATCACCTCACATTCAGAGCTAGCATTTACGTGCTCGTGTAGTCAACAACTGACACGTTTCCTTCTGCCGGAGAAAATGTATCGTACTCAAGGAAATCCATAGCCAAGAACACATCATGAACGTAACAATATTAGGATTGTGCTTTGATGTAAGCGATAATATGTCAAAATATCGCTAAAGAGACCCTGTGAAACACACAAAAGAATATTTATTGCCCGTTCTTCATCGTGTCTTATCAGCTCACGTTTAGAGCTAGTATTTATGTGCTCGTGTAGTCAACGACCGACACGTTTCCATCTGTCAGAGAACATGTATCGTACTCTAGGAAATCCATAGCCAAGAAAACATCATGTACGTAACAGGATTAGGATTGTACGTTGATGTGAGCAATAATATGGTAAAATATCGCAAAGGAGACCCTGTAAAGCACACACGAAAATACTTATTGCCCGTTCTTCATCGTGTCTTATCACCTCACATTCAGAGCTAGTATTTAGGTGCTCGTGTAGTCAACGACTGACACGTTTCCATCTGTCAGAGAACATGTATCGTACTCTAGGAAATTCATAGCCAAGAACACAGCAAAATATTGCAAAGGAGACCCTGTGCAACACACACGAGATATTTTATTGCCCGTTCTTCATCGTGACTTATCACCTCACATTCAGAGCTAGTATTTACGTGCTCGTGTAGTCAACGACTGTCACGTTTCCTTGTGCCGGAGAAAATGTATCGTACTCTAGGAAATCCATAGCCAAGAACACAGCATGAACGTTACAGGATTAGGATTGTGCTTTGATGTGAGCAATAATATGTCCAAATATCGCAGAGGAGATAGTGTGAAACACCCACAAAAATATTTATTGCCCGTTCTTCATCGTTTATTATCAACTCACGTTCAGAGCTATTGTTTATGTGCTCGTGTAGTCAATGACTGACACGTTTCCATCTGTCGGAGAAAATGTTTCGTACTGTAGGAAATCTATAGACAAGAACACATCATGTACGTAACAGGAATATGGTGGTGCGTTGATTGAGCAATATTATGTGTAAATATCGCAAAGGAGACCCTTTGAAACACACACCAGAATATTTACTGCCCGTTATTCATCGTGTCTTATAACCTCACTTTCAGAGCTAGTTTTTATGTGCTCGTGTAGTCCACGACCTACACGTTTCCATCTGTCAGACAACATGTATTTTTATCTAGGAAATCCATAGCCAAGAGCACATCATTTACGTAACAGGATTAGAATTGTGCGTTGATGTGAGCAATAATATGTCTAAATATCGCAAAGGACACCTTGTGAAACACACACCCGAACATGTATTGCCCGTTCTTCATCGTGTATTATCACCTCACATTCAGAGCTATTATTTATGAGCTCCAGTAGTGAACGACCGACACGTTTCCATCTGTCGGGGAAAATGTATCGTACTCTAGGAACTCCATAGGCATGAACACATCATGTACGTAACAGGATTTTGATTGTGCGTTGATTGAGCAATTATATGTCAATTTATCGCAATGGAGACCCTGTGAAACCCACAACAGAATATTTATTGCCCGTTGTTCATCGTGCCTTATCACTTCACACTTAGAGCTAGAGTTTCTGTGCTCGTGTAGTCAACGACCGACACGTTTCCATCTGTAGGAGAAAATGTATAGTACTCTAGGAAATCCATAGCCAAGAAAACATCATGTACGTTAGAGGATTTTTTTCTTTTTTAATTGGATGTTTAACGACCACCATGAGCAACTCAATGGGCCATAAGCAGTCGCCCGTCCTGAATTTAATGTCACCTGTTCCAGGGAAGGGCGAGAGCCAGTGCCGTAAGACAAACACAACATCCATGCCTCTCCCGGATTCGAACCCGGACTCCGTTCGAACGAATGATCAGATTCCATCGATTAGACCACTGCGCCACCGGGGCGACGTGACAGGATTAGGATTGTGCTTTGATGTGAACAATAATATGTCAAAATATCGCAAAGGTTACCCTGTAAAGCACACACCAGAATATTTATTGTGCGTCCTTCATCGTGTCTTATTACCTCACATTCAGAGCTAGTATTTATCTGCTCATGTAGTCTACGACTGACACGTTTCCATCTGTCGAAGAAAATGTATCGTACTCTAGGAAATCCATAGCCAAGAACACATCATGTACGTTACAGGATTAGGATTGTGCGTTGATGTGAGCAATTATATGTCAAAATATCGCAAAGGATACCCTGTAAATCACACACGAGAAATATTATTGCCCGTTCTTCACCGTGTCTTATCACCTCACAATACATAGCTAGCATTTATGTGCTCGTGTAGTCAACAACTGACACGTTTCCATCTGTCGAAGAAAATGTATCGTACTCTACGAAATCCATAGCCAAGAACACATCAAATTATTGCAAAGGAGACCCTGTGAAACACACACGAGATTACTTATTGCCCGTTATTCATCGTGTCTTATCACCTCACATTTAGAACTTGTGTTTCTGTGCCCGTGTAGTTAACGACCGACACGTTTCCATCTGTCGGAGAAAATGCATCGTTCTCTGGAAAATCCATAGCCAAGAACACATCATGTACGTAACAGGATTAGGATTGTGCGTTGATGTGAGAAATAATATGCCAAAATATCGCAAAGGAGACCTTGCAAAGCACACACGAGAATATTTATTGCCCGTTCTTCATCGTGTCTTATCACCTCACATTCAGAACTAGAATTTACGTGCTCGTGTAGTCAACAACTGACACGTTTCCTTCTGCAGGAGAAAATGTATCGTACTCAGTGTGCTAAACAAGTTCAACACAGTTAGTGACCATAGATTGGTGAGATGTAAGATGCACCTCAACACTAAACTTGAACGTGGCAAGCTCATAAGACAAACAAAATCTATTGGCATAACCAACCTTAAAAAATACCATAATACCTTCAAGTTGGAACTGAGGAACAGGTTCTCTGCTTTAGAAGGCCTAACATCGGAAGAAGTGGACATCTCTGAAGTTAACAGAAAAGTAACCAAAGCTCTTATGGAAACAGCAACAAAATTAGCTGGGTCTAAGAACAAGTTGCATGTAAATAAATTATCAGGAAAAACGAAAATGTTGATGCAAAAAAGAAGAGAGATGAGGACAACTAAAGAAGATGTGACTTCCAAAGTGGAATATATAGAGCTATGCAAGACAGTAAGAAAAAGTATCACTGAAGACGTAAGAAAATTCAACTGTGAACTAGTGAGGAAAGCAATTGAAAACAACCAAAGCCTAAAGATAGCAAAGGGACATCTCAGTAAGGGAAGAAAACAGATTATGGCACTAAGAAAAGAAGATGGTTCTGTAACAAGAAATAGAGGCGAAATTTTGACAAGAGTGAAAGATTTCTACTCCAAATTATATGAAAGGGATGATACATGCACTCCAGACATCATGAAAGATACCAGTACCAGAGTTCCTCCAGTCCTTCCAGCAGAAGTTGCACATGCAATCAAGAACATGAAGCGGGGAAAAGCTCCAGGAGAAGATGGAATTACTGTAGACATCATACAAGAAGCAAGTGGAGAAATCGAAACAGTACTCTCCCAAATTTTCACTCGATGCCTTAATGAAGGAAAGATTCCTGAGGATTGGAACACCGCTACAATGATCCTGCTACATAAGAAAGGTGACATTGAGAATCTCGGAAACTACAGACCTATCAGCCTCCTATCAGTAGTTTATAAAATCTTCACTCAAGTTCTTTCACACCGCTTGAAGGTAACACTGGACATGGCTCAACCGAGAGAACAAGCTGGATTCAGGAGTGGCTACAGCACAATAGATCATATCCACGTGCTGAGAGAACTAATTGAAAGAGCGAGGGAATATGAACTTCCATTGTGCATGGCTTTTATCGATTATAAAAAAGCCTTTGATTCGGTGAAACCATCAGCAGTTGCAATGGCTCTGAAAACCTGCGGTATTGAAGATGCATACATTAATATTATTAATAACATCTATGAAAATGCAAGTGCAAAGATTAGGCTGTTTGAAAATACAACACACGTAAAAATTGGAAAGGGAGTGAGACAAGGTGACACCATATCTCCGAAGCTCTTTAATGCCGCATTGGAGGGTGTTTTTCAGTCGCTGAGCTGGGAAAACACGGGGATAAAGATTAATGGAGATTATCTAACCCACCTTCGTTTTGCTGATGACGTAGTCATTTTTGCAACTACCCCATCAGAGCTGCAGAGTATGATCCAGGAACTTGCTGACAAGAGTAAAGAAGTGGGGTTAAAAATGAACTTTCAGAAGACAAAAGTGATGTTCAATGCTTTTACAAGAAATGAAGATTTATCGATTGATGGAGAAAAGCTGGAGATAACAGACACGTACGTTTATCTTGGACAGCAGATATCAAGTGAGGGTCACATTGATGAAGAAATTAATCGGCGTACAAAACTTGCCTGGAGAGCTTTTGGAAGAAACAGCATAATTTTCAAGAGCAATATGCCATTATGTCTTAAAAGAAAAGTGTTTGATCAATGCATCCTTCCAGTGCTTACGTATGGTACAGAGACGTGGACCTTAACTAAAAGAGACATACAAAGGCTGCAGACAACTCAAAGAAGCATGGAGAGGTGCATACTTGGTGTAACCAGGAGAGATAAGAAGAGGAACTCGTGGATCCGAAAAATGACAAGAGTGGAAGACATCATGATCAGAGTTAAATCCCTGAAATGGCAATGGGCTGGACATACTGCCAGAAGGAATGATCATCGATGGACAGCCGAAATTTTAGATTGGATTCCAAGGGACAGGAAAAGACCCAGAAGAAGACCACATGGGAGATGGGTGGATGAAATTCGAAAGTATGCAGGGGTGACATGGAAGAGACTGGCACAAGACAGACCGTTGTGGAGGAAACTTGGGGAGACCTTCGTCCAGCAGTGGATTGATAATAATTGACAATGATGATGATGATGATGACTAAAGGAAATCCATAGCCAAGAACACATCATGAACGTAACAGGATTAGAATTGTGCTTTGATGTGAGCGATAATATGTCAAAATATCGCTAAAGGTACCTTGTGAAACACACAGAAGAATATTTATTGCCCGTTCTCCATCGTGTCTTATCAGCTCACATTTAGAGCTAGTATTTATGTGCTCGTGTAGTCAACGACCGACACGTTTCCATCTGTCAGAGAACATGTATCGTACTCTAGGAAATCCATAGCCAAGAAAACATCATGTACGTAACAGGATTAGGATTGTACGTTGATGTGAGCAATAATATGTTAAAATATCGCAAAGGAGACCCTGTAAAGCACACACGAGAGTACTTATTGTCCGTTCTTTGTCGTGTCTTATCACCTCACATTCAGAGCAAGTATTTATGTGCTCGTGTAGTCAACGACTAAAACGTTTCTATCTGTCGGAGAAAATGTATCGTACTCTAGGAAATCCATAGCCAAAAACACATCAAAATATTGCAAAGGACACCCTGTGAAACACACACGAGATAATGTATTGCCCGTTATTTATCGTGTCTTATCACCTGATATTCAGAGCTAGTGTTTATGTGTCCGTGTAGTCAACGACCGACACGTTTCCTTCTGCCGAAGAAAATATATCGTACTATAGGAAATCCATAGCCAAGAACACATCATGTACGTAACAGGACTATGATTGTGCGTTGATGTGAGCAAAAATATGTTAAAATATCGCAAAGGAGACGCTGTAAAGCTCACACGAGAATATTTATTGCCCGTTCTTCATCGGTTCTTATCACCTCACATTCAGAGCTAGTATTTATGTGCTCGTGTAGTCAACGACTGACACGTTTCTATCTGTCAGAGAACATGTATCGTACTCTAGGAATTTCATAGCCAAGAACACAGCAAAATATTGCAAAAGAGACCCTGTGCAACACACACGAGATAATTTATTGCCCGTTCTTCATCGTGTATTATCACCTCACATTCACAGCTAGTATTTACGTGCTCGTGTAGTCAACGACTGACACGTTTCCTTCTGCCGGAGAAAATGTATCGTACTCTAGGAAATCCATAGCCAAGAACACATCATGAACGTAACAGGATTAGGATTGTGCTTTGATGTGAGCAATATTATGTCAAAATATCGCAAAGGAGATCCTTTGAAACACACACCAGAATATTTATTACCCGTTATTCATCGTGTCTTATCGCCTCACGTTCAGAGCTAGTGTTTATGTGCTCGTGTAGTCAACGACCTACACCTTTCCATCTGTCAGACAACATGTATTTTTATCTAGGAAATCCATACCCAAGAGCACATCATTTACGTAACAGGATTAGGATTGTGCGTTTATGTGAGCAATAATATGTCTAAATATCGCAAAGGAGACCTTGTGAAACACACACCCGAATATGTATTGCCCGTTCTTCATCGTGTATTATCACCTCACACTCAGAGCTAATATTTATGAGCTCCAGTAGTGAACGACCGACACGTTTCCATCTGTCGGGGAAAATGCATCGTACTCTAGGAACTATATAGGCAAGAACACATCATGTACGTAACAGGATTATGATTGTCCGTTAATTGAGCAATAATATGTCAATTTATCGCAAAGGAGACCCTGTGAAACACACAACAGAATATTTATTGCCCGTTGTTCATCCGGCCTTATCACTTCACACTTAGAGCTAGTGTTTCTGTGCTCGTGTAGTCAACGACCGACACGTTTCCATCTGTAGCAGAAAATGTATAGTACTCTAGGAAATCCATAGCCAAGAAAACATCATGAACGTAAGAGGATTTTTTTCTTTTTTGATTGGATGTTTAACGACCACCATGAGCAACTCAATTGGTTATAAGCAGTCGCCCGTCCTTAATTTAGGGTCACCGGTTCCAGGGAAGGGAGAGAGCCAGTGCCGTAAGACAAACACAACATCCATGCCTCACCGGGATTCGAACCCGGACCCCGTTCGAACGAATGATCAGATTCCATCGATTAGACCACTGCGCCACCGGGGCGGCGTAACAGGATTAGGATTGTGCTTTGATGTGAACAATAATATGTCAAAATATCTCAAAGGATACCCTGTAAAGCACACACGAGAATATTTATTGCGGGTACTTAATCGTGTCTTATCACCTCACAATACATAGCTAGCATTTATGTGCTCGTGTAGTCAACAACTGACACGTTTCCATCTGTCGAAGAAAATGTATCGTACTCTACAAAATCCATAGCCAAGAACACATCAAAATATTGCAAAGGAGACCCTGTGAAACACACACGAGATTACTTATTGCCCGTTATTCATCGTGTCTTATCACCTCACATTTAGAACTTGTGTTTCTGTGCTCGTGTAGTTAACGACCGACACGTATCCATCTGTCGGAGAAAATGCATCGTTATCTGGAAAATCCATAGCCAAGAACACATCATGTACGTAACAGGATTAGGATTGTGCGTTGATGTGATAAATAATATGCCAAAATATCGCAAAGCAGACCTTGCAAAGCATACACGAGAATATTTATTGCCCGTTCTTCATCGTGTCTTATCACCTCACATTCAGAGCTAGCATTTACGTGCTCGTGTAGTCAACAACTGACACGTTTCCTTCTGCCGGAGAAAATGTATCGTACTCAAGGAAATCCATAGCCAAGAACACATCATGAACGTAACAATATTAGGATTGTGCTTTGATGTAAGCGATAATATGTCAAAATATCGCTAAAGAGACCCTCTGAAACACACAAAAGAATATTTATTGCCCGTTCTTCATCGTGTCTTATCAGCTCACGTTTAGAGCTAGTATTTATGTGCTCGTGTAGTCAACGACCGACACGTTTCCATCTCTCAGAGAACATGTATCGTACTCTAGGAAATCCATAGCCAAGAAAACATCATGTACGTAACAGGATTAGGATTGTACGTTGATGTGAGCAATAATATGGTAAAATATCGCAAAGGAGACCCTGTAAAGCACACACGAAAATACTTATTGCCCGTTCTTCATCGTGTCTTATCACCTCACATTCAGAGCTAGTATTTAGGTGCTCGTGTAGTCAACGACTGACACGTTTCCATCTGTCAGAGAACATGTATCGTACTCTAGGAAATTCATAGCCAAGAACACAGCAAAATATTGCAAAGGAGACCCTGTGCAACACACACGAGATATTTTATTGCCCGTTCTTCATCGTGACTTATCACCTCACATTCAGAGCTAGTATTTACGTGCTCGTGTAGTCAACGACTGTCACGTTTCCTTCTGCCGGAGAAAATGTATCGTACTCTAGGAAATCCATAGCCAAGAACACAGCATGAACGTTACAGGATTAGGATTGTGCTTTGATGTGAGCAATAATATGTCCAAATATCGCAGAGGAGATAGTGTGAAACACCCACAAAAATATTTATTGCCCGTTCTTCATCGTTTATTATCAACTCACGTTCAGAGCTATTGTTTATGTGCTCGTGTAGTCAATGACTGACACGTTTCCATCTGTCGGAGAAAATGTTTCGTACTGTAGGAAATCTATAGACAAGAACACATCATGTACGTAACAGGAATATGATGGTGCGTTGATTGAGCAATATTATGTGTAAATATCGCAAAGGAGACCCTTTGAAACACACACCAGAATATTTATTGCCCGTTATTCATCGTGTCTTATAACCTCACTTTCAGAGCTAGTTTTTATGTGCTCGTGTAGTCCACGACCTACACGTTTCCATCTGTCAGACAACATGTATTTTTATCTAGGAAATCCATAGCCAAGAGCACATCATTTACGTAACAGGATTAGAATTGTGCGTTGATGTGAGCAATAATATGTCTAAATATCGCAAAGGACACCTTGTGAAACACACACCCGAACATGTATTGCCCGTTCTTCATCGTGTATTATCACCTCACATTCAGAGCTATTATTTATGAGCTCCAGTAGTGAACGACCGACACGTTTCCATCTGTCGGGGAAAATGTATCGTACTCTAGGAACTCCATAGGCATGAACACATCATGTACGTAACAGGATTTTGATTGTGCGTTGATTGAGCAATTATATGTCAATTTATCGCAATGGAGACCCTGTGAAACCCACAACAGAATATTTATTGCCCGTTGTTCATCGTGCCTTATCACTTCACACTTAGAGCTAGAGTTTCTGTGCTCGTGTAGTCAACGACCGACACGTTTCCATCTGTAGGAGAAAATGTATAGTACTCTAGGAAATCCATAGCCAAGAAAACATCATGTACGTTAGAGGATTTTTTTCTTTTTTAATTGGATGTTTAACGACCACCATGAGCAACTCCATGGGCTATGAGTAGTCGCCTGTTCTTGATTTGGGGTCACCGGTTCCAAGGAAGGGAGAGAGCCAGTGCCGTAAGACAAACACAACATCCATGCCTCACCGGGATTCGAACCCCAACCCAGTTCGAACGAATGATCAGTTTCCATCGATTAGACCACTGCGCCACCGGGGCGGCGTAACAGGATTAGGATTGTGCTTTGATGTGAACAATAATATGTCAAAATATCGCAAAGGATACCCTGTAAAGCAAACACGAGAATATTTATTGCGCGTCCTTCATCGTGTCTTATCACCTCACATTCAGAGCTAGTATTTATCTGCTCATGTAATCAACGACTGACACGTTTCCCTCTGTCGGAGAAAATGTATCGTACTCTAGGAAATCCATAGCCAAGAACACATCATGTACGTTACAGGATTAGGATTGTGCGTTGATGTGAGCAATTATATGTCAAAATATCGCAAAGGATACCCTGTAAATCACAGACGAGAATTATTATTGCCCGTTCTTAATCGTCTCTTATCACCTCACAATACATAGCTAGCATTTATGTGCTCGTGTAGTCAACAACTGACACGTTTCCATCTGTCGAAGAAAATGTATCGTACTCTACGAAATCCATAGCCAAGAACACATCATAATATTGCAAGGGAGACCCTGTGAAATACACACGAGAAGACTTATTGCCCGTTATTCATCGTGTCTTATCACCTCACATTTAGAACTTGTGTTTCTGTGCTCGTGTAGTTAACGACCGACACGTTTCCATCTGTCGGAGAAAATGCATCGTTCTCTGGAAACTCCATAGCCAAGAACACATCATGTACGTAACAGGATTAGGATTGTGAGTTGATGTGAGAAACAATATGCCAAAATATCGCAAAGGAGACCCTGGGAAACACCCACAAAAATATTTATTGCCCGTTCTTCTTCGTGTATTATCACCTCACGTTCAGAGCTATTGTTTATGTGCTCGTGTAGTCAACGACTGACACGTTTCCATCTGCCGGAGAAAATGTTTCGTACTCTAGAAACTCCATAGACCAGAACACATCAATTACGTAACAGGATTAGTATTGTGCGTTGATGTGAGCAATAGTATGTCAAAATATGGCGAAGGAGACCCTGTGAAACACACACAAGAATATTTATTGCCCGTTCTTCATCGTGTCTTATCACCTCACATTCAGAGCTGGTGTTTATATGTCCGTGTAGTCAACGACTGACACGTTTCCTTCTGCCGGAAAACATGTATCGTATTCTTAGAAACCCATAGCCAAGAAAAAATCATGTACGTAACAGGATTAAGATTATGCGTTCATGTGAGCAATAATATGTCAAAATATCGCAAAGGAGACCCTGTGAAACACCCACAAGAATATTTATTTCCCGTTCTTCATCGTGTCTTATCACCTCAAGTTCAGAGATAGTGTTTATGTGCTCGTGTAGTCAACGACCTACACGTTTCCATCTGTCGGTAAACATGTATCTTACTCAAGGAAATCTATAGCCAAGAAAACATCATGTACGTAAGAGGATTAGGATTGTGCGTTGATGTGAGCAATTATATGTCAAAATATCGCAAAGGAGGTCCTGTAAAGCACACACGAGAATATTTTTTGCCCGTTCTCTATCGTGTCTTATTACCGCCCAATACATAGCTAGTATTTATGTGCTCATGTATTCAACGACTGACACGTTTCCATCTGTCGGAGAAAATGTATCGTACCCTAGAAAATCCATAGCAAAGGACACATCATGTACGTGACAGGATTAGGATTGTGCGTTAATGTGAGCAATATTATATCAAAATATCACAAAGGAGATTCTGTAAAGCACACACGAGAATATTTATTGCCTGTACTTCATCGTGTCTTATTACCGCACAATACATAGCTAGTATTTATGTGCTCGTGTAGTCAACGACCGACACGTTTCCATCTGTCGGAGAAAATGTATCATACTCAGGAAAATCCATAGCCAAGAACACTTCATGTACGTAACAGGATTATGACTGTGCGTTGAAGTGAGCAATATCATGTCAATATATCGCAAAGGAGACCCCATGAAACACACAGCAGAATATTTATTGCCAGTTATTCATCGTGTCTTATCACCTCACATTCAGAGCTACTGTTTCTGCGCTCGTGTAGTCAACGACCAACGCGTTTCCGCCTGCCGGCGGAAATGTATCGTCCTCCAGGAAATCCATAGTTAAGAACACATCACGTACGTAACAGGATTAGGATTGTGCGTTGATATGAGCAATAATATGTCAAAATATCGCAGCAAATGAGACCCTGTGAAAGTATACACCAGTATATGCATTGACCGTTCTTCATCGTGTATTATCATCTCACTTTCAGAGATAGTGTTTTTGTGGTCGTGTAGTCAAGCACCGACACGTTTTCATCTGTAGGAGAAAATGTATCGTACTCAAGGAAATGCATAGCCAAGAACACATCATGTACGCAACAGGATTAGGATTGGGCGTTGATGTGAGCAATAATATGTCAAAGTAGCGCGGAGGAGACTGTGTGAAGCACCCACAAAAATATTTATTGGCCGTTCTTCATCGTGTATTATCACCTCACATTTAGAACGTGTGTTTTTGTGCTCGTGTAGTTAACGACCGACACGCTTCCATCTGTCGGAGAAAATGTATCGTACTCTGGAAAATCCATAGCCAAGAACACATCATGTACGTAACAGGATTGTGACTGTGCGTTGATGTGAGAAATAATATGCCAAAATATCGCAAAAGAGACCTTGCAAAGCACACACGAGAATATTTATTGCCCGTTCTTTATTGTGTCTTATAATCTCACATTCAGAGTTAGTATTTATGTGCTCGTGTAGTCAACGACTAAGACGTTTCCATCTGTCGGAGAAAATGTATCGTACTCTAGGAAATCCATAGCCAAGAACACATCAAAATATTGCAGAGGAGACCGTGTGAAACACACACGAGATAATTTATTGCCCGTTCTTCATCGTGTTTGATCACCTCACATTCAGGGCTAGCATTTACGTGCTCGTGTAGTCAAAACTGACACGTTTCCTTCTGCCGGAGAAAATGTATCGTACTCAAGGAAATCCATAGCCAAGAACACATCATGAAAGTAACACGATTAGGATTGTGCTTTGATGTGAGCAATAATATGTCAAAATTTCGCAAAGGAGACCCTGTGAAACACCCACAAAAATATTTATTGCCCGTTCTTCATCGTGTATAATCACCTCACGTTCAGATCTATTTTTTATGTGCTCGTGTAGTCAACGACTGACACGTTTCCATCTGTCGGCGAAAATTTTTCGTACTCTAGAAAATCTATAGACCAGAACACATCATGTACGTAACAGGATCAAGATTGTGCGTTCATGTGAGCAATAATATGTCAAAATATCGCAAAATAGACCCTGTGAAACACCCACGAGAATATTTATTGCCCGTTCTTCATCGTGTCTTATCACCTCACGTTTAGAGCTAGTGTTTATGTACTCGTGTAGTCAACGACCTACACGTTTCCATCTGTCGGTAAACATGTATCTTACTCAAGGAAATCTATAGCCAAAAAAACATCATGTACGTATAAGGATTAGGATTGTGCGTTAATGTAAGCAATAATATGTCAAAATATCGAAAAGAAGGTTCTGTAAAGCACACACGAGAATATTTATTGCCCGTTCTTCATCGTGTCTTATCACCTCACGTTCAGAGCTAGTGTTTATGTGCTCGTGTAGTCAACGGCCGACACGTTTCCATCTGCCGGCAAAAATGTATCGTACTCCAGGAAATCCATAGTTAAGAACACATCATGTACGTAACAGGATTAGAATTGTGCGTTGATATGAGCAATAATATGTCAAAATATCGCAAATGAGACACTGTGAAAATGTACACCAGAATATTTATTGACCGTTCTTCATCCTGTATTATCATCTCATTTTCAGAGATAGTGTTTCTGTGGTCGTGTAGTCAAGCACCGACACGTTTTCATCTGTAGGAGAAAATGTATCGTACTCTAGGAAATGCATAGCCAAGAACACATCATGTACGCAACAGGAATAGGATTGGGCGTTGATGTGAGCAATAATATGTCAAAGTAGCGCGGAGGAGACTGTGTGAAACACCCACAAAAATATTTATTGGCCGTTCTTCATCGTGTATTATCACCTCACATTTAGAACTTGTGTTTCTGTGCTCGTGTAGTTAACGACCTACACGTTTGCATCTGTCGGAGAAAATGTATCGTACTCTGGAAAATCCATAGCCAAGAACACATCATGTACGTAACAGGATTATGATTGTGCGTTGATGTGAAAAATGATATGCCAAAATATCGCAAAGTAGACCTTGCAAAGCACACACGAGAATATTTATTGCCCGTTCTTCATTGTGTCTTATCACCTCACATTCAGAGTTAGTATTTATGTGCTCGTGTAGTCAACGACTAACACGTTTCCATCTGTCGGAGAAAATGTATCGTACTCTAGGAAATCCTTAGACAAGAACACATCAAAATATTGCAATATAGACCGTGTGAAACACACACGAGATAATTTATTGCCCGTTCTTCATCGTGTCTTATCACCTCACATTCAGAGCTACCATTTACGTGCTCGTGTAGTCAACAACTGACACGTTTCCTTCTGCCGGAGAAAATGTATCGTACTCAAGGAAATCCATAGCCAAGAACACATCATGAAAGTAACAGGATTAGGATTATGCTTTGATGTGAGCAATAATATGTCAAAATTTCGCGAAGGAGACCCTGTGAAACACCCACAAAAATATTTATTGCCCGTTCTTCATCGTGTATGATCACCTCACGTTCAGATCTATTTTTTATGTGCTCGTGTAGTCAACGACCTACACGTTTCCATCTGTCGGTAAACATGTATCTTACTCAAGGAAATCTATAGCCAAGAACACATCATGTACGTAACAGGATTAGGGTTGTGCGTTGATATAAGCAATAATATGTCAAAATATCGGAAAGAAGGTTCTGTAAAGCATACACGAGAATATTTATTGCCCGTTCTTCATCGTGTATTATCACCTCACATTCAGAGCTATTATTTATGAGCTCCAGTAGTCAACGACCAACGCGTTTCCATGTGTCGGAGAAAATGTTTCGTACTCTGGAAAATCCATAGCCAAGAACACATCATGTACGTAACAGGATTATGATTGTGCGTTGATTTGAGAAATAATATGTCAAAGTAGCGCAAAGGAGACGGTGTGAAACACCCACATAATTATTTATTGGCAGTTCTTCATCGTGTATTATCATCTCACATTTAGAACTTGTGTTTCTGTGCTCGTATAGTTATCGACCGACACGTTTCCATTGGTCGGAGAAAATGTATCGTACTCTGGAAATTCCATAGCCAAGAACACATCATGTACGTAACAGGATTATGATTGTGCGTTGATGTGAGAAATAATATGGCATAATATCGCAAAGGTGACCTTGCAAAACACACACGAGAATATTTATTGCCCGTTCTTCATTGTGTCTTATCACCTCACATTCAGAGTTAGTATTTATGTGCTCGTGTAGTCAACGACTAACACGTTTCCATCTGTAGGAGAAAATGTATCGTACTCTAGGAAATCCATACCCAAGAACACATCAAAATATTGCAAAGGAGACCGTGTGAAACACACACGAGATAATTTATTGCCCGTTCTTCATCGTGTCTTATCACCTCACATTCAGAGCTAGCATTTACGTCCTTGTTTAGTCGCCAACTGACACGTTTCCTTCTGCCGGAGAAAATGTATCGTACTCAAGGAAATCCATAGCCAAGAACACATCATGAACGTAACAGGATTAGGATTGTGCTTTGATGTGAGCAATAATATGTCAAAATTTCGCAAAGGAGACAATGTGAAACACCCACAAAAATATTTATTGCCCGTTCTTCATCGTGTATTATCACCTCACGTTCAGATCTATTTTTTATGTGCTCGTGTAGTCAACGACTGACACGTTTCCATCTGTCGGCGAAAATGTTTCGTACTCTAAAAATTCCATAGACCAGAACACATCATGTACGTAACAGGATCAAGATTGTGCGTTCATGTGAGCAATAATATGTCAAAATATCGCAAAAGGAGACCCTGTGAAACACCCACGAGAATATTTATTGCCCGTTCTTCATCGTATCTTATCACCTCACGTTTAGAGCTAGTGTTTATGTACTCGTGTAGTCAACGACCTACACGTTTCCATCTGTCGGTAAACATGTATCTTACTCAAGGAAATCTATAGCCAAGAACACATCATGTACGTAACAGGATTAGGATTGTGCGTTGATGTAAGCAATAATATGTCAAAATATCGCAAAGGAGGCCTTGTAAAGCCCACACGACAATAGTTATTGCCCGTTCTTCATCGTGTCTTATTACCGCACAATACATAGCTAGAATTTATGTGCTCGTGTAGTCAACGACCGACACGTTTCCATCTGCCGGAGAAAATGTATCGTACTCTGGGAAATCCATAGCCAAGAACACTTCATGTAGGTTAAAGGATTAAGATTGTGCGTTGATGTGAGCAATAATATGTCAAAATATCGCAAAGCAGAACCTGTAAAACCCACACCAGAATATTTATTGCCCGCTGTTTATCGTGTCTTATCACTTCACACTTAGAGCTAGTGTTTCTGTGCTCGTGTAGTCAACGACCGACACGTTTCCATCTGTAGGAGAGAATGTATCGTACTCTAGGAAATTCATAGCCAAGAAAACATCATGTACGTAACAGGATTTTTTTTTTGAATGGATGTTTAACGACCACCGTGAGCTTCAACATTTTTTTTATTTGGAGCAAACATGGACAGGAAGATACAGATGGCCTGTGCTTAACAGTTACCAAAAGATAAACAAGTAGATGACCTATTTACAATGACAATGAGATATTTACATTATGTGGATGCACTATATACAATGTAAGCAAATTCATAACACTGACAATACTGGACAGAAGGGTTGACTTACTCTATGTACATCATATGTTCTCAATGTGCATCAGCAGAGTGCCATCTCTAATAGGTGAACACCAGTACAAGGTATAACTATAAATTTTACAGTGCAAAAACAAACATGTATATTTTGAGCAATCTTGAAAAAAAGAAGAAAAGAGCAGAAGGTTTATACTTTTCAGTATCTGAAAGATAAGCGAATAAATGATCTATCCACAATGATGGTGTGAACTCTATACAAATTGAATGCAATATCTCTCTTGTGAAACGCTGTCAAATTACAAAAAGAACTATTACTTAGGCTTAAACAAATGCCTCAATCACAGTGCTATAGATTAACTTGTAATGAACAACAACATATGTACACAACATGCAACGGCATAGGGAAGACACTAATAAGGAGTTACAATTCCATGGTACAACTTTAAATTTCACAGTGCAAAGAGTAAAGTATATTAGTACAAACAGAACTTGCGTTTTACAGAAAATTTATACTTCGGGTACAATACAAATAATGAAAATATGAAACTGACTCTTTGTACAGCAAATATGCAATACAGCGCAGAACATTATGTAAAAGACTGATTATTTCCTGTTAGGCACATGTGACATGAGAAAACCACACTGTGTAACATTAACATATAATTGAAATACTATCAAAGCGTTTGCTCCGCACCATGAGCATAAAACTTAAGACATTAATCGTGACCCAACATGCGAAATGTGCCAAACATAAATTTTACAGTGCAATTAGGAAAGTACATTAGTATATACAAAACTGAGCTTTTGGCATAGCAACTATACTTCAGGTACAGTACAAATAACCGAATGATGAACAATTACCCCCTGCACTACAAAAGTGCTTAACCTTGCAGAACATGGTGCAATCGACTGATCATTTCCCTTTATGTACATGTAACATGATCAAAAACCACACTGTGCAAAATCAATAATACAATTTAAACACTATCAAAAAGTTGCTTAGCACCGTGAGCAAAAACCATATATTATAAAGCCCGGCAGACATAAGGAAAGTTCCGAGAAAAAAAAAAAAAAAAAACTTTAAGCTTATTCTAAGTGCCTGTGGTATAACAAGAAACTCACCTACAGGACCTTGTTGGTGAGAAACATGCAAACGTGCAGTAACATTAAGAAGCAATGATGACAAGGGCACCTAAGAACACGATAATCACAAAACTATACTTCAATTAGTCCAAACAATTTCACAGATGTCAGAACAAAAGTCTAAGGTCTTCTGATGGACCAGAAAACCATTGACGAAAAGGTGACCACACTGACATAAAGTGTGGA
Organism: Macrothele yani; assembly: GCA_039090855.1. NCBI lineage: Eukaryota > Metazoa > Arthropoda > Arachnida > Araneae > Macrothelidae > Macrothele > Macrothele yani. The sequence continues at coordinate 50,841,409 of CM077021.1, forward strand.
ATTCGATTCGCAGCCTTAGCAACAGTGAAAGCAAGCCTCAAGCGTGAAATCATTCTGTTCCGGAACTGACTGCACATCGCAGCTCCCGCCTGAAAGATGGTAGCCTGTATAGGGGTAGAACGTAGCTGTTGATAGTAGCAAAAAATCACATGTTTTGCTAATATGAATACATAAGCACATGACTCTGATATAGGAATAGGCGGAGTACTTGAACTGAGTAGCGTGCTATAGCCTGAGAAGGAGAGATCATTAGTACTAAGGCACTGTGCAGTAGTGAAGGTCAGATGTAGCAAGGGAAGAAGCACTGTGCAATGTTGATACACATGATCTACATCCGCAATCGTAGAGCAAAACATGCAGTTAGGCGAATCAACAAGCGTCATCCTGAATAATTTGGTAGGAACTGGTAACCGCCGATGAAGAAACAACCATTGGATGTTTCTTTCTGCTGGAACAGATAGTGGCGAGTTAGACATGGACCACACTTGTGAAAGGGCGACATTCGGAACATCTGGAATCATCAATGGTGTAGCATACAGTGGATCAATGAGACAACGGTAAAGAGACGAGACAGAAAAACTGGAGAGAGGAAGTGATGAGCCTCGAACGGAAAGGAAAAAAAGAAGAAGAAGAGAGGCAGAGGGAACAAGAGTTAACCCAGCTTGAGAGGCAAGGTTAGGGAAGAGGGTAATGATTGAAGAACGGAAGGAATCATTAAGCAAAAGAGAGGAAGAGGTAGGGGAGATGTGGGGGGACATATCAGAGAAGGGTTTCCAAGAAAGATCTGGAGAAATTAGATCCTGAACAGATACTATTCCGGCTGGGAGCCAGGAAAGGTCAGTAAAGTAGGGAGCATTAGGGGGATGAAGGATGGAAGAAAAGAACAGGGGCTCAGCTAATAGTTAACTGAGGAAGCCGGTGGAGCACGGAAGAGGGGTAGAGAACGGAGAAAGGAAAGGACCTCTTTGTAGAAAGGGGGAAGTTTAGAATGAAAAAAAGGAGATTGATCCATTAGAAGATACGTGATGAAAGTGATTCGGGGATTCCTAGGCGATATCATGACATCTCTAACGAGCGTAACTGGCGACTCTGGTGCAGTTAGTAGCCGCAGGAAAGAAACCACTTTATGTGCTTTATAGTAGGTGCGAACTTCCAGCAGTGAAATACCTCCATCAGTGACTCGACGACAGAGAGTGGAGACCTGGATCCAATGGTACCTGCTCCATATTATCGTTGAGATGATTCGAGTGATTTCATTGAGGTGATAAATGGGCATACGTTCTGCTGACCATGCATATAGGCATGGTGAAAGAATATAAGTCTGAGCTATTCTAGCTCTTGAGAAGTAAGAAGTACAAAACTGGGAACCTCGCCAGAAGGCAGCAGTTCGAGTAAGGCGTGTTCTGAGAGCATTCCATGTTTCATTTTGAGCAGAAAGACGGACTCCGAGATGGACCCCAAGGAATTTTTGGGATGAAGCAGTCCATTAGGCGCCCCACGGGGTGTCAGTCCTAGAGGCCCACGCTCCGCTCCATAGGCCTGCACTCTTGGATGTATTAAGTGATGCCGCTGAACATGAAGAATATTAATCGTAAATCTGGAGCAAGATGTCGAATTGAGCGTCTGTCCTAACACAAAAGGTCGCGTCATCGGCATATGCAGAGTATGTCACAGAAAAGTGCCTAGTACTTGCAATAGGCGTTGGCAGTGCATCTATAAAGTCTCGATGGACAGACCGAAGGAACGGCTCAAAAGCAATGGCAAAGAGCTGCCCAGAAAGTGGGCAACCCTGCCGAATGCCTCGCCGAAAAGGAATAGGTGCAGTCAAGAAGGCGGCCGTCTTGACATGGAAAGCAGCGTCCTGATAAAGGGCAAGAATAGAGGTAACAAAAGTAAAAGAAAAGCCGAAAGCAATAAGAACAGCAGAAAGATACGAATGTGAGATATTGTCGAAAGCAGCTCTTTGGTCAAGATTAAAGAGGGCAAGTGGTTCAGAGTTAGTACGAGCCAGATGTAGGAGATCTCGAAGGAGATTGAGATTAGAAGTGATGGACCGACCAGGAACCGTGTAGGTCTGGTCGGGAGGAAAGAAGAAATGGAAGAACTTGGTTGAGTCGACTGGAAAGAAGTTTAGTGAAGAGTTTATAGTCAATGTTTAGTAGCGAGATAGGACGCCAGTTTCCCAAGTCAAGCAGATCGCCTTTCATGGGTAATAACACCATATGAGCCTCTGTGAAACCCCTCGGAAGAGAAGAGGAAGAAAGAGCAGCATTGAAAGCTGCGAGAAGAAATGGAAGCAACGATGGGAGAAAAGTACGGTAGAAAAGGAGCGGAAGGCCATCTGGACCTGGGACAGCACGGGAATTTAGAGAGACTAGAATGGTCCGAAGTTCAGTCTGCGAAATAGGTTGTAAAAGGGAATCAGAGAGATTGGAAGGAACTTGGGGAAGAGCAGAGAGTAAAGTAGCAGAAGCAGAAACAGAAGGCTGAGGAGTTTCACTGTATTTGATAGTAAAATATCGACGAACCTGAGAGCAAACTGTATCCGGATCAGAGGGGATTTCACTAACAGGCCGCCGAAGTAGTCGAAGCTGATGCGACGAGCGGCGTTTTTCTTCTAACGCGGAGAGAAACTCAAAGGAGCAGTCCTCTGGTGATAGATGTTGTAAACGGAGACGAAGAATTACCTGATGTGCACGAGGCTCAAGAAGTGCTCTAAGATCCGCTTGGTAAGCTGTATACATGGGATGACTCGCACCAAGCTGTAACAGGATGTTTCGGAGATTTTGCTCTTCCATGGAGCGCTTCGTGCCTTCGGAGAAGGAATGACGTCTAAGAAGATAAATAAGGTAAGGTTTTACCTCGAGCCAGTAATTGATGGCACAAGGTGCAGTGGACAGGCCCTCTCGCATATGAACAAGAAGATCTCTGATCTCGGTGCATATATTCTCATCAGCTAGGAGAGAAGTGTCTAGTGTCCATGACCGAGACCTAACATGCAGACGAGATAAAGAGTTACAGGAGATAGTGATGGCACAATGATCCGATGAAGCTGTAGGAGAGTGCATACAATCCGTTGTAATGGGCAATAACGGAGCAGAAGCGTAAAATCGATCCAGCCTGGCAGAAAGAGAGGAGGATGCAGATGCAGCTCTCCAGGTATGTGAAATGGAGGTCGGATGCAATCGTCGGAACACGTCATGTAAATCAAAATCAGAAACTGATGATCGCAATTGCTCCACAAGACGTGAACGATGTTCAATCCTCGAAGGAGCGCGATCGAGCTCTGGTTGAAGTGTACAGTTAAAGTCTCCTCCAATGAGCACATGATCTGATGGTAATGCTGACTGAAGTGCAGTGCGGAGCGACGAAAATAACAACGTTAGATGTGTAGATGAACATGGAATATATATGTTGAAAACTAAATATCGTTGTCCATCTAGGACGAAAGTGAGTCGCTGCAATAAATCTCGGCACAGGTTATGAACTTTAACAGAGGAGAGTGCTTGACGAAATCTATTATGTACACCAATCGCTAAACCTCCACGAAGAGAGAGCCTATATGCGTGATGAAATTGATAGTCCCATCTCCTCCAGCGATGGAATTGTGAAGTGGAGAGACAATTTGTCTCTTGCAAAAGTAGGAGATCTGCTTTAAGGTGGTGGACGTCTTCATACGCTAAAGCATTAGCCAAAGGAGTACACATACCCCTACTATTCAGTGAGACTGTCTTGAACAGAATAGTCTGATGATGGTTGGAGGATGTTGTCGGCTGCGTTCTGTAACTTGGCCAGACGGGACCACCCAGATCTCTACCCGGAACGGTGCGTAAATGAGAATGTATCGCCAAAATTTGATTCATGGTGTCAGACAGACAGTGGGAGTAACCTTCCAAAAAATTGCGAGACAGATTGTCTCTACGGAGACTTATTAGGAACGCATACACCTTCTCTCCAGACACAGGTGTCTGTGGAAGAGAGGATGCCTCTAGAATATGTAAAAAGTTTTCACAGGAGATCGAAATAATTGTTCCATCATCTGTATCAGATTCCATAGAGCCTTCAGACGTGAGCATCTGACTACTAGAAGGATCACGTCCTGCCCTAAGGGTGGTTGTGATTCTAAACTTCTTATTCTGAGCGCGTGAAGTTCTACGTCGCTTCTCCCGTCCACGACTTTGTGCTGTAACCGGAATTGGAACTTCCGGCAATTTAAAAGGAACTGAAGAAACAACCTCAACGGTCGGTGTGGCAGTATGACGAGTATCGTCATCAACCATCTCTATAGGAGATTTGGGATTAACAATTGATGCCTCTTTTGACTGAAGAGATGATGGGGGCGCCAATGCATCACCCTAGGTCAAGGGTTTACCCGTAGACGTCGGTTGACCAACGGCTGTCTCACTACTTCTGGTAGACGTTGGCTGACCAACGGCTGTCTCACTACATCTGGTAGACGTCGGCTGACCAACGGCTGTCTCACTACTTATGGTAGACGTTGGTTGACCAACGGTTGTCTCACTACTTTTTGTAGACATCGGCTGACAAACTGCTGCATCACTAATTTTTGAGGAAGTCTGCTGTTGCTGGTCTTTAGCACCAGAAGAGGAAGCCGATTGACGTGACAAAGAGGAAGAAGGTCGTGCTGTTGACTTGGAAAGAGTGTTCGCATTATGAGGGCATAGAGCGTGGGGATGTCAGGTGCCTTTACAATTCGGACAGACGGAGCCTACTGTGATGAATATCTCTCTAATGTGCGTGTAGCAGCGTGCACGTAAAGTGGGTGGAATACGCAGCATGTGCTCCTCTGAAGTGAATACCACACGAACATTGCGGCGAAACCCGAGTAGGTATCTATCTTCTGGCACCTCTGGAAACGAAGAGTAGGTAGTTACACCTCCAATGATCCGGCCATAAGGAAGAAGAGCGGCAATCAAGAGATCATCTGAAACTTCAGGTGGAACTGGTGAGAAACTTACAACAACGGAACTCTGTGAAACAGGTTTGGCATGGATGTGACGATCACCAATTGAGATGCCCTTGGTCAGTACATGTAGGGAATGGGCAGGAGTAGAGAAGTAAACAACTACTTTGTAAGGCTTCCTGCAAACATGAGTTATGGCTGATGCAGGAACAATCTCTCGAAGAGCAGCAGTATATGCAGTGAGTTTTGAATTTCTCAGGCTCGGAAACACAACACCATTCTCCATAGTTTGAAGGAATTTCAGCCCAGAAGGGGTATCTTCTTTAAGGACAACCTCAATGACTTCGGCATTATGCGTCATCACATATCGTCCAGGAGAAAAAGAAGACTGGGAAGGTCCCGACTTAGATGCGGTTACGTCAACATATGAGAGGGTAGATGTACGTTGCTTTGGAGATGATTCCAGAATGGAGTGCGAAACATCCATGGCGTCATAATTAGCTTTCAGAGAGGACATCGTATCACCGCTGCGAGACTTGGAAGAAGAGGCGATATCCGATGGTAAGGCAGCAACAGAAGGCTGCAAGGAGGAATGGTTTATCGAGATAGACTCGTCATTGGTAGTAGTGTTTAGATAAGCTGTTATCGGGAGATCATCATTTCCGGTAGCAAGGGTTAGGACGTCATTCTCCCCGGATGCCGCCATTTGCAATGGCGAGGAGAAGCTTAGCCCTTAGCCAGCTTGGCCAAGGCAGAAAAATAAGGATAACTAATCAAAATAAACACTTACCAGCTCGGCAGGCATATAAAAAGAAACACGGAACCTTCACACACAACACACACACGAAATAGAACACTAACAACGAAGAAAAATACCACACACCGACGAAAACTTGAGGAGCACAGAAAAACACGACTAACCCACCGTGAGCAACTCAATGTGCTATAAGCACTCGCCCGTCCCTAATTTAGGGTCACTGGTTCCAGGGAAGGGAGTGAGCCAGTGCCGTAAGACAAACACAACATCCATGCCTCTCCGGGATTCGAACCCGGAGCCCGTTCGGACGAATGATCAGAGGCCATCGATTAGACCACTGCGCCACCGGGGCGGCGTAACAGGATTAGGATTGTGCGTTGATGTGAGCAATAATATGTCAAAATATCGCAAAAGAGACCCTGTAAATCACACACGAGAATATTTATTGCCCGTTCTTCATCGTGTCTTATTACCTCACAATACATAGCTAGTATTTATGTGCTCGTGTAGTCAACGACCGACACGTTTCTATCAGTAGGAGAAAATGTGTTGTACTCTAGGAAATCCATAGTTAAGAACATATCATGTACGTAACAGGACTAGGATTGTGCGTTAATGTGAGCAATAATATGTCATAATATCGCAAAGGAGACCCTGTGAAACACACACAAAAATATTTATTACCCGTTCTTCATCGTGTACTATAACCACACATTCAGAGCTAATGTTTATGAGCTCGAGTAGTCAACGACCGTCACGTTTCCATCTGTCGGAGAAAATGTATCGTACTCTAGGAAATCCATAGCCAAGAACACATCATGTACGTAACAGGATTATGATTGTGCGTTGATGTGAGCAATAATATGTCAAAATATCGCAAATGAGAACCTATGAAACACACAGCAGAAAATTTTCGCCCGTCATTCATCGTGTCTTATCACCTTACATTCAGAGCTAGTGTTTCTGAGCTCGTGTAGTCAACGACCGACACGTTTCCATCTGCCGGAGAAAATGTATCGTACTCTAGGAAATCCATAGCGAAGAACACATCATGTACGTAACAGGATTAGGATTGTGCGTTGATGTGACCAAGAACATGTCAAAATATCGCAAATTAGACACTGTAAAGCACACACGAGAATATGTATTGCCGTTCATCATCGTGTCTTATGACCTCACATACAGAGCTAGTATTTATGTGCTCGTGTAGTCAACGACTGACACGTTTGAATCTATCGGAGAAAATGTATCGTACTCTAGGATATCCATAGCCAAGAACACATCAACATATCGCAAAGGAAACACTGTGAAACACACACGAGATTATTTATTGCCCGTTATTCATCGTGTTTTATAACCTCACTTTCAGAGCTAGTGTTTCTGTGCTCGTGTAGTCAACGACCGACACGTTTCCATCTGTCGGAGAAAATGTATCGTACTCTAGGAAATCCATAGCTGAGAACACATCATGTGCGTAACAGGATCAGGATTGTGCGTTGATGTGAGCAATAATATGTCAAAATATCGCAAAAGAGACCCTGTTAAACACACACACGAATATTTATTGCCCGTTCTTCATCGTATATTATCACCTCACATTCAGAGCTAATGTTTATGAGCTCCAGTTGTCAACGACCGACACGTTTCCATCTGCCGGAGAAAATCTATCGTACTCTAGGAAATCCATAGCCAAGAAAACATCATGTACGTAACAGCATTAGGATTGTGCGTTATGAGAGTAATAGTATGTCAAACTATCGCAAAGGAGACCCTGTAAAGCACACACGATAATATTCATGGCCCGTTCTTAATCGTGTCTTATTACATCACAATTCATAGCTAGCATTTATGTGCTCGTGTAGTCAACGACCTACACGTTTCCATGTGTCGGAGAAAATGTATCGTACTCTAGGAAATCCATAGCGAAGAACACATCATGTACGTAACAGGATTATGATTGTGCGTTGATGTGAGCAATAATATGTCAAAATATCGCAAAAAGACCCTATGAAACACACAGCAGAATATTTATTGCCCGTTATTCATCGTGTCTGATCACCTCACATTCAGACCTAGTGTTTATGTGCTGGTGTAGTAAACAACCTACACGTTTCCATCTGTCAGAGAACATGTATCTTTCCCTAGGAAATCCATAGCCAAGAACGCATCATGTGCGTTACAGGATTAGGATTGTGCGTTGATGGGAGCAATCCCATGTCAAAATATCGCAAAGGAGACCTTGTGAAACACACACAAGAATATTTATTGCCCGTTCTTCATCGTGTATAATCACCTCACATTCAGAGCTAATGTTTATGAACTCCAGTTGTCAACGACCGACACGTTTCGATCTGTCGGAGAAAATCTATCGTACTCTAGGAAATAAATAGCTAAGAACACATCATGTGCGTAAAATGATTAGTTTTGTGCGTTGATGTGAGCACTAATATGTCAAAATATCGCAAAGGAGACCCTGTGCAACACCCACAAGAATATTTATTGCCCGTTCTTCATAGTGTCTTATCACCTCACATACAGAGCTAGTATTTATGTGCTCGTGTAGTCAAAGTATGAAAAGTTTGCATCTATCGGAGGAAACGTATCGTACTCTAGGATATTTATAGCCAAGAACACATCAAAATATCGCAAATGGAGACCCTGTGAAACACACGCCAGAATATTTATTGCCCGTTATTCATCGTGTTCCATCACCTCACTCTCAGAGCTAGTGTTTCTGTGGTCGTGTAGTCAACGACCGACACGTTTCCATCTGTAGGAGAAAATGTATCGTACTCTATGAAATGCATAGCCAAGAACACATCATGTACCTAACAGGATTAGGATTGTGCGTTGATGTGAGCAATAATATGTCAAAATATCGCAAAGGAGGTCCTGTAAAGCACACACGAGAATATTTATTGCGCGTTCTTCATCGTGTCTTATCACGTCACACTCAGAGCTAATGTTTATGAGCTCGAGTAGTCAAAGACCGACACGTTCCCATCTGTCGGAAGATATGTATCGTACCCTAGGAAATCCATAGCCAAGAAAACTTGATGTTCTTAACAAGATTATGATTGTGCATTGATGTGAGCAATAACATGTCAAAATATCGCAAAGGAGACCCTATGAAACACACAGCAGAATATTTATTGAAAGTTATTAATCGTGTCTTATCACCTCACATTCAGAGCTAGTGTTTCTGCGCTCGTGTAGTCAACGACCGACACGTTTCCATCTGTCAGAGAACATGTATCGTACTCTAGGAAATCCATAGCCAAGAACACATAAAAATATTGCAAAGGCGACCCAGTGAAACACACACAAGGATATTTATGTCATGTTTTTCACCGTGTCTTATAACCTCACGTTCAGAGCTAGTATTTATGCGCTCGTGTAGTAAACGGCCGACACGTTTCCATCTGCCGGAGAAAATGTATCGTGCTCCAGGAAATCCATAGCTAAGAACACATCATGTATGTAACAGGATTAGGATTGTGCGTTGATATGAGCAATAATATGTCAAAATATCGCAAATGAGACCCTGTGAAACACACACCAGAATATTTATTGCCCGTTCTTCATCGTGTATTGTCATCTTACTTTCAGAGCTAGTGTTTCTGTGGTCGTGTAGTCAAGGACCGACACGTTTCCATCTTTTGGATAAAATGTATCTCACTCTAGGAAATCTATAGCCAAGAACACATCATGAACGTAACAGGATTAGGATTGTGCGTTGATGTGAGCAAATATATGTTAAAATATCGCAAAGGAGACCCTGTAAATCACACACAAGAATAATTATTGCCCGTTTTTCATCGTGTCTTATCACCTCACATTCAGAGCAAGTGTTTATGTGCTCGTGTAGTCAACGACTGACACGTTACCTTCTGCCGTAGAAAATGTATCGTACTCTAGGAAATCCATAGCCACGAACACATCATGAACGTAACAGGATTAGGATTGTGCTTTTATGTGAGCAATAATATGTCAAAATATTTCAAAGGAGACCCTGTGAAACACCCACAAGAATACTCATTGCCCGTACTTCATCGTGTCTTTTCACCTCACGTTCAGAGCTAGTGTTTATGTGCTCGTGTAGTCAACGACCTACACGTTTCCATCTGTCGGTAAACATGTATCTTACTTAAGGAAATCTATAGCCAAGAACACATCATGTACGTAACAGGATAAGGATTGTGCTTTGATGTGAGCAATAATATATCAAAATATCACAAAGGAGACTCTGAAAAGCACACACGAGAATATTTATTGCCCGTTCTTCATCGTGTCTTATTAACGCACAATACATAGCTAGTATTTATGTGTCCGTGTAGTCAACGACCGACACGTTTCCATCTGTCGGAGAAAATGTATCGTACTCTAGGAAATCCATAGCCAAGAACACTTCATGTACGTAGCAGGATTAGGATTGTGCGTAGATGTGAGCAATTATATCGCAAAATATCGCAAATGAGACCCTGTGAAACACACACCAGAATATTTATTGCCCGTTCTTCATCGTGTATTATCGTCTCACTTTCAGAGCTAGTGTTTCTGTGGTCGTGTAGTCAAGGACCGACATGTTTTCATCTGTAGGGGAAAATGTATCGTACTCTAGGAAATGCATAGCGAAGAACACATAATGTACGTAACAGGATTAGGATTGGGCGTTGATGTGAGCAATAATATATCAAAGTACCGCAAAGGAGATCCTGTGAAACACCCACAAAAATATTTATTGCCCGTTCTTCATCGTGTATTATCACCTCACGTTCAGAGCCCCGCACGGGGATAACTGGTTTTCCAGTTATTTCGGGAGCGGCGCCCCCACGGCCCGAGCTGACCTTGTGACTGGTCAACATCTGTTGTCATGCCACTGCCTGTTTTTTGTTTTGGTGCTGTTGGTGTTTGCAGGGACGGCTGTTCATCCAGCTGTTGGGGAGTCGCGGCCCCACGATCCCGAGCTGGTCTTGTGTCTCGCTTTTTCGTTTTTGTTTATTTTCTCCAGTGGCTAGTTGCCCGTGTTGTATACTTTACCTAATCGCTACCACGTTATGTACTAACACCCCGGTCTTGTGGTTTTGTTACCCTCCACCGCTAACTGTATTATATTAACCGCTCAGTTCGTAGGTTGCTGAGATTCCGTTTAGGTTCCCTTCCAGGACTTGTCTTCTTTGGATTTCTTTTTTCCTTTTAGCTGGTTTGGGTGCTAGACCTACCTGCATGTTGGCCGCGTGCGGAGACCCGTGAGGCGGAAATGGGATGTCTGGCGGCTGAGGTCGCAGGAGACCGGATAAGTGCCTCCTGTGTACCAACACTCCTCTTCGACCCCGGCTTCGCTGTAAACGGGAGGCTAGAGACTAACCCACCTCTAGTCAGAAGTCTTGTACCAAGTTGTGTACACGGCTTTAGCGGCTTTTTTGTCGTATAGCACGGCAGGGTGAGCCCGGGGGCTGTGGGATCATGCCAAAGGCGTTGGCATGACGGTACCCGGAGGCCGAAGTGTCCGCCGAGTGCGTGTGATCACAGCCAACGGACTATATCTGCAACGTATAAGCTCCAGAACTGTGTCCAGCGTCATTTTCTTGGCTTGCAGACCTCCAGTTCTCCCTTGTAGGGCTCGGTGGTGGGTGGAGTAGTCTGCAGACGAATCTTCCTCCTTTTTTTCCATGGGTAAAAAGAACAAAAACTCCAAATTTAAGTCACCTGACAAAATGATAGTTGACAACGACTATCCTTCGTCTTCTCAACCTACCAAGTCTCATACCCTTAAACGGTCTTTAGACCTTGACCTGGACCAAGAATGTGGAACCTCTTCTGCGGCAGCTGTACCAGTCGCTCCGAAGCGTCGTCTCTCCTCGATTGCTGTGACTACGCATGCTACTCACTTGCTTGTAGAATCCATCGATCCGCATGAGAGACTGTCCACCAGATCTCCCTTTTTCATTTCTAAAGCTTTGGACGCTGCGGTTGGCCCCTTGAAGTCTGTGAGGAAGCTTCGCTCTGGGGACCTGCTTGTCCAAACTTGCAGTGTTTCTCAGAGTAACACTTTTCTGAACCTCACTAGTCTTCAAGGCATTCCTGTAAAAGTGACACCTCACCCGTTTCTTAACACCTCTCGGGGTGTTATTTCGGAGTTTGATCTCTTGCCATGCAGTGAAGACGAATTCGTGACTGAACTAACTTGCTGATCAAGGTGTTATTGCTGCACGTCGTATGATGTTCCGGCGTGATGGTTCCATGATTAAGTCAAAAAATGTCATCTTGACTTTTAACTCCCCGAAAGTTCCGACCGAAATCAAGGCTGGCTACTTGGTCTGTGGAGTTCGCCCGTACATTCCCAGTCCTCTGCGCTGTTTCAGGTGCCAGAGGTACGGGCATTCACAACGTTTCTGTAAGAGTTCCGCTCGTTGCGCAAATTGTGGCTCCAGTGAACATGACGGGGATGGTTGCACTTCTGCGGCCTGCTGTGTTAACTGCGGTGAGGCCCATGCAGCTTACTCCCGCAACTGTATGAAATGGAAGGACGAGATGGCGATCCAGCGCCTCAAGACCCTGGAGGGCCTCTCGTACCCTGCTGCCAAGGCCAAGTTGGGTATACCCACCACCCGACAGCGTACTTTTGCTGCAGTAGTTCAGTCTCTGCCACAACCCGTGCAGCCCTTTGTGCCGCGCCCTGTAGCTCTCGCCGCCCTTGCCAAGCGATCTACAGCTGACCAAGCGACACAGGTGTTTTTCCCCGAGCTCGAGATTTTTCGAATACCTGATTCTGGGCCTTCTCTTTTGCTGCCGACCGTCTCTTCCAGTTTCCAGCCGAAAGCCTGCACGTGCGGAAGACCCAGCCTTCAATCCGCAAAGGTGTGCAGTGTCCATCCAACTGTCTCGGCCTCAGCGAGGTCCCCACCCTCAACCAACATTATAGAGGAACATAGGGGGGAGGAGAGTGACAGTTCGTCCCCAGCCTCAAACAACATTGCAGAGGAACATATGGGGGAAGAGAGTGACAGTTCGTCCCCGCCCTCTGCCAGCATTGCAGAGGAGTGTGGGGGAGAGGAGAGTGACTCATCCTTTGTGTAGTTGTGTTTAAAAAAAAATTATAATTATAATAGTAAATTAATAAATTTTTATATAAACCTAATTAACTACCTTGTCTTCACAGTTAACTACCTGTCTTCATCATACTCTTTTTCAACTTTTACCAAGCCTGTCTGCTATTAATCATTTTCCACGTTTTTAAAAATCTGTGGCTGATAGTTCTTTGTCTGGCGCTCTTTGGCCAAACCTGGCCCTTGCGCCAATAAAATCCAACAACCAACCAACCAACCAACCAACCACGTTCAGAGCTAGTGTTTATGTGCTTGTGTAGTCAACGACCTACATGTTTCCATCTGTCAGAGAACATGTATTTTAATCTAGGAAATCCATAGCCAAGAACACATCATTTACGTAACAGGATTAGGATTGTGCGTTGATGTGAGCAATAATATGTCAAAATATCGCAAAGGAGATCCTGTGAAACTCACACCCGAATATGTATTGCCCGTTCTTCATCGTGTATTATCACCTCTCATTCAGAGCTAATATTTATGAGCTCCAGTAGTCAACGACCGACACGTTTCCATCTGTCGGAGAAAATGTTTCGTACTCTAGGAACTCCATAGCCAAGAACACATCATGTACGTAACAGGATTATGATTGTGCGTTGATTGAGCAATAATATGTCAAATGATCGCAAAGGAGACCCTGTGAAACACACACCAGATTATTTATTGCCCGTTGTTCATCGTGTCTTATCACTTCACGCTTAGAGCTAGTGTTTCTGTGCTCGGTTAGTCAACGACCTAGACGTTTTCTTCTGTAGGAGAAAATGTATCGTACTCTAGGAAATCCATAGCCAAGAAAACATCATGTACGTAACAGGATTTTTTTTTGATTGGATGTTTAACGACCGCCGTGAGCTTCAACAAAATTTATTTGGAGCAAACATGGACAGGAAGATACAGATGGCCTGTGCTTAACAGTTACCAAAAGATAAACAAGTAGATGACCTATTTACAATGACGATGAGATATTTACACTATGTGGATGCACTGTATACAATGTAAGCCAATTCATAACACTGACAATACTGGACTAAAGGGTTGACTTATTCTATGTACAACATATGTTCGCAATGTGCATCAGCAGAGTGCCATCTCTAATAGGTGAACACCAGTAAAAGGTATAACTATAAATTTTACAGTGCAAAAACAAACATGTATATTTTGAGCAATCTTGAAAAAAAGAAGAAAAGAGCAGAAGGCTTATACTTTTCAGTGTCTGAAAGATAAGCGAATAAATAATCTAATTACAATGATGGTGTGAACTCTATATAAATTGAATGCAATATCTCTATTGTGAAACACTGTCAAATTACAAAAAGAACTATTACTTAGGCTTAAACAAGTGCCTCAATCACAATACTATAGATTAACTTGTAATGAACAACAACATATGTACACAAGGTGCAACGGCATAGGGAAGACACTAATAAAGAATTACAATTCCATGGTACAACTGTAAATTTCACAGTGCAAAGAGTAAAGTATATTAGTACAAACAGAACTTGCGTTTTACAGAAAATTTATACTTCGGGTACAATACAAATAATGAAAATTTGAAACTGACTCTTTGTACAGTAAATGTGCAATACAGCGCAGAACATTATGTAAAAGACTGATTATTTCCTGGTAGGCCCATGTGACATGAGAAAAACCACACTGTGTAACATTAACATATAATTGAAATACTATCAAAACGTTTGCTCCGCACCATGAGCATAAAACTTAAGACATCTAATCTTGACCCAACATGCGAAATGTGCCGAACATAAATTTTACCGTGCAATTTGGAAAGTACATTAGTATATACAAAACTGAGCTTTTGGCATAGAAACTATACTTCAGGTATAGTACAAATATCTGAACGAGGAACAATTACTCTTTGTACAACAAAAGTGCTAAACCTCGCTGAACATTGTGTATTTGACTGATCATATACCTTTATGTACATGTAACATGATCAAAAACCCCACTGTGGAAAATTAATAATTAAATTTAAACATTAACAAACATTTGCTCAGCACCGTGAGCATAAACCAGAAATTATAAGGCCCGGCAGACATAAGGAAAGCGTTAAACATAAAACTTTAAACTTTATCTAAGTGCCTGTGGTGTAACAAAAAAAAAAAAACCTCACCTACAGGACCTTGTTGGTGAGAAACATGCAGACGCGCAGTAACATTGGGCAGCAATGATGAAGAGGGCACCTAAGAACACGTTAATCACAAAACTATACTTTAGTTAGTCTAAACAAATTCACAGAAGTCAGAACAATAGTCTAAAGTCTTCTGATGGACCAGAAAAGCATTGACGAAAAGGTGACCACACTGACATAAAGTGTGGGATTCGATTCGCAGCCTTAGCAACAGTGAAAGCAAGCCTCAAGCGTGAAATCAGTCTGTTCCAGAACTGACTGCACATGGCAGCTCCAGCCTGAAAGATGGTAGGCTGTATAGGGCTAGAACGAAGCTGTTGATAGTAGCAAAAAATCACATGTTTTCCTAATATGAAAACATAAGCACATGACTCTGATATAGGAATAGGCAGAGTACTGGAACTGAGTAGCGTGCTATAGGCTGAGAAAGAGAGATCAGTAGTACTAAGGCACTGTGCAGTAGTAAAGGTCAGATGTAACAAGGGAAGAAGCACTGTGCAATGTTGATATACATGATCTACATCCGCAATCGTAGAGCAAAACATGCAGTTAGGCGAATCAACAAGCGTCATCCTGAATAATTTGGTAGGAACTGGTAACCGCCGATGAAGAAACAACCATTGGATGTTTCTTTCTGCTGGAACAGATAGTGGCGAATTAGACATGGACCACACTTGTGAAAGGGCGACATTCGGAACATCTGGAATCATCAATGGTGTAGCATACAGTGGATCAATGAGACAACGGTAAAGAGACGAAATAGAAAAACTGGAGAGAGGAAGTGATGAGCCCCGAACGGAAAGGAAAAAGGGAAGAGGAAGAGAGGCAGAGGGAACAAGAGTTAACGCAGCTTGAGAGGCAAGGTTAGGGAAGAGGGTAAAGATTGAAGAACGGAAGGAATCATACAGCGAAAGAGAGGAAGAGGTAGGGGAGATGTGGGGGGACAGATCAGAGAAGGGTTTCCAAGAAAGATCTGGAGAAATTAGATCCTGAACAGATACTATTCCGGCGGGGAGCCAGGAAAGATCAGTGAAGTAGGGAGCATTAGGGGGATGAGGGATGGAAGAAAAGAACAGGGGCTCAGCTAATAGTTCAGTGGTGGAAGCCGGTGGAGCACGGAAGAGGGGTGGAGATCGGAGAAAGGAAAGGACCTCTTTGTAGAAAGGGGAAAGTTTAGAATGAAAAAAGGAGATTGATCCATTAGAAGATACATGATGAAAGTGATTCGGGAATTCCTAGGCGATATCATGACATCTCTAACGAGCGTAACTGGCGACTCTGGTGCACTTAGTAGCCGCAGGAAAGAAACCACTTTATGTGCTTTATAGTAGGTGCGAACGTCCAGCAGTGAAATACCTCCATCACTGACTCAACGACAGAGAGTGGAGACCTGGATCCAATGGTACCTGTTCCATATTATCGTTGAGATGATTCGAGTGATTTCATTGAGGTGATAAATGGGCATACGTTCAGCTGACCATGCATATAGGCATGGTGAAAGAATATAAGTCTGAGCTATTCTAGCTCTTGAGAAGTAAGAAGTACAAAACTGGGAACCTCGCCAGAAGGCAGCAGTTCGAGTAAGGCGTGTTCTGAGAGCATTCCATGTTTCATTTTGAGCAGAAAGACGGACTCCGAGATGGACCCCAAGGAATTTTTGGGATGGAGCAGTCCATTAGGCGCCCCACGGGGTGTCAGTCCTAGAGGCCCACGCTCCGCTCCATAGACCTGCACTCTTGGATGTATTAAGTGATGCCGCTGAACATGAAGAATATTGGTCGTAAATCTGGAGCAAGATATCGAATTGAGCGTCTGTCCGTACACAAAAGGTCGCGTCATCAGCATATGCAGAGTATGTCACAGAAAAGTGCCTAGTACTTGCAGTAGGCGGTGGCAGTGCATCTATAAAAGACTCGATGGACAGACCGAAGAAACGGCTCAAAAGCAATGGCAAAGAGCTGCCCAGAAGGTGGGCAACCCTGCCGAATGCCTCGCCGAAAAGGAATAGGTGCAGTCAAGAAGGCGGCCTTCTTGACATGGAAAGCAGCGTCCTGATAAAGGGCAAGAATAGAGGTAACAAAAGTAAAAGGAAAGCCGAAAGCAATAAGAACAGCAGAAAGATACGAATGTGAGATATTGTCGAAAGCAGCTCTTTGGTCAAGATTAAAGAGGGCAAGTGGTTCAGAGTTAGTACGAGCCAGATGTAGGAGATCTCGAAGGAGATTGAGATTAGAAGTGATGGACCGACCAGGAACCGTGTAGGTCTGGTCGGGAGAAAGAAGAAATGGAAGAACTTGGTTGAGTCGACTGGAAAGAAGTTTAGTGAAGAGTTTATAGTCAATGTTTAGTAGCGAGATAGGACGCCAGTTTCCCAAGTCAAGCAGATCGCCTTTCTTGGGGAATAACACCATATGAGCCTCTGTGAAACCCCTCGGAAGAAAAGAATAAGAAAGAGCAGCATTGAAAGCGGCAAGAAGAAATGGAAGCAACGAAGGGAGAAAAGTACGGTAGTAAAGGAGCGGAAGGCCATCTGGACCTGGGACAGCACGGGAATTTAGAGAGACTAGAATGGTCCGAAGTTCAGTCTGCGAAATGGGTTGTAAAAGGGAATCAGAGAGATTGGAAGGAACTTGGGGAAAAGCAAAGAGTAAAGTAGCAGAAGCAGAAACAGAAGGCTGAGGAGTTTCACTGTATTTGATAGTAAAATATCGACGAACCTGAGAGCAAACTGCATCCGGATCAGAGATGATTTCACCATCAGGCCGCCGATGTAGTCGAAGCTGATGCGACGAGCGGCGTTTTTCTTCTAACGCGGATAGAAACTCAAAGGAGCAGTCCTCTGGTGATACATGTTGTAGACGGAGACGAAGAATTACCTGACGTGCACGAGGTTCAAGAAGTGCTCTAAGATCCGCTTGGTAAGCTGTATACATGGGATGACTCGCACCAAGCTGTAACAGGATGTTTCGGAGATTCTGCTCTTCAATGAAGCGCTTCGTGCCTTCGAAGAAGGAATGACGTCTGAGAAGATAAATTAGGTAAGATTTTACCTCGAGCCAGTAATTGATGGCACAAGGTGCAGTGGACAGGCCCTCTCGCATATGATCAAGAAGATCTCTGATTTTGGTGCACATATTCTCATCAGCTAGGAGAGAAGTGTCCAGTGTCCATGACCGAAGCCTAACATGCAGACGAGATGAAGAGCTACAGGAGATAGTGATGGTACAATGATCCGATGAAGCTGTAGGAGAGTGCATACAATCCGTTGTAATGGGCAATAACGGAGCAGAAGCGTAAAATCGATCCAGCCTGGCAGAAAGAGAGGAGGATGCAGATGAAGCTCTCCAGGTATGTGAAATGGATGTCGGATGCAATCGTCGGAACACGTCATGTAAATCAAAATCAGACACTAATGATCGCAATTGCTCCACAAGACGTGACCGATGTCCAATCCTCGAAGGAGCGCGTTCGAGCTCTGGTTGAAGTGTACAGTTAAAGTCTCCTCCAATGAGCACATGATCTGATGGTAATGCTGACTGAAGTGCAGTGCGGAGCGACGAAAAGAACAACGTTAGATGTGTAGATGAACATGGAATATATATGTTGAAAACTAAATATCGTTGTCCATCTAGGACGAAAGTGAGTCGCTGCAATAAGTCTCGGCACAGGTTATGAACTTTAACAGAGGAGAGTGCTTGACGAAATCTATTATGTACACCAATCGCTAAACCTCCACGAAGAGAGAGCCTATATGCGTGATGAAACTGATAGTCCCATCTCCTCCAGCGATGGAAGGGTGAAGTGGATAGACAATTTGTCTCTTGCAAAAGTAGGAGATCTGCTTTGAGGTGGTGGACGTCTTCATACACTAAAGCATTCGCCAAAGGGGTACACATACCCCTACTATTCAGTGAGACTGTCTTGAACAGAATAGTCTGATGATGGTTGGAGGATGTTGTCGGCTGCGTTCTGTAACTTGGCGAGACGGCTACGGAAATTCTTTGCCCAGTAGGGACCACCCAGATCTCTGCCCGGAACGGTACGTAAATGAGAATGTATCGCCAACATTTGATTCATGGTGTCAGACAGACAGTGGGAGTAACCTTCCAAAAAATTGCGAGACAGCTTGTCTCTACGGGGACTTATTAGGAACGCATACACCTTCTCCCCGGACACAGGTGTCTGTGGAAGAGAGGATGCCTCTAGAATATGTAAAAAGTTTTCACAGGAGATCGGAATAATTGTTCCATCATCTGTATCAGATTCCATAGATCCTTCAGACGTGAGCATCTGACTACTAGAACAATCACATCCTGCCTTAATGGTAGTTGTAATTCTAAACTTCTTATTCTGAGCGCGTGAAGTTCTACGTCGCTTCGCCCGTCCACGACTTTGTGCTGTAAACGGAATTGGAACTTCCGGCAATTTAAAAGGAACTGAAGAAACAACCTCAACGGTCGGTGTAGCAGTATGACGAGAATCGTCATCAACCATCTCTATAGGAGACTTTGGATTAACAATTGATGCCTCTTTTGACTGAAGAGATAAAGTGGGCGCCAATGCATCGCCTGAGGTCCAGGGTTTACCCATAGACGTCGGTTGACCAACGGCTGTCTCACTACTTCTGGTAGACGTCGGTTGACCTACGGCTGCCTCACTACTTCTTTTAGACGTAGGTTGACCAACGGCTGTCTCACTACTTCTGGTAGACGTCGGTTGACCAACGGCTGTCTCACTACTTCTGGTAGACGTCGGTTGACCAACGGCTGTCTCACTACTTTTTGTAGACGTCGGTTGACCAACTACTGTATCACTACTTTTTGAGGAAGTCTGCTGTTGCTGGTCTTTAGCACCAGAAGAGGATGCCGATGGGCGTGACAAAGAGGAAGAAGGTCGTGCTGTTGACTTGGAAAGAGTGTTCGCATTATGAGGGCATAGAGCGCGGGGATGTCCCGTGCATTTACAATTCGGACAGACGGAGCCTACTGTGATGAATATCTTTCTAATGTGCGTGCAACAGCGTACACGTAAAGTGGGTGGAATACGCAGCATGTGCTCCTCTGAAGGGAAGACCACACGAACAGTGCGGCGAAACCCGAGTAGGTATCTATCTTCTGGCACCTCTGGAAACAAAGTGTAGGTAGTTACACCTGCAATGATCCGGCCATAATGAAGAAGAGCGGCAATCAAGAGATCATCTGAAACCTCAGGTGGAACTGGTGAGAAGCTTACAACAACGGAACTCTGTGAAACAGGTTCGGCGCCGCCCCGGTGGCGCAGTGGTCCAAGCGATGGCCTCTGATCATTCGTCCGAACGGGGTCCGGGTTCGAATCCCAGTGAGGCATGGATGTTGTGTTTGTCTTACGGCACTGGCTCTCTCCCTTCCCTGGAACCAGTGACCCTAAATTAGGGACGGGCGACTGCTTATAGCCCATTGAGTTGCTCACGGTGGTCGTTAAACCTCCAATAAAAAAAAGAAAAAAAAAAAAAGAAACAGGTTCGGCATGGATGTGACGATCACCAATTGAGATGCCCTTGGTCAGTACATGTAGGGAATGGGCAGGAGTAGAGAAGTAAACAACTACTTTGTAAGGCTCTCTGCCCACATGAGTTATGGCTGATGCAGGAACAATCTCTCGAAGAGCCGCAGTATATGCAGTAAGTTTTGTATTTCTCAGGCTCGGAAATACAACACCATTCTCCATAGTTTGAAGGAATTTCAGCCCAGAAGGGGTATCTTCTTTAAGGACAACCTCAATGACTTCAGCATTATGCGTCATCTCATATTGTCCAGGAGAAAAAGAAGACTGGGAAGGTCCCGACTTAGATGCGGTTACGTCAGCATATGAGAGGGTAGTTGCACGTAGCTTTGGAGATTTTTTTTATTGGAGGTTTAACGACCACCGTGAGCAACTCAATGGGCTATAAGCAGTCGCCCGTCCCTAATTCAGGGTCACTGGTTCCAGGGAAGCGAGAGAGCCAGTGCCGTAAGACAAACACAACATCCATGCCTCACCGGGATTCGAACGCGGACCCCGTTCAGAAGAATGATCAGAGGCCATCGCTTAGACCACTGCATCACCGGGGCGGCCTTTGGAGATGATTCCGGCATGGAGTGCAGAAACATCCATGGCGTCATCATTAGCTTTCAGAGAAGACATCGTATCGCCGCTGGGAGACTTGGAAGAAGAGGCGATATCCGAAGGTAAGGCAGCAACAGAAGGCAGATTGACTCGTCATTCGTAGTAGTATTTAGATAAGCTGTTATCGGGAGATCATCATTTCCGGTAGCAAGGGTTAGGACGTCATTCTCCCAGGAAGTCGCCATTTGCAATGGCGAGGAAAAGCTTAGCCCTTAGCCAGCTTGGCCAAGGCAGAAAAATAAGGTAAACTATTCAAAATAAGCACTTACCAGCTCGGCAGGCATATAAAAAGAAACACGGAACCTTCACACACAACACACACACGAAATAGAACACTGACAACGAAGAAAAATAACACACCAACGAAAACTTGAGGAGCACAGATAAACACGACTAGCCCACCGTGAGCAACTCAATGGGCTATAAGCAGTCGCCCGTCCCTAATTTAAGGTCACTGGGTCCAGGGAAGGGAGAGAGCCAGTGCCTTTAGACAAACACAACATCCATGCCTCACCGGTATTCGAACCCGGACCCCGTTCGGACGAATGATCAGAGGCCATCGATTAGAACACTGCGCCACCGGAGCGGCGTAACAGGATTAGGATTGTGCTTTGATGTGAGCAAAACATGAGCGGGAACGTGTACTCTTGTCATTCGTCACAGTGCTGTGCGCCTCTCCTATGCTAGGGAACACGGACATTGTACAAAACATGAGTGGGAACGTGTACTCTGGTCATTCGTCACAGTGCTGTGCGCCTCTCCTAGGCTAGGGAACACGGCCCTTGTAATGTTTCATTTTGAGCAGAAAGACGGACTCCGAGATGGACCCCAAGGAATTTTTGGGATGGAGCAGTCCATTAGGCGCCCCACGGGGTGTCAGTCCTAGAGGCCCACGCTCCGCTCCATAGACCTGCACTCTTGGATGTATTAAGTGATGCCGCTGAACATGAAGAATATTGGTCGTAAATCTGGAGCAAGATATCGAATTGAGCGTCTGTCCGTACACAAAAGGTCGCGTCATCAGCATATGCAGAGTATGTCACAGAAAAGTGCCTAGTACTTGCAGTAGGCGGTGGCAGTGCATCTATAAAAGACTCGATGGACAGACCGAAGAAACGGCTCAAAAGCAATGGCAAAGAGCTGCCCAGAAGGTGGGCAACCCTGCCGAATGCCTCGCCGAAAAGGAATAGGTGCAGTCAAGAAGGCGGCCTTCTTGACATGGAAAGCAGCGTCCTGATAAAGGGCAAGAATAGAGGTAACAAAAGTAAAAGGAAAGCCGAAAGCAATAAGAACAGCAGAAAGATACGAATGTGAGATATTGTCGAAAGCAGCTCTTTGGTCAAGATTAAAGAGGGCAAGTGGTTCAGAGTTAGTACGAGCCAGATGTAGGAGATCTCGAAGGAGATTGAGATTAGAAGTGATGGACCGACCAGGAACCGTGTAGGTCTGGTCGGGAGAAAGAAGAAATGGAAGAACTTGGTTGAGTCGACTGGAAAGAAGTTTAGTGAAGAGTTTATAGTCAATGTTTAGTAGCGAGATAGGACGCCAGTTTCCCAAGTCAAGCAGATCGCCTTTCTTGGGGAATAACACCATATGAGCCTCTGTGAAACCCCTCGGAAGAAAAGAATAAGAAAGAGCAGCATTGAAAGCGGCAAGAAGAAATGGAAGCAACGAAGGGAGAAAAGTACGGTAGTAAAGGAGCGGAAGGCCATCTGGACCTGGGACAGCACGGGAATTTAGAGAGACTAGAATGGTCCGAAGTTCAGTCTGCGAAATGGGTTGTAAAAGGGAATCAGAGAGATTGGAAGGAACTTGGGGAAAAGCAAAGAGTAAAGTAGCAGAAGCAGAAACAGAAGGCTGAGGAGTTTCACTGTATTTGATAGTAAAATATCGACGAACCTGAGAGCAAACTGCATCCGGATCAGAGATGATTTCACCATCAGGCCGCCGATGTAGTCGAAGCTGATGCGACGAGCGGCGTTTTTCTTCTAACGCGGATAGAAACTCAAAGGAGCAGTCCTCTGGTGATACATGTTGTAGACGGAGACGAAGAATTACCTGACGTGCACGAGGTTCAAGAAGTGCTCTAAGATCCGCTTGGTAAGCTGTATACATGGGATGACTCGCACCAAGCTGTAACAGGATGTTTCGGAGATTCTGCTCTTCAATGAAGCGCTTCGTGCCTTCGAAGAAGGAATGACGTCTGAGAAGATAAATTAGGTAAGATTTTACCTCGAGCCAGTAATTGATGGCACAAGGTGCAGTGGACAGGCCCTCTCGCATATGATCAAGAAGATCTCTGATTTTGGTGCACATATTCTCATCAGCTAGGAGAGAAGTGTCCAGTGTCCATGACCGAAGCCTAACATGCAGACGAGATGAAGAGCTACAGGAGATAGTGATGGTACAATGATCCGATGAAGCTGTAGGAGAGTGCATACAATCCGTTGTAATGGGCAATAACGGAGCAGAAGCGTAAAATCGATCCAGCCTGGCAGAAAGAGAGGAGGATGCAGATGAAGCTCTCCAGGTATGTGAAATGGATGTCGGATGCAATCGTCGGAACACGTCATGTAAATCAAAATCAGACACTAATGATCGCAATTGCTCCACAAGACGTGACCGATGTCCAATCCTCGAAGGAGCGCGTTCGAGCTCTGGTTGAAGTGTACAGTTAAAGTCTCCTCCAATGAGCACATGATCTGATGGTAATGCTGACTGAAGTGCAGTGCGGAGCGACGAAAAGAACAACGTTAGATGTGTAGATGAACATGGAATATATATGTTGAAAACTAAATATCGTTGTCCATCTAGGACGAAAGTGAGTCGCTGCAATAAGTCTCGGCACAGGTTATGAACTTTAACAGAGGAGAGTGCTTGACGAAATCTATTATGTACACCAATCGCTAAACCTCCACGAAGAGAGAGCCTATATGCGTGATGAAACTGATAGTCCCATCTCCTCCAGCGATGGAAGGGTGAAGTGGATAGACAATTTGTCTCTTGCAAAAGTAGGAGATCTGCTTTGAGGTGGTGGACGTCTTCATACACTAAAGCATTCGCCAAAGGGGTACACATACCCCTACTATTCAGTGAGACTGTCTTGAACAGAATAGTCTGATGATGGTTGGAGGATGTTGTCGGCTGCGTTCTGTAACTTGGCGAGACGGCTACGGAAATTCTTTGCCCAGTAGGGACCACCCAGATCTCTTCCCGGAACGGTACGTAAATGAGAATGTATCGCCAACATTTGATTCATGGTGTCAGACAGACAGTGGGAGTAACCTTCCAAAAAATTGCGAGACAGCTTGTCTCTACGGGGACTTATTAGGAACGCATACACCTTCTCCCCGGACACAGGTGTCTGTGGAAGAGAGGATGCCTCTAGAATATGTAAAAAGTTTTCACAGGAGATCGGAATAATTGTTCCATCATCTGTATCAGATTCCATAGATCCTTCAGACGTGAGCATCTGACTACTAGAACAATCACATCCTGCCTTAATGGTAGTTGTAATTCTAAACTTCTTATTCTGAGCGCGTGAAGTTCTACGTCGCTTCGCCCGTCCACGACTTTGTGCTGTAAACGGAATTGGAACTTCCGGCAATTTAAAAGGAACTGAAGAAACAACCTCAACGGTCGGTGTAGCAGTATGACGAGAATCGTCATCAACCATCTCTATAGGAGACTTTGGATTAACAATTGATGCCTCTTTTGACTGAAGAGATAAAGTGGGCGCCAATGCATCGCCTGAGGTCCAGGGTTTACCCATAGACGTCGGTTGACCAACGGCTGTCTCACTACTTCTGGTAGACGTCGGTTGACCTACGGCTGCCTCACTACTTCTTTTAGACGTAGGTTGACCAACGGCTGTCTCACTACTTCTGGTAGACGTCGGTTGACCAACGGCTGTCTCACTACTTCTGGTAGACGTCGGTTGACCAACGGCTGTCTCACTACTTTTTGTAGACGTCGGTTGACCAACTACTGTATCACTACTTTTTGAGGAAGTCTGCTGTTGCTGGTCTTTAGCACCAGAAGAGGATGCCGATGGGCGTGACAAAGAGGAAGAAGGTCGTGCTGTTGACTTGGAAAGAGTGTTCGCATTATGAGGGCATAGAGCGCGGGGATGTCCCGTGCATTTACAATTCGGACAGACGGAGCCTACTGTGATGAATATCTTTCTAATGTGCGTGCAACAGCGTACACGTAAAGTGGGTGGAATACGCAGCATGTGCTCCTCTGAAGGGAAGACCACACGAACAGTGCGGCGAAACCCGAGTAGGTATCTATCTTCTGGCACCTCTGGAAACAAAGTGTAGGTAGTTACACCTGCAATGATCCGGCCATAATGAAGAAGAGCGGCAATCAAGAGATCATCTGAAACCTCAGGTGGAACTGGTGAGAAGCTTACAACAACGGAACTCTGTGAAACAGGTTCGGCGCCGCCCCGGTGGCGCATTGGTCCAAGCGATGGCCTCTGATCATTCGTCCGAACGGGGTCCGGGTTCGAATCCCAGTGAGGCATGGATGTTGTGTTTGTCTTACGGCACTGGCTCTCTCCCTTCCCTGGAACCAGTGACCCTAAATTAGGGACGGGCGACTGCTTATAGCCCATTGAGTTGCTCACGGTGGTCGTTAAACCTCCAATAAAAAAAAAGAAAAAAAAAAAGAAACAGGTTCGGCATGGATGTGACGATCACCAATTGAGATGCCCTTGGTCAGTACATGTAGGGAATGGGCAGGAGTAGAGAAGTAAACAACTACTTTGTAAGGCTCTCTGCCCACATGAGTTATGGCTGATGCAGGAACAATCTCTCGAAGAGCCGCAGTATATGCAGTAAGTTTTGTATTTCTCAGGCTCGGAAATACAACACCATTCTCCATAGTTTGAAGGAATTTCAGCCCAGAAGGGGTATCTTCTTTAAGGACAACCTCAATGACTTCAGCATTATGCGTCATCTCATATTGTCCAGGAGAAAAAGAAGACTGGGAAGGTCCCGACTTAGATGCGGTTACGTCAGCATATGAGAGGGTAGTTGCACGTAGCTTTGGAGATTTTTTTTTTATTGGAGGTTTAACGACCACCGTGAGCAACTCAATGGGCTATAAGCAGTCGCCCGTCCCTAATTCAGGGTCACTGGTTCCAGGGAAGCGAGAGAGCCAGTGCCGTAAGACAAACACAACATCCATGCCTCACCGGGATTCGAACGCGGACCCCGTTCAGAAGAATGATCAGAGGCCATCGCTTAGACCACTGCATCACCGGGGCGGCCTTTGGAGATGATTCCGGCATGGAGTGCGAAACATCCATGGCGTCATCATTAGCTTTCAGAGAAGACATCGTATCGCCGCTGGGAGACTTGGAAGAAGAGGCGATATCCGAAGGTAAGGCAGCAACAGAAGGCAGATTGACTCGTCATTCGTAGTAGTATTTAGATAAGCTGTTATCGGGAGATCATCATTTCCGGTAGCAAGGGTTAGGACGTCATTCTCCCAGGAAGTCGCCATTTGCAATGGCGAGGAAAAGCTTAGCCCTTAGCCAGCTTGGCCAAGGCAGAAAAATAAGGTAAACTATTCAAAATAAGCACTTACCAGCTCGGCAGGCATATAAAAAGAAACACGGAACCTTCACACACAACACACACACGAAATAGAACACTGACAACGAAGAAAAATAACACACCAACGAAAACTTGAGGAGCACAGATAAACACGACTAGCCCACCGTGAGCAACTCAATGGGCTATAAGCAGTCGCCCGTCCCTAATTTAAGGTCACTGGGTCCAGGGAAGGGAGAGAGCCAGTGCCTTTAGACAAACACAACATCCATGCCTCACCGGTATTCGAACCCGGACCCCGTTCGGACGAATGATCAGAGGCCATCGATTAGAACACTGCGCCACCGGAGCGGCGTAACAGGATTAGGATTGTGCTTTGATGTGAGCAAAACATGAGCGGGAACGTGTACTCTTGTCATTCGTCACAGTGCTGTGCGCCTCTCCTATGCTAGGGAACACGGACATTGTACAAAACATGAGTGGGAACGTGTACTCTGGTCATTCGTCACAGTGCTGTGCGCCTCTCCTAGGCTAGGGAACACGGCCCTTGTAAAAATATGACTGGAAACGTGTACTCTGGTACGACGACACAGGGCTATGCGCCCCTCCTCGGTTAGGGAACACGACCATTGTAAAAATATGACAGGAAACGTGTACTCTGAACCGACGTCACAGGGCTGTGCGCCTCTCCTAGACTAATGAATACGGCCATTGTACAAAACATGACGGGAAACATGTACTTTGGTCTGACGAACTAGTGCTGTGCGCCTCTCCTAATCAAAGGAACACGGCTATTGTACAAAACATGACTGGATACGTGTTCTCTGCTCTGGCGACACAGAACTGTGCGCCTGTGCTAGGCTAGGGAACGCGGCCATTGTACAAAACATGACTGGAAACGTGTACTCTGGTCCGACGACACAGGGCTGTGCGCCTCTACTAGGCTAGGGAACACGGCCATTGTAATAAACTTGACTGGAATCAAGTACTATGGTCCGAAGACAAAGGACTATGCCCCTCTCTTAGCCTACGGAACACGGCCACTGTTCAAAACATGACTGTAAACGTGTACTCTAGTCCTACGACATAGGACTGTGTGCCTCCGCTAGGATTTGGAACACGGCCATTGTACAAAAAATTACTGGAATCGTGTACTCTGGTCCGACGAATCGCGGTACGCCGTGTTTCTGGCAAACGGAAGATTCCGGGTGAGACGACACAGGACGTTTCGCCTCTCCTAGGCTAGGGAACATGATCATTGTACAAAACCTGACTGGAAACGTGTACTCTGGCCCGACAAACAGTGTTGTGCGCCTCTCCTAGACTAGGGAACACGGCCATTGTACAAAACATGAATGTAAGTGTGCACTCTGGTCCAACGACACAGGGCTGTGCGTTTCTCCTAGGCTAGGGAAAACGGCCATTGAAAGACATGACTGGAAACGTGTACTTTTGTCCGACGACACAAGACTTTGCGAATCTTCTAAGCAAAGGAACACGGCCATTGTACAAAACATGACTGGAAACGTGTACTGTGCTCCGTCGACACAGGACTGTGTGCCTCTCCTTGTCTAGGGAACACGACCATTGTACAAAACATGAGCGGGAACGTGTACACTGGTCCGACGACACAGGGCTGTGCGCCTCTCCAAGGCATGGGAACACGGTCATTGTACAAACCATGAGTGGGAACGTGTACTCTGGTCCGACGACACAGGGCTGTGCGCCTCTCCTAGCCTACAGAACACGGCCACTGTAATAATATGACTGGCAACGTTTACTCTAGTCCGACGACACAGGGCTGGGCGCCTCTCCTAGGCTAGGGAACAAGGCCATTGTAAAAGACATGACTGGAAACACGTACTTTGGTCCGACGACACAGGACTCTGCGCCTCTCCTAAGCAAAGGAACACGGCCATTGTACGAAAAATGACAGGAAACGTGTACTCTGGTCCGACAAACAGTGCTGTGCGCCTCTCCTAGACTAGGGAACACGGCCATTGTACAAAACATGACTGGAAACGTGCACACTGGTCCGACGGCACAGGGCTTTGCGATTCTACTAGACTAGGGAACACGGCCGTTGTACAAAACATGACTGGAAACGTGTACTCTGGTCCGACGACACAGGCTTCAACAATTTTTATTTGGAGCAAACATGGACAGGAAGATACAGATGGCCTGTGCTTAACAGTTACCAAAAGATAAACAAGTAGATGACCTATTTACAATGATGATGAGATATTTACACTATGTGGATGCACTATATACAATGTAAGCAAATTCATAACACTGACAATACTTGACTTAAGGGTTGACTTACTCTATGTACATCATATGTTCTCAATACGCATCAGCAGTGCCATCTCTAATAGGTGAACACCAGTACAAGATATAACTATAAATTGTACAGTGCAAAAACAAACATGTATATTTTGAGCAATCTTGAAAAAAAGAAGTAAAGAACAGAAGGTTTATACTTTTCAGTATCTGAAAGATAAGCGAATAAATGATCTATACACAATGATGGTGTGAACTCTATACAAATTGAATGCAATATCTCTCTTGTGAAACGCTGTCAAATTACAAAAAGAACTATTACTTAGGCTTAAACAAGTGCCTCAATCACAGTGCTATAGATTAACTTGTAATGAACAACAACATATGTACACAACATGCAACGGCATATGGAAGACACTAATAAGGAATTACAATTCCATGGTACAACTGTAAATTTCACAGTGCAAAGAGTAAAGTATATTAGTACAAACAGAACTTGCGTTTTACAGAAAATTTATACTTCGGGTACAATACAAATAATGAAAATATGAAACTGACTCTTTGTACAGCAAATGTGCAATACAGCGCCGAACATTATCTAATAGACTGATTATTTCCTGTTAGGCACATGTGACATGAGAAAAGCTACACAGTGTAACATTAACATATAATTGAAATACTATCAAAGCGTTTGCTCCGCACCATGAGCATAAAACTTAAGACACGTAATCTTGACCCAACATGCGAAATGTGCCAAACATAAATTTTACAGTGCAATTAGGAAAGTACATTAGTATATACAAAAC
This sequence comes from Macrothele yani, assembly GCA_039090855.1. Classification (NCBI taxonomy): domain Eukaryota; kingdom Metazoa; phylum Arthropoda; class Arachnida; order Araneae; family Macrothelidae; genus Macrothele; species Macrothele yani. The sequence goes on from CM077021.1 coordinate 50,871,139, forward strand.
TGAGCTTTTGGCATAGCAACTATACTTCAGGTACAGTACAAATAACCGAATGAGTGACAAGTCGCATTTTGTCTAGGAAGAGACGACCACAGAATCTATGTGTAGAGACACCGTGGTCAGCGCCATGATGAACAGTTTGTTATCGAGCGTCACACGTACATAAGGTCTGGTGTGATTGTTTGGGATGCAATTGCTTACGATGCTAAATCACCTTTCGTGTTCATTATCGGCACTTTGATAACCTAAAGTTTGTTAATAATGTCTTGCAACCAGTGGTCTTAACGCTCACTCCGGTGCGATTATTATCCAACAGCAGAATGCTCGTCGGCATACTGATGATGTTTTGAGAACTTGCCTTCAAGGCACTGACACTCTGCCATGGCCAGCCACATTGCCGGACCTATCGCCGATTCAAAATGTGTAGGATTCTATTAGACATGCTATGAACACTCCACCTCTATCGCGCCATCTGCCGGAACTGAGTGAGAAGATTCAACCTGCATAGGATGGCTTATCTAAGGACACCATTAAGAAGCTGTACAACTTCATGCCGAGATGTCTGGAATGCTGTATGAGCATTCCAGACATAGCGGCACGTCGCCGTACTCAGACCCACTACTTATTGTCGTGTAGCACAATAAATATTGTCCATACCAGTCACGATATTTTAATCATTTATTGTTCGTGGTAACCTTTAGCTTCCTTCTGAAAAGCATTGCAGTCCGACACGTTTTTCTGGATGTAACCTTTTTTTGACGATGAGTGTATATTTAAATTTGTAAATTATGGTTTGAATGTCGTTACTTACTCTTCCATTCTGCAGTTTCTGTGAACAATCGATGTCTCCCAATGGTTTAAGTTTGTTGTCATCGGGTTAAATATTTCAACTGTTCGTTTACCTATATATCACGCGCCTTCACAATAATCACATTTAGGCTTTAGAATTCAATGTGGAAGGTCTCAATACCATTACCGGATAGGAAAAGTCTGAGTCATATTAGCGTAAACCCAGCACTAGTCCAAGCATGTCGAAAAGTTTCGAAAAAATTATTACCACTCTGAAAAATACGTTTCATCTCATATCTGTGACTTTTGATGATTTGTACTTTCCTCTCAGAAATGCCGTTCCGTCATTGAGATTGAGCATTGAATTCCCGATCTGTTTATCAGGTAAGGTTAATGAAATGGAATCAAGCATTTCCATGTCTCTCGATTGTTATCTGACACTTTTTTCACGTTGCCATCTTTTGTAGAACAGGGTGCACTCATATTTGGTTCATTATAGCGAAGAGCCATTCCGCTGTGCGAAACAAACATCACACTTCTAAAATACACACCGAAGACCAAAACAATATGGCCATCTCCCTAATATAATGTTGGTCCTGCATTTTCTTCAAACAACCTTTTTATTAGACGATGCCTAGACGCTACAAGATTTCTAAACTGTCTTGTGGCATCTATTACTGAAACATTATAAGCAGCGCCTTTGACTTTTGTAAGACACGTGGTTCAGCCGCGACAGATAGAATTTGCTGCTGCAACACAAAAGACAAATATTCGCGGGACTGGTGTCTTAAGAATTTGTGGAAAAACGCCATTCCCGGTCATATTTTGTGAGATATTGCGAAACAATCGGGGTGGTGTGGCATGGCGCATTATCCTTCTAAAACGTAACAAGAAACCGAATATTGTTGGCATGAAAGGAGACACCTGGTCAGCAATGATATTTAGGTATGTGGTTTATGTCATAGTTTCTTGCACATGATTGAGAGGATTAAGGGTTTTCCAGCAAAGCAATGACCCAAAATTACACTTTCTCTACACCTTGGTTTTCGATCCATGGTCCACCGTGAGTCCAAAACTTCTGCAGGTGAAAGATTCATGAGCAGAAGGAAAGTGAAAAACAAGCACAATAGATTTCAATTGAAATGAAAAAATATTTGATGTCCCTTGCAGCACAGCAAAATAGGGACTTGAAATGTGGTAATCAAATTTACAGTTTGCTGTACCGGGAATTTACATTTATCATATAAAACCTCATTTGACGTTCCTTAAATTCCGAATACGTTGTGTTATTCAAATAAATTAAAATATTTGAAAGTTATTTTCATTCCTAAGGTGTACATTTTTCTTTTTTTCTTTAAATAGGCAGTTTCGCGGTATTATTTTGCTAAACCCGCATTTTTTAAAAGTCTAAGAAGAGGAGCATTCCGTGCTGAAAAGACGTGAATACAAAATTATTTCACCCATTGGGAAATTTTTCTTTTATCAAATTCTTCAACAAAGGGGAAATTATTTTTGCTGGAACCTGTTCTCTGAATTAAGTGCGTTACACCTCAACATCTATCGTGGGATACTGTATAATTCATTGAATGGTGTTGCACGTGCAATTGCTAATTCTACAATTAAATTTACTATACCATCCTTGGAAGAGCCGTGAAGCCGCAGTGTTCTGTTTTTCGCAATTTATTCCTCTGGTGAAATGTACCATTGATTCAGAAAAGTTGAAATAATTCATTTCAGGTCTGATACTAAATGAGAAAAAAACGCTTTGACTATTGTAGTCATAACAGTTCTTCACATTTTATTACGAAAGGCTTAGATTTGATTATGCGTTTAACTTTTCATACACTAAAAGATTTAGAATTGATCCTGAAATTTAGTTCTACATTAAGTCTGCATGGTAATTAAAATTTACAGTTCTCAGAAACTTCGGAAAAAATAAAAAATAATTTCTTCTCCGATTATCTCAAACGTACGCAACTATCAAAAGTATGGTTCCCTTAATTAAAAAATAAATGTTTGATAACTAGCGAAGGAAGGACTTTTCACAATTCAAATAAAAGTAAAGTGTGCAAGCATACCTGTAAAGTTTTCAGTAAAATAATATGAAAATTTAGTTAAAATATATGTTTCCTAAACAATTCTTGTGACACGGGTGGCTTAGCGGGCCACGTCGTGACAGCTACGGAAAGGACCTCAGGTTCGATCCCCGCCAAGTACGAACGCTCGATCCACTAAATATCAGCCGTGCGTCGGATGGGCACGTTAAGTCGTCGGACCCCGGGTACTGGCTTTCCGGTAATAAATAAGGGCGTCTCCCTCCCCCTTTCTACTTCCCTTCCGTGTCACTTTCGTATCGGGCTCTCTAGCCCAAATCTCCTAGCTTCCTATTTCCAAGGGTTGTTTAAGACCTGGGGTCAGACACTCCCTTCCTAAAATCCTCTACATTTGATCTTTTACTTTTTTTATACTTTGACCTAGTGTGCAACGATCGTGACAGCCACGGAAAGGGTCTCAGGTTCGATCCCAGCCAGGTAAGAACGCTCGATCCCCTAAATATCTGCCGTGCGTCGGATGGGCACGTTAAGCCTTCTGACACCGGGTACTGGCTGCCCGGTAATAAAAAGGGCGTCTTATTCCCCCTTTCTACTTCTCTTCCGTGTCATTTTCCTATCCGGCACTCTAGCCCAAATCTCCTAGCTTCCTATTTCTAAGGGTTGTTTAAGACCTTGGGCCAGACACTCCCTTCCTAAAATTATCTACATATGATCACTGATCTTTTACTTTTTTGAAATTCTTGGAAAAGCTTTGTTCAGCGAATAATGATTCGCCTGAATTCGAGAGAGGTATTAGATTTTTTGACGTTATGGCTCCTTCATAACGTGTGTTTAGTATTATTTTAGGGTATTACTTAAAATTAGGTTCCTGAATAGCGGACACCTCCTCTTAGCGAACAAATGTAAATAACCACGGGTGTCCGCTATTGAAAGATTTTACGGTAATTGAATTCGAAAGCCGTTCTTCATTTGATATTTTCACTGTAGAATGCGTTACGTTGCGAAGTTGTATTTGTACACATCTTATGAAAAAAGTACGTGCTTAAACAATCTCATCATTCAACGTCCTATGAACACGCTACTTCGGTAATTATTAATTTCATTTCTTTTCAGTGTCTTTTGCATTTAAATGTTGGATCAGTAAAAAATATCCGCACGTTTTAAACTCGTTCCAAAACGGAAAATTACATCTTGGAGAGAGTAAGTACTAGTTACTGATTCAGTACACATCATTTATTCGGTACCCTTGGTTCTAAGTATAAGACGGGTTAAAACGATTTTTCCGGAAGTCTTTACGACGGCGGCCGTTTGACCATTCAAGATGCCAATTTTTTGTTATTGATTAGAAGTTTAAAGACCGCTGTGAGCAACTCAGTTGGCCATAAGCAATCACCTATCCCTAATTCAGTGCCACTTGTTCCAGGCAAGGTAGAGAGCCAGTCCCGTAAGACAAACACAGCAGCCATGTCTCAACCGAATTCGAACACGGACCCATCTCGAATGAATGATCAGAAGTCATCGCTTAGACCACTGCGTCACCGGGGCGGCAAGGTGCCAATGCTACTGAACCAAATGGTGCTCAACATATTCTGCGTTCCCCAAATAGAAATGTTTACTTAATGGGTAAATTTTAGGAAAGTTACAGCAAAACATTACTTTCCCCCTCTATGTCAGTTGTACCGATCATAAGTCTGTCCTCGGTGATAAGCGTACATTCCTGATCCTTTATTTTCTCCTTCACAACCGAAAGCGTAATACGGAAGTTGGAGTATTCTTGACATACACATCATGCCACCAGGTAGAAACAAATGTCTTTAACACCTTTTTCACGCTTTCCAACTGTAGGTTGAAGAAGCTTATATGCTATAGCTTTGTTCGTCTGCCTGTCCGTACGTCCGCACGATAAGTCGCGAAAAATGGTTCAATTCTGATGAAATTTTAGTATGTGGTAGGGTACAACATGGAGACGAACCCTATTGAAAATAGGCGAAAAGGGGTTAAAGTGTAGGATATAGAAGTGGGATCCATCCGATCTCCCTTATGCGTCATAACTTACATAAAAATGCTTCGATTGCGACAAAACGTTAATATGTTGTTCCGGAGGTTTACTGAACCAATTCTCTTTAATATCATAGAAATGGGATCAAAGGACAAATCATAGGAGAGGGATCCATTCTATCGCTCTTATGCGTCATAACTTACGTAAAAAAGCTTTGATTAGGACAGAACTTCATTGTGTTGTTTCGGAGGTTTAACTGAACGGTAAGGGAACTAATGTTTCCAATACGAAGGCTACATAAAGCATTCTAGAACCACCACACCTCCCAAATATCTGGCCTGGCACAGCGAGTCCATGGCTTCATGCTGTCGACGCCACACCCGACCGTTCCGTCAGCTCAGTACATCTGAAAACGGGACTCATCTAACCACACGATGCTGCGTCTATCTGGAGACGTCTTGTTTTTGTGTTCCTAGCAAAAGGCAAGGCCTAATGTCCTATAACGGGCAGTTAAGTGTGGCACCCAAGTACGCCTTTGGCTCCCGCAGCTCATAATATGCAGAATGCGCCGTACAGTATGCTACCTTATGTTGTATGGCCCACCGATAGTTAACCTGGATGTGATTTGCATCTCCGTTGAGAAGCTGTCGGTCTGTACTTGACTGGATAGTTTACCTGGACAACTGTCATCAGTGACGTGTGTTCGGCAACCGCGTTCTCTCTGAGATCTGGTAAGGCCGGCAATTGTATATTTGTGGTTCACTCTTGCTACGGTTGTCCTCGGGAATCCAAGGGTTCTCACCATTTTGGCGATATAATGGATCACAGGCCTTGCGCCGTCAATTCATCCACGATCAAAGTCACCTGTGTTCGTCGATGCGATACACTGCTGGGAAGCCTGCTGTCCACGTATTTATCATCCGATTTCAATTTGGGTCTGTTCAGTTCTCTTCAGGGATGTACGTGCCAAATGCCCATCACCCCTGTCTCTCATGTTTTGTCAAAGTTCGTATATAATGCAGTTGCATAATGAAGCTTTCTATGTTTTCGCAGAGAGATGGAAGAATCAGAACTATGAGAAAAGAAATGTAATCATTTTAAAGCCAAGGTAAGTGTAGATCTAACGTGCCGGAACTTCAGAAATCCTAATTCCCCGAAGAGATGCTGTAGTACAGGGAAGACAGTGGAGATATGCCGTCAGTACACCTGTTTTATTTCACTAATAAAGTGAGGACAAATATAAGCTTATCCCTTTGTTGAAAGGAGGTAGTCATCTGTGTTAAAATGGGTAAAAGAGTGGGTAGAGATATTTGACTGCATGATTTTTTAAGCAAAGATATTTGCAGTTGTTCAAATTGTCGGTACACACTAACTCTACACTGAGTCAGCGTCAAAATATTTCTGATTAATTAATGTAACACCACAAGTTTTACTCTTCAGAAGCATTTTAAAACGAAGCCGCAGATATTTATTTATTATTTGCATATTTGGCTCGTAATTCTGTTCGAAATTTTCGGAAATAAACTTTTATTATTAGTGACGTTCGAAGGCTTTGAAAGGATGCTTTTGTAATCTTTTGAAGCTCTGCAGAGTTTTTTTTTTACCCTAAATCTTGAAAGTCGTGATGTATTTTCATGAGGGCATTATTTTCTTCCCAAATTGTTTCATAAGCAAATACTGGATCATTCGTCCGTAAGGAGTCCGGGTTCGAATCCCCGTCAGGCATGGATGTTGTGTTTGTCTAACGGCACTGGCTCTCTCCCTTCCCTGGAACCAGTGACCCTAAATTAGGGACGGGCGACTGCTTATAGCCCATTGAGTTGCTCACGGTGGTCGTTAAACCTCCAATCAAAAAAAAAAAAAAAAAAGTAAATACTGGACAAGTCAGATCAGAGCTTATGCGATAATATTTTATAATAACCACAATTCTGTACAAGAAGTTAGGATAAAATAATGCATACACGAATATAGGACTTACAAAATACCATCGCAAAAGCATTGATCTGCTTCGCCAAGATTTAATTCGGAAATTATGAGTGAACAGAATGTCCTCATCAAAATATTTTACCATTCTCAAGATATTTGTACTCTTCCACCATAACAATTGTACAATCTATGATCATTTCAAGACTGAGCTATCCGAGATTTTACTTCCGGCACAAAATATCGTATTCGCCATGACACTGTACTACGATCCACTACACTAACTCCACAAACTTCACACAAAGGTTTATGAATTTCGGTAGGCGACCGTTCATAACGTACGTCCGAGATTACAGGGGGAGAGGGAGTTCCTGACGATCGGAACAAATGTGACATGGGGGAAGGGGAAGTGTTAGTAATTCGGACGCCCAGCGGCAAACATATTGTGGATGGTATGGCTTCGTTCCCTTTTCTCTTTTTTCTTCTTTTATTAGTTAAAAAAAGGTATGAAATATTTCAGATTACTGATGATATTTAGCTAAATCAGAATATGAAGTTCTCGCATTTGTACTACTAAATCTATCGTGCTTTGTTGATGGTTAGATCGGGAGTGCTCCAACCTTAAATGCGTGAGTTAATTTGTAGATCTTTATTTCAGAAGGATAAAGTTCGAGTAGCATTTAGGAATGAATTAATACCTAAATAATAAATATTTTCTAAACGAAAAGTGTAAATATATGGAAGATTGCTTTAATAATTACATGTTTTCTTTCTGTTTCTGAACGGACTTCCAAAAGCTGTTAAAAGTAAAGGTGGTTGCGGGAATTAGGACGTACTTTTTAGGATGGGAGGTTTCAACAATCAGACAAAATGTGACATGGGGCAGGGGGGATTTGAAAAATAGTAAACAATCACGGACGTATTTTATGGACGGCCCCTAGGCGATTTTCCTGGCAAAGTTCCAATTCTAATGTGGGACTGCTGGTTGCTACGAGAGACCAGACCTAACTCACTATCTTCATCCATTTCTAGGCAGAATGTCTTTAGAACAGGAACATATCAGCTATCAAATGTAGAAACAATTTGTATATTGAAGAATGACTCACAACTTGGGCAACAATGGTTTCGAATGCATCATCCTACCGCCAGCGCCTGTGCAATGTCCAAAACGTTTGAAATGATAAACGTAATAACTCTTCATCACTTACATAAGAACCAAGACATAATAATTTCAAAGATATCCAGACACAGGGCAAGACTCCATCTGACATCATGCTGTGTAATAAAAATTACTAAACAAACCACAATTAATTTTCCAACTATCAAATGCTTAGTTAAAAAGTTCCAAGTTCGTACACATTCGTCTGAATAAAGATTTAGTCTACAAACCTAGTGCTTGAGTTGCTTGTATGACAAAGAAAGGCACAGTTAGTGCTACATCAGTGAAGCTATTAAACTTCACTACTCAACTACATAAGCCATGCAAGGACTAATGGTGTATACCAGAGCATCCTATTGTGGCTATTATGCCTTTGGCTGATTGATAGATTTTCCATGATATACTTTCTGCGAAGAACAGCTGTATCACTCATTCGTTAAAAATTATGATCAATGCATATATATATATATATATACAAACAAGACAGTACGTAAAAGCATTACTGAAGACGTAAGGAAATTCAACTGTGAACTAGTGAGGAAAGCAATTGAAAGCAACCAAAGCCTAAAAATCGCAAGGGACATCTCCGTAAAGGAAAAAAAAACAGATTATGGCACTGAGAAAAGAAGATGGTTCTGTAACAAGAAATAGAGGCGACATTTTGACAAGAATGAAATATTTCTACTCCAAATTATATGAAAGGGATGATACATGTACTCCAGACATCATGAACGGTACCAGGACCAAAGTTCTTCCAGTCCTCCCAGGAGACGTTGCACATGCGATCAATAACATGAAGCGTGGAGAGCTCCAGGAGAAGATGGGATAACTGTAGACATCATACAAGAAGCAAGTGGAGAAATTGAAACAGTACTTGCCCAAGCTTTCACTCGATGCCTTAATAAAGGGAAGATTCCTGAGGATTGGAACAACGCTTCAATGATCTTGCTACATAAAAAAGGTGACATTGAAGATATCTAGAACTACAGACCTATCAGCCTCCTGTCAGTGGTATATAAAATCTTCACTAAAGTTCTTTCACACCGCTTGAAGGCAACACTGGACATGGCTCAACTGAGAGAAAAAGCTGGATTCAGGAGAGGCTACAGCACTATAGATCATATCCATCTACTGAGAGAACTAATTGAAAGAGCTAGGGAATATGAACTTCTATTGTGCATGGATTTTGTCGATTATGAAAAGGCCTTTGATTCAGTGAAACCGTCAGCAGTTACAATGGCTTTGAAATCCTACGGTGTTGAAGATAGATGCGTACATTAATATTATTAATAACATCTATGAAAATGCAAGTGCAAAGATTTGGCTGTTTGAGAATACAGTACACATAAAAGTTGGAAAGGGTGTGGGTGACACCATATCTCCCAAGCTCTTCAATGCTACATTGATAAATGTCTTTCAATCACTGAACTGGGAAAACAAAGGGATAAAACTTAATGGAGATTTTCTAACTCACCTTCGTTTTTCTAATGACGTAGTCATTTTTGCAACTACCCCATCAGTGCTGCAGAGTATGATCCAGGAACTTGTTGACAAGAGTAAAGAAGTGGGATTTGAACTTTCAGAAGACAAAAGTGATGTACAATGCTTTTACAAGAAATGACGATTTATCGATTGATGGAATAAAGCTTGATATAACAGATGCGTACGTGTTTATCTTGGACAGCAGATATCAAGTGAGTGTCACATTGATGAAGAAATTAATCGGCGTATAAAAATTGCCTGGGAGCTTCTGGAAGGAACCGCATAATTTTCAAGAGCAATATGCCATGATGACTTAAAAGAAAAGTGCTTGTTCAATGCATCCTTCCAGTGCTTACGTATGGTGCAGAGACGTGGACCTTAACTAAAAGAGACATACAAAGGCTGCAGACAACTCAAAGAAGCATGCAGAGGTGCACTACGTTGTTGATCCCGCTGACATTCATACTGTTTATCTCTTCAAACGTTTTTGGCGCTCTCTTTTCATTCCTGTTTTTATGTGGAACCCAATCGTTCAGAGCTTCAGTTTTCTTTTCCAGAATATTTCCTATTTGAAAAATATTAAAATATTTCCTATTTTGTCTCTGCGATACCAATAGAACTTCTTTTATAAATTCCATTATTTTCGAATGATAAAATGTCAATAATTTATTTTTCTTGCCATTTTGTCATACAATAGCGTATCTACGTTGTTGCGAATTGCCCGTCTAACCAATGTGTCTCCGGAGGAATTGAAAAGTAAGAATCCGATCACAATAGCAGCACCACTACAGTTGGGACGGGAAGCAAATTCAACTCCTTCGCATTAATTATGTTCCTTCAAGTCAGCGATGTGTTATTTTGGCATCTGGAGAGAACATAAGTGTGTTCAAAGAAAACCATGACGTGACGATCTGCTCCCTGGGCTTACATTTAGGACATTTCAAGACCAAACATGCGTACTAGATTTAAAGAAAACTATTCCGTCTGCTGACAAAGCTTTTAGAACTCGATAGACTGACTCGAAGGACCTCCCAACATTTACAATCTCGTGAATGGTGGCCAAGGAAACAGCAAAAGGAATAGGCGCTGCAAAGTTTTGTGCTCAAGGTCTTTTCGTTATATTTCAGAAATTTCCAAACAAGAATTTTCAATTATCTGCATTCGAAATGCAGGTATATTCTCGTATCGTTTCAAAAAGAGCATTCCGTGGCAGGCAAATAATGGTCTTTTATGCATTATTTTTGTGGGTGATAGGGTAAGTGCCGAACAAAATGGATCGTTTTGTCAGTTAAGAGGGAATACGGGTGAACAATATTTCAAGTTTCGCAGTGTTTTGATTCACAAAAATAATTGTCTGGAATATAAATAGAAATATTATTTGGATAAAGAAACCTTCTCGAAACCTTATTTTTTGGCGTAAATCGAGAAAAAACATGTAGCTGTATAAAATGCATAAGTAACGCATAAAAGCTTGACTTGTGATGTATTTGTTCTATGTAACTTGAGAAGTATTATAACTTTATATAACACACGTCCTTAATTTAAGCTTCCGCAAAAGGGAACTAAACATCCTTGGATAAATGTCTTCTGAATATCAAGAAAAAAAAAAACAATTTGATCCAGTAACCTTTCTGATACTCCGCCTTTATTTTGAGTTTTCTTCTCCCATTTCCCACGTTGTCTTCCCTTGGACCTCTTCCTCTCCTCTGAAATCCAATAAGTACCTCCGTTGGCATACGGGGCTCTGTTCTACAAATATATCAATCCATTGCATTTTTGATATTTTGAAACATTCACGATATCCCCCAATTGTTATTTTTCAAATTCATGGGTTTTTCTTCCTATCATTTGCAGAAAACATACACGTTTTGTTCGTTAAGACTTCAATTTTACTGGAAATCTTTCGGAATTTATTTCAGTAAATTTTCCATTTGCTGTGTGCAGTATTAAGTAGAAAAATATTTTTTTATAAATAAACGACGTGAGTCAAAGTGGTTTTTTTCAGTATGTGCATTCATCAAATAACAAGAGCTTTACAGCTTCTAAACAGGAAATTAGTGATGTCACATATTAGAAGTGACATTCTACGAATGCCTTTGCCTTATTTGCTTGTCCAAAATTTAATGCATGCCAAGTATGATGCAATTTCACTAGCAGAAATCTGACGGGCAAAATTGAAAAAATCATATTTCAGATTACTTTAAATCCAAGGTGAAAATCATCTAAATACGTCAGTTGAATAAATAAATCCATTGAGCGATGGATTTATTTATTCAACTGACGCCACGTATTTAGATGATTTTCACCTTGAATCTCACTCTTTGGATTATTGCTATAATTATTTATAGCCAGTGCCGTAAATGGCCACCAGATGGAGACGTCTCAGTAGTTGAACGCATCTTACGGATATATGATGTCAGATGCTGACTGAAAAATAAAAACACACATAGCACCGTGAATTGTTGGTCGCTGTGGTGAAAGTTTAACGCGCTCGGTTAGATATCGAGAAATTGGGGATTCGATTCCCCGACGGCGGCCAAATAGCAATTTTTCGTTTGATGTGCGTTGCTTAACGAGGAAAAAGCGATGGTTTTATTTATTATTTAAAGACCAATTTTTTTTTCGGAAGATTAACGACGACAGTAAGCAACTCAGTCTGATATGAGCAATCGCCCGTGCTTAATTTAAGGCCTAAATATATATATACTTCAGGGAAAGGGAGAGAGCCAATGCCGCTAGAAAAACATCATCCATGAAACACCAGCGATCCGAGCTCCGACCCATCTCGGGCAAATGGCTGAAAGCCTGCGCCTCGTATCACCTGTCCACCTTGGCTGCGAATTTGAACTTTTTGGAATACGTAATTTCACACATGTGATGCTTAATAAATCAGGTCTGCTACTGGAATGTATTAACAAACACAGAGTTTAAAAAATATTTCCTTTTTTCTTGTTTCTAATAATGCCGATCTTTGAAAAACCGCAGAGGTGTTTAAACGAATCCACTGTTTGCTTTGAGATTACTCCTAGTAAAAGAAAAGAAACCTTAAAATAATTACATTTTTCTGTAATCTTGAATACAGACATGCAATATTTAGGCAAGAAAACAAAACCGAACAAAAAAAGTCGCTGTTTTTAATTTTGAGTTACGTAACTCATAAAATACGGAAGATATCACATTTTTATTTCCACTTTTCTGTTTGCCAAGCCACACACCCTTACTTTTCGGGTACTGTTTTTCGCGCAGAACACCAACTTCAAAAAACAACACGCGAAACCTTTGGAGTTCGCTTGGCAGCAATACAGGCATATTTTGTGGGAAAATTAGCTCTGCAGAAGTGTAAATATTTAACTTCCATTTCTTTATATTTCTTGAACAGCAACTGGATTCTTTTCTAAAGGAGCACATGTGAAGAAGCCATGAAAGTAATCTCGAGATCTTTAAACCCCTCCAGCAGTTTAGGTACTTAACAATATACAACTCATATCTAATGAATTGTGCTATTTATTCCTCAGTTCATTGGCGAGTATGAACAGAAAACCTTAATCATCGGAGCAGGCAACATTTCACCTGTACTAAAGAATAAAGTTTGTTGCTCGCGTGCCCCATTCAGACGAAATTGACGGTTCTAAAAAAGACTAATAGTACTGGACTGGACCTCTGTTGTTATAGAGGGTTTGCACCAATGTGTGGCAGGCTGTCGGTGCTAATATTATCCTCTCGATACCACCGGTGTACTACCTATTTGGTTGACGAAATGGAGCTCATGATTTTGTTGAAGTGTCCTTTCCAGTCTCCGATGCTCTTGAACATCGACCAGTCTTTTCGCTTGCCGGAAACACACTGACTCCTTGTATTGTTATTTGTGAACCAAATGTGTATTCTAGGTGCAGTTCTTCTTGCATAGCCTTGAAAGTGTCCGTATCTGTAATGTTTACCCCTGTCCACCTAGCGGCATACGTAAGAATGACCTATGTTTCATTGCTAAGGAATATTTTTTAAAAACTATCCAATGAAATCCTTTTATTTTATACTGAGTTACATGTCTGTCATAAACGTCCTCTACAGATTTGAATTTCTTCAAAATTTTGATTTAACTGTATTACATATTTCAAATTTAAGTCATCGCCCTTTCCACTTTTATAAGTGAGTCCCCGAAAAATTTCTTGTCGGATGCCACCGGGAATCGAACCCAGGGTCATCCAGTTACATGCAGGATATGCGTCCACTGCACAACAGCGGCCTCAAAATTATCCAGACTCACAAACGACAAATTGCCAAACCACATGGCAGGGTTACTTCTTTGGAGCCCCGCACATTGCGAACACATATGCGGCGCGTAACTGGAAGGCACTGGGGCTGCAAAGGAACAACTCTGCCATGTGGTTTGACAGTTTGTAGTTTGTGAGTCTGGAGAATTTTGAGGCTGCTGTGGTGCAGTGGAAGCATATCCGGCGCGTAACTGGAAGACACTGGGTTTGATTCCCGATGGCGGCCGATGAGAAATATTTCCGTGACTCACTTATAAACGTGGAAATGGCGATATCTTCTATTTGATGTTCTTAATCCACGTCAACGGTGTATTTATGTACTACATATTTACTGAAACTTTGCATAGTTTATTAATTAAAAAGTGTTTTTAGGAACTCTTTTTTTAAAGGGCGTTAAAATGAATGAACAACTGGCAAAGTTTGATCCGAATATCGTGGTATTAGGAAAATACATAACTCTTTAGATATGGGATATATAAATATATACTTTGAAATTCCGCAACATAATTTTGCTGTGGTATTTTGAAACCTGTTTCTTAGAGTGTGCAAATTGCTACCGAATATATATTCGCCGCCTCGGTGGCGCAGTGGTCTAAGGCGTTGGCCTCTGATCATTCGTCCGTAAGGGGTCCGGGTTCGAATCCCGGTCAGGCATGGATGTTGTGTTTGTCTTACGGTACTGGCTCTCTCCCTTCCCTGGAACCAGTGACCCTAAATTAGGGACGGGCGACTGCTTATAGCCCATTGAGTTGCTCACGGTGGTCGTTAAACCTCCAATCAAAAAAAAAAAAAAAAAACAAAAAACAAAAAAAATATGTATTCAGCCATTAATTTATTTATAGCTATTTCTATTTGGTAAATAAAAGTGTTTCATAAAAAGCGTTGCTCTGCATTGTGAAATCGGACTTATGAGCGATTTGTCGTTTATTCCACTGAAAAGAAGATACATCTATTCATTTAATGAGGGAAATTGCTGGATGACAACTCAGTCGAAACTTCCACACGGTGGACTCATGGGTTACAATATAGCTCTTCTGTCTAATCACAGGTTGTTAAAATCTTTTCCGGAATTTCTGTCTTTTCATAGATGTTACTTTGCCTTTCAATATTATGTTTCTCTTACAGTTCTCTTGCGTGTAGGAGAAAGATTTCTACCATTCGTCGTAATTTAACAGCACCTCACTCTATTTTCCGTTTCAAATAGAAAATATGCTTTTGGTCAAAAAACACGATATTTATTTTTATTTGGAAGTGGAATGGAATAGGAAACCAAGCGTCTTCTTAAATGTACATGATAATCATCTAGCCGTTGTCAAAGAATACTCTTTGACAAAGAAAATATATTATTCATTATTAAATAGTTGACGCTAAAAATTGCAAACAAGTCACTTAAGATTGTGTCATCTGGTTTTGTGAACTCTAAAAATGAAATTTTCTAAATTTACTCACTGTTGGGCGACACTGAAGTTTTGGGCATTTAAAAGGTTTTGTAATATGTGATCAGGATCGCCTTTGCTACTTCATTTACAGCGAAATTGTTACTAAAGTGATGATACATCCCTTTCCACTAATTAATATTAATTAGAATTTGTATTTTCTTTCAGAACACAATTGTAAAATCCACGAACGATGTTAAGATATAACTACGGTCCACAAACTGGACTCGCAAATTAAAAAAAATGAATCGCATTGAATTAAAGTTATGAGTGCTAACCTCGACTTTGTTTTCCACTCGTATAAATGTTATGAAATGAAATATAGTTCATGTGTTATGAAATGAACCGAAAGGTGTTCTCTCATAATAAAGTAAATATTTCTGAAATTGAGATATCTGTAGAGCGCATGCTCAGATAGAACCAGATATTTAAACAATATAACAGTAGCTTTCGTGTTTCTGCTATACTTTTTCCTTTTTAGAGCTTTACAAAATATATAGGTCCTGTGGTTCTAACACAGCGCAGCAGAGCAAATAGAAGAGACTGCAAAAAAAATCAGCTCTGAATTCGTTTTGCTCGATAGAGTGGGAAGAACCCATTTTGGTATTTTCTGTATTTACGTCAATGATTTTATCTCTTTTCGTGATCGAAAGTGCATAATATCTGTATGTTAAACCATCCTTTGAATTATATGTTTTGCACATCAGTACTTGCATATCAGACACACTACGTGATTCGCATTTTAGCGATCTCACAGCGACTATTATTTACTACTCTATCCCAAGAATATGTCCACTCAAGATGGGTGGGATCCATATCGTATGACTTAAATATTATCCCGATTCTAAAATAGTTTTGTTAACGTCGTCATCCCGACCTCGGCATAAAAACTGTGAATATCGTCTCGAGCATCATAAATGATTATGACACTGTTCCTCCCGCAGATCGATGTGGCGTATACTGCATGCCACTAACCTCCGTGGACGATAATGAACCTTTCATTTCATACATAACCTCCACACAGCGTTTCTTAATAATTCGTGTCTCGGAGCATAAATATAACATACGTACGAACTCTGCATCTACTGCACTGTTCCGCCTGGTTTCTGAGGGCACTTATTACCCTAACTAGGACGAAGCACGCATCATAATTAGTAAAGCAGTTATATTTTTAGGCGAGAGTTTGCATATTTTTAAAGGTGACACTCTATGTTGTAGTGATTTCTTACCGAGACATATCCCCTACCCATGGAAATTACTTTTTCAGAATGGGAACATATTTCTTATCAGAAAATTCAGACATACTTGTAAATTTTCATAGAATCGAAATACACCTTGCGATGGTTTCAAAAGAACATGAAGAACTTTGTAGTCAAAATTAAACTACGTCAAATGCTTTCGGTAAGCTTCAGGCCTCCAGTGATAATTTAACGTACCATTTTTGAGATTGGGCTGTACGTCAAATGACGAACAGCGTTTTCCCGATGAAAATTTGATTCAGATGACGGGTAATAATTATACATGTCCGAACTATTATATGGTCTATGACGATTTTTGAATTTAATAAATGAACTGGAAACACAACTTCAAACAAGTAACAGAATTTGAAAAAAATCATTTGCGACATAAATTGTTGCCGTGTTGTATAGCAATCAAAGGGAACGAGGCCGCCCCGGTGGCGCAGTGGTCTAAGCGATGGCCTCTGATCATTCGTCCGTTAGGGGTCCGGCGGGTTCGAATCCCGGTGAGGCATGGATGTTGTGTTTGTCTTACGACACTGGCTCTTCCCCTTCCTTGGAACCAGGGGCCCTAAATTAGGGACGGGCGACTGCTTAAAGCCCATTGAGTTGCTCACGGTGGTCGTTAAACCTCCAATCAAAAAAAAAAAAAAAAAAAAAAAAAAAGGGAACGAGAGGCAAAATGTAGTGCTAGAAGAAACTTTCAAACACCACTACAAAGAGTATTGAATATCTAACAGAACGTGTTTGCAGTTTTCTTTAATTTAGTGGAATCATTTTTTGACATTAAGATCAACCCCCTTTTCATACAAGAAGAGGACGTTTTGAAAAACATGAAGTCAGAAATACTGAATCTAAGAGTAATGCGATGAAAACATATGCTGCCTTTCCAAAAAGGCATTCTGGTATCAATTTCATCCCTTATTGGTCTCTAGGAGGATCTAACGTTTCGTGGAGTCCGTTATATTGCAACTACTCGTTTGACTCAAGATGTCCCAAGAGAGTATTTTCAGTGACATAAGAGACATAGGTGCTTTTTATGACAATTCCTCAACTACGGAATTTTTTAATTGTTTAAAACACATGTTGCTGGCAAATAAATTACATAAAGCGCTGCACACATATTTGACAGCAGAGTTACCAAAAGAAGCTCTCGCCACAGCTGATAGTCAAGAAAGTTTTAATGAAGTGTCCGTAGAAATAAATGCAGATGGCTTAGAAACTTTAGAAAAAACTTTCAATGGGACATTGCCGCAATATTGAGACGACGACATACTTAAAATAGTTCAAAATGAGCAATGTAATGCTGAGAATATATATGTCGCAGGTTATACTGGTCATCGTCTACGAGATAAATATCCCTGAATTGGAACAATTTCTAGAAATGTGAAAAATTTTCATCTGCTTAATGGAATAAAACTTCATCACTCTGGGGATTACCTTGCCTTCTCCAAAATGGATGAAATGGTAGTACAATTTGAAATAATTTTAAGTCAATTCACGAGACAGAGGTTTCACGAGAAAAGGGCTTATTTCGAAATATAGAAAATGTAATAGACGAGATATGTCCAGACACCTGCAAAGAAGTTGTGAAAACGTATTGTCGCATACGAACATTTATCAGAATTCGGTATGTTAATCGTATCGGTGTATTAAGTTTGGAGAGATTTAAAGACACCTGCAAAGAAGTTGTGAAAATTTATTTTCGCATGCGAACATTTATCAGAATTCGGTATATTAATTACAACAAAAGTTTACTGTATGAAAGAAAATCAAATCAAAAGAAATCCAAACGGATAAATTCTGCCGTTAAAAATAGTAGCACCTTGCTGTCAATATCTAAACCTGATGAATATCTCCCTCCTACACAGGTATGTTAATATTTTTTTCTTTTTCTTGTTACTTACTCCTTGCGAAAAATACAAACGTTACTTGGTACGATATATACAACTTTCAAAGTTCTGAAAAAATATAATACGTGCAATGGTGTTCAGCTTACTCCGACAGCTACGACTTCTGCCCTCCGACGCATCGTCCTAAATCTTCACTGTACTCGCTGTGACGTCACGTCCTCTCCAGAAAAGCTACTTGCTTTTGACTGACTGGTGGGCCAGCCCTTCCTTATTCTCCAGCCTTGCGCTCATGCTGTACTGAGATGAAATAATATAAGTTATGAAATCGTCCGCAGAGCACAGTCGGTTAGCTAACGAACTAGCCACTGACCGACAGCTGGTGCTTCCATGGAACCACAACTCGCAACACATTGATTGTTTCCATTCCGATTTTGAGAACCCTAGACCAAAGAAGAATATTTATATGTCTGTCCTTTTACAGCAATTATTCCCCTTTAACATCCAAATAAGTTTAATTATTCTCGATTATTCTTTCATGCATCGTTTAGTTTTCTTTTTTTTAATTTCCCGAAACAAGGTTTCTAAGTCTTAGTTTTCATTTTCACTTGCGGGTATTTTGTCATTATTTTCTTTAGTATTATTTTCCGTTTTTACATGAAGCAGTGACTCGTGAATCTGCACTTTCAGTTCTTGTCTGCATTCCTCTGTTGTCCGTTTCGATACCTACGGTATCATTTTCAATAACTTCTTGGCTTTCGTTTTGTACTAAGCGTTTGTGTGTTGTTGCCTTTCTCTTCGTATTTGTGAAAACGTGTCTGCTTTTATTTCGTAATTTTGCTATTGCTTGGGAAGTACCTACTCCTACCTTTTCTCTGTAGCCTACAACCTCTCTCCTATATCCGTCGCAAAATACCCCACTATATGTTCGTTCTCAGTAAGCTAGGACCATCTCAAAACCACCACAACCTTTGACATAGCAAACATTGCGGACGTCATGGCGTACTTCACGTTTATCTTGGTTCGTAGACGAATGGGGCGCAACGTTCTGTGGGAAGAGTTGAAATGTGCTTCTTCGGTTGTTTCTCCTTTGTATCTTCTTTACCTTATGGTTCTCACCAGAGAAAAAGCGAGCCTATATTTATATCCTTGTTTAAACCCTATCATCGACTGTAATCATACAATGCATACGAATTAAAAGAATTTCAAGATAATGTAATGGGACAGTACCTCAATGACTTCCTGTGTACTTTTCGATGTAATGTCCTCAAATATATTTACCACAGTCATTACTCTTTAGATTAAAATGTACAAGGTGTGCAACCTTAGCCTTAACCGTTTTAAATACCATTGAGAAGAAATGTCAGCTTTCGAAACCAGAAGCAGAGTAATCATTCGTTTTCCCATCAGGATGTCGGTTGTTTGCCATTCCAAAAATTCAGTTCGTATACCCTATTAAGCTTCAACACTGTGCGTTTCGCCAGCTACGATTCAGCGACTGTGGGCAATCTCTGCACCCGGTCATAAGATCTGCTTCGGCAATGATGTAAATTCTTCCCTCCGAATACAATCATTTGTAACTTTTCCTTGTTACTCACAAAAATAACATTTCGCTGTTGTTTTCTTCATTCGTTAGGTCTCGTTTTTGTTTATATCTAACTAGCAGTTATTCCCCTCGTCAGAACGGAGATCTATCATTTTTTGAACAAAAAATTAAAGTAAAGGAGAGAATAATTATTTAAGATCCGTAACTGCTTTATTATTTAGAGCGATTGTGGCGTCAATACATACGGTTTGTCGTAAAACGGAGGCAAACTTTGGCCCCAATCAATTTTTAAATCAAAATTTTATGGAATTTTTATGGCATTCCGACGTTTCTGGCATAATTATCTTTAAACCTGTCAGCATTTTGAATAGTGAACATAAGCCTCTCTTTCGCGCTGATTGGTTTTCGAATAGCTTTAGTTAAGTGGTTGAAATTCAAGCAGATAATATTCCAAAGCTTCCACTTTTAGTTTTTTGGCTTTCGGACATTTCTAGGTATCCGGACCTTTAGGCCGATTAACATGCCAATTTACGAAACTGTAGGTCATTTAGAAGTTGAACACTTCTCGAAACATTTCAAGCAGATAGTGTTCCAAAGCCGCGGTTTTGATTTATGTTTCGTTTTGGGACTTTTGTAGGCATACGGACGTCAAGACTCATGAGCATATGAATTTTCAGATCTCATGTAGAATTTGTCGAACAATTCGTGGACAGAAGCACTCGCATTTTTAGGTTTTCCCACTTTGCTTTATATACAGAGATACTAAATTCTTTTTAATAAGCTTCTGCGACGCTGCTTTCTTTCATTTAATAATCAAGAATACTTACCGCAGTGATCGTAACTAAAAAACTAAAGTAAATATTAGTTCGCGCCTTACACAGGAATTTTTGTAAGATTGTGTTGCTAATTCTGCAGCTTTTAGCACGAAACACACAAACCATAGAAACACGTAACATGTTTAATACCTTGGTTTTAAGGAATACAATATCACGTACAAATAAGAATGCACAGTTATCACATGATTGAAAATTTCTATAAAACTATCAGAAAAGCGAAAACGGAAGTACATTCGTCGATAACCCCGAATCTGCCCGTGTCCATACTGGGTTGCTGCTAGCTGATATTTTATCTAGAATAATGTTGTACTCGCTCTCGAATGCGGCGATCGCAGGTTTCAGACAATCGACTACCCTTGCCAGCCCAACTAAAATTAACGTTCTGTACTTCTAAATATTACGGCTATATTCGGCCGACAGATGTTTCAGACAGCGCGTTTCCCGCGGTGTAACGTAGGGACCACATAGACGTACTTTGCACAATGGCGAATCGTCTTGCACAGATGTCTGTGTAATGCAGGGGTTCCCAATCACAATGCCCAGGCATTCCCGTCCGTTAGTCAAGTTTTCGCCTCCGAGATCACTCCCACAAACTGGTAGAGCTGTACCCAGGTAGATAAAAACCGTTTCAGCTACGTTGGGTCGTTTTTCACTTTGGTTTCTTTCAATCTCACGTGATTGGGTCTCAACTGAAATCAATTTCTTACCCTACATGCCCACATATACCCTCCAATTTCCGAAGCTGTGTCAGACATTAAATACTTCCTGTCGCAGATATTTCCATGCCGAACGGTGTACTGTTTACATAAATCCCCTCCATCGCCCTTTAAATTTAATAATGGGATGCAACACGTACTTTGTCGCAATGCAAGGCTTTAAGTAATATATTATAAAAATAATGAAGAATATCTAAAGAATGTGCAAATTTTTTTAACCATTTTTCTAAGCATTTGGGTCAGCGATTCTTGAATCACTGTTCCTATAATATCGCACAGTTAATGCTACCAAGTGGCGAGGCCCATTTTTAATAACAAATACCGTAGGTTTCGTGTTGCAGTCGCAAACGCTCTTGCAAAATATGATCGTAAGTTGATGACCAAGTTATCTGGAAAATCAGAGCCAGAATTGTCATAGAATTAGGATATTAGAAGATGTATCATTCGATCATCCCATTTCGATTTAACGCTTAAAGAAAAGAGAAGCAGTGGAACAATGCTAAACTAAAAATAACCCAGCACGACAAAGAATGCATGCAATATACCGTATAAAGTATCGTTTAAAAAAATGGTAAGCTATTAGCTGAACCAAAGAACCAAACAGGTAACATTCTAAATAATACGGTTGCATACACTCCAGTTTCTCTCACATAGTTATTTAGTGCAATTTTGAGAGTGATGTATAGTATAGTAATTCATTCTATGTGTTCATGACAGTATGTTCGCGACCAAATGTTGAGCAAATACAAAAGAGCAAAAATATATATCGAATACATCCACGCTATAAAGAATTGTTACAGAAATTTCAAAATGCAAAAGGGATTACTTTATTATCTTGAATTTAAATATTTGATATCACTTTATTGTTTTTAAATAGACAAAGAGGAAAGCTATTGTTGCATTGTGAAAGAATGACTAACATACTTTGCCGAATAAAATGTGTTTCATGTCTACCAAGATACCAGTTCACTTCGAAGAAAAGATTACGAGAAAAAATCTTGAAAATGAGGTTTTACAAAGAAATGTTTCAAATCAATTTATTACTCGAATTAATTACTTTAGGTCTATTTTGTCCTTACAAACCAAGAATAATTTTAGTGCAACTCTTTGCGGCGGAGCTTAAAGCAATGAGTTTGCTGAGAGACCATCGAGGGAATGACATATGAATTTCAATTAAAGCTTATTCATGTACTTTCAAATTTTGTGACAGCAAGATAATATTCCGAGCTGTTTACAAAACAAATCTTACCCTTTTTAAGTAACGTAGGACATTAAATAACCAGTCGGCACGTAGTGAAGTGCACAGAAATGTGTCGATATGGAAATCACAATCATCCAAAACAGGCATATTTTCAACATAAAGTTCAAAGACGCGACAACACGTGGCAGTAGGTGAGCGTTCTCTTCTCTCTCTAGAGCAGGTACTCGCATGTCCAAATGCTATCTCGCCGTTGTGGGCACATGCATCCATGGAGTCGTCAAAAAAGAATCAAAGGGTTGGTCTATAGTGATCTACCTGGACAAGAATCGCTAAGCAAAGTTATTGCTGCCTTTAATCGACCAGTATGTGAAGTATAGACGGACTTATTATTATGAGAGATTCCTGTGTATTTTCAAACCACTTCCAATATTGGGCTCGAACACCTAACGAATAATCTCTGCTTGAAATGTGAGGTTTATTTTACAAGAGTTTACCTTCAAGGTGTGAAGAGCAATTGTCGTAACCTAAAAGGAAATCTCACAAAAGCAATACAGGAAAAAAACATTTAGTAGACCACGTCATGCAACGTTTGTTTAGAAAAACCGTCATACAACCCCAATACGCTACTTTGATACAACAGTGCGCACCATTAAAAAGCTCCTGCTTGGATAATAAACAATCACATGCTTTTTTATCCCATAGACAACTTCACATTCATGAGGAAACAAAGCTCTTCTGCCGCAATTAATATTTTGGTGTAACGAGGTAATTTACATTGCTAAGTATCCTTTCACTACGACAACCATATCAGTAAACACCGATGAGGAATGTCATTATGACCACCTACTTAATAAGCTGTAGAACCCACTTTAGCCCGCAAAACAGCGGCCACTCGTCGAGGCATCGATTTGATGAAGTGGCGATATTTAACCTGGAGTATCGGGTACCATAATGTTAACAGTAAGTCTTACAGTTCCCGAATATTTCTGGGTGGAGATGATTTAGCGTGAGCCTGCTTTTCCAAGTCGAACCACAAATGTTAGATTGGGTTCATGTCAGGTGAATTTGGAGGTCAGGGCATTAACAGAAAGTCGCCAACGTGTTCCTCGAACAATTTCCTGACGGTTCTGGCAGTTAACATGATGGAGCATTATCTTGTTGATAATGTCCATCACTAGCAGGGAACGCAGTTGCCATGAATGGGGTGAACTTGGTCCGCAACGATGTTCAGATACTTGAAAGCTGTCAGGGATTGTGCTACTAAGATAATGGGAGCCTAAAGTGTCCCAAGAAAACATCGCACCCAGCATAACACTGCCGCGGTAAACATATTTTCACCCCATAGTGCATTTATGTGCCATAGCTTACGTTGGTCACGGTGAATAATGCGTGACAGTCTACGCTCCCGTCTGGCATTAGTGAGCACCGGATGACAGACGGCTGGGCGACCTCTCGTCGTTTGGTCATTTGTGCACAACTTTTGATACGTACTCACTACAGCGCCACGTGAACGACCCAAAAGCCCCACCGTTCCCGATATCATACTTTCGAGTCACCGTGTTATCACAATTTGTCCGTTATCAAACTCCGATAAATCGGCAGCTTTTCCGATTCTGACTCCAAACACTCTATTGACTGAAAGCCGGTCTATGGGTTATATAAGTAATGCTCTGTGAACGTCACCTGCGCTACCGTTCGGTCTCCACTCGCGCTCATTTCTCTAGGCTAGAGGTGGTTATAATATAATTGCTGATCGCCGTATTTCCTTTTAATATACTTCGCGAGGGAACCTAATCCCACTCAAAACTGAGGTCACGTTCTGCCAGCTATTATCCGACTTTGAATAGCCTTCAGAGCTGTCCGAACACGGTATTATTTTGAGTGAACCACAGTACTTTATGGGGAAATGTTTTGATCTAGGAAGATTGTATGTCTGGCTATTCCGCACTCTTCTGCCCTTCGTGAATTTCAAAAAATGGCACACACTCAAAAACCTAGTAAATGCTGATTAAAACTAATTAATGAAGAACCAGATGGCTTGTTTGATTTGGAATGTAATTCAGAAATTCTTATGAAACATGAAGTCTTCATGTATGGCACTTTGTTGTTTCCACGACTAGGTCTTTTTTAAACAAGCATATATTTTCGGGTAGAACCAAAACTTTGGTTTTTTACTCTTGCTATGAAAATAGGCTTTAGAGATCATATAACTTTATTTTGGTATATTTGCATACCAACTAATTTAGTACAAATTAAATTGTTAGAGGAAGCGTTAGATGGTAAGTACAAACAAAATGAAAATGTGATCTGAATTTCTTGACATTTTGTAACTTGGCTGCCTAGCCATCAGTCACAACGGTTTTGTGACTAACCTTTTTTTTGGTCTATAGTATGTCCTTTTATGCCACCAATATCGTTGAAGGCACATCAGAAATTACATATGGAAAAACAACTTTTAGTTCCCGGAAACAGCTCTTTTTTTTTTTTTTGATTGGAGGTTTAACGACGACCGTGAGCAACTCAGTGGACTATAAGCAGTCGCCCGTCCCTAATTTAGTGTCACTGGTTCCAGCGACGGGCGAGAGCCAGTGCCGTAAGATAAACACAACATCCATGCCTCACCGGGATTCTAACCCGGTCTCCATTCGCACGAATGATCAGAGGCCATCGCTTAGACTACAGCGCCAGAAACAGCTTCCACAATAATGGCGGTCGAAGAAATTTACCGTGTCGTGATTTCTAACAGTATTTACACCTTTACAGAATAATGTCGTTTGTAGTCCATTTCCAAAAATTCGTGGAGCTCCTCAAACACTCAAATCAATACTGCCATATTTGAAATTTAGAGACCTAACACAATTTGGTATAAAATGTCATAAAGAAATGCTCTGCTTCAGTTACGACAGAACGTTTTATGAACTGTGTTGGCGACTATGGACCAGATTGACAGTAACACTAAAAGTGTGAGAATTGAAATATTTGATATTTAAAGACCAGGCCGTATTCCCTGACGGCTAACTGCCACTGACTTCAGCCACCTTCCTGGTAATGACATACCGGTGTGCTGCGCAATCTCTGAGACCAATATGAACCGTAACCGAGGCTTCGACTTTGGGTACTTCTCCATCGGACACTACTTTCTTTCCAATCCGATATATTAGCATTTTTCAACACTATGTATTTATTATGTGTGCATTTATTCAGACTGTATTTGTATTTCAATTTTTAAATATTTCATCAAAATCGAATTTCATCTATGCTAAAGTGAAAAAGCCTCTTGCTTTTTCACTCACAAAAAGTATTTTAAACCCCCTTAAACATCCCAGAATTCCAATTTCATTTCAGAAGAAAAAAAATTCGGTAAAAATGCTACACAGAATTAGTTTCAGATAGAAATTTTATTTTACTTTTGCGTCAGAGGTATTCAAATAATTTTTCCTTTTTATTTGTACTATATTTTTCAGCATAAATACTGTACATCAGAATCATGAGAATTGCTTGGATATTAATCCTTGCCACTGTGAATTTTAAAAGAGAAGGATGACGACAGAAATATAAAGTTAGTGCTTCACTTTGTTGTCTTGCTAGGAATAGGGATCATACCAGTACCATTCACATTTCTCTGCAATTCCGTACGATCAACTTTCATTGCAAACGTTAAATTTAACATTTAAGAAACAATCCTTAGTGCTTCAAAGCAATTATAATATCATTAAAAAGCTTAGCTACGTTATTTATTAAAATATGCGTACAGTGCAACAGACGATATAGACTTCCAATCTTTTGATAGGTATTTTAGAGAAAAACAACAGAATATAATCAGAATATATATTTTGTACTTAAAATTTATTATAATATATAAGAAATTTTAAGTACAAAATAACAATTTGGATGAACTCACCTTTCAGGTAAATGTCAGGTGATAGAGAAAATTCGGATATGATCCATCCCTGAGACATCGTGTCCCATACTTAAAGGAATTTGGAAGAAACAACGAATAAAAACGTAGAAATGAGTAAAAAAAATGTTGTCAAATTAAGAAATTACCCGAGAAGGTTTATCTCACGCCAAATTGTGCGCCGCTACTAGCCATCGCAACACCGATTTTTACATTTTTCCAAAGCATTATGATACCCCAATCTAAGAAAACCACAAAATGGTATTCTTAGTCCTCTGAGTATGTATGTTTTGGCCATAGCCGCCCAGTAAGATATACAACATTTTCTTTCCATGTTCTCCGTCTTTTCTCTGGAAACAAAGTGTGGATTAGGAGGGAAATGGCGTCCGGCTGTGAAGGTTAACTGACAAGAAAGGGAGAAGTTGACACACAGTAACTCTGGTACGATTAAATCTCACTGATTATGGCAGTTCTCTTCGCTCCAAAGAATTTGATTATCACGTGTGGTTTCTTTATACCACATAGAAGGTTAACGTGAATTAAAAGAACTTGAATTAAAAATAAAGCGGAAAATTGAATCACCCCTTCTAACGTACTCGTTTCAAAATCTCAAGCATTAAATAGTAAAAAATGAATTTTAAATATTTCTTAAACTTAATAAAAGCAACAGCTATTTTATATTCAGAAAAATAAATGAAGGTAGGGTGCTTCT
The DNA here is from genome assembly GCA_039090855.1 of Macrothele yani. Taxonomy (NCBI): domain Eukaryota; kingdom Metazoa; phylum Arthropoda; class Arachnida; order Araneae; family Macrothelidae; genus Macrothele; species Macrothele yani. The sequence continues at coordinate 50,898,246 of CM077021.1, forward strand.
TTTTGTTTAATGGGATCTCTTCGGGGAGACCTTTGCCCAGAGAACCTTGAGGTACATGCTTGTGACCAGAAAGACTAGGAAGAATTTTATCATATCTAGATCTAATCTGTGTAATGGAAAAGTTCTTCGTCGAAGATCAGCTACGATTCAAACCAGATGATCTCTGAGATGCCACCACAGTGGAGCGGGACCATCGCCGCAAACGGGATCAACGATCATCGTGTCATATTATGGCCCGGGGTAAAATTGATAGGGCCAAGAGGCTTGACACTGTGTAGACAAAAAGAAGCAAACTTTTTTCCGGAAAGTTATTTTTTGCTCACAATATATACGATTGGATCGATTAAGATTTTTGTAAACAGGATGTACCGCCCCGGTGGCTCAGTGGTCAAAGCGATGACCTCTGATCTTTCGTCCGTAAGTGGTCCGGGTTCGAAACCCTGTGAGGCATGGATGTTGTGTTCGACTTTCAGCACTGGCTCTCTCCCTTCCCTGGAACTAGTGAGCCTAAATTAGGGTTATAGCCCATTGAGCTTCTCACGGTGGACGTTAAACTTCCAATCCAAAAAATAAATGAATAAATAAACAGGATGATTTGCATGAGGTTATGTGCAACGGTTCCGAGCACAAGAATGATTACATAAATTTTTATTTTGCAGAATTCGCACTAAATGATTTTGGACATTACCGAATAAAATAATTTAGAAGTGATTGGTTATCAAGCGATTACTAGGGAAATGTTTGTGATTTACCTTCGGTCAGTTGAACATGCATATTAGAGTGAAATTTCTGTTCACAATAACTCTTTTTTTCCCGAGAATTTCTGAATTTAAAATGAGATTTTCTGTTTCAAGGATGACAAAGACCTGAAATGCAGAATTTATACTACTGCTTAGAAAGTTCATTCCTCATTTATTGTATTTTTCTACCCATAATTCTTAAAACTACGAAATGAAAATATATACTTGCCTGAGACTTGAGAGAATATATTTAACTTGATGAACGCCCGTCAATAATGACGGGGAAAATAAAATTTGTGGTATAGAAATTATTGACATTTATTTAGAGTTTTTGAGTTCCAGGTCAATAGATGGCGACGTTGGCTCACAGCTTTCTGAAAATTTCCTAAGCATTCGGTTATGGAATTTGATACGACGGGGTGTCTGTTATGTGTTTTGTAAAACCTTTACATTTTTCGTTTACACTGACTATGAACCCTGTATTAATCTCCCTGTTCTTTTCCGAGATCTATTTTTGCCGGCTGAACGCCATGCAGAACGGCATCATTAATGCTTTCCTGTACAACTTCATAAAGCATTTTTTTTTATTGGAGGTTTAACGACCACCGTGAGCAACTCAATGGGCTATAAGCAGTCGCCCGTCCCTAATTTAGGGTCACTGGTTCCAGGGAAGGGAGAGAGCCAGTGCCGTAAGACAAACACAACATCCATGCCTGACCGGGATTCGAACCCGGATCCCTTACGGACGAATGATCAGAAGCCAGCGCCTTAGACCACTGCGCCACCGGGGCGGCTAAAGCATTTTGCATGCGCCAGCAAATGGATTATTTTGAGACATGAGAGTGCTTAACTCTTGCATCAGACTTGGATTGCACTGGACGTTTTCCCTAATCCTCATTATTTCATCACCAGCCTTTTCCGCGTCCGATATATACTAATGAGCAAACTTTCTCTGGTCCCCATTTTCTGGGTGCAAAGCTCCTGCTCGATGGTAAATTTGTCCGTTGATTCTGAAAACTAAAGATTGTATCCAGGAGGCGGAGCTATGTTAGCTCCCATGGACGCAAACGCCAAAGCACTATTTATTGATCTAGTTTTGTCAATGAAATATTTTGAATGTTGATGCTGTTCTTTCGTTAACTGCTTAATAACAGGGAATGATCTTATAGCATCTAATTATACTTTGTCTTTATGCGTACAAGTTTATGCGTACAAGCATTGCGTACAAAGTTTGTCAGATGGCTATTCTGCCGCAAAATGTTTTTCATGACAAAATTCGCAAACACTGTCCATGGAACACAGTGATGAGCGTCTACATTTGGTTCAACAACGTTAACTCCGTCAAGAACATCTTGGTTTCTAGTTCGTGGATTTTGTCGGCGGATTGTAACACCACGTATCTTGCGTAATATTTGCGAGTGTGACATGTCTGCAATCTGATGTCGTTCGCGACCTTGTGCGATTTGTTCTGAAGACATGTTTGCAATTCGGTGTCTTTCCCGACTTCGTTCAATTTGCTGAGGAGTTATATTTGCTACACGATGACGATTCCGATCGCATTCTTTTTGCGCAACAGACATACTTTCCCGACGGGACATTTCTTGCTCCGCCTTTCGTCTTTTTGCTGCTTCCTTCTGAAAAGCTGCTTCATCAGCAGATGTTTTCCATTTAGGAGGCATATTTGCAGTGTTGTTGTTAAAAGTCACGCAAAACAAAGTCGATGTTTTGAGACAAATGAACCACAATATGAAATAAATGACTTCGAATCGCATACACCCGAAATAAAAAAAAAACACCTCTAAGTTCGAACGATGGAAAAAAAGGATGTAAACGAAACATTAAACAGGGACGGTTACGGATAACCCAGTCTGAACACCGGAACATAAATTTTCGTCTTTTTCTGTTAAACAGCATAATGAAGCATATCAAGGGTATATAAATAATAATAATAATGGATTTATTTTTTGCTGTTACATTGTAGGCTGCAAAAACCAAAATGTGTTATTATTATTATTATTATTATTATTTATATACTCTATAGAAATAGAACCAAATTTCCTGACGTAAAGTTTTCGAATCTCTAAAGAGTTGACCGTGTGACGTAATGCATCACTGGCATCATGTGAGAATGATTTGGATTCGATGAAGTCACATCAGCAGCTGTGTTCTTTTTTGCTATAACAAAACAAAATTGTATACGAGTAGACTGTTCGCGTGTATGTAATGACGTCACCTACACGAAAACACGAAAAGCAAAGCGTGACGTCACAAACATTTGTTTCTCGGTTGTGGCTATGACGAGTTAAAAAGTGGCACGGAGAAGGAGGACTCTAGCAAATTATATATTGGGATGTAAATCAGCTTGAGTGTTAACGGAAATGAAAAACAACCAATCACTATACTCCCTTCTAAAATTGTATATGAAAATCAGCAATAGTGGGCATAAATATCCTATTACTACACTTTTCCTGTGTGCTAACGTATCGAAATTTTTTGACAAATGCTTTTTCTACATTTCGAAAATGAATGCACAATATTTATCTGGTGTTGACTTCAAATGAAAAGCAGTCATATCTTATGAATCCTTAAAATCTCACCACGAATTTATTTTACTGTGTTTCTTTAACACTGTGAACATTCGAATTAAAATTTCTGATGCTGAGGTAATGATATTCTAAATATGGAGATCGGCGTGCTCCACAAAATTAACTTTTCATTGCATTGTCCTACTTAATTTTTAAAAAAGAGTAATTTCATTATGTTTTAGGTAGATACAGTATGTAGCAGTTCAAAAAACTGCTTTAATGTATTAACAGATGTTGTTCAGAATGATTATATTAAAGATTGTATTTATGAAACCTATTTTGAAGATTTAATACTGCACAAATTATTTCAATTTTAAAATGATCACCTTAGAAACACAGGAGACAATGGATAGATAAGAAATACTTATTACTTTTCAGCTATCAAGTACGAGAAGTAAGTTAACTTCGTAAGCTCAACTTCCTAAGTAGTGCGTAGATTTTCTTAACTTCAGAAGTCCTTTTATGTAAGCTCGGAGCATGAATTTTATTCAATGCTCCACCGGTGTGAGCTATTAATTTGCTTTGTTTAACTACTATTTTCTCTGATTTATTGCTCTTGCGACAAAATATTTTACTTCGAATTGATCTGTATCTTATACTAACGGAACAGTGACCGTGAGAAGAAAGGTGAATAAAGAAGAACTTGTAATTACCAGGGAACAAAGCTTTCCTTACACATTCTTCAACAGAGCTTAATAAATGGAAATACCAAATACAACACCTTCATAAACACGTGCAACAATAGATAAAAAGTAATTTGAGATAGAGTTTCATACATAACTGGTGGATGTAATATGGATGAAATCTTTTGTGATTAGTTGCAACAATTGGAAACTAACATTTCCCTGAAACGTTCTCAAATAATAGCGTGTTTGAAGGTATTACATTAGACCTTCAGTGCTTAAAATTTGGAAAATTCAGCACAGTTCACCACTTAAAGTAAAAGGACCACGCTGTAAGCGAATAAATAGGAAAAACGAAATTACCGTCAAAAACAGGAACGTTTCAAGTAATTATTCAATTCCTTTTTGTATAGCTTTCAGGTTTAACGTTTCGTTTCATAGGAATTATGTTGCCCATGTTCTCAGCACAATGTTATTAAACTTACTTATCGTTATTTACAAAAACTTGTATTCAAAGTTAGAGGAGATAAAATTTAAAAACATAATATGTGTTTCAAAACAGTTTATTTCTGCATTGCCAAATCCTTTTTAAGTGGACCTGTTTTCTGGTATCTGCATAGCTTTAAATATTACAACGTAATAAAATTTCTTCAGCATCAATTAAAATATGAGTGTCAAATTAAAAAAATGGATAACAAAGCGTAAAAAATGTCGTAACTCTAAACCGGAGGATTGAAAACTAGGGTCATGTAATTGACGTAAAACTAAGAAACAAACAATTCGTAGAATTTTCCCTTAAATCCCTTCTACACACTGAAAGCTGAGATTGGAAAAAAGCAAACACGCCAAGTTCTCTGCATAAAATAATCATATTTATCCATAAGTTTCGAAAAAGGGCAATACAATGTTTTCAGATGTTCGAAGTTTTCACGAGGAAATTATATGATCAGAACTGTACCCTTCGAACTTAACAATTCATTATAAAGCACAAGTTCTGTAACATACACTTTATGAGCTATTTGACATGTATGTGAAATTCGGTATTTTAAGTCAGCATTACTGTTCGTAGCTGGTGAATACTAGGACATACAGCAAATATATTAGTTTTTATTTTCATTTATACAGGTAATGTCGAAAGCATTTAATTTAGGTTTTAGTGTTAAAACATGAAATCTAACTATTCTTCCTACCGGGAAGTGCTGCCTGACGACTCATCGCATGATACACGAATTGTTCGTCCGACGAATTATCTGATACGTACCACCTGTGTGGAAGAAAGGACATTCATACTTACACAAGAAATGACAAAGAAGTGAAGAAGAAAACACTGCGAAAGATCTCTGGAGATCCCTAATAACCCGCAGCCAGAATTTTGTTTTTACGGGAGAGCAAATGCATAGAGCAATCTTACAAAGGACAATAAGTATAATACACTGACGGACAAGGACATTTGTGCATCTAGAAGAGCACATGCTACAACCGCGAAATTTCGCAAATAGCTAGACTGCGTGCTGGTATGCAAATGATCCGCGTTTGGTGCGATTGCGTAAGATCACACACACTGCGGTGGCGCTGCAAGCGCGAACCTGTAGCCTTCTAGACCGGAGTGTGGTAGATGTTCATGAAAGTGAAAAGCAGTGGCAGACGCAAGCAAGAGAACACAGCGACGGCAATGCCGGGTAGACGCTAGAGACGTCGATTTACGCAACTTATGCACTTTAAGAGATGCCTGATCATCGGGCAGAAAACCGCAGTGTGGTCATTCCGCCGTACAGTCCACTACGTAGATCGTTCTGGCCATACCGTCCGACTGTGTTGGGAGCAGTGGACACGTGCCGGCAGTGCTACACGGCAGTGGGGCTCCGGATGAACCAGAAGGACCACCGGTAGAGATGATCAACGTATCGTGCGCCAGGCACGAGCGGATCCCATGGGGACCAAGTCCACTATACACGCACATGGAGCGGCACCTACGTGCCCACGAATCATTTCCCAACGCCTAACGGAAGCGAATCTGCTATCCCAGCACCCCTTACATGTGCTACCGTTAACACTGGAACATCGCCGGCTCCGTGTGCAGTCGTGCCAGGCCAGAGCAACGTGAAACGCCACACACTGGTGAAGTGTGGTGTTTGGCGATGAGTGCCGCTTCGTTTTGGGGACAGATGATCATCGTGTCAGGGTGTAGAGGCCCATGGATCAACGGCACAATCCCACCCTCTCTCTATCGAGCGCCACACCTCCCACACTGCAGGCATTTTGATCTAGGGAGCCATTGCTTACAATAGCAAATCAGCTCGAGTAGCGATACGTGGATCATTGACGGGCCGGCGATATGTGGATGAGATCCTACTGTACCATATGTCCTCCCATTTCTGGCACAGATTCCAGGTGCACTATGCCAGCAGGATAATGCCCTCCCGCACACTGCTCGGGTTGCTCAGGAATGCCTACGTCTTGTACAGACACTTCCATTACCTGCCCGCTCTCCACACATATATCATAACGAGCATTGGGTGGATCATTTGAATTTCCAGCTGTTGCCGTGCCGCACTAACCGTGATTTGGAGCACACCGTCCAACACGTGTGGGCCAAATTGCCGCAGGACAACATCAGGCGACTGTTTGCCTCCGTTCCGGACCGTATTGCAACATGCATCGCCGCACCATGTGGTGCGACGTGCTACTGGAGATGACCGTGCTGCGTTCCACAGATCCTTTTGTAATTGTTCTGCTGCTCTGTTTTTTCCATCATGTGTATCCTTCATCTGTATCATTACTTCCATAAAGTTTCAGTTCAATCCGATGCTTCCTTCTTTGTGCGCAAATGTCATTGTCCGTGAATGTATATCAGCAAATGAAAACACAGATATATAGATTTCTTACCTGAAGTTTAAAAACACTTCTAATTTCGTTTTTATGATCATTCAGGCGAGATGGGTCCGTGTTCGAGTTCATGTGAGGCGTGGATGTTCTGTTTGTCATACGGTACTGGTTCACTCCCTTCCGTGGGACTAGCGGCTCATAGTCCATTAAGTTTCTCACAGTGGTCTGTAAACCTCTAATAAAAAAAGCGAAGGCCGTTCGATAGAAATTGACAGAACTTATTTTGAGTTGGCAGCTGTGCGAATGGGAAAGAAACCACGCGGATGACTAACTGAATTAATGAACTATCTATGGCGACATTTATTAGCTGTGGCAGACGATTCTGGTTTTGTTATCGCGCAGTTGTTTAAGGTAGGTCTGCATTTCGCCATAGATCTACGAAGATGAGTGATCCAGAGTTCAGAAGTGAAACGCGTTGTGCGAGATTGCTATAGTTTGGGTAAAAAGGCTCCAGCAACAATTGATTTAATAGTGAAAAAAGCTTACAAAGATAAATGTTTGGGTTAGTCAACGATTTTTAGATGGCACTATGTTTTCAAAAGATGGCATTTTTTGGCAGATCTGGCCCCCAGGCCTGATCGACCTGAACGTGTTGTTACGGAGCTTATTATTTACACCGTTTGGGCAATCCTGCAAGAAGATCGACATTAGACGTGCCAAGACATAGCGGCGTCAACTAGTATTTCAAAAATGTCGGCATTCCGCATTCTACGCGACAAATTATTACTGCATCTTGTGTGTTCCAGATGGGTACTTCACACCTGACGAGAGAACAATCGTTAGCCATTGTTCAGATGTGTAATGAGTCGAAACAAATGTTTGCAAAAGCTCCAGATTTTGTAAACACAGTAATAACTGCAGATGAAAAATGGGTCTACTATTTCGAACCCCTCACGAAACGTGCAACGAGTTTCTAGAAACGCACAGCGTCGCCTCCTCTGAAAAAACTTCGCCAATCCAAATCAGCTGGGTAGGTAATGAAGATCATTTTCTTTGATCGTAAAGGTGTAGTCTACCAGCGTGCTGTTCCTCCACAAATTACTGTCAATGCGGAGTATTAAATTTCCATCTTGAAGCGCTTGTAGCGACACAAATTGATTTAGCGACCGGAAAGAGCGGACAAGTGAACCCTACACCATGATAGCCCCCGACCACATGTGGGTGATTGTGGTCAACATTTTTTTATGAAATGCAGTATTGAAATCATACCACAGTCTGCCAACAGTCCTGATTTTGCCCTGTGCGATTTCTAACTATTTCCAACAATGAAGGAGACGTTCCGTGGTGCAACATTCAACACAGATGCTGACGTTATCCAAGCTGTTCAGGCGTCGCTGAAGCAGCTTCCACAAAATGCCATCGCCGCGTGCTTTAAAAAGTGGAGTGAACGATAGGACCGTTGAATATTATCCAAAGGAAAATATTTTGAGAAAAATAACATATAATTTGTTGTACCCATATTTCTTCATTTTATGTGATCTTACTCTCAGTCTTTATGGAACGGTCATTTTTTCACGATTCAGAACCAAGATCGTCACCCTTGCTTTCCTTTACTTCATATCTGTTTGTGTGGGTGCCTAAATTTGCACAGTATTTAAACTGTAAAACCTGTGCCCCCCCCCCCCCGCCCTCCAAATCACCTATTTTCACCGCTGCTTCATGCTGATCAATTTTTTAAATATTGTAATATGACACATTACTGATTCTAGTACAACGGGTAATCATAAATATGCTACTAGTATTTACATTAGTAATAAGAGTTAATTCACCCTTTCTAGAAAATCTTTTTGCTGCGTAAATCGAGAAAACAAATCACATAAAGAAATACAAGAATAACAAATAACGCATAAACGTTTCACTTGGTATGCATTCACTCTACTTAAATTGGGAAACGATATCATTACTCCATAGAACACAGGTACGGTATTTGAACTTTCCAAACGAACAAGGCATTTTTGGATGAAGATTTTATCATTATTTTGAAACAACTTTCTGCCATGAGCCACTGACTTTCCTAATACTTTGACTTTATTTCAAATTTCGTTCTTCCATTTCCCACTTCGTAGTCTGTTTCTGCTCACTGAACTCCGGTAACAATATCATTTGTACAACTGTCGTCGGTTGTTCCAGATATACGTAAAGTTTTTGCATTTCAGGTATTTTGCAACATTGATGATATCATTAAAACCATCATTTTCCAATTTTATGAGTTCCGTTTCTTATCCTTTGCAGAAAAGACATTACATAGACTTCAATTATATTGGAAAGTCTTCGGTAATTTCTTTCCGCAATTTTGCTGTCTATTGTTTCAGTATTAAGAACGAAAACAATCTTTTATCTATGATGGACAAGTTAATTTTCTCTGCCAATATGGATGTATTACTTCCTTAAATAAAGGGAGCTTTACTGCTCGTAAAATTGAAATCGCATCCATGTGATGGAATCCATTATAGCAAGTATTCTATAAATGCCCTTAGCTTCTTTCGTTTATGAATTGTAACGTATGGGCAGTGTATTACAATTTCACCAGCAGGAATCTTAAAAATTTAAATTCCATTTCTCTACTTTTCCCGTGTTAATACTGAAAAGTATTAGTAAAGATGAAACATTCATACTTGCGAATGTTTCATTACATTTCGTTAGTTTGGCGGATTAATGACAAACATGAGCAATTCAATTAGCTATAGGCAATCATCCGTTCCTAATTTGGAGCGAATTTCAATTGTTCATTCGTAATTGGCAGAGAAAGGAGAGAGCCAATGCCGTAAGACAAACACTTCGTATATGGCACTCCTGGGATTCGAGTTCGAACACTTTCGATCAAATGGTAAAAAATATGCGTCTCGTACCAATTGGCCAACTTGGCTACAAATCAAACTTTTTGCGAATAGGTAATTTCACACATACAATTCATAGCGAATTAGTAATGCTGTCGGATTGTATTAAGAAACAAGATGTTCAAAAATAAATATAAGGTGTTGTGTGAAATGTAGCGGCAACGCGGCAGTGATCATTGCGAAGAATTTGCGGCGAATCCTGGTGATAACACAATCAAGAATAGGAAAGCATTTTGAGAGTTGGATGTAACTTGAGTGTTTGTGTGGAACTAAGGTGACAGCTTCCGGAGCATGTAAAGTGTTGCTGCTCTGTGAAGGCGGTCATATTTTTTTTACAAAGTCCGAACAACACAGGTGGATAAAAATTGGGGTTCCTCGCAGTCGCAAAGCGAAGGAATGTTGGTTATGTCTGAAGGAGGCGTGTTGGGATGAAACTTGACCCTATCGTACAACTGTAAGGTGGGGGTATACTTTCTCAGCAGTCGAGAACATCCATCAAATAACGAACGATCGGGAAGCCCGTAAATCCTGCGCCTCGTGCAATCTTTACTTGATCGTGGTAGATACTGGACCACACACTAATTTGCAAATGAAGTTGGAATCAATTATTTCGCCGTGAGCCACATTCAGCAGTATGTCTTTGGCATGCGAAACATTCCTGCAAAGTGGGGCCCACATCACCTCACAGAAATGCAAATGAGGCACAGATACCCCGCAGAAAACTCCATCTAGACCGATATGATAATGAGTGTGACGAAATCGTTTTTCGAAAAATTGCCATCGTTGAAATTTGGGCAGAGGCGTACGGGACGGCACTCAAACGGCAATGAAATGAATGGGGGCATCACGGATCCCTACGTTTGATAAATTTACGGCAAGAAATGAGTGAAGTGAAAGTGATGCTGAGTGTCGCATATGGCATGTGTGGTGTAATCCTTTGTCATACTGGTTCTGAGTAGCAAACTGTGAATGCCAAGTACTATCGATGTTGTTTGGTGAAACATCTGTGTCCCGCACTACAAAAGAAGTTGCAACATTTCGTTAAAGATAATCCACCAACGTTCATTCACGACTATGCTCGTTGTCATGTTGCCACAAACACAAACAGTGCAGAAACTTTTGACAAGATGGGGTTGGGAAACCTTTAAGTAACTGTATTCCCCAGACATGATTCCCCGTGATTTTGATCTGTTTCCCAAATTGAAGGCCGTCATACGGGGACAATGTTTTTGTGGTTTTCTGGAGGTACTCCGTGACATAGATCGAATTATTACAGGCAGCAATAGAAACTGATCTGCGGACGGAATCTAGCGTCTCCCACGGGCATGAAATAAAGTTATTCATATGGCCGGTGATTACAGTGAAGGCCAGTAAAATTCATTTCATGTCGAAATAAAGCGTAATGTGTGTTAAACATCTATTGCGACCACTTTTCGCTCAACTCTTGTAGACTCTTTTTTTACCATGACTCTTCTTCAACTTCTGCAGCCAACAACTTCAACACAGGAATCGACTTACATTTCCGGGATAAGCGTCCGGTTAATAGTAAATATGTGATACGCTGTATTCTTCAAAACAATATTATATGTAAACATCAATGATAAATGTGCGTTTTTATGTGCAGCCGTGAAAATGCTGGTGCTTAAGTTAGCACCAGAACGGACACGCGTATGGATGCTGAAATACCGTTTCGTTGGTTAAGTTTGCCGTCTTCACATATATAGCTTTCTACAACATTCTCTTTGTTTTGGGGGTTAAATGACCACCGTCAACAACACGACAAGCTATTGGTATTCGGCAGTTTCTAACTTAAGGCTAATTATTCCAGATCATGAAGAGGGCCAGTGCCGTGAGAAGAACGCAACATCCATGCTTCATTGGATTCGAACTCAGACACATTTCCGACAAATGATTAGAAACCTGCGTTGAGACAACTGCGTAACCTTGTCGGCCTGCAACAAGTAAGAACCTGCGCTGTACTTGCGGAAACAAAGGAATACATATTGGTGATCGATTGGTTAAAGACAAATTTGCTATATATTGCTGTGATGTAACCCGATACAAAGGAAAGGGATTGCTTACACCACAAAAAGCTAATTTATTAATAGGAGCATTGCAGTTTCTTTCATTAAGAGCATTAAATTTCAATTAAAAAACTACCTTTATTAGAAAAAAATGTCTTTAAACCAGTAATGCACATTCGTAACGTAATCGCTTTCACGTATATTTATTTAGTCATTAGAAGGAGTGACTATGCTGAAATTGAGAGTCAGTGTTAGGTTATTATTGTGTTGTTGTTTTGCTTTTCCTCAAAATAAGGTTTGCGTAAACAATCCGTGTTATTACAGCGTTAAAATTTTTATTTAATTGAATATATTCCGGAGCTAGTTCCTTTGCCTCTTTGCAGAGGATATAGGCAGGCTGTAGTGAACATGGCAAAGTGATACACGCAAACATATGAACTACGAAAGTGGGATCATTATGAGAAATCCAGTGGTTTTTTTGTTTCGTATTAACATGCGCAATTTACTACGAAATACATCTTAAAAGATGTAGTGTAACTCTAAGCAGATAAACAAATATTTTAACCACCTGTTTTATGTAAAGAAGTCCAGCGGAATACTGTCTTAAAAATTAGAAGCATATCCCATTAAAATGACGGCAGTCAGTGCCTAAAATATATTTGCAGTATAGCCATAAAAGCCGAACAAGTGCTTTCTTAATTTGTACTTATTCTTCTCACATATGCACATCAACAAAAGAAAAGTAGAGAGCACATAATGGTGTTTTTTTTTTTTCATTAATCATCTTGTTTTCCAATTTATATGCAAATATAACACGTTCCTAATAGTGATATTTAGGAAACTTCCAAAAGATAATAAGTACACCAATAATAATTAAAAAGACAACAAGGTAATATAATCCGTGAAAATGGTGTATGTCAAAACATTTAATCAGGCCAAGCTTTCAGCTTCTTGAGGAGGCTTTATCAAGGCGAACTTTCATTAGAACAGCGATCCATTTGGAGTTTAAAATCAGACAATATTACACATATTAACCATATATACTGTATAACACATTACAAACACGTGAATTGTTAACTATTGCATCAGGCTAATATTCCCTTTTGACATCATGCTAGCTAGGTATCAAGGTCACTGCGGTGGCGCAGTGGTCTGAAGGGATGGATTCTGATCATTCGTCGTAGATGGGTCCGGGTTCGAATCCTGGTGAGGCATGGATGTTGTTTTTGTCTTACAGGACTGGTTCTCTTTCTTCCCTGGTGTTAGTGACCCTAAATTAGGGATGGGCGACTGCTTATAGCCTATTGAGTTGCTCACGGTGGTCGTTAAATCTCCAATAAAAAAAAAGATATCAAGTGATATTTCATATTAATCTAAAACTGAGAGGCTGAGAAAAATGGGGGTCCACGTACACGGCAGTTCAAACGATACCCCGTTATTGCAGACGTCGTTTCTTGGGATAATTTCAAGTCTCCCTGACCAAAGTTCCCTAATAAGTAGCAAAAGGGGCTACTAGGTTTTTTGGCATTCCATATAAGAACTGCGGTCTTTGAAAATTACCTCCTTTGCTAAAGCAGTCGTTCATCTTCCTTCTCTTATGTTTCTAATATGTTTTTTATGTCGCGCACATAAAGATGCGTCCATCATTCCGATGTATGATTTACAGAGGAATCCGGGAATTTTAGTAGAATTTCATATACCACCATAGTCCACGTCCGTTTTCCTGTTATTTACAGTTACAGTCTTTCCAATACTTTTTTTGTAGATTCAACGCTACTTCATCACCATGCATCCTTAGTAAATTATTGACGTAGAATGAGAAGAATTCAGAAATTGCAAATGCTGCCCGCAAATGTCATGCTTTTCATCACTGTGCTGTACGTTACTAAGCCTCGTTTCAAATTTTGGCCTATGTCTGGAAGTTCGCATTCCTGAAATCCCGCTACAACTCCTTTTTTATTATGTTGGATATCTCCTGGTTATTTTAACTAACAGATTGAGCATATTATAAGAGCCTTCCGCATCCGTTATCATGATCTCAAATTGATTTTGCTTTATGTTTATCAACAATGCATCATTACTGCTTGATTTCTGCGATTTAAAGCCTTGCAGATATTTTTGAAATCTATCGTTTTCAGAACTATTTTTTTCAAATTGAGATGTCCAATATTTTCCCCATAATTCCTTTAAGTCATTATACATCGTTCAAGGGAAGTGAGAAAAAGTTTGCACAGGTTTAAAATTCGAAAAATATTTCAAAGTCGAAAAATCTGTGACCTTACAACTTTAAAGGCAGAAAGTTTCTCATTATGAAAACATTTCCTTAAAGTAAAAAGTCATAGATGTTACCTGTAAATACCAATCTTTAATTCCAAGTCCATTAAAATCTAAATCATTATAATTGTTTCTGTCCTAATCTTGTGGTCCTTGATCTTCCAAAGAAACATAAATGTTAATATTTTATCTATTTTTGTAAATGTAAGTGGTAAATTTGGAATTTTGAGGTGGTAAATAAATTTTGAGAAGTGTTAAGCAAATATTGTTTTAGCTTTATTGAAAAATATAATTTTAAAATCTGTCACTATATTATTACTGAATAAATTTGCTGTTTTTTTTAATATGGAGATTCTAATCACAAATGGTTGAGATGTCATTATTTTTTTGTTGTTATCATTTCTTTCTCCATCATTCGTGCCCTTTTCAATCCTCTTTCCAGAACTTGAGTTGACACTATTGCATCGACGTCTCTCCACTTCTACGGAAAAATCAGCAGTCTTACAGGTATCGTCGTCGGCTTTTCCTGATGTTCCGTGATCTTGAATAGAATTGAATATTTTTATTTTGGCATATGTTTTGGCCCTGAGCATCGGCAACTTCGAGTTTTTATCATGAAAATCATCACGAAGCCCGACGTCGCCGATGCCTAGGATCAAGACAATTCCCAAAATACATATATCGTCTAGAACTTGCTTTCTTGCAACGAGGACTCCGTGATACTGGGTCAACAAACTCTTCTAAGGGTATCCGTGCATCGGTGTGCAGTTTCTCAGCATTGTTATCTGATTCTAGTGCTTCATTTGGGCCAGCAGTGTGTTTCTTTTCACAAATAACTTCAAGTTTTATCATCATTGCATGAAATTCCAGAAAGCCATCTTCTAAGGCTTTGATGATATTATCTTTTTTCAATTCCTGATGAGAAATAGTGAATTCCAAAAGATGTTCAGTACAATAATTAGCTACCTCAGAGGCCATCATAAATAGCAAAACGGAAAGTGTCTTTTCCCATATTTTATTGGTGACGTTTCCCACCAAAACTTGCACCGATTATACGTTTTAAAATTTAAAGGAATTCCTTTCTTTTATTTGTATTCAGGATTTTGTTGCTATTTTTCGTCGCAGAACACTGCGACCAAAGTAAATTATTTAAGTGCAGTATTTGTGAAAGGAAAACTAATAAAACATGTAATTACATTTGCTGTTTCTGTGAAATTACTGATCATTAATGTTTAAAACTCCTTGAGGCCTAAAATGCGTTGCTGTAAAAGATTGTTTTCTGAAAGTAAAAAAAATATTATATCCTTTTGTGCCTCATGCATATTTAGAAAAAGAAATGAGTATGAAAACAATATATACTCGGGCAGTGAGTATGGTTTTCCTTCCATAGTTGTGTCTCGCAGATGATGTTGTGCCGTGAACCTTGTATGCTGTCATGACCTTCGACACGGTACCTCTCGATACCCCCAAGACATGTGCCACTGTGGTTGCCGACGCACCAACCAGACGGGCTCCAGCAATCTGCCCTCTTTGGAACTACGACAGGTCACTCATTGTGAATTCATCTGGAAGAAATTACGCAAACACCGATTTACAATGCAATCAGACAAACCCTTGAGACTATAAGCAACTATTTTTAAAAAAACATTGTAGCTACATGTTCATTTTACTAAAAAAGCAGCACATACCAAAGTCGCTGTTTACAGCTAGGGGTTTCCATTATTTTGGACAACAACTATATATTATGCAAATTATTTTTTTTTCTCGTGGTCAAATGGAAAATCGTTTTCAAAAACTCTGTCCACGTTATTTTATAAACAACGCATAGCGACTGAAAAATTGTGTTCCGACACCGCTGGGATCGAACCCCAGATCTCTCGATAACTAGTCGAGTGCGTTCGCATTTACGCTACGGCATCAACAATTCTCAGTGCCACGCGTGGTTTATCAGTCAGCATCTGACCACGAATCCGTATTGAAGGTCTAATTTACGCTACGGCATCAACAATTCTCAGTGCCACGCGTGGTTTATCAGCTGATAAACCACGCGTGGCGCTGAGAATTGTTGATGCCGTAGCGTAAATGCGTACGCACTCGACTAGTTATCGAGAGATCTGGGGTTCGATCCCAGCGGTGTCGGAACACAATTTTTCAGTCGCTATGCTTTATAAAATAACGTGGACAGAGCGATGACATCGTCTATTTTCATTATCTCCACGTATTTGATGTATATTTACGAAACTCATGATCATCCATACAAAAACTGCGAAGTCATCTATGTTAAGGGACACACACCAATGATCTAGTTTCATAACAACCGCTTTGGTGAATGAGATTTTTGAGAGTTTGCGTGGCATCATAAGCTGTATTAATACGAAAAACTCCCGCTGGAGTTGAGTGACATTTTGGCATTTTGCAGCCTGTTCTAACTGTCTGTTAAAAATAGATGACCGTTGTCTTTTGCTGCTTATCGATCGACGGCTTTACTCTTGCCATCTTCGAATGCTTAATGGAACTTGGAATCGTGCCTACAGCAGAGAAATGACGCTTCGTGACACTCCAATGGATTTTGCTATTCCCCACCAGGCCTGACCTGCTTCCAGATTACCAAAGGATACCCCTCCGTTGAAAGATTTCTAGAATCGAAGATTTCAAGAAAAGAAAAGTCACGATATTAGCGGTATTATAAAGTAGCTCCCAGAAAACCTTCGTTTTTATCCCAATTTGTGTTTTATGTTTTCTGATGTCACAAGCAATAAATTGCGTAAGACTACGCACGATTCGGCTCTCTATGTCACAGCCGATGTGCGTTTTTCACGTTTCAGTACGATATTACACAACTGGCTTGCATAATGTAACCAGATTCACAAACTCCGATAATTATTTGTGCCGTGCATACGTTTAAACAGAATATATGTGAGGGAAAACAAGATTTTGGACCCACATTTTCACACGTATGTACACTGAAGAGCAATGGAATTAGAGATACCTGTCTAATAACGTGTAGCACCAACTTTCGCCCTGATGACGGCGGAGATACGTCACGGCATGGATTCGACAAGACAACCGAAGCGTTGGGAAGCCATACGGATCCACGACCCTGAAGAAGCTCCCACAGTTCACGAAGATTTAATGGAGGGTGGACAGAGCCTCGAACAACTCTCTCTCGATGGCATCCCGAATGTGCTGGATGGTATTGAGGTCAGGACACCTAGCTGGCCAAGAAGCGAGGTAACGTCGGTGGAGTGTTCATCCAACCATTCGGATACAATTCGGGAGCGGTGGCACGGTGCATTGTCTTCTTGCAAGTCGATGTTCCCAGTGGGATGTTAAAGACGCACAAACGGGAGCAAATGGTCGTGCAGTATATTCCTGTGACGTTGACCTGTGAGGGACGATGTCACACGTACCACGGGTCCCATTTCAGTTCACGTAAACAGTCACCAAACGAGAATTCCACCCACACGACCTTGAAGAGTAGCCTGATGGCAAGAAGGATCCATAGTTTGATGTGATTTGCGCCGTACTCGTTTCCTGCCATCTGCATGTACCAACGTGAATCTCGACACATTAGGCCAAGCAACATTTTTACAAATGTCTGAGGTCAAGTGCCGATGTTCACGCGCCCATGCTAATATTTGCACCCTGTGATGTGCGGTCAGCAGCGGTACCCTCGTGGGACTATGGCTTCTGTATTCCATAGCGAGGAGATGGTTCTGGATGGTGTGGCTGCTTACACGTTTTTCTGCAACAGCGTTAAATTGCCGAGCGATTTCTTGCACTGTGGTGCGTCTATCCGTTGTTACAATGCGAGCTAGCCGACGACGACCCCGCTCATCCACACGCTGTTGTCCACGGTAGTTGGCCCTTGCAGGGATGGTTTTACCGGATTCGATGTACTCACGGTACACCCGTGACACAGTGGCTCGTGAAAATCCCAGTGCCTGCACAACGTCCGAGTTGGAAAGACCCATTCGTCGGGCCCCGATGATTTGCCAACGATCAAATGCGCTTAGATCCCTCGTCTTACCCAAACTGCGTCCGACTCTTACTGATTCCCGTCGCATCACTCTTTATATTGTCAGATCGCTGCATACGTCATTTCGTTTCTCTTTGCAGGGCAGCCCACAGCGCCACATTTGCATAACGCCAGCTGTCTCTAATTCAATTGCTCTTTAGTGTTAAATAGAGGAACACACTGTTCTCAGACGTAACATCATATGACTGGAAATATTTCACTAAGGATTCTGATTTGCGATCACTATAAAATCTACCAGGGTAATGTATTTATACCTGGTGAAAGGATTTAAGTAGGGATTCTCGAAAAACCTTCAGATATACGTTAATAGCCATGGTAATATTTTGTGAACCCAACTTTTAGTCACGCAATATATTCGCATTTTACAATTTTTATGAATTAACGTGAAGATAAATTTTCTGATTTTCATTTCCAGTCTTTTAAGACAGCAAATTAAGACTGTTCATTGCCGTTGAAAGTCCGTTAGATTATCGTTGAAAAGAGTCAATGGAAGTATTGTGTTAAGAATGCGCAAACAGTCTGTATACAACAACTTTTCATCACAATTTCTTTTAAACAGTAATATAGATAAGTGAATTATTTTAGTGTTGAATGAAAACAGATTTTTCATATTTCGAAACAGATTTTTCATATTTCGACAATACTGTCTGTCGGTAATAAATGAAAAAGAAAATTTATTAGAATTATTGATCCATTTTTAAATTGGTTATTACAGGTTTTTGCAAATTAAGGCAGTGAGCTGTTGTTCACGAAATGAGTAGCTGAAGTGCAAGTAATTGTTGCGAAGAACGTAATTAATTTCCGATGACCTTGAACCAGGAGTCGAAGTTTCTTTCGCGGGGCACATTAAACTCTAAGGCTGCCCAGGACAGAGGCATCACATCAGCAGTAAGGTGACTTCAATCACTTCCGGTTAGTTGTCAGATGGCGAAGAGTATAAGCGCCAACTCACGTGGAAGTGGACAAGCAGCACATCTGCTATTACATGCTGTATGAGTTTCGTCGGGATGTCACCTCTGCGCGTGCTGTAACGAACATCACCAGTATGTACCCCAATGCCATATCACATCGTCAGTGCATATGACTTTAGTTGGAACGGTTTCGAATGGGATATTTTGAATTATCAGACCGTTCCAAACCCAGAAGACCTGAAATAATGGATATGGAAATACTGAAGATCTTAGTGGAGATCGTCCCACGTGGAACCACGCGACAGTTGTCCAAACGGCGGGGAACTACCGAAACCAACATTGTAACGCACCTGTGTCAGTTTGAAAAGGTAGTTTTACATCACAGTGGAATCCAAAACATACCTAACACTATTTCAGGGTAATTTGTTCTGTACATTTTACTATTCGATAAAAACATTATAAATGACTTCACAGATTGAAATTGTCTTTACAACGATTTCGCTGAAATGTTTTATTTTGAATATATGTACTACTTTTTTTTCATTACTGAACACGAAGTAAAACACTATTTAATTTCATTCTTTGTTAAATCGTTTGGTTATTATTCTTAGAAAACATCGTGAATGCGAATAAATATGCTTTATAATCTCTCCAGTTAATGTAGATGAACGGAATTTTATATTACATTGAAAAATACTGCATTCTTCATACACTTCACTTTATCTATTTGGGAAAATTGTGCGTACATTAACTGTTCCAAGACACCTGTACAAAAAGAACAGCTAATACGTGAAAGAATTTAGATCATACTTTAGATTGCGTTTGGATATCTTTACTTTAAAAACACATGCTAAGATTTTGTAGATTTTCTGGCCGATTGGTAAGCCTTTATGTTTACTAGGTAGGTACTTTTGTACAATATTTTGCCGATTGGTAAATTCTTATACTCGTTAGGTAGTCAGTTTTTGGTGAAACACACGTGCATTAGTGGCTTGGAGTTCTCGTGATGCACTCACTTCAGAATCAAATGAGGATGACTTAATTAAAATTATTTGAAAAGCATGAAGTTCAGAGTCTTCGAGAACGGTTACGGAGGGTAGTATTTTAAAACGTGTTGCTACAAACTGTGTAATGTTACAGCTGCCACTGAGAAGTATTTTATCATAGGACAATGTTTCAGCACATCAAAACTAAAACTAATTTTTACTCCAAATACTAAATCAGTAGCAGCAACGTCTACAGTTTCCCAAATAATCACCATTTCCTGACCATGAAAAACATCCGTGACTTCGAAGTATTTGTTAGGCGAGGTTTTTCTCTAGTCGTCCAAAGTGGGTAGATTCGAAACCCAATTAAGCATGGATATATTTCATTTTTACTCGAAGGAACAGGCGTCATGATTTCTTGGAGAGTGAAAAAAATTCCTAAGAATCCGAAACCCAACAAAAGCTACAAAATTCTGTTAAGAACTAGCTTACATGTGACATCACCAATAAGGAAAATAAGTCTCGACCGAACTAAAACCAAAAGTCCACTCCAACTACGAAGAAATGTTTACATCAAGTAAGTGTCTGCGAATTAATGAAAATAATTGTATCTCGAAAGTAGCAGACGTTGAAAAATTGCATGCGGAACAATAAGTCACAGAGACAAAAGAACTACATCCATAATACTAAAGAAGAAATTCTAGAGTTTATAAATGTCTTTCTGCCAGGACCCCTTCTTTGAAGTGTTCTTTGTGCTACATAGCACTTTACAAAAAGTATTAAAAAAAAAGGAAAAGGATAAAATTCGAATATTTCATAAAATTCAAACTTTTTTTATTTATTGAGGCACTTTCTGAATGAGGTATTTTTGATGTATTATATTGACAGACATGCATTGTGATAAGGAAGGTGACTTGGGACTAGAAGAAAGGTATATAAATGGCGGTCCGCTTAAAATAACAACACAAGCGGTTGAGGAAGTGGATTGGAAAAATGACGTCAGAGTCTGTAAGCAATTACCCAAGAACTGTTTGTCTGTTTCTATATCAAATACACTCTCCGAAAATATTCAAAGAGAGTTTTTGTTTCACATCGTAATTAGCTTAAGATCATTAACTTAGATAAGACGGAGAAAATTGCATCTGTTATAAATCAGTGTCCAGCCAAATCAAGGAGAACCAATAACGCATAGCAACAAAGAAAGTGGGGAATTAAGAACTGAAATTGTATCGCATGCCCGGCGACTGATAAGGGTGAGCGTCAGCCTTCTAAGCTTTTGTCTGAGATGGACAATCATTCTACTCCCAGGTGAGAAATGGGTAATGCATTTAACTGACGCCGTTGGTTTTTGTCTTTACTGGAACCAGTTGCTTTAAAGATGTAAAGGACCACTGCCTTTAGATGTGCTCATGATGTTCGGTAGCCCTTTAACTGGCCGTAACAAGTTCATTCGGTGTTGAAAAAACGGGCTGAAGTCGGCTCAGACGAATATATTCGCTGACTAAAAAATGAGTGAAATGTGGCAGGAACGAATTCATTCCTGGTATATTTAGTGGTCTTAACGCCGCTCCAAGGAGTGACCTGAAATACCAGAGGATCAGAAATTGTTTCTTTCCCATTTTGCTGCGCTGTTTAAAGCAGTGATTTAGAGAAGTGATTAAAAATAATCCTTTTTAACTGATTAGAAGCGGAAAGTGTCACAACAATGGCGATGAACCTAAGAAAGGAAACAAAAGATGTTTGAGTGATTTTTTTCCAGTGACATGATATCCGTGTCTGGGGGAGTAAACCTTCTCCATTATGTCATGGAGCAGAGAATAAAAGATTAAAAGGGAGCGCTTATCACAAGCGACAGGTGTATGATCGGTACTTCTCAGATGAGAGGATGAAAGGGATTGTTTCGCCTTAACTTCCGTCAAATCGGTTGATATCAAAACATCTGTGTTCGGGGAGAGCAGAAATTTTTTGGAACCATTTGGTTCAGGTGGATCTGCCGCTTAAAGGGTTAGACACATAAATTTAGATAAATTTTTATTGTAAGGAAATCTTCTAGATGTGAAAATTTTATGTTTCCATCCTATAAAATTACTTACCTTTGCTTACTTGAAACTTTATCATTAATTTTCCCTGATCGCATTCTCATACACTATCAAAAGAGACTAACTTCTTTTCTCTGACCCTGTTGCTACGCTTCTGCAGATCGCTACAATTTCATTCGTTTCTGTTTTCTATTGTTTTCTTACATTCTTATTAGGTGCCATGTCTATTCTCCGAATGGTGAATCTATACAATCATTTCTTGAACATAAAATTAAAGACAAAGACAATTAATAATAAAGGAAAATAAGTGCAGTTTAAGATCCTTAACTGTTTTACAAATTAGAACAGGGTGGTGATGTCAACGCATACAGCTTGAAGTAAAACGATAGAAGGTTTAGCGCCGCTTAATTTCAAATCAGAATTTCATGGAATATTTTACAGCATTTCAACGTTTTTGCCATAATGATCTTTTAACGTATAAGCATTTTAAAGAGTAAAGCTGAGTCACCGTTCTGAATTTTTTGGTTTTCAGGCATTTCAGATGTAGAAGTGGTAAAACAATTCCAGCAGACATTATTTCAAATATTTCACTTTTTTTATGTTTTCGGACTTTCCTTGGTATCCGGAGCTTAAGTCGTATCAGCATTCCAATATTTAGATTTCTCGGTCATTTAGAAGTGGTAACATATTTTTTTTAAATATTCGAACAAATATTCTAAACCTGCCAATTTGACTGTTTCGTTTTCAGACTTTTCTAGGTATCCGGACCTTAAGACCTATCAGTTTACCAATTTTCAGATCTCTATGTCCTTTATAAGTGGAAGAGCAATTCGCAAAAAATATTCACCTAGAAAGTATTCCAAAACCGTGCTCCGAAGCCGCCATTTTGTTATTTCGTTTTCGGACGTTTCTAGATATACATACATTTAGACCTATCAATTTATCAATTTTCGGATATCTAGGTCATTTAGAAGTGGTCAAACAATCCTAAGGCAGAATATTGGTATTTTCCCACGTTGTTTGGCATATAAATATCGTTGCTTATTATGGTATGTTATCGTTAACGTCAAATGCATGCCTCCATTTTAAAGAATTTCGCTTAAAAATTATTTTAAAACCTACTAGCTCCCATAATCGTATGGAAAATATTTTAGGCCAGCGAAAGATATCAAATTGAACCACGTTATTATAAAGTATGTCAAATAATTATTTTCCTGTAATAAAAGAAACAGTCCGTATGTGGGCAAAAATCATACATGGAGACTGAGTAAATTACTTTGAATTTAATTTGGCGCTTTAAAATTCTATAACTACTAAATTTAAAAATATGTGAAGACGTATCTCACGTTGATCTTCTCTGTCCTTCCTTTCCTTTAACTTCAGCTCACAGGTGAAATATTATTATCCAGAAAAATATCCATTAAAGTTTATCTCCTTATGCATAACTTGTTTATTCTGCTTATAATTAAAGAGAGATAACTATTGTAGGTATATCTGCTGGTGGTCGAAGGGATTTGTTACCATTTTTGTTTCAGCATATATCATTATGTATCAATATTTGATTGAGAAATGTTCTTCAACGGTGGTTTTATGCTTATTTGGAAATTGTTGCGGCACCAGAATGAAAAAATTATACAGAGCAGCAATCTGTCAATACATGCTGGCAGGGAAAACAACTAGAAAAATTGTCCGTTCAAAAAGATTAACGTTTTTGTAGTTTAGAAGGACAATTTTGTTTTGTTTAATTAAATGCCTCGTCAATGAAGAGAGAAAAGATCTCATTTCAGAGATATTTACCTCCTCTTCTCTCATCAAAAAGAAAGAAATACTTCTGAAAGGAAATATTTCTTTCCTTTTGGATTCAATTTTTTGTACAAAAAAAGGTTTATGAACTTTGGCTCAATTTGTTCATGGAATTAACAAAGGTTCATATCGTTTTTCTAGATATTTTTCCAGAACAATATAAACAGGCTGCAGAGCACTCAGTATGCTCTTTTCTCCTTAATCCGGGTATTTCCCTAGTGAAAAATGGAATACTTTGCTAATATGACAAAATGTCCGTACGGTGCAGTGTATGGGTATTGAAACTTTAGGATGGAAGTTTCCCATAACTTAATTTTAACAATTCAATGCTTGTAGAAAAGTCATTAGGAAATTAGAAAACTCTGACTTCACAAAAAGCTCAAGAGGTTGGTAATCCAAATTCTGTAGTACACTCATTGTCAAAAAATCCGGCCACAAAGAAAACACCGTGAGATTAACGCGAAGCTCGGCGAATAGCTACGCGGCAGACAGCCATGCAAATGATTAAAGTTTCGTGAGACTCCGCATGACCGCGCGTCCAAGACCGGCGTTTAAATCGCAATGTTTGGTGCTTATAAGGAGCTGCCGAAGTGACTCCACATGCGTGCGGTAAAGCAAGGTGAGAGACAGAAGAGATCCATGAGCGATAGACATGCCGTGGAGCGGCTGCAGATATGCTTAAGGTTAAGTGACAGAATTTGAAAGAGGTCGTATCATCAGGTTGAATGATGCAGCGTGGCAACCTGGCAGATGTCAGTCTGCACCCTGGACGGTACTTACGTTTCTGCCATTAATACCGGATGGCGTCGATTGCACTGGTATCAGCAGCGCCAACGTGAAATGCAACGAACTGGCGACGTATTGTGTTCAGCGAGAAATCTTGTTTCTGTATGCGAAAGGACGACCACTGTGTCTGTGCGTGGAGGACCGTAGGTGAGTGCTATAATCCCAATTTCACTGTACAACGGTCCACGTCTCGAACTGCAACCGTGATGGTCTGGGGAGCGATCGCTTATGATAGCCGGACTACCCTTGCAGTAAACCGAGGGACGTTGACAGCCCAGCGCTACGTACAAGAAATCATGCGGCCCCATGTGCTGCCTTTCCTGGCAGGGCGGCCCGTATCCATTTTCCAACAAGATAACGCCCGGCCGCACACGCTTCAGGTTTACCAGGACTGCCTACGTCGTGCTTCGACGCTTCCGTGGCCTGCCAAATCGTCTGATATTGCGCCGATGGGGCACGTGTAGAACCACATGGAATCGAGCTTTCTCCATGTCCAAATATCCATGATTTAGATCGTCAGTTGCAAGACGTTTTTAAACCGATATGCCCAGGATAACATACGGCGTCTCATTGACTCCATGCTCGAGCACGAGCGGTACGATGCGGTACTAAAGCTGACTGCGTTGTGTACCATTTGTCAGCTGCAAATCGTCCTGCTGTTTTAATATTGTAACCATTTATGTACTTGGTATGCACCATCTCATTACTAAAATCTCATTTCAAATGACAATGAGTGTACATTCCCTGTTTACCATTTGTTTACTTCAGACATATATGTTTTACTTACAGCCAATGTAATCGTTGGCACATATATGATGTATTTTCACTGTTTTCATGTAGCCACTACTTCAGAAAACTTAAAATTTACATTGCCGTAAAGCGGTAATCAAACAAGCATCTCCCGATTTCCATTTCAGTGTGCCTGAGTCATTTTCAAAGCTTTCTGAAGTTAACGAGATATCAAACTTTCGGGGCCGTGGGTTTTTGGGGATAGTTATTTAGGAGAAATTAAACTTCCGGGGCCATGGCTATGCTTCGGGGATGATCTCGTGTTCGTTCTCGAGAACGTAAAAAGTGTCGAATTTACGCACTTTGGAATACATGAACCGTCCATGTAACATTTGTTTGCCTATGAGCGGCATGCAATATCCTAACTTCCCCATTACCCTCTTCAATAGCACGATATCTAGTCCTTTTCTTCAACAGTGTGATGGTTGCAATCTCAGACGAGCAGATTTATAACACACCATACCCCAGTAATTACTCCTCTGGCTAATTATCCCTTGTGACTGTTGGTCCCTAATTGCATGGGAACAAATAGCGGGACTCGATATTTTCAAACTTTCCGTTTTCTACGCTTCCGGCTACTAATCTGACTTGACAGCACTTGGAAAATAAATTGTCATGTGTTTAAGGAAACTATCTTAACTTTTTTAAACATTTTACTTTGCAAATGAAAAACGTTTAAACGTAGCGGTATCTTTTTAGTGCTAAATGTCCTGACAGCATGTAAAATAATGAAATGATGATCATCATCATCATCGTTCTCAATATGTTACTAATTTTTGTTTTCATTTCCTTTACACAAGTGCAATATCGGCAATTTGAAAATCAGATAGCCCATATCAGTTATATATTTACTTGTCGTCTCACTGTTTGCTTCATGAAAGTGTCATCGGAATTTGAGGCTAAAAATATTTTTTTTACTATTTAAAAAAATGGTTTTGAAGTCACATGTTTGTTCAGTAACGATAATGCATGCGAACTTGGGACAGAAATAGTAAACAAACACAATGGAATTCAGAATGAAACACAAATGTAAATCACTGAAATCAGTAGATCAGAACTTAATATATCAGTAGAGAGGAGTAGACCAGATATTTGCTTGAAATATACACCACAACGCAAATGCAATTTATTATAGGATGTAATCTCAATATAAACAACACTTAAATCTACTGGTATGTGAAATTTTGCCAGGACTCTACAAACTACCATTGAACAGTAGAATAAAAATTCAATCATGAGTCGCTTTTTTATAAGATCTTACTGATGATCAGTTTTATAGTTTTGATCACTAAACCTAATGTTTGGAAAATAATAATCGCTTTTGCTTTTTACTGTTGACATAACTAAGTCTATCTTACTTGTCTTCCTAAAAATAACGAGTTTTAAATTTTTACTACTTCCTCAACGATACCCAGTTGTCCCTAAAGTGCGTTAAATAAGTGCTATATCCAAATAAATTCAATCATTAATCCAGATATCGTACTCTAGACGTTTTCTTTATACTCTGCGTTTTAACAGAACTAGGGAACATCTTCGTACAACAGATTAGTTAATTATCCAGAATAAAAATATTTCATAACAACTAGTATAAATTATAAAAAAAAACGTAGCAGGTGTTGAATAATTTCAGTGTTGATAAAACTTTTCTGTTCAGACCAATTTCCGGTAAGTCTTGTACATTGCAGCAGTTCATGGTGAGCTCTGAAATAATACTGATATTCTTAGACAGCATGTCCCTGAGCGTGTAGGTGGTTTTCAAACAGAAAAAAATCAGTAGATTACGAAAATCTATTAGTAAATAGGAGCCAAAATCCGTAGAATGGCAACATTGCTGTTAGGTACAAACTTCTCTCTCCCAAATGATAGAACGAGGAGTATTTTCTTTGTAAATATTAAAATTGTGACAGTTAACCTTTTGCCCTCATACCCTATGACTTCAATTTAGTTCTGGGCTGAGGGACGGCGCTGTGACATATCTAATAACGATAATGTTACCTTCAAGCGGTCGATCGTCATGGTGACGAGATCATCCATCTATCACATAGACAGGAATAATAAATTGAAAACGGATTCGTGTTTACAGGAGTATTAAAATTTTGAATGTGAAGGAAAATTATCTAGTGGCCAAGATGTATTCCGGATATTTCTTTTTGGCGAAACATTAATCATCCGATCTGCGTAAACCCTATGGTAGACAAAATTTGACATAGAGGGACATACAATGGCTCTGAAGTATTTCTGCTCCCCAAACGAAAATGGTTACATAGTGGTCGAATTTTACGGAAACAGGTTACTTTCGTGGAAAAATAATCTTTCTCACTGTTATCCCAGCCGTAACGACCATAAACCTATCGCATTGTCAAAACGTTACGTTTAATTCATTGGTCTTCTGTTCTTTGACTTACGGGATGTACAAAGAAGGGCTAGTTACTTTGATACGGACATCACCCATGTCAGTGGGTAGAAACAAGTGACTCACTAAGGGTAGGCACAACCGGACTATGTGGAAACCATCATGGTACATATTAAGATCTCTTTTTTCTTAAGTTCGCGATCATTGTGATATGTCTTTCATCTAGTAATCAGTCAGAAAGGATAAGTGTTAATCACTTCCCTAAGAAATCACTTTGGATAATAGAACAAAGGCAGGCCAGATGCTTTCTGAACCTTTGGCGCTTTAAGTCACTCGTTCGATCGGCGTTGGGACAAACAAATATAATTTGGATGAATTCTTCCAATCACCTTATGCCCACATCTACTGGCAGTGACGGGAAGTCTTCATGTTCTATCAAACATACTTGAACAATCATGGCCAGTGTGTGACATGATGTGTTGTCTGCCGAAATAAGGCACTACTAAAGGGCAATACCGTTACTATGGAAGGGTACACGTGATCTGCAATTATATTTAAGTAAGTCGTAGACGTTATAGTGTTTTGCAATCGAATGACTGGACCCAAGGTTTTCCAGAAGAACATTGCATAAAGCATTACACTTCTTCCACTGGATTGTTTTCCTCCTACGGTGCATCCTGGTTATAGCATTTTCTCAGGAAAACGTCGCAAACGTACGCGGCCGTCGATATACTCCAACAGGAAACGAGATCCATATAAATAAACGAGCTTCTTCCAATCGTTCAAATCCGGTTTTAATGCAAGCGTGCATATTGCACGCACTTTCGATGGCGAACCGAGTTTAGCATGGCCAGTCGGAGCGTTCTGGCTCTACGCAACCCCAATCTAATCAGGATCAAATTTACCTTTTGTGTAACATATAACCCCCGTCGCCAGCATTCAAATTACTGGCGAGTAGGGCCATAATTTCTCCTCTGTTGGCTAGTACCATACGGGATAACATTTGCTCAACTTTGTCATCTAAGAGCCGTGGTCGGCTCACACCAGCCTGTGTTTCATGGTTGTTCCCTCTTCGTGACAATTTTTCGAAGACAAGAGACAGCAGTTGATCGTGGACATACCACAAGCCTTGCCGTCTGGAAAATCTTCTGACACAATTGTTTCGTCATTTCAGCTTGGCCATTGTAAAAATCCAATACGTCTTTTGACTTTTCCGTCTGGAGAATATGAAAATCACTGATTAATGGAGTGCCAGCCAGGTGGCACATTAGCTTAAGTAAGCGATGGCCTCTGCTCATTGGTCGGAGATGGGTCCGGTTTCGAATCCCGGTCAGACATAGGGTTAAGTTTGTTTTACGGCACTGGCTCTCTCACTTCCCTGAAACCATTGGTCCTAAATTAGGGACGGGAGAGTGCGTACAGCAGTTTGAGTTGCTCATGGAGGTCGTTAAACCCGCAATAAAAAAAGAGTTACTGGAGCTCAGTATCAGGCCTCATTTCTACCGTTTCCTAACTTCAAAAGCTCTACTGTTTACCCACACTTCCTTCCATTTGAATAAATAAGTGCTGATCATAACAATTTGTCTCTTCGGTTTATTTATAACATTCTGATTAGTTATATGATTAACTGGCAATAGTACTTTCTATTAGTTAAATGTAAACACGGTTGGTCCTTTTTATTCAGTCGCACGTAAAATTCCACCGTGACGAAATCTAGCTCCAGCTGCACCGTGCGTGCTGCCCCCACATTGCCCCCTTGTGATCTTAAACTCTTGGCCGGTTTGGAATTGTCTATGTGATAGACGCTGTTCTGATTCTGTCGAAGTCGCCACCTGGTATAAAGAGTTTTTCCCTACGAACAGGGCGTGAACAACTTGTAGATATGTGAGGACCATGTATTTAGCACGGTCATGAATGGTGTTAAATACGCCGCCGCTGTATTTCGTATGATTATTCGTCCGAGAAAGATCCGAATTCGAATCCCGTGAGGCATGAAGGATGCGTTTGTATTACACCACTGGCTGTCACTCTTCCCTGGAACCATTGGCCCTAAATTAGGTTCGGGCGACTGCATATAGCTCATCGAGTTGCTCATGGAGGTATTTAAATCTTCAATAAAAAAAAACGTTAAATGCAAGTATGGATGCTTTGAAGGTTGTCTAGGTACATTTCTGGATGCAGAAAGCATTCTTGGGAGCGATACCGTTATTAACTCTAGTTACACAAGAGAGTATAATGTAATCTTCAAAATATGAGTCTCAGAAGCACGATGGTATTATTTCCAGATGTAATTCATTTCCAGAAATCTACTAGTGCTTGAATTCAAGCAATTCTTAAGCAGGCAATAGCAGCAGCTGTGCGCTAAGAGAGAAGTTCCATTAATTAAAACTCTAAAACAAAATGTCCAAATCGCAAGCAAAATAATGAGCAATTAAAGTCACAAACTGTAACATAACCCTTGAAGAAAAAGAAAATACAATCCTAATCCTCAAGTAATCATTAATGATTTAGAAGCCTGATTGCAAAGTACACAGACTGGCAATAGTACTTGCCGAAATAGTCATGAAAAGTGTACGCAGAACGTTCTTATGTCCTTGACCTGGGTTTACAAAGTGTGGTGCAAAAAGTCAAATTCATTAATTTTCTTTCGGAAGTCGCATGTTTCGTACATATCCAAATGAGTAGGACCATTCCAATCAATGAAGACAAAATACACTGGCGGAAAGTGAAAAAAGAACACCAAGAACGATACGTCTGATACCCACGAAATTTATACAGCATAATAACGGTATACAGAGGATAACGTGATCAAAACATAATGGAAAAATACAGCTGTATTTGCTGGTAAACTGAAAAATAACATTTCCATGTAACATGGTTAGTACGAGGTTGAACCGCCATGACCTGCGTCACACTGTGCAATTCTGGCATGGAGTCTGTCGTACAGATGTTGGATGTAAGTTTGGGGTATTGAGTTCAAAGCATCCTCAACCTGGACGCGTAAATCGGGGATGGTCGTGGCTGGCCGTGGGGACCGGATAAGTCGTTGTCACATAAACTCCCACACGTGCTCCCTGGGGGACGATTCTGGTGAACGTGCAGACCATGGAAGTTGTCTCACACCCTGAAGTGCATGTTGCGTTGCACGTGTCGTGTGCAGGCGTGCGTTATCTTGCCGGAAAACGCCACGATGGACCGATCTAACAAATGGCACAACAACGGGTTGAATGGTGTTGTTGATGTAGGAGGTGCTGTTTAACGTACCCGGTACAAACACTCGTTGTGTACGGGAGTGATAGCTAATCGCTTCCCACACCAGGACCACCAGGTGTAGGCCCTGTGTGTCGCTGGTGGATGCAAGAAGGGGAGACGCTCCACTGTGCGTCTGCGAATACGCATACGGTCATCGGAGGCTCCCAAGCAGAATCTGCTTTCATCGCTGAACACGACAGATCGCCATTGCGTTCTCCAGTGCAGACGTTGGCGACACCACTGCAGCCGTTCTTGACGGTGGTCTGGAGTAAGAGGCACACATGCCAGAGGCACACGTGCACGTAGTACTGCATCCAGTACACGGTTGCGGATTGTTCGCACAATCACCTCAGGTGCAACGGCAGCTCAGATTTGCGTCGCAGTGGATGTTCTGCTTGACAACGCCGCTCTTCTTATGCGTCGATCGGTCCGCTCATCAGTCCGTCTGTGACTCGCGGTTCCACGTCTTCTCGTGTGGGAATGTTCCTCTGACCATCTATGCCACCATCGTACCAGCACCGATACTTCCCGTCCAATTCGATCCGCAATACGACGATACAACCACCCGGCCTCGCGGAGTCCGACTAGACGACCTCGCTCAAAGTCCGATAACTGCTGAAATCGTACACGTCTTCCATGTTAAGGCATTGCAGCTTCTTCATGGTCTCCACACGTGTCCGTACGCCAACGACTGATTACATTCACTTCGCCGTACTCCTTAAATACCACCGACGATAATTTGCATATTATGCCGTCCTGTGGCGTAAGCGCTCAGCGGTTGGTCCCGAAATTAACATCACACCTACGTACACTCGACCCCATTAACATATGTACATTTCGTAATTGTCCGCCAATTCCTTCTTGGTGTTCTTTTTTCACTTTCCGCCAGTGTATTTCTAATTCTTTCCCTGACTATTTAACAGAACAATTCCGGTTTTTAAAAAGGAAATGTCGCTTTTTGTCCACAAGTAGCTAGTTTTTGCTGTCATATCACACATAATAACACAGAAAAGGAGTCATTTCGAAAAGAACACTAAAATAGCATGTGTCGTAACCTATAATCATAGATGATGCGATCCATTGGCTGCGGCAGCAAATTTGGTCATTTGGAGTAAAACGAAACACCTGGGGTTACTTCTAAAAATGAAGTGTTGAAGGTTTTGGGTGAGAAGCAGACCTTTAAATCCAAACTTTATATGAACGAATCGTATGCAAAAATTGTATGAGAATACGGGGATATGGAGATTACATATAATTTTTCGAATCATAAAATGCATCCTAATAATAATTATTTTTCATAAAAATTGAATGCCCATTGAATTACGACTAGCTAAATTCCATATTACTTATGCCCCTTCTACATTTACTTTGAGAAGACGTGTCCTTTACTCCTAAGAACAAGGTACCTAATAAATGCACTACAGAGTGAATTTCGGTGAGAATCTCAGAAGTCCCGGTATCCCTTTCCCCGGAGGTGAGGGGGACAAAGATATTAATACTCCCAACTTATGTAAAACTCTTTCATCAGCCATTCAACGAAATCAACGGCCTAGGAGGTACTAACTCTGAAGAAATACACACTCGCTTGCACACAACCTTTCACGTGTCCTGTACGTTAAACTGGTGTGTACAAGAATTTGCTTGTTCTGTTTATAGCAAAGGTAGAAATATTCCATTGGGGACAGTTCCACTGAATAACAAAGCGGTATCATCTGCATAAAGGATAATAGATTTAGCGTCGATATTAAAAATATCATTTATATAGATATTAAACAGCAGCGGCCCAAGTATTGATCCTTGTTGCACTCAGTTTATACTCCGAAAAAAATTGTTCATGAGTAATTTTTGCACCTTATCAGATTTTCCTGTGATAATCAGTAATGTCTTCAGATCTCTTTTGATCACCATTTGGTTAGACACTAAAACTGAACTGCAACAGAATCTGTTCTTTTAAAACAGTTACACGAGTTTTAGTTCGAATATTAAGAAAAAGGATTTAAGTAAATTCCATTAATATGCATTTGCATTTTAATAAATTCAATAATAACGAAGCATATACACTCATCGTCAGAAAAACAGTTGCACAGGAACGAAACTTGGTGGGTAAGTTTGAGGAATATTACGAATGTGTACCATTCGTCATATGGATACCATTCGGCGTTTGACGACTGGTGCCACGCGTATATGACGAATGGGAACCATTGCGTGGGAAACTCTGTTTAGTGTAGTGGAGAATAGGCAAAACTTTATATGCCATAAATTTTAAATAGTTTCCTAATATTATAAGGAAACATTTTTAGGGCTTCGTTAAGGTTTTCGAATACATTACACAGGCGGCAATGTTGAACAACAGATTCATTTTATAGAATATTAGCAAATATCTGTATATTGAGCTTTCTGGTAAGTGTTGGTTTGATCAAACGCCTGAAATAAATTAAAAAAAAAAAAGTCTGAGTTTTGAACTCGTGCCGCACAATTAGTTTTTCAAATGATTTCAAAGCATATACAAATCTGTCAAGTTTAAATATCTTCAATACGAGGGACACCCAGCCTATGCTGTTAGAATTACATGCAGCGAAACAAATTCCCTTTGAAGACGTTCCACAAATAACATTTCCATTCGCAAGCATATTTACAAAAACGCATCTTGAAACATTTTCTTCAAGAATTCAAAGATACTGAAAATAATTGCACCTTTTTCACATTGAGAAATAAAAGACACTCGTTTGTCTATTCTGGCCGTTTTTTTTAAACACGATTGGTAATATTTTTTAAAGCAGATGTTTACAGCTTAGTTTGTAAAGTTTCGTACCTTCAAACACAGACGTATGATACTCAAAACTTTCTAACTGTTCTGAGTAACGTTGACTTACCTTTCCCAAGAATGTCGTGCTGGTGTCGCTCCGGTTGACGCAAATGACCGCTTAAATTTCAAATCTTCAAAAGAACGAAATTGTGTTATTTCTTCCTGGTTTGCTCGAAAAACATCAGCTAATAGAAGATCTTGTTTCTCAACGAAGACCCTGAAATTCCAAAATGTAACTAGAGGGGCTGTTTACACACCTTAAAATCATGAAAGACGTACCAATATGATGCCTTTAAAAAATAAGTGAAATGTTGCAGCTATGAATCAATTGTTATTTGCATTCAGCATTCTTTATTAGAAACGTTGTTCAAGAGAAGTACTGCTAGCATGCTAAATTTAGCGGACTAAAATCTGCTACTAAAGCTTTGTATGTAAGCAAAAAATCTGTAAAACGTTTAACCGACAGTTCCGAACTCTGAAAGAAATAAAGAAAGACTCAATCGCTATGACCTGTGCCGGTTTGCAATGTCTGATAAAACCATCTGAAGATGCTGGAAGTTTGCCATATCTCTGCCGACCCAAGAGACCAGAAAAAAAGAGTCGTGTTTGGTTGCTGTGGCATCCCTAAAAGAAGAACTGGTTCCTTAAGTGTCAAGTGGATTAAAGGCGCTTCGTGAAACGGCAAGATGTTTGGACATAGGGGAGTGTCGGTAAATCGTCTCCTTAACGCTATGCTTCAACTGTACCCCTAAAAACTGCAAACTTTACAACATATATTCCAGGCGGATACCACACAGCTGAAGGAATTCGCCAATAGATCATTTAGGATGCCCAGAGGTTATAAAATGTATTGTGGACAGAGGAAGCGTACTTTTCGTTGCATTAGTTTGTTGGCACGCATAATTGCCAAATATGGAAAAGAATAATCAACTTGCACACACAGCGGAACCAATACGTTAACCTCTAGTTGTTGCGTGGTGTAGATTCACTGCAACCGGCCGTCTAGAGTATGTTTTCTTTGAGTAACATCGCGCGAGAATGATCCTGCTAAAGAAAATGCGATTCTACAAGTCATTATTTCATCGTGATCAGTTATTCCGCTGAGCCCATTAGATAGAAAATATTATGTAATCTTAGGCTATTATATAATATTTGTCAAAGTAAATCCCAATATTTATTGTTTCAGATTTACTTTAGTGATCATTTTCGTTCGCATTTGTTATGCTCCAACCGTTCTATACTTAAAGCGTAACGGTGTTCATTTGTAAGCCACAAATCAGGGCCCTTGAGTGCATAAGAATGATATACTGTATAACATAGTTTTACAAATGAATTCAACGTACAGATATGTTCTAAAACATAATTAGTCAGCGTTCCTACGAAATAAGAGCAGTACATAATTTTGGTTCTTTATTTTGATATTCCCTATAGAAGACACATACCTTAAAAATTGTTTTTAAACTTAAATTTGACCGCGTTATAAAACGTGCTGTTTCAGCCTTGTGGAAAGTCTTCCAGACAGAGTTTGAAATAGGAGTTCAAGCTAGATTATCTAATTTAGAGATCAACATAGCTGAGAGAACATAATTTTGTTTATTTTTTAGCTCTCAACCTTCTATTCTTTCCAACTAATATTTTCTAAAGTTGTGTAACAAGAATACTCCATTTCTTTACCGTATATGAATAAACCACCCTCAAAATGTTTATAGTGTAAAACAGAGAAAATGCATGTCTACCAATTTGTTCATTGTACATCAATGTACTGATGAATAACTGAAAATAATTTTTTTTGAAATTCTACGTAACTCACGTTTTGAAAACAAAGATGTTTTGCCTGTTTTATTCGTTTCAGACTTCGCTGGTGCCATGTTGGTTTTAGCTGATGGAACTCTTATTGTGCCTTTTTGCGAAACACAAAAATATAAAGAAAACAATAAAATGTTCATCAGCTGCTGTGTGTCATAGTTGACTAGCAGTAATAGCTTGGGAAAGTAAATTTTTAATGCATATTTTCCATATGTAAACGAAGTTAATAAATGTTTGGATTAGAAAAGAGGAAAGTAATTGCTTTTCCTTTGGCCAGAACAAGGCACGCAGTTTGTCCACACTAATAGTTATTTCAGTACAGTATTTGCATAAAGCAGAAGAATTAATTGCATTCAAGCAAAATAACAAAACCTGCCGTGATATAAAATACAGCATTATTCAGTTATGCACAGCGCCCGTTCACGCAAACACTTTCTTGGGCTGCTATAGCTTGCTGCACGAAACGGAGCTTCAGAGAGAGGCTCGTTTTTCCAGGGCCTCCGGCGTTACCATGGTCACAGTGCGCAACATCCTACGGAAGCTTGCCACTTCTATTAATACATCAGAGAAGAGACGTCGCAAGCCGACATCAGTCCTAAAGCGACCTCTTAAATTTTTCTCTATAGATACGCTGCATCACACTAATTGATTGTTTTTTGTTACTTACAGTGTCACAACAATAAATTCTGCGTGTAACGTTTTGGATTTAGCTGCACAAAACCAATATAATGGATGGGGAAAAATAGTATTTGCACTTTATCAACGTGTATTACTGACATTATTACTTCTTTGTTAGAAGTTCCTTTCTCAAGAAAAAATGACATTGAAAGACATGCGATTATAAAACAAGGAATACCTCTTCCCAAGTTTTATCTTATGCAAAAAGACAAAGGTCAAAACAGAACATTCCAAACATCATGGTCCAATCAACATAAATGGTTATGCGGTAGCATAAAGGGCGAAGTTATTATGCTTGCCTTGTTTGCTATTAAGCTCGGATAAAAGTGTGTGGTCTTTTGGAGGAGACAACGACTAAAAAAAAATTTTCTAGGCCGGTGGTTAGCCACACACCTTGTACAAATCATTTGAATTCTTATGTGTCATTTAAAGGCCTATCCAAGCAAGCATACAATACCTCAGAATTGTTAGACGAACAAAATAAATTGCAAAAAATTAAATACAACGGAAAGGCGGAAACGAATAGAGATATATAACAACAAACAGAAGTCATTGCGCTTTCCACGTTTATAAGTGAGTCACGGAAAAATTCCCATTGGCCGTCACCGGGAATCGAACCCAGGGTCTTCCAGTTACTTGCCGGATTTGCTTCCACTGCACCATAGCTGCCTCGAATTCCTCCAGACTCACACGCACTAACTGCCAAGCCAAATTGGCAGGTTGTTTGTAGGAACCCCGCACGATGCTGGCGAATCACCAAAGATGGTAAGCAGCAAAAGATAATTAGAAGGTGAATGAAATATTAATACAGACATTTGACGTGGACCAGGAGCATCAAACAAAGGTCATCACTCTTTCCACGTTAATAAGTTAGTCACGGAAAATACTCATTGGCCGCCACCGGGAATCAAACCAAGGGTCTTCCAGTTACGCACCTCATATGCTTTCTCTGCACCACAGCGACCTCGAATTCCTCCAGACTCACACACACTAACTGCCAAGCCAATTTGGCAGTTTGCTTCTTGGAGACCCGCACAATGCTGGGGATTCACCAATGATGGTAAGCAGCAATGATAATTGTTCCGAGACTCACTTATAAACGTGGAAAGACCTCTGTTTGATGTTCCTGGTCCACGTCAAATATCTGTATTAATTATTCATTCGCCTTCTAATTATTTGTTCTGTTGCTGTTTACCATCTTTGGAGAATACCCAGCATTGTGCGGAGCTCCAAGAAGCAACCTGCCAAATTGGCTTGGCCGTTAGTGTGTGTGAGTCTGGAGAAATTCGGGGCCGCTGTGGTGCAGTGGAAGCATATCTGGCGCGTAACTGGAAGACCCTGGGTTCGATTCCCGGTGGCGGCCAAAGGAGAATTTGTCCGTGACTCACTTATAAACGTGGAAAGAGTGATGACCTCTGTTTGATGTTCCTGGTCCACGTCAAATGTCTGCATTAAGAGATATTTAACATTTTAATTCATGATACATGTGTCTTATGGTAGCAGGAGCTTGCTTTCAGAAGCCACGGCGAATCAGAGGGGTCACTAAATCCTGCAAATTTCAAAGCCATATTCCAACTTATGTTAAGCAGGAGCGAAAGTCCTTCAGATTCAAGAATTAAAACAACATTGGGAAAAATGGGATACTTTAGATATTTATCCAAATCTATTCAAAATGATCTTTCGGAAAGCATTAAAGGAGATATTCAGAAGATCACTGCAAATAGTGTAAATGAAGCCTTTTTTTATGCTTGCATTGTTTATGAAACCACCGATGTCACTCGAAAATATCATTGCTCGGTAATTGTGAGTCTAGAGGACTCTGCTGGTGAAATCAAGAATATTTCCCTCGATTTTATGATTTTAGTGAAAACAGAAGTACCGAAAATGTATGCAGTATTTTCCGCAGGGTATTTGAAAACTATAGTGTACAGAAAAAAATGGTATCTCCAACATATGATGGAGCTCGTGTTTTGGCAGGAGAACTGAATGCGTAAAAGCGAAAGTTCATGAATTTGCCCCTCAAGCTGTTTTTACTCATCGTTTTGCACACCGTTTGAAGTTAGTTTTGCAATACAGTTGTTCTAGAATAAACTTCAGGCAAATGTATTTTTCTACTCTTCAGGGATTACCATCTCTTTTTTTTATTGCTCTTCAAAACGTACTTCTGTTCTTGACTGAACTGTGGTGCAACGTATATCTAAAAACAGTGAGATTAGGTAGAATTATAACGCCAAGATAATCAATGCACTACATACAAACAGGTTAAAGTTAATCAAGGTGTTCAATGAAATTACGAATTCTCCAGATACAATTGTTGTGACAGTCAGAGAGGCACAAGTCTATTCAACAGCTTTCTGGACTTAAAGTTCATGTTTCCACTAGTGGTTTTTCTAGAAATCGTTAAAAAACTGTTTTACTTGTCGATGTGATTCATACAAAAAACAAAACAAATGATTTTCGGTTTTTCATAACTGCAGTTTCAGAATTCATTTCATACTTGAGAAATCTGAGAGAACTGTACGATAAATTTAAGGTTTTTACTAAAAGTGCTACTGAGTCAATGTCATTAACTTCTCTGAAACGTCATAAACGAAGAGAGGAACATGTTGCCGCTTCCAAGAAATACTGGTGTATTACGAAATTCTGGACAGCTTTTTAACACAACTGGAAGTAAAATGTTTGCACTGTGAGAAATTAAAATTTCTTAAATTAGGCGACACGACACAGTGTTCAACATACAATGAACATTTTCTGTGGTTGCTTTGGCTTCATTAATGAAAAATTGTGGGGCATTTTTCAAAAAAGAAAAATAACTCACGGAAATTGAAACGCTTTTCTCCCTACTACACAATTAAATATTTCATGATTTGTGTTCGGAAAAATTAATTAAAGAAACGAGTGGAAACTAGACTAATGAAATTCTTACAGATACCTTTAAGTTATACTATCTAATAGCTAAAAGTATCGTTAAGTTATGCTATCTGATTGCTAAAAGTGCTTCCGCAAAAGAAGCTTTTCATGCCTAAAGCGCATCAAAACCTTTTTAGAAATTTAACGAAATCAAGATCGTCTCTCAGCATTAGATTGTGCTTCAATTGTAAAGGGAATCCTCAGCAAACTTCAGAAACGAGGTATGTGGCATGATGAAGTTATAAAACGGTTTGCAAACAAGAAAGATCGTCGGGCTAATTAAATGTATAAGTAATATCGTATAAAAGGAAAACAATATGGTGCACCCATATTGCTAACAGCGAATAAAAACTTTGTATTTTGAAATAATATTTGACAGGCATTCTGTGGATCTGCATAAAATTCCGAATTTTGGAGCTTAATTAAACAGAAATGCGTCGAATAAGCATTGAGTGAAACATCGAACAGGATGTATTCGTACGTATATTAATCGTATGTACAAAAATGTTACGTGAAAGACACTCCCCCTTTTTTTTCCTTGCAACCCACAAAATTTCGTTCCTACATCCTTATAATTGCACCACACCGTCCGCCACTGAGCAAAGGTATATTCTCAAAGCTATGCGATCTGCGGTTTTTCGATTTTGTGGCATTAATATTAATTCACGAACTGTTGCTTTTGTTAGAAAACTGAAGCAATTCGTCTACCAGCATGTCAGAATTATGACAAAGAGGCACTGTGTTCTAACAAGCGCACAAAACTATGCTGCAATTTATGAACTGGTAGACAACTGAATTTCAATGTTAGAAATTAAAGCACGTAAACGAAGAAAGGCCAAAAGTACGTTTGCTTATATCTACTTTAATTAGTCCCTATACCTTAGAATTTTAGTAATGATTCTCCAGGAGTTATATAAAAAGTCTGCTGTTGTTATCATTTTTTCTCAAACACTAGAAGTAAGAACTGCACACAAAATGCAGCTTGAGGTTACATGACCGTAGCAGCCATGTCTATTTTGAACACATATTAGTTATTGGAGTTTTCGGGTTATTAAATTGCTTTTATCTCAAGGTGTGTGCTGTAATGATTAAAACATGTACTTAATTTTAAGTTTTACAGCATCTACTTTCACTGTATTATACACATGTACTTATATTTTATCTGGATCTTTCGGAAAAAAATTACTACTATTGAATCGTATTTCTGACGCTCCAGGAAAAGAGGTTTGTTCTTCGTTTCCATAAAAATATTCGACTTTCACAGAACTTTATAATCACAGTAATAAAACCTACAACTGCGGTATATTGTTTGAAATTAACCTGATATGCATTGAGCAAAGTTTTAGGACATAGTGTTTAACATTCATTATACACTAACAAACATTTTATTGATTCGAAATGCTTTTAATTGAGCACCATATTTCACGTGAGAAAATTGTGTACAGTGTGTGGGATAATAAGCTGATGATTATTTAATTAATATGTCTGTAGGTTCTGTTGAACGTCTATTGTAATGAAACAAATTTACCATTTTTCAGATAACCTGAAAGGCAAATAATCAGACGGAAGATGGTTTACATGGAAATTTAGAGTGGAGCAATTTAAATGGGAAATTTTTAAAATTAAAATATATTAAATTTTTAATTTGCATAATTTTTTCAATTTTCACTTTCGTTTCAACTTTGGTAGGATAATCATTTTGGTTATATGAAGCAATATGGATGCTTGCGCTCTTTTGTTTCGCAGGTATTTAAATGCCGAATTATGCATTCGTTTGTATATAAATATTAGGCGTAACCTAGTTTGTGTTAACGAGGTTTTCTTGGCATTTGCTACACTAGAAGGCAATACGTTCGTATTTCCTCGCTTGATCGGTTATTTCATCGTTGGCTGTTGTGAGGACATCTCTTCTCTGATATATCCAAAGACAATCTGCAAAATGTAGACAGAGCGTGAAAGCATATCTTTCAATCTCATTGCCTTGTCGCTCACTATGATGAGGAAGAGTGTTTTATTCAGACAAACTCGGTCTCAAAATATTATCGAATTTTGAATTACTGCATCTGAACAGTTTAGTAAAATTTCGGTTTTTTGTCAGTACCTTATTCTGAACCGTAAGTTTTATTTTATGAGAAAGCCATTATATGATCGTTTATACAAACACTTTAGAAAGACGAAGCAATATTAATTGCTCAGTGTGAACAAATC
Source organism: Macrothele yani (assembly GCA_039090855.1). Lineage (NCBI taxonomy): Eukaryota > Metazoa > Arthropoda > Arachnida > Araneae > Macrothelidae > Macrothele > Macrothele yani. The sequence goes on from CM077021.1 coordinate 50,939,581, forward strand.
ATTTTTTGAAATGCTATACTGACATGTTCTGAAGTATATGTTATGAAACTTGTGAGATTTCCCAGGAGAGTCCTGACAGATTAAATTGTAGAAAAGCTCCAGTGCGGTTGAAGAATGAACACTCTTCTCAGGGTGACAAGGTACAAGAGCCCAGGACTTCGGCTTTTCTCCTTAACAGAGGCAATGTCGGAAAAAAGTATTTCTATTCACCCGAGGGAATCTCCACACGTGTCAAAAAATCTCATGACGACTGCCTCAATAGTAGAACAAATAAATAAACCTTAATTTCAGAGCATTTATAATATAGCATAACGTTTATCCAGCCTCCAAGAAAATATACGTAACACTTGCGCAATGCAGGAAAAAATGTTTGCTTTTAGTAGTATCAATGAAAGGGCTGGTATTCAAAAATACACTGCTGGCCACCCAAACTACAACGCCAAGAAGGAAGCAACCGATTGGCCTGAAATTCGCAGCATGCGTCGCCCGCGAAAGGACATGCAAACGATTAGCATTGCAGGGCATATTCAAATCATGTGCGCCCGGCACGCCACCGAGAAGCAGTATAAATAGGGTGCACATAAACGGGGTGCAAGTAGTGGAAGTGTGTTGTGCTGCCATACCTGTGCGCAGGAAGCTTCCTGATGCCTCGTCGCAGAATACGGCAGTCATTCCAGCACGTTTCGGAGTTCGACGCAGGACGAATTGCGGCTTATCGCGACAGCGGTTTATCGTGCCGAGACATCGGCGCCCGTGTGGGACGACATCCAGCCACAGTGAGGCGAGTATAGATTCGGTGCTTGCAGGAGGGAAGGACAGACTGAAGTGAGCGATTGTTGCAGCCGCGGCTCACCGGTGAACGAGAGGACCGGCAAGTTGTGCGGTGGGCATTGACGGCTGGCACAGCCACATCACGAACGTTAGCGCCAGAATTAGGATGTGTTGCGCAACAACCTCTGTCAGTAAGTACCGTTCGAAGTCGTCTGCAGGAGCGGGGACTTGTCGTACGGCGCCCATAGCTCCAATTACCATTGACCTTACACCACAGGCGAGTGAGGCGACAGTGGGCCGATGAACGCCGCACCTGCACTACGGAACGGCACGACATTGTCTTCTCCGACGAATCCCGCGTCTGCCTGCAACACCACGATGATCTGATGTGCGTGTGGCGGCACCGCGGCGAGAGACTGTACGACGCCAGCATTATGCATCGCCATACCGGTCCGTCGCCTGGTGTTATGGTTTGGGGCACAATTGGATATGACACCCGCACCCATCTGGTACACATCGCCGTTATATTCAAAGCCACCGCTACATCTCCGACGTTTTGAAGCCTGTAGTCCTCCCTTCCTAGCAGGACCTGGCAGCGGCCACGTTTCAACAGGACAATGCGCGCCCGCACGTGGCATGCATCGTGCAACAGTTCTTCATGGCCCACCAGGTGTCACTGCTGCCGTGGCCTGCCTGTTCTCCCGATATGTCGCCTATCGAACACGTCTGGTCGCTGATCGGCAACCGAGTGGCCGGGCAAGCACCACTTGCGGCTACGCCTGATGAACTGTGGCAAAGTAGGAAGCAGCCTGGACCGATATACCCCAAGCCCACATCCAAAGCCTCTTTCGTTCGATGCTGCGGCGTGTAGCGGCCGTTATTGCTAGCCATGGGGTTCACACCAACTATTGATGTCTGCGTGTTCCGCAAGTCGCACCGGCCTGTAAGCTCAAACGTTTCATCTTTGAATCTGTTATGTGTCTATTAAATACGGCTTTCCTATCTCGTGTCCTTCTTGGTGTTGCATTTTGGGTAGTCAGTAGGGTATATATAGAGGGCTTACATCATTTATAAGTCACAACTTTACATGGGATGAAATTTTGGAAACTATAAATATGCTTTACACGTAACGGAAAGTCTTATGGCATGTATCTAATCCTATCTATTTCTTTTTCAGAGAATACACTGGTAACAAAATATAAAGGATATTGGGGTTTACAAGGGGAAACGTGATGATATTAAAATTTTCAAACTGCTGAGTTTGGTTGCCAGAGTGGGGAGTCATATGTAAAATAGCATCATGAGAAATCATTGCTGGGATTTTATATCAGAACACAGTACCCCGCGACAAGTGGAAAACTATTCGTTTCACGTCTTGCTCTGAAAGTTTGTTTTCTGAATCTCCGTCAGCGAGGGATTTACCTGAAATGTCGCCCAGACAATGTTTAAAAGGTTACGATAGAAATATTGATGAGAGAAGTCAGATCAAGGGTGGAAACAAATTTTTCTTTAATGACAGAAGTCAGATAAAAAAAAATCTGTGCCGCGCCTTTACAATCATTTCAGTTTTTCAGATGTTACTTTTACAAACGAAATTGTAGACGGATCCCTTTGGCAACCTTGAGTCAACGATTGTCATAGAATGGCTCTGCCGGCAACTACGCCGCGAAACTTCGCTGCATCTGCCGGTTGATTACAAATTGCTAGCATTAAGACATAACCATATTATTAAAAAAATGTACCTGTTTCTCAGTAATTTATTTAAAAATTAAAAAAAACATATTTCTAAAAATAGGTATTTTCAGGTATTAGTACTATTGATCACCCTTTGTTGGGAAATAAAAAAACCTCCGAAAATTCATTATTGTTTTTTTCAAAGTCGTTTTCTCAATATTGTGATAAAATTTTACATACGGAATCGCAACATTTTTTTTCATTATATTACTAACAGTTTTTTTAATATATTATAATTTATTAGCAAATTCATTGTAAATATTTTGTAGAATTACTAATCCCAGTACGAGGATTGCAAAGAAATCACACACAACATTTATAAAACTTTAGGAGTCCTTTCCTGTGAAGACAATTTTTCCTCAGAAACCAACACTGCTTTTCTGACACAGTCCAAAGACACCCACACGACTACCTCACTTTTACCATCCCATTTGGTACTTCACTTCCTCTGTCTAGTCAGCAACAACGGGTGGAAGAACTTAACACACAGCACTCTGGTGCTGACGCCTCACTGAAGGCGGCATGGGCACAGAGACATCGCTGTTAGAGTCTTTGCCAAATGCAAAGGTGCAAAATTATGTTCGTCATAAATTCTTTCACGTACCACATGTCTGTGTCTTTTAGCGTTTTCACAAAGGCAGCTAGGACAATCATTTATTTTTTGAAATATTAGCGTTGTGCATTTCCATGTTGAATGGATTTGTTTTATTTGAACATGTTCTGATTTATTTAAATAAATTTTAAATAGCAACTGTTCATATTTTTCAAATTCGGAAAATAAAATTATTTGGGAACATGCTGCAAATATGAATGAATTTAATAAAAAGATATTCGCCCTTTGAAGAAGAAATGTTGGACCGGAAACAAATCCATGACTTCTTATTAAGTGGAATCAATACCTAAGGTCCCCTAAACTCCAGGGACAGAAATTTAAAATAGAGAGTTTGAGAAAGTTTCACTGCAGATTTTTCAAGAACTACTATAAAATTATCGAAGTCATCTTACTAAACAAAATACGAATAGTTATTTTTTTTTCTGAAAGATATACTCTCCTTTTAAGGATGTACTTGGGGAACATACCATTTTAAATTATTTTTGCTCACAACAAATTTCCAGAAAATTGTTTATTCCACGAAAGTAGTGGTTTTCTCTTCAAAAGCACCGTTCTTACAGCCGGTTTTTAAATATACTCGTAGTACTAAAACCTAAACTTAGAATCTTGTTTATTATTTCTGCATTTGGTATATCTGAAATGGAAGTGTCACACACTTCCGGTTATATTATATAATTTTACATGAGTTCTTAGGAAGCCTCAGAGTTGTATACACAGCCATATAACAGCAGGTTTGACATCGTAATTTGGCACCTGAGTCGAGCCAAGTATATGTTCTCTAAATTTATACCATGCAGGGGCCGTAGTGGGCTTGATTATTTTCCATATCTACTAAACATGGGCATAGAAGACGTTCGTGTCAAATTTTGAAACAGAACGATCCTTCTACTCAATGGTAGACAGGAGTTATGACCCATTTCTTAAATGGATGGCACTTCGTTTCAATGGCCGGCGTAAATTCAGGTATCAATGAGTTTCTATCTGAACAAAACGGTTGATAACATCCTGATACTGAGGGTCCACTGAAATGTTCACAAAGCACTATAGAAAACAACTGCCTGTCCTTTGCAGAATGTAATAGAATTTTAAATATAAGGGGAAAATATTTGACTCCCCCTGCAACATGCTAGTGATAAAGTGTAAAGCCTTATAGTGCTTTTTAGTAATGCACCTGGAGACTTTTTAATCTATCCGACATGTAATAGTATTTCAATATGGGCAGAAGCAATTTTAAATTTTCAGCAATCACACTCCATTAGGTTTCTGTTAAATACACATTTCATCAAGTAAGAAGGAACATTGAGTTTATTATTTGAGAGTTGTTGCTGCAATCTGCTGAAAGAAAACGCAAAATGAAAGAATGATTGATTCTCGACCACAGCAATCAAGGTCAGTTGCCTATATCTCCATTTGAGAACGTAGTAGGAGGAATGCATGTGAGTTGTGAAAGTGCAGTGGAGCAAACGGCAATCATCAGTTTTTGTAGCAGGTTAAGCAAAAAGTTCCAGGGAGAAGTTTAATATGATACTGCAGTGATATCGATTGATATTTCAGTCTCGCTAAAGTGTTTTCCGAGAGGGGTAATAGTCTTCCGTTGGAACAAAAACAGTACATGAGATATATTATCCTGAAACAGCGAAACCTACCCGAGTTGCGACTTGACCAATAAGGAGCATAAAATTATTACGTGTTACCTATCGGTAAAGCCCGAAATGATTAAAGTTCATCTGTGTGTTAAAATCAAATCATTTTGAAGATAATAGTCTAGAATTTGTCGACGAAAAAGGTGTACCCGTGGTTTATTCTACATTCGGTAAGCGACGGGCAACAGTACTTTAAAACATAACTATAAAGATAATTCATTGATTGCACACAAATAAACCTAGCATTGTTCATTTCTGTCATAACGACTGATGAGATATATTTCCTGTACGAACTCTAAATGAAGCGAAAAAGTCCATAACTGTAGCCTGCAAACTCTCCTAATTCCAAACGTATTTAAATAATATAAAAAAAATAATAATACCTATACTACTCCACCCCAGCGAGGGCATTGTGCACAAAGACTCCGTGACCAATACGTTAAATGTTGTAGCTGCCAACCTTCTGAACTTCAGTTCAAAGCAGGCATAAATATGACACACAGTAGAAAACACTGTGTTCTCCAAAGATTCTTTTAATTTGGCAGAAATGTCTTTTAAGTGTAGAAAAATATGGTACACAAAGGAAATAATTTACCACCCCCTTCTCCAAATATAAATGAATAAAAATAAATATTTGTTTACCTTTGGTGTTACCTCCTAATCATGATTTCTACAAAGGTACGAAATGCCGTGAAGAATATTTTGCTTGCAATTTTTACCTATGAGAGATCTTACTTTGTGGGTTCTCAAACCAATAATATTTGAGAGACACAGTAATAGCTCTAACTTAATGCTTGTAAGAAACACTTCTAACCGGCGAACGAGAATTCTTCGATTTATTTGCAGAAAACAATGGTTCTCAAATGATTCACTCAGAAATTGCTAGATTTCTGGTCGAATAGATTTTCAGTAGCATGAGTTTCAATTTAACATTACTGCTCCGGTGGGTGTTGTTGGACAGGGTAAAGTCAGAGTTTACCAATCGAATTCATGCTCAACTATCAGTACTGAATTTCGGAATAAATACTACCGAACAAAATGTTCAAATCTGAACTTTTCCAATGTGGTGGTGTTTTTAACACATTATTGGAACAAAAAGGATACGTATACAGTTAAAATCCATTTTGGCATATATAAATATATATTTTTTGCATAATATAATTCTAATTGATTACCCAAATAGAGTACTGCACGTGTTCTACGTGTTGCTTAAGTGTTGGCTGCTGGTCAAAATACGTGAACGCATTTCAGACGGAGAAAATGTTCCTTGCAAACCAGTTGAAAATGCTTACCTTGGAGCGTAGCATATGTCTGACTACTTAATGTCGTAATACATTATACACAAGTTGCTTTCACTTTCCACTAGAATATTTTTCAAGGTAATGATTAAAATTAAACTATCTAAAGAAATGTAAAACATTTTACTGTTGGGCAAAAAAGGTTAACTTTAGAAATCAAAGTCCATGGATATGACATAAAAGCCAGTAATAGTTTTATGGTTACTCCTAAAACAGTAGACATTATATGTTCAACTAAATAATATATCTACCATGATAATATTAAACACTTTATGTCTAACAACTGCTTTGAAAAAACGTTCGAAAAGATAGCAAAAGATTGCCTTTTGAATATACTACAATTTGCCACGAAATAAATGGACTATGCAACTCTAAATAAGGTGTGATTTTGCAGAGTTTGTTTAATTCTTAACTGATTCCGTTACAATCCTTAAAATGTAGTCCCGTTTTCTTCATGAATTTAGGAAATAAACCTGTTTACAAAATATCAGCAGCACTGTTATACTGATCTACAAATAACTGTTCCATAAGAAACATGATTTTTTCAGTATTTTTATGCTGAATTAAAAAACAGGGTGATCGCAAACAATAGTTTTTTCCACTGAGTTCTCTGTGGAAAGAAATAACGAAAAAATCTCAACTAAATTAGGTGTACACTTTCTACTAAATATGCGGTTTAGATTTTCAAAATCACAATTGCCCAAATTCAGCCGCTAGGGTTAAATACGGTGCTGGTATCCCCTTAATTTGCATAATACATAAGTTATCTAATAAATTTGAAAGTTAAACCATAGATACCGTTCTGTGCGTTTTTTATCCCCATGGTCTAAAAACGGCATTCGCTGAACGGCAGAACTCGACGGCGGGACGTAACTGACCTGAGTGGAATTGTGTCACATTTTGTGAAATTCTGTCTCTTAAGAGAGCTTAGTTCATAATATTGCCTTCATAAACGAGTCTTATTTAGTATCCTCACAGCCAAAAATCACAGCGGTTCAAATCTGCAGACCGTGTCGTTCATGATGCTGGAAATGGTCTCCTTAACACACTCTCGTTTGAAAACATTCGATGCAGTTAGGCCTGCACCTTTAATCCCGATATAAGGAAGCACTATCTAACGTAAAGGTTGTGGTGTTTAGACAATTTATCTGCTGAAGTGTTGGAATCTCAAAGCTTTGGAGAACATCTCCGTAACTAGCGGCATTCAGACAGCATGTTACTCGCGCCGATGAACAGCGTTCTTCAAAGAAATATGAACCAGTGATAAACGATGCGGCGAAACCACATCAAACCTTTAGTTTTGATAAGTGCCATGGAATTTAATGGTGAGCGTCAGACTACATAAAGGAGCTATTCATAACAAAATTTAAATGAAAATGTCCCTAGCACTCCACTTAATTTGCCAAAGCCATGCATCATCAACCATCAACGGAGTTACGAATGTAAAAGCAAAGATTTTCCGCTTATCATTTTCACCAGAAACCAATTACTGACTGACCTGGATACCGTGTAAGGGAAAAAATGCAAGATTTTTCGCAAAACTTTCAGCACTACCGAATAGGGTGTGTTCAATTGCTGTGGTATTGTGTGTGCACTACTGTTACCTTTCCATTCCGTGTTCCACTATTGCAATTTTCCCCGTTTTCAGAGGTTCAGTCGGTTTAAAATCCCATCCTGGTTTCTCAGAGTGAAAGCTAGAGTTTCCTCAAAACGCAAAATCGTTTTCCTACCATTAGTGATAGTCAGCGGACCTCTTCGTAAACCTCTTAATCGCGTAATGTTTTAAGTGCAATACTGGATTACTGCTTCGTTGATAGAAGTGTTTAACAAGTAACTTGCGATCAGGTAAAGTGAGCACCATGACAATTCACTCTTCGAAGATTTGTGAAAAACACTTTGCGTCTCCTTTATATAACCGAAATTCGTTAGAAAACGTATGTAATATCTAAATTAAGGGATATCAGCGACAAATTTCACCCCAGCGGTTGAAGTTTGAACTAAATTATTTTTTTATTTTCAAGAATCGAAACCGCATACTTAAGAAAGTATGTACAGCAAATTTAGTTGAGATATGTCCAATAGTTCATTCTACAGAGAGCTCTGAGTATCTCCTCATTAATTGCAATCACCTTGCATAAGAGACCTCTAGAACACAGAGAACTCAGTAATGACTCGGGAATTGGCACATGGCAAAAACAACACACCACAAGGGATATCCTGAAAAATCCGCTGCCAATAAAGAGCAGTATGGAAAGTTCTAAATAGGACTTCGACTGCTGTGCAAATCCAGATCACCGAAAGGGAGTTTGTTGGACTTTAAATACAAATTCGCCGATTACCATCTTTCGCTCATAGGCTTAAGACTTGTTACTCCGTTACAGAAGCACACACAAAATAATGTATTCTATATGTACCAGCGTTCTGGAAGATCGCAGCACTCTCCCGCAGTTCGTTGTGCTCCCCACACTTGATGTTCCACAATACGACTTCGTGACCAGCAGCGGTGTTTTGTGCTCTATTTCAGTTGTTTTTCATGTTCACATTTCCTGTTACAGTGCACTGTTCAACGTTATTTTAATATCATGTTAATTGTCAGGTTTAATATACAATCCTGAAATTTTTAGCAGTGCAAGTATAGAATATGTTTCACATGTGTCTATGACGTACTAAATATGATATTTTTTGAGCAATATATCATCACTGAATTTGATTAACCAAATCAAGATAAGTTGAGATCTCTTTTGTGCACATTGCGAAATACAACGGCCGTACGATAAAAACTGAGTGCAAAATCACACAAAATGAAGAAATATAGAGAAAGCAAAATGTATGTTATTCATTCTCAAATTAACATCCTGGGGTTGAGATGCAACGGTCCCTTCACTCAGTCCCCTTTTCAAAGCATGTGGCGAAGTCATTTTGTGGAAACTGCTTTAGCGGCAGCTGCAGAGCTTTAATAACGCCGTCGTCTACGTTGCATGTTCCGCCACGGAACTTCTTTTTCATTGTTGGAAACAACCAGTATTCGCACGGGGCGAGGTCAAGATTGTAGGCAGGCTGTGGCTGATTTCAATACTGCATATCGTAAGAAACCGTTGAACACAAGCAGCCACATGTGGGTGGGCGTTATCATGGTGAACGGTCCACTTAGCACCAGTTCCGGTCGCTTAATCGATATGTGTCAAAGCAGACGCCTCAAGATTGAAATGTAATACACAGCATAGACAGTAATTTGTTGAGGTACGGCATGCTGGTAGACTACAGATTTCTAATTAAAGAAAATTATAATTACCTTCCCAGCTGATTTGGTTTGGCGGGATTTTTTCGGAGGAAGCTAGCCTGTGTGTTTCGAGACACTCATTGCGCGCTTCGTGAGGGGGTCGAAGTAGTGGAGCCATGTTTCATCGGTAGCTAATAATATGTTCAGACACTTTGGAACCTTTGCAAACATTTGTTTCCACTCAAGACAAACCTGAACTCTGGTTAACAAATGTTCTATTGTCAGGTGATGAGATACTCATCTGGAACACACACGATATAGCAGTAATTTATCGCATAAAATGCAAAATGCCAACGTCATGAAATATTAGTTGTCGCCGGTTTGTCTTCTCCCGTCATTCTTCGATCTTCTCGCAGGATTTCCAGTGTTCACAATACGCTCGGTAACAACGCTTTCAGGTCGACCCTGTCTAGAAGCCAGTTCTGCCGACAAACGCAATTTTTTGAAATCATGGTATTCTAAAAATCATTGACTCTCTCAAACATTTATCTTTGTAAGCTTTATTTATTAAATCAACTGTTTCTGAATCCGTTTCACCCAAACGATAGCAAAATTTTATTGCACAACCCATTACATTTCCAAAATCTTAGTCACTCACAACCGTGGCTGTATGGCAAATTTAGAGGTACCTTAAACTACTGCGCAATAACAAAATCAGAATCGTTTACCGCGGCTAATAATTGTTGCCATATATTTTTCTTAATTCAGTTAGTCGGCTGCGTGGCTATTTTTCACTTTCGCATTGTTGCCAGCTCAAAAAAATAATACTCCTAGGATTTATGGAACGGCCTTCGTAGCAACGGAATATTTCATTTACTTGAGAAGCGACATTAAAAACCTTACTACCCAAAGCTACTCCAAGATAATGACAACACGTTACACACCAGGTAAACAGCTTAAAAATATTTTTTATTCCTGTTCACCTGCCATGATTTGAAAAAACTAGGTGTGTCGATTAAATACTGCTTAATGAGACTCAGTGCTGCCAACTGTTTTATTATAGCTACCCTAAAATGAGGGTCACATTACCCTAGAATCGGTCAAATTACCCTAAAAGTACAAAATAACACAAAAATACCATAATTATAACAACATCTACATATACAAGTAGAAATTTAATACCAAAGCAAGATACAGCAGGGGGTGAAAGACAGAAAGGTTAATCTATTAATCAGTACACGTTTTTCGTCATCAGTTTTACCATTCCATCAGTCACGTGAAGTTTGTAGCATGCTTGTTTTGAGAACAATCGCTTTGAATGCAACAGTCCATTCAAGGTTTCAGTGCATAGCGAGTTCCTTTGCTTAGTTTTCAACAGGTTCACAGAGCTAAAAATCCTCTCAACCGCAGTACTGGAGTGTGGCAGGGTGAAAAGCGAAAAACAAATCTAGACAACAGTGGATATATTTGTGTGCCATCTCCACGTTTTAGGGATCTTACGTTTGACCAGAACACCTTGATATTGCAATTTTCATTTTCCACCATGTCATTATTCATTAACAAGCGCCATTTTGTATCAAGATCCTGGAGATTTTCGCACTTAACTGGATTCGGAAACTAGGTAGCTAACGGCGATAGAGACATGAACACCTTATTAGCAATGCTTCGTGGGTCAATTGCTTTCAAATTTGGTAAAATTTTATATTTAAACGGACACCCTTTTTGGATCTGACTGCAGGCTTCCTGGTAAAACTGCAAGCATCGACTGCGAATATGTTGCTTGCTTTCAGTTGTTAAAGTACTGCTCTCAAACAAGATGCACAAATGGGAACCAAAGAACATCTTCCCATAATCTAGAAAATTCCTTGGATTTCGACAATGAATCTTTGCAAGTGGCGTTTCGTGCAAGTATCTGGAATTCATGAAATACTGCAGCAGTGTCTTAAACACCATGCTTAAATTGCCATGTAATACGTAAATCTTCGATTCGGAAGACTGCATCTCCATGTTCAGATCACTGAACAACTGCAGTACAAAGTCCAAGAAAAAATAGTACGCTTTTGTTTCAGGAGCATTTAAGCGTTGGAGGATCAAATCGGCAGACAATAGTCTGTCAGCTGACACTGCATCGATAAAAAATAATTTCAATGGCTCCCAGTTTTGTAAGACTCTCTTAATTACATCGTGCAGGGATAGCCATCGGGTTTGTGATGAATGCAACATCTTCTGAGGTTTCACAGAGACAAATTCTTGAAATTCCTTCAGGAGGGCATTTCTCTTCGGACTTAATATGAAGTAGCTATAAATATCACGTGCCAAATCTTCTGCTACCCTTGGCAAAGTTGCACATGCATGCGATGCACAGAGGTGAAATGAGTGACAAATGCATTTCATCACAAAAAAATGAGGCAGCTGCTAATTGAACAGGGCGGCAACAGAATTGTTTCTGCCCATCATTGTATTAGCACCGTCTGCCGCAAAACCTAATAAGTTCTCATTCCACGGGATATTGAGTGCTTCAAATTCCCTCAGAATGCAATCAAATAAAATTCTGGCTGTGGCATTTGTGACTTCAACAAGTCCCAGAAATGCATAGATTATTTCATCGTTCTCCACAACGCGTACTAGGAGTGCAATAGGCTTGGCACAGCTAATATCTGTTGACTCATCAATTATTAGAGAAAATTTTTCTGTTTGCAGAAGGCGAATTAGTCTGTTTAAACTGGTCTTTCCCGGAACATTCTTAGTTATGGCCGTACCCTTTGTCCATGCACAAGACACTTCTTTAGCGATTTTGGAATCAGGGCAAACTCTTTGCACTAAGTTTGTCAAATGGTCTAAAGCTGCAAATGGCAGATTATGCTCCACAATATAGGCAACCCAGCATGCAACAGATTCTTTTACCGCTCTTTCGCTTTTGGCATTGGATTTCATGCATGGCAACGAAAACAACGGTTGGTTTGTTGCTAGCTCCTTGCAGTTCTTCAAGTGTCTTTGACTGCGAGCATATCTCAAAAGTTCCGGTGTCTGACAGTTCCCTTTAAATACTAAATTACCCAAATGTTAAGAGAAGACGTGCTAACTGAAGCATTTTTAACTGGCAGAAGCTATCACGCCGCTTTTTACGGGCTGGGAAGGGGCGATTCCAATATCACAATGCCCCCTTTCTTCCGTTTTGGTGTTTTATCATAATTTGAGAATAATTCAGTGAAACTACAGTTTAGAAATATCCTTTGATCCTTTAGCTATGATGGATAAGTTTAGCTAACAATCATGTAAAAACATAAAAAATAAGAGATAGTTTCATAGAACTTTACGTTTTAAATCGTGAAAACTATATGAACAGTTTAATTATTTTTCATCGGAAAAATTATAAAGTCAGGTTCTAATGTTAGTCTCCTTTTGTGGAATATGTTTTGCAAAAATTATAGACCTAGGAAAAAACAACTATAAGCCGTAACACCTAAACTCCGGGTCACTGAAACGACATTGTTTGCCTCAGACGCCTCTCTAAGGTGCGTTGGGTGTACTGCACCTATTCGTTCTTCAATTCTATTCGGCCTCTGAGGGGAATAACTGAAGTAACTTAAAATCACCATTTATGCCACTGAACAAAGAAGTCAACCATAATTTTTTATTTTTTTCTATCCAGGGATACTGTCGTTCACTCTCATCACATCACACGTTTTCGCCATGAAAGAAAACCGCTCTTTTAGCAGGGTCTGCAGATCGATGCACATGAAGCCTACTTTCCACAACTAATTCTGTTTTGGTCGCTGTTGTTGTTAATATATAAAAAGAGACAAATCCGGGAAGTAGCAACAAATAGTTTCGAGAGTTATATTATTTTGACCCACACAAAAAATTCGGGGTCCACAGAACATGTTGCCATTAGAGATGTTGACTACTTTGCTATTAAAGTTTTAAAATTCATACCATTTTATAAAGCTCAAAAATCTATACTCTTTGTACGATTTTCGTAGCTGCCAGCTTCTAAAGTGCCATATCCACATATTAAACATACAACGAAATTTCCTTCCACTAAGATCAACCCAGAGACTTTTGCAGGTGAGCCTGAGAGCTCGACGAGTCATACATCCCATTTTCTCTACCACCACAGCAACATATTTGCATTTTATTACCATTATTTTTCTCGAAAAGCATCGAATACCAAAAGTAAGGAACAGGGAAGGAAGCAACGTACCGCAAACCGGAAATGTTGTAATATTGCTGTAAGAAATTGTCTAATTGTTGTTGTTCGTAAAATGAATATAAAGTAGAATTTGATGAATGCGAATTCAAAGGCGATCCAACTAGTAGGTCGTTATAACGTGCCAGGACGGTTAAAGGAGGGTTGCGTTGAAGTGCTTCTATTGTATGTACATAATCTGATACTACAACCATCAGCCAAGCCTGCGTTCTTTGCAGATGCACCAAATCATATTTCTACTCTTTTAATATAATATTGCGAAGTCGAAATCTTTCTCAAAATATACCGGAGCCTTCGAATAACACAGGGACAAACGTACAGTAAAGGTTTTTGCTGAAATAAAATATGAAATGCGAAAGTAAATAATTTTCAGATTTCCCGACATAGGTAACATATTATTTTCATCTGTGTGTAGATGAAGGTACTGAAGTCTTGAATTACGCCTTTTTAGCAAGTTCTTTGTAATTTACAGTAAGCTATAATAAAAATAATTTACAATTTAATTTTTAACACAATTTCTTTCCGGAAATAACTTAGTTCAAGTAATGGTCTGCAATGACTCACATAATGTTGATGTCCTATGTCGAACAAGAGTTAATATGAATCAGTTCATGTCTATAGGAATTCAAGTGTGTTGTGTAACAAACAATCCAATTTCATCTATATCTTTCTTTTTATTCGCAGGTTGGCAATTGACGATGGTTTAACCTTTTGAAATACCTGATATGAAAGTGAATAGACTGGTAGAAATGTTTTAGAGCTGCAGAAAGTGAAGAGCGCAATAACATCAAAACAGATTGCTAGAGAATTTTGTTCACTATGAGAGGGAATGAACAGATTACTGCGTTCTTAACGGCAGCTCAAACACGATGGCTACTCGTGATTCCTGTGCCTTATGAAAGACGGCAAACGTTAGTGGTTCGATCGGTCATACAGTTACTTAGCCCTCGACTAACGCAACGGCAGTTGACTGCTCTAACCCTGAGTTTATTGCGGTCCCAATCTTGAGATCAATGTATCTTATACATATCTTTCTTATGTGGCTGAAAAATTATGAATCCTACACAAACAATAAAAAGTAATGTGGTGCGTCAACAAATAGCTTCGCACACGGGACAATGACGGTTGAAGCTGTTCACTTACAAACAGGAAGCATGCAGGTTAACTGATATTTTTAGTTGCGTTTGTGTTCCGACAAGAAATCACAAACAGGAACTTATAATATACTGAAAAGAAGTTACGCCATTCAAACTATTATTAAATTATATTTGAAGTGCTTTTGCAACCAATTCAAAAATGACAGCTGCGTCGTAATAACTATATTTTATTTTCCAAAGAAAATTACGAATATCATAAGTTATACAAAACGTTTACTTTTCCAGGAACAGATCCTATATGTAAGTTGAAAACATTGAAGTAATTGTATTTAAGAAAGAAAATCAGAAAAACAATAAAATGGGAAAATCCTTAAATATACAACGCTCATGATCTAAAGCTACCAATCGAGTTCTTTTTGTTTCTCAACATTTAACAAGAAAATATATATGTATATACGAAAAGTCAATATATCTTTAAAAGGTTAATTTCAAACTGTCCATTCATGATTTGATCATATGATTCCTTAACCTAAAGGTAAAAAAATAGCATAGAGAAATGTCAGGAAGTGTCAGAGAATAGAAACGCAACGACAGTTAAGATAAAAACTCTAATTTCGACCGCAACCAAAAAGTTTTTGCTCTTAAGAAAAAGAGTCATATTCCTCAAGAACAGTGGATGTCAAAGTGCAATTTGTTGATTCCTAGCTTATCCGTGTCTGTTTCCGAAAGTCCGCACAGTTTATTTTGGAATATTTAAGTGATGGAATTCAAGGAGTATCGTCGTTCGCCAGATTGATGTGCAATTTCTAATATAATTTATTTCATCTGTGCCATATATTATTGGCTTCATACATGGATAGCCGAAAACAACTGAGAATGTTTTTGTGGAAAGAAAATGCAAAGCTTAATTTTCAAGGAAGTGGTTAACATTTTGGAAATACTGTCCGTTTCATCGAAAACATGTGTCACAACGTTCTTCCCACTTTTTCATTTCTTCTGAAATGGTGTAGAAGCATTTCTACGCATCTTTAATAAGTTGTTGATCAGTTTCAAATTGTCGTTCCATAATTTCATTTTTAAAATAGGAAACAACGAATAGCCACCTTGTGACAAGCATGGACTATAATGCAGGTTAGGGCATTAATTTGATATTGATTTTCGACAAATAAAAAAAGACACAACTGGCCATATGCGGCCTTGCATTGACCAGTACAGGAAAAGAAATGCGGAACCCAAATTGAACAAGCTCGTTCCATTCCGAAATGCTCGGGTAAAATTCTGAACCATATATTCGATGACATTTGAACCATATCTTCGATGAACTATGAACCAGATCTTCGATAACTCAAATTGATATGAGCCTGACTTCCCGGATAATAACACCTATTGTATTGATGTTTACCTCTGTAACATTTATTGAAAGTCTTCTTCCATGTGTTAATAAAGACCCCGACTCACGTCCATCAATAAATTCTTTATGCTATCTGGAAATATTTGATTTTCCTAGAAATTTATTTTTATAAGCCTATTGCATAAAACGGAAAATCTCACCGACAGAGTTCGCAAGTGGACAGGAAAATTAAAATTTCTGTAGAAAACGGCGATGGACAGCGCTTCCAGATCGTCTTTGATATATCACACCTAGTTCCAATGTTATCCTAAATATCGTAATATAGAACTTTTTGGTTCGCCAACTCTATGGCGTTTAGATGTTATCCTTTCTGTGTGTTCGTCCGTAGATGTGTTCGAGTCCCTAACTTTGGTGCATCGAGATTTCCTCTTGCCTGTCTGTTTCTAAAATATTATCAAATAACCACAATAATATACTGCAGACAATAATATCTTCAAGTGACAACAATAATATCCTGCCGGTCTCAGTTTTCTCAATTAACGTATTTCTAAATTAACAGGTTTTTAATAACCGGATTCACACACCCTAAAAACACAGAAGCAAATGTTTGATCAACGAATTTGTAAAATTCTTTTGCTCAGTCTTTTCGACTAAAGAAACCGTAAATACATTTAAATTTATAATTAACAAATAGGACAAAAGTGACCCGAACACATTGTTTGCTATACGTTTCACCGCCGCAAAACTACTAAAAACAAACTTATTATTCTAACATGTTTAAATAAAGAAGTTTAGAATAGATATGGTCAAGAATGATTAAGGTCACTGGTCAAACTATGTGAAAGCAGAAATGAAGAAAAAACCTATGTGGGGCAAAATTCAACCGTATACCACACAACGCTTCTAAGTATAATTATATATATAAATAACTCCTTGTAGGAAAAATGTTATAATAATGAACAATGCTTGTACCTCCGCAATTGCGAATAACAGTAGTCTTCTCATGGCATCAAAAACAGCCTTTCTTTATAAAAAAAGATAGAAATAAAACATGATTCTCACTTTGTTAACATCATCTGAAGGTATTGTTACACAAGAATTAGTTATATCATGTGCTAGTCAGCGGTCTAGCGATACGTTTAAGAAATCAGCCATGGTATACCTGAACAACTTCATTAAGTGGGATTTCCAATTGATTGAGGCACTCGAAACAAACTTTAATCACAAAATTTTCCATAATTGATTTGATTGAATAAATCGACTGGTGCTGCTCCCTATTATGGGCATAATTATGTGGAAAACATTCACTATTTTTAAAGTTCAAGTGTTGGAAAATGTAGTGCCTTTTGATAACACAAAACTTCAGTTGCGAAAGATAAGCAAACAGATCAGATTAGATAAACTGGATTTTAAGAAGGGAGTGTCTGAATCCTGGTTTTAAACAACCCTTAGAAATGGGAATCTAAGAGATATGGGCTGGAGTTACATGGAAGTGAGGTAGAAAGGGGGAGGAAAACGGCCTTATTTATAACCGGAGGGTCCGTACCCAGGGTCCGACGGCTTAACGCGCCCATACGAAGCACGGTGGATATTTATGTGGTTTGAGCGTTCGTACCTGCCCGGGATCGAACTTAAGATTCCTCCTTGGCCGTCACGGAGGAATCTCAGGTTCAATAGTAGGCCATCCGCGGTCAGCTAAGCAAACAGAAAAGTATCACACAATTTTTTTACCCAAAATACTTTTACAAAAATCGCTTTGCAAACTTTAAATTGTACAATATACGTATATGAACTCAAATTTGCAGCAGATGCATGTTTATGTTTGGGTTGTAAACCTTAGTGTTCAGTATTGTCGTCAGAAAATATAATTAATATTTAAATCGTTAAACTTTGCTTTGGAATTTTAAATGCACATACATCTAAATTTCAACATGAGTTCTTTCTCATTTCCTTAAGATGTTGAACTATGGTAACATTTGTAGTTGAATAGAAATCGCTGTTCGAAAGCAGTTCATTGTCACACATTTTCAGAAGTCCGAAATTTTAAATGCCCATGGCTTTCTGTACAACTTTTATGCACATTGTAACTACTCTTTCTCTGGTTCAAATAATATTCCATAAAGGTACACTGCAGATTTTTCGTTATTAAGCATTGTTCATGGAACACATTCCAAGCCAATTTCCCATATGTATTAATTAAAGTGTTCAGCTTCAAAACGATCTTGTGCGATAGTTATGTTTCATATTCTTCAAAAACGAAAATTCTGTTCAGGTGAACAACTTAGAACATTGCGATATTTACGGCAGTTGGGAAACCGCAATATTGGCAGATCAAAATAGGCCTTTTTCTTTATGTGCAGCAACAAAAGCATGTATCAAAACTTTCGCATTCCCACGCAAGTCAAAGTCCTGTTGATAGCGAAAGGAAATTTTTCGAATACAGTATTCTCCAGAAGACTTTTTTCATTACCGCAAACGGATATGCTAAGATCGTAAAGTAAAATAAAATATATATTTGCCCGTCATATGTTGGCGCATTATGACACCACTCTCCAGCCGGGAATGTCGTAAGATAAAGGTAATTAGAACAATAACTAGATATTAAGGCTAGATACAATACTGTTCTTTTGTCGAAAGATTTCAAATGAGATATTACACCATCAAAATTGAAAAATGTTCTACTTTATCATGTCAGAGATCAAAGAGGAAAGCCACCGAATCCCAATATTTAAGGATCTCTCTGAGCGCTTACACAGACCACCGCGACTTCATTCCAGAAGGTTCCTCATTCTTAGAGCGATCCCTTTTCACCCTTCACCCAACACCGCAAGCATTGATCAATGCCTCACTTCGCGAAGCTTTGATTGTAACTTCTTTCGGAGCGCAGTATTAAGGTGCTGACAACCCCGTAGAGAAATTGACGTGTCAGTGTGTCACGGGATAAGATCAGGATATAAGTCAGTTTGAGGTTATCCGTAAGCATCAGTTTTCAGAGTCGGGAATATTGTCGAAGAAAAGTTGTCAGTCAAAATTATTACTTATTTAATTTAAAGAATGTAATTCATTTATTTTATTTGCGGTGTTTATTTCGAAACATAAAATATAAATAATTTTATTTTTCTGTTTAAACTTTACCCGTAATAGCTAATCTGGTAAGCTCTACCTAATTTGGAGCAGTGTATCTTAACCTTTTTCGAGTGTCAATGTTTCAGCCACATATTGTTAAGAGAGAAAAAGTCATTGGCCTTAGGAAAAATGCATGTGCGAATGAAATTTCGTGCTGCGACATCTGTTACTAATTATCACGCGCACCGACAATCAACGGCTCCTTTACTCTCTTAGGTTCCTCATTCTTAGTGCCACGCGTGTTGGCCCTTCACCAAAGACGGCAAGCACAGCTCAATGCCTCACTTCTTAAAGTTCAATGATTAACGCTCCTGATATTTTAGAACGTAAATTCGACCAGCGCTGTAATGACAGTGAGGTGTCAATGTATCACTTAAGACACTCGGGATATGAGTCAGTTTTTGGTTTGCAGTAAGTTTTATTTCATTTGATTTTATGCCCTTGTGTGTGGAACTTCTTTTTTACATCCTTGTGTTTGTTGTATAGGGGATAACTGGTCAAAATGGGGTATCTTGGAGTTTAATGAAGAAGGAAATATGGCCGATTTAGTGAAAACACTGATAAAATTTTAGATGGCACAAGATATCCTACAAATTCAGTTCGGATTACAAATAAGAAAAATGTAAAATATAAAAAAAAATACCATGATATTTTACTTACGGTTTCAGGTCTGCTGTAAATCCTGCTGATCGAAACGGATTTACGTAATTTTCTCAATATCTTTAATAGCAGTTTTTTAGCTCTGGCTGACCTTTAAAGATGCCCGCAAACAAATAGTTGTGAGTACACTGCTGTACCAAACCTAAGGACGGATTGCACTTTATCTGTATAAGAAAAGCAAAATATGACAGCAGCCATATTGGAAATAATTACTTTACAGCATACGAACACATGAAAAGACACAAAACAATTCCATTCAATGATATTCTGAGTCTAAGGGCATTCAAAAACCTCCAGATTTGTTGTATAAGAATTCCGGTTGCATTGACTAGCGAATCCTGTGATGGTTATTTTCAAATTATAAGGAAACTTGAAACTTGGTCGTTCTTAGTGGTGCAGCGGTTAGCAGACTTGGGCCCGCTTAAGGACGATGAATATTTGAAATTTTCTGATGTTATCTGACTTAACTTCCACGTCGTATTTACATCAATAAACGGATTAACATTTTCCAAATTAGCATTGACACAAAACAAGTTTATAAATGAAACACAAATTACACTGTAATCACAAACTTTAAAAATTCCCGAAGAACATAATATTTGTGGAATGAATGTAAAGTGCTTACCGATAACCAGGCAAAGAGACATTTCAGTATGTATGGAATATGTCCACCTCAACTGCGTTGCAACTCTCGTAACGTTATGGCATACTGAGCACCGAGTGACCCAGGAATTCATAAAGCATACTGTCCCATTCCTCCCTCAGTGCACGGATAAGACTCAGCTGTTTCCTCGATAAGGTTTCGAACACCACTGCGTCTCCCCATTGTGTCCCAGACAAGTTCGATGGAGTTAAGATTTGGTGTGCGTGCTCGCCATTCGATGCAATGAATATCCTCGGTCTCCAGAAGTGTCTGGACAGCCTTCGTAAGTTGGGGTGTCGCGTTTCCATCCAGTCTTCGCCTCCGGTACCACGGAATAGTTGAACATGAATTAGAAACTTATTGCGTTGTCGTTCCTCCATCATAGTCCTATTTTCCAGCACCTGTAGCTAGGTGTGTCGGTTAATCATGATGAGTCTCCACACCATGTCTTCGCCATTGCCGTATGGGACCCTTTCCTGCACAATCTCGTGTTGGCATGCAGTAACACTTTCACGTCAGATCAACTGACGTCTAGAATCAGAGGACAAGCTGAAACGACTCTCGTTTGTGAAGAATACTTTTGCTCATTAATGTGCACAATTTCTGTGCATTGGACACCACTGAAAACGAGCGCTGCGTTGGGCTCTGGATGGAAGGACGCACGACAAGCAGCCAGGTCCTATATCCCTATACGTCGCAGGGTCTTGCCAAAGGTTTTCGCGTTATGCGCGTTTTGTGCTTCACTGTGGCAACTCGCAACCGACAAGCCTTAGAGCTGCGATGCGTTTTGCTGTTGCAACTTAAAATTGGTCGTCATTCGAGGGCAACATCCTAGCAATTGTATGGAACACATTCCATTTGTTTCAAACGTTCCTTAGAGACTTGATACCACCCTAAGCACGATTGCCCATTCCCTGACAACATCACTCAATTTCGGCGGCTTTCTGCGAGCTTCCCGATAATCCTAACCCACAAGAAATCATCTAGAATCTAGATGATGTCTCTAAGACATAATATAAATTACACCTTCATATCTTTATTCCTTAAAAATGATATTGTCTGCCGCGCCCTTTTCTGTTTTTTCTTCTTTTTGTGTGATACCACGTGATCTTTGACCGCACGATTCTACATTTTGCATGTGCAACACCTTTCTGCAGAACGTCCACAGTTATGCTAATTGCAAAAACTGTTGCTTTTGATTTTGTGGTTGTAACATTTCGTTGTGTTCGTTCTTAGGTTTTGACAGAAGTGTATAGTAACAGTCAAGTATGATGTTTTCAACACACGTTGGTCGAATTAAATGGTGGCAACAGAAACTTATCCGCTGCTTCTGGTGGCAACAGCATAGAAATGGAGTGTGAAGGCTTATTAAAAGTTAGTTACCGTGTATTTAAACCTGGCATGGGGTATTCAGTTGCCGAGACTTATAAAGACATGAATAATAATTGTTGAAATTTTGATTGGTTCACAATTTAGAAACAGTAAAAATGTGCCACTCTGAAACGGCACTGTTCCTTGTCGAATTAGTGAAATGAGAAGAGAGACTGCAAATTAAGTCATTCAGAATTTAATAATTGTAGAGATACACATTAAAAATTTATTACGAAAAGGAAGTTCCCTGATCGGATTCTTAGCTCTTTTTGCTGTCGATCTATACGTAAATATAATAGCTACTCAATTGAAGATGAACTGGGTTTATTTAAAGCATTGAAAACTCGGCATACCGGGAAGGAAATGTTTTAGTTTGGTTGACTCTTACATGCCAAAGAAAAAGAGGCTACCATGGGAGGAACTAATTGACATTTGCACCGACGGTGTTTAGTCATTAATCGGAAGCAACCGAATATTTACTGCTGGTGTTAGAAATATCTTCCCCTAAACTAAAAGTAGCCATTACAATATCAATGGTCATGTACTAGAACTAAAGCAAAATATCACTGAACCGTCAAGATATTCGCACTATGGTTTTGCAAATATTGAATCCCGTAAATCCTAAATCTATGAACAATCAACATTTCGCTGTTCTTCTTTAAGAACTGGGAAGTAAATTCATGCATATTTTGTTTCACACAGGGGTAGGGTGGGTGCTTTAGAGCAGAGTTCTGGTTCGGTACTTAACCGTACGGAATTATTTCACGTTTGTTGTTTTAATTTCAGTCAATCATTTGCGACGCCTGCTTGAAATATTTGCCCTATATTGCTAATAACGTTTTGTATCTCAATAAACTGAGACTGTGCAGTTAGGTCCGATCTGTAATATTATTTTCAGTTTAATATGGAATTGAGAAATTTTTTTAAATAATCCATTTTTAAGATCATGTGATAAGACAAGAAATAGTACATGTTGCCTTACACTCTTCAATTTTCTTTTTGGATCAGAAACTCCTTTTTCGTAAGGGTTCGATTCAGAAATAATCGCCCATCTCCAAGGTCATGAGACTAAATCAAAGAACATTTCACTTCTCTAAAAGAATATATACATATACAGAGATGTGAGCTGTCTCTAAATCCATTCCCATCCTAAGTTAAAGATATGGATGTACTGCTCACATAAATCTAACAGCTTATCAACACATCGGTGGAGAGGAACATAAATCTTATTTTCAGACATATGACTCAATTTGAATTTTGGTCCAAGCCCAGGAATGAATATCCAGAAATTGGAAAGCAGTCTGTAAAACTGCCTCTGTCCTTTATTTCAACATACTACTCCGAGGCACTTGCTAAATACTCCTACACGAATACCAAGTAAAATGTACCAAAAAAAAAAAAAAGATAAAAAAGAATGTTTAATTCCGAACGCAGCCATGCGGCTCCAATTATCCAGCATCAAACATAGCTTCTAAAAATAGATGTATGTAAGCCTAGTCGCATTACGTTTATACCCAGTTTAATGGGATACACAAAATTCTAAAGTATTTTAGATTCCAATTCTATAGCTTTTAAATACAGACCAGTAATCATGAGATCATTTATTGAGATCTTTTTGAATAAAAGGCTAACATCATTTGTTTTTACCTTGGAGGATCAATAAATGTACATAGACAAGTAATAGTACAATTCAAAGTTATGTCCTTTGATTTTCTGTACGTAACGTACAAAAATTGCAAATAAATGATGATACCTATTTTTTTCTTTACTTACATTTTTACCTGTTATTCAAATATATTTCTTTTAATTGAATGTGACAAAAATTTGAAACTGAAGTTTGGTGTTGGTGGTATATATACCGGTATTCCTTGGGGTTCCACGGTTAAAGTTATTTGAGAACCACAGATGTAATGTACTTTCGTTGGTTCTTTTTCTTTTTCAGGCAATTTAAGATTTTTTTTATGATGCAGCAAGGAGGAAAAAAACATAAACTTTGGATGAGGATCTTATTTATTTTTAGTCCGGAAAACATTTTTTAAATATTTTATGAAATTTTTGAAAACGGCAAATTTCTATTTCCCAGAATTGTGGCACACTTTTCCAGTAGTTTTCCTGTAATTACATCCCAATCAACGGTGTGTTTGGGCATTTATTAAATTAACGCTTGTTTCTAATTAGTGGAACTGCTCAAAGACACATTAATGCTTCGGAGGTTGGTAAGGGGCTTCAAGACATACGTAGACCACTACTTCCTTCTAAATACTTTTTTCTGCTTCTTCTTCTTCTTAGCTTGTCGGCCCTTACTGATAGTTATAGTCTTCCCCTAGGCTTTTCCAACTTTCTCGATCCGTATATTCAGCACCTCTAAATTTCTGAACGTCATCTCCCCATCTTATTCTCTGGCGCCCCTCCGTCTCTTTCCATCTCTCGGTTGCCATCCTGTTATTAATTGTGTCCATTTTTCAATCTTACAAGATGTCCACCCCATCTCCCCTTTGATTCTTTCATTATTTTTATATCTGTTATTCCTGTTCTTTCTTGTGTGTTCATTTCTAACTCTGTCTCTTCTTGTTATTCTCAACATTCTTTTCTCTAACTTTCTTACCGGTACTCTTGTTTTTTAACATTATCGTTCTGTGATACTCCACGTCTTTTTTCTAAATTAACGCAAGATAAAACTAAAGAAGGTAAACCAAAACTTAATTTTTTTATTGCAACTTAAAATTTTACTTGAAAGCCTGTAAACAAACGGTGAAAGTGATGCGATTATGAACTACTAAATGCATTATTTATTTATGGACATTTATGTACATGAGTCTCACACTTAAAGAAGTGCATGATCAGGGAAAGAAATCAAACCTGTAGCCCATTTATATACCTTCCTAATTTGGACATCATTCAGCTTCATCCCATTTGTAAACATTCTAATTTACGGTGTTTCACTTCACGAAATCTGCAGTGACATGTAAAATAACGCAAAAAAATAAAACTTTACTAGAAGACATGTACCATCGTGAGGCAATATAGATAACGAACACCTGGGTGTGACCTCTTAAAAATTTTACGCAATTATTTTTTTGGAAAAAAAGAACGTGAAAAAATGCAACAACACTTGTGATACATGAAGTTGTTTTCATTTTTGCAGTGACTCTTGCCATAGAGGGAAATATCCGTTCGTGGTAGTACGGAGCTGCAAAACAATGTCATAAAACCAGCATTGGAGTTACTGCTTTGATTTCCCGATTTTTGTTGAAATCAGCCAGGAGGAAAAAATGTTTTCTATAGCGGCATTTTGCTGTTGAGACATCAAAGTTCCACCACAATCCAATGGAAAAGCATTTCTCTGAATTGCACCCAGGTACGTGGACCAGGCGACATGTGTTTTGGTGTTAAGATTTAAGATCAAGGTCTTTAGATATATCTCATGGTATAAGGTTAGGCTCGCTACGATGTCCGGCTCTCATTGGCTGCTGAAATGACGTCGGCGTGGACGCTCGGCAGCCAACATGGCAGCTTTGAGCGTCTTGTGGCGTTGGGTTAAGGCATACGAAACGATCGTAATAATCACACTTATTATGATAATAACGAAATAAAAGTGCAAAAAACTGCTCCTACATAAATCAAAATCATGAAATCAAACAATTTACCTTCCGTGAAGCGCAACATTTCCCGATTTATTTGCATATATGTGAACTCATATTTTAATACTTACCGCCAAGCCACTATACAAAATAAACAACTACAAGAATTAAGGTTAAACACCGATACTTAAATTATTTCTGAAATTTACTTCATCAAAAAATGCCAACAAAGGCGGCGATACGCATCGCTGCCAAATCAATCAGTTCCGTACTGTGAACAACACGAAAAATATTCTGTCTCTCTATATATTCACTCTTGAAACATTTTTCAACATTCCTTCATGGTGTGAATGTATATAACACATAAGCAAGCTAAAAGAAACAAAACAAAAAAGCAAATATATGGGCAAGAAAACCAAGAGTTAAATGTTATACGTCCCTTTTTTTTTTTTTTCAAAATTGCTTTTTCCTGTAAAGTTAAATAAGCTTATTATTTTGCTCTAAGCTTAAGAATGTGGTTTTCACTTTAAACCTTTTTTACCAGCATGTGTGCTAGCTGGCTGTTTTAGTAGTTTACAAGGTTTAGTAGAATTTAATGTTCAAAGATTTTATTAACTTACAAAATTTATATTTGGTGCACTTAAGCAGATGTAATATAGCAGAAACCCACTTTCAGGTCTTTGTAGAAATAAGAGAGGGATCATTTCTGTTTGACCCTGAAGAAGGAATAAGTGATTGTTCTCAACATGTTCTACATTACATGTCTCCTTTTATAATCTCACTTTTAGAGTTTACAGTTTTTTAGTTTTAGCCCTCATCAAGGGGAGAATATAGCTCTGTGATTGGGTTTTGATATTCTTCTGTTTTTAGGTTTTTCTTTTAAAATTGTTTGTACACACCCACACACATCATTTAAGAAGGTTGACATTTTTTCTGGAAGTGAAGATGTAGAAGCTATATCGAATATCTACTTAAAAAATGACATCTTGAAAAATACACACACACACACACCACATATACATACATATACACCCACGCCATAGATACATACATATACACACACCATATATACATACATATACACACACGCCATATATACTTACATATACACACGCCATATATACATACATATACACACACGGGATGTAAGGTCAGGTGATGCGTAACATCACAGCCTCTCCTTGACAAATGTCAACCCCGCCTTCTCGTGGTGCATCCTGTTCCCACTAAAGGGGCTCTGACGACCGCCAATGGCGGTATAACTATACCATCGGGATTTGAGGAAATTCTATCCCACACTCACCAACCCGCTTGGCCAGCGTGGGGAGTTATGGCCAAACCCCTCCAAAATGACTCCACAACTTAAATCTTGGCCCTCAGTCTCCGGCAGCTGGAATGTACCTGGACAAGGCAGCAGCCAGTGCGACATGAAGGCAGAGGGTGCTAAGAATCCCCGGAGGACCGGACTAGGCTGCCATCTGATGCTGACCTTGGCAACGTACAATGGACGCTCCCTATCTTCTGATTCAAGGCTTCTTGAATTGGAAGAGGAACTACAAAGGATCAATGGGACATCGTGGGGCTAAGTGAGGTAAGGAGAAAAGGAGAAGATCTCATCGAACTGAAAAGTGGACATCTCTTCTACTATCGTGGGACAGATACTGGCAGAACTAGTGGTGTTGGATTTATAATAAACAAGAAACTGAAGGATAAAGTTGTAGAAGTTGAAAGTTCCTCTGACAGAGCTGCACGGCTTGTTATCCAACTCTCGAAAAGATACCAGGCTCAGATTATTCAAACTTATGCACCCACCACAAGTCATCCTGAAGAAGAAATTGAAGAATTTTATGAGGAAATTTGTCATCTAAATAATAAAGGTAAGCAGCACTTGAAAATAATTATGGGAGATTTCAATGCAAAAATAGGGCAACGGCAACAGAATGAAACTTCAGTAGGTAAATTCGGTCACGGCAACAGAAACCAGCGTGGAAATACTCTCGTTGAGTTTGCAGAGGCAGAAGGGTTTTTCATTTTGAACTCCTTCTTCAAGAAAAAGCCACACAGGAAATGGACATGGAGACATCCAAATGGGATGACAAGTGAAATTTAATTTTATTTTTTGTAACAAAAAATTCGTCATAGAAGACTGCAGTGTGCTAAACAAGTTCAACACAGGTAGTGACCATAGATAGGTGAGATGTAAGATGCACCTCAACACTAAACTCGAACGTGGCAAGCTCATAAGACAAACAAAATGTATTGACATAACCAACCTTAAAATACACCATAATACCTTCAAGTTGGAACTGAAGAACATATTCTCTGCTGTAGAAGGCCTAACATCGGTAGAAGTGGATGTTTTCGAAGTTAACAGAAAAGTAACCAAAGCTCTTATGGAAACAGCAACAAAATTAGCTGGGTCTAAGAACAAGTTGCATGTAAATAAATTATCAGGAAAAACGAAAATGTTGATGCAAAAAAGAAGAGAGATGAGGACAACTGAAGAAGATGTGACTTCCAAAGTGGAATATATAGAGCTATGCAAGACAGTACGAAAAAGTATCACTGAAGACGTAAGAAAATTCAACTGTGAACTAGTGAGGAAAGCAATTGAAAACAACCAAAGCCTAAAGATAGCAAAGGGACATCTCAGTAAGGGAAGAAAACAGATTATGGCACTGAGAAAAGCAGGTGGTTCTGTAACAAGAAATAGAGGCGAAATTTTGACAAGAGTGAAAGATTTCTACTCCAAATTATATGAAAGGGATGATACATGCACTCCAGACATCATGAAAGATACCAGTACTAGAGTTCCTCCAGTCCTTCCAGCAGAAGTTGCACATGCAATCAAGAACATGAAGCGGGGAAAAGCTCCAGGAGAAGATGGAATTACTGTAGACATCATACAAGAAGCAAGTGGAGAAATCGAAACAGTACTCGCCCAAATTTTCACTCGATGCCTTAATGAAGGAAAGTTTCCTGAGGATTGGAACACCGCTACAATGATCCTGCTACATAAGAAAGGTGACATTGAGGATCTCGGAAACTACAGACCTATCAGCCTCCTATCAGTAGTTTATAAAATCTTCACTAAAGTTCTTTCACACCGCTTGAAGGTAACACTGGACATGGCTCAACCGAGAGAACAAGCTGGATTCAGGAGTGGCTACAGCACAATAGATCATATCCATGTGCTGAGAGAACTAATTGAAAGAGCGAGGGAATAGGAACTTCCATTGTGTATGGCTTTTATCGATTATGAAAAAGCCTTTGATTCGGTGAAACCATCAGCAGTTACAATGGCTCTGAAAACCTGCGGTATTGAAGATGCATACATTAATATTATTAATAACATCTATGAAAATGCAAGTGCAAAGATTAGGCTGTTTGAAAATACAACACACATAAAAATTGGAAAGGGAGTGAGACAAGGTGACACCATATCTCCGAAGCTCTTTAATGCCACATTGGAGGGTGTTTTTCAGTCACTGAGCTGGGAAAACAAGGGGATAAAGATTAATGGAGATTATCTAACCCACCTTCGTTTTGCTGATGACGTAGTCATTTTTGCAAACTAGCCCATCAGAGCTGCAGAGTATGATCCAGGAACTTGCTGACAAGAGTAAGGAAGTGGGATTAAAAATGAACTTTCAGAAGACAAAAGTGATGTTCAATGCTTTTACAAGAAATGAAGATTTATCGATTGATGGAGAAAAGCTGGAGATAACAGACACGTAGGTTTATCTTGGACAGCAGATATCAAGTGAGGGTCACATTGATGAAGAAATTAATCGGCGTACAAAACTTGCCTGGAGAGCTTTTGGAAGAAACAGCATAATTTTCAAGAGCAATATGCCATTATGTCTTAAAAGAAAAGTGTTTGATCAATGCATCCTTCCAGTGCTTACGTATGGTGCAGAGACGTGGACCTTAACTAAAAGAGACATACAAAGGCTGCAGTCAACTCAAAGAGCATGGAGAGGTGCATACTTGTTGTAACCAGGAGAGATAAGAAGAGGAACTCGTGGATCCGAAAAATGACAAGAGTGGAAGACATCATGATCAGAGTTAAATCCCTGAAATGGCAATGGGCTGGACATACTGCCAGAAGGACAGATCATCGATTAACAGCCGAAATTTTAGATTGGATTCCAAGGGACAGGAAAAGACCCAGAAGAAGACCACATGGGAGATGGGTGGATGAAATTCGAAAGTATGCAGGGGTGACATGGAGGAGACTGGCACAAGACAGACCGTTGTGGAGGAAACTTGGGGAGACCTTCGTCCAGCAGTGGATTGATAATGGTTGACAATGATGATGATGATACACACACACCATGAAGGAATGGTGAAAATTTTTCAACTTTAGAAACTCTGTCACTCCTACATATGTGTGTGGTACATTTTTTTTTATGTTAATGACTAGCAAATAAGTTGGTATACTCATTACCACTGATGCTGTGCTAATTAAATTCTACAACTTTTCCTTTACCAGATTTCATCCTTAACACGATGTTCCCATGACAGATGTATTGAAATAAAACTTTTCTTTCTCAGATGAGTATATATAATAGCTATCAGAAAAATTGCAAATACTTGCATACATGCATACAAACAATGAAAAATTGAAATAAAAAAAAAACTTAGCTTTCTGATGGCAGAATTCCTTGGCACTTGGCATTATTCCTGCAGGTTGCTTACTTTTTGTCCATGGCATGAAAAATCTGGTTTGGCCATGTGCATCCAGGAAATTTCCACTTTGATGAAGCCTGCCACTTACGTGCTTTTCTGCGTTGAGCTTCTTCTGCCTTCCTAACTTTTGCTTTTGCATTTAAATGTCTTAGCCGTATAAAGGTTCGGGTTCTAACATACAACTTTATCACCTCTGTAGGAACATCTGGAAACCTCTGACCAATTTTCACACATAGTTTGTGTACAATCTTGTGTTCCTGGGATAAAGAGTCATGTCCATGCACTTCTGCAAACATCAACTCAAACTGGCTAACTTTCTCCAACCATGGATCGGATGGAACAAGCAGGCCACCTCGTGAAAGGGTCTCAATCCAGCCAACAGGTACTGATTCCGTAGTTGATGGTGGATTAAGTAGCTGGCCAGTTGGCGTACCCAACGAACGGTCATATTTTCTTCCTCGGTAAGCTATGTAACCTGCAAGGTAACGAAAGCCTTCTACAGAGCAATCAGAGCCAGGAGTAGCAGGTGGTACCTGAATACCTGTAGAGTCATGTAGTGTAATACCCCGAATCTCAGTTTCACCTTCAATCATTGCCAGGGGTTCTGACATATCAGGTAAAACGGCACTAAACAACTGAGATGTCAAAAAGTAATCATCATCACTACCACCTAGCGCAACAGGAGCAGCACTTGAAAATGGAATGTCACTTACATTGGCACCTAGAAGCAAGAGACGCAAACGGGATTTCACTTTTGTAGGCAATGGATGATCATAGAAGTCGCCTAGCCCGCGTATTTGTGAAAAAATTTCAAGGCAGTCTTGATTGAGTCGAGCAGTTAGGATGTATTTTATGTTCAGAGGCTTCAGGTCAGTGAAGAGTCCCAGTAATGAGCGAATGGTTGTGATGAATTCTTTCTGAAAGGGTAACAGATATGTTGCATTACCTACCTTCATTCCTCGGATGCATGCATGCAGCTGTCGTAGAATCCTCTTTTGGGTTTCACGATGAATTCCAAATCCACATGCCAGAGACTTCTCATCTGTAGGCCTTCTTGCATTTAGCACATCAAACGAGTCGTTCAGAAGCTGAACAAATTTCGCGACGTGTTCTTCATGTGGCATAAGAAAGCGTATTCCTTGTGCAGTGTGGTTTGAAAAGAGCTGAGTTGCCAAATATACACGTTGGCGGTCACGGCCCTTCACACTAATGTGATGAAGTGACAACTTGGGGCATATCTTCATCTCACTGCAATCCAAAGTAAGGAGCTGTTCAATAGTAACTTTTGTAATTTTTTTATTACCTGGAAGTGTTAGTCCATCATCGAGAAAATGATTTCTTAGCAGCTTGTAAAGGTGTGGAACATCTGCAAACACCCAAACTCGTTTATTTGGTATTTGAGGATCGGGGAAGCATGTGTTTGTGTGTGTTACTTGTAATTCCTTCCATACAGCACGATTTTTGCCACCGAGGTCAGCTACAGCAGCAACAACATTATACTGAATATCTTCCAGAGATGATATTATTTTGTTCAACAATGAGGCTGTCATCTGTATGTCAAAATCAAAATATATTACCTGCTTCCAGCTTGCGAACAGTCCCCGTACCATGACTACTTGCACATTACTGTGTGGACCAACAATCCTATCTTCTTCTTGGTCATAGGAAATTCTGCTATCTATGTTCATTTCATCAAAAGAAATGACACATGTACACTCTAAAGTACTAAGTCTTTGTGCCTGTGCCTTCATTAGCTGAAGGACATCATGTAGAATGCCAGGGCGACAATGGAATGAGCGAGCAGTCCACCGCCTCAGTGTTGAAATTCCTGGCAATGGAAACCCCATTTTATCTCTCAAGAAAATATAGCACTTTCTTGACATTGCACGCAGAGTAATGGCTTTACAGATGTCTTCCCTTTCCCATTTTACACATTTCTTACCTTTTATTAAACAACGGATCTGATTTGCAGTTAAGAGTTTTGCTAAAACTTTCCTTACTTCAGTTTCTAACTCCGTGTCAAATTTTTTCAAGTATTTCTGAGAACGTCGTCGAGTTGTTACAAGCTGACTGTGAAGGTACTTGTTTCTTACGCTCATCTGAATGCACGCTGTGTTTAGCCTTTGGTTCTCTTCCTCCAATTTCTTTATTCTTTTCTCCATTGTTTTTATATCACTCAGCATGCACTGTGTTTCTTGATCAGTTCCCATCGGTTTCTCTACATTCCTCTTCTTTGGTGATAGATTATCAAGGGTTTCTAATGCACGTTTCCGAACTCAACGGTCATGACATCTAAGTGCAGTAGGCGTTGCAGTCTCAGGTCCTGAAATGTCAGCACTGGCTCTCGAACTTACCTTATTAATACCAGTATTATTGCTTGTGGGAAGGTTTAGTGTAGGTACTGCATCAGGCTTCAACACTTTCCTGTTAGTTAACCCAAGTAACTCTGCCTTTAAGTCACGCTGGTTGTCATCCTGTGTGAAATGTTGAGAACACACTCTTGCATTGGACACTTTAAGGGAATCCTGACGCTTACATTTCTGAATCCACAGTTTTTGTAGTAAACATGGTAATACATGGTACATAATGTCAGTGTTCTTGGTTTTCCTATTGTACATAGTACAACAAGCCACTGCACAACCCGGCATTATTGCGTTTCTTACGAAACACAGAAGCAATGAATTTCAGTGATAAATACGTGTAAATATCAAAATAAACAAAACATAAACATAAAACTATAGTGAAAGAAAATCGGATTGTCATCTTCAAAATTTGTATAAAACTATAGGTTACAAATTTCAAGCGGTTGAAAATCAACTGCGTTTATAGAGAAAACTCCAGCACACCAATTGTAAACAAACAGGGATGCCAGAAGTCGAAAGACTGTGCGTCCAAACCTACGTCATGCGTGGTTTCAAAATAACCGCGTCTGATACTGCGCAGCCCAAGTGGGACCCTCCTGATTTAAGATATGCATTTTTATTTTCATTTTATTTGTGTCTCTTCAAATGCTTTAGTGGTTTTGGCAGTCTACACAGGTGTGATTAACTCAACACAGAGATTTGGATTACTTCAGTTTTTCTTTAATTAACCCTAGCTTTCCCCGTTTTTCACCAGTGTGTTTAATATCATCACTGTGAATTTCTATACTGACAGATTTCCTACGAATTATTCTTAATGCAATTTTTTCGGAAAAAAATGTACATTTTAG
Source organism: Macrothele yani (assembly GCA_039090855.1). Classification (NCBI taxonomy): domain Eukaryota; kingdom Metazoa; phylum Arthropoda; class Arachnida; order Araneae; family Macrothelidae; genus Macrothele; species Macrothele yani. The sequence continues at coordinate 50,972,802 of CM077021.1, forward strand.
CGATTCAGCTTATCCTTCACGGTGAAATACTTTTCAGAGCACAACAGCGCAGCTTTTTCTTGATGAGACATGTTTTCACAATGCAACATATTCTTCACAGTATAGTTTGGTCTTCACAGTGTTTATTTTATACAGTATATCTTGGTCTTCACAGTATAGCTTGGTCTTCACAGCGTTTATTCTTCACAGTATAGCTTGGTCTTCACAGTTTTTATTCTTCACGCATAGTAAACAACTCTACATTAAAATACTTTAATATCCATTTAGGAATACATTCCGATTATTTCAGAGGTTCTGCACACTCATATACAAACAAATGCCGTCAAGCATAAAAATCACGAAAGTTCAAGATATCTTGATTTGGGAACTTACGGGGTTTTAAGAAATTTCTAAAATTTAAGAACCTATTTATAGGGTGAATTAATACGTGGAACACAGCTCACCAGGAGGCAGCGGGGAAGTTTGAATAGCACGACAAAGCAGCATTTGCAAGGTGGTCTAAATGCTGAATCACTGATTTATGACAATTCACTCGGAGGAAATACGCTTGCCTTTCGTTCAACATACTACACTGCTGGCCACCCAAAATACAACACCAAGAAGGAAGCATCCGAATGGCCTGAAATTAGCAGCATACGTCAGCCGCGAGAGGACATGCAAGCGATTAGCATTGCAGGGCATATGCAAATATTTTGCGCACGGCACGCCACCGAGAAGCACTATAAGAAGGGTGCAGAGAAGGAGGGGTTCAGTAGTGGAAGTGTGTTGTGGTGCCGGACCTGTGCGAGGGAAGCTTCCTGATGCTTCGTCGCAGAATACGGCAGTCATTCCAGCATGTTTCGGAGTTTGACAGAGGACGAAGAGTGTCATATCGCGACAGCGATTTATCGTACCGAGACATCGGCGACAATGTGGGACGACATCCAGCCACACTGATGCGAGTATGGAATCGGTGGGTGCCGGAGGGATGGACGGGCCGACGTGTCGATTGCCACAGCTGCGGCACACCACTGAATTAGTGGACCGGCATGTTGTGCGGCGGGCATTAACGGCTCGCACCGCCACTTCACGAACGCTAGCGCAGAAATTAGGGTGTGTTGCGCAACAACTTGTGTCAGCACGTACCGTTCGAAGTCGTCTGCAGGAGCGGGGACTTGTCGCACGGCACCCATTGCTCCGATTGCCATTGACGTTACACCACTGGGGAGTGCGGCGGCAATGGGCCGTTGAACGCCGCACCTGGACTACGGAATGGCACGACATTTTCTTCTCCGACGAGTCCGGCTTCTGCCTGCAATACTACGATGGTCGGATCCACGTGTGGCGGCACAGCGGCGAGTGACTGTATGACGCCTGCATTATGAATCGCCATACCGGTCCGTAACCTGGCGTTATAGCTTGGGGCGCAATTGGATATGACACCCGCCCTGTCCTCTGGTACGCATCGGCGGTACACTCAACAGCCACCGCTACATTTCCAACGTTTTGGAGCCTGTAGTCCTCCCTTACCTACAGGACCTGCCAGCGGCCACGTTGCATCAGACAATGCGCTCCCGCACGTGACACGCATCGTGCAACAATTTTTCACGGCCCACTAGGTGTCATGCAGGAGTGGCCAGCCTGTTCTCCCGATATGTCGCCCATCGAACTCGTCTGATCACTGATCGGCTACCGAGTGACCCGCCAAGCACTACCCGTGGCTACGCCCGATGAACTGTGGCAACGGGTGGAAGCAGCCTGGACCGACATACTCCAAGCCCACATCCAAAGCCTCTTTCGTTCGATGCTGTGGCGTGTAGCGGCCGTCATTGCAAGCAATGGGGGCCGCACAAACTATTACTGTCTGCGTGTTCCGCAAGTCGCACGGGCCTGTATGCTTAATCGTTTCATCTTTGTATTTGTTGTTATGCGTCCAGTAAATCTGGCTTTGCTATCTCGTGTAGTTCTTCACGTTGCATCTTGGGTGGCCAGCAGTGTATATCGTTTGCTGCCCTTGTGCGCTAAATAACGTTTTATCATGTCCATTATTCGGATATCACCGCTAAGCAAGCTCTGTATCTTACGATAACAGCTCCACAAGAGATCATGCCCTTTAGTTAACTTGTTCTTTTCAGTTTAGAACTCCTACGAATTTTGTACCTTCTAATTAAGTGGTTTTGTACGTAGTCCACATCATGTTGAAATATAAGTAGACATAAAATTAGCAGTATTAGCTCATCTTAAACAATGTAGCAGCAATGCAATATGTATACCCAGACGATGCCATGTGTTGCCCATTATAAAAAAAGTACAAACCAGAATATTCAATCCATACCAGAGTTAAATGTAAATTTTAAGAATCATTGACTTGAATGCTCGTTCTTCAGAAAGTAATGAAAAAAAGGAGGTATTTCGAAAAAAATAATATGGCTGGGAAACATTAGATATCTATACTCACTTGGTTTTAAGCGTCTTCCCATTATGACACAAAGCACGAGGTTTGAGTTACCCACCCCTTGTTAATTGATAAAATGTGTGTCAAAGGTCAGCAAAAGGCATGTGATATGTTCTAAATAAAAATCTTTAGCAACAATATCATGGAACTGCTTTTGTAGAATCTCAAACAACAACGTATAATTGTTGCAAGATGAAGTCGAACGAAAACTAATAGAAAAAGAGGTAAGTAAATTCCATAAGACACCAAAAATTTACTTATTTTATGAATTTCGTTTTATAACCATATTAATCAGAATATTTTTTTTTGTTTTCAAAATTAAACAATCATCAGGGAATTTTTAAATATGCTAATGAAAAACTTAAAGAGTATTTAAAAAAAAATCAATGAAACTTAAAGAGTATTTTCTACAGTTTCAACACGAAATGGGCCGCCCCGGTGGCGCAGTGGTCTAAGCGATGGCCTCTGATCATTCGTCCGAACGGGGTTCGGGTTCGAATCCCGGTGAGGCATTGATGTTGTGTTTGTCTTACGGCACTGGTTCTCTCCCTTCCCTGGAACCAGTGACCCTAAATTAGGGACGGGCGACTGCTTATAGCCCATTGAGTTGCTCACGGTGGTCGTTAAACCTTCAATCAAAAAAAAAACACGAAATGGGTCATTTTGTGTGTGTGTTTAATCTGGAAAACTTTCAAAATACTATAAAACCGGGTCTAAGGTTAAAGAAATTTGTTCATATTTTACGGGAAAACCGTTAAATCCTCAGATTCGTTCAACATATTAACTATTATAGAGGTAATTATTTTCGAAAATATTTAGAGTAACTTAAGTAAAACATATTTTATCTAAGGACATGGTGCTACTAAACAAGGACATGGTGGTACAAGGACAAAAAAACTTGGAACGTTTATTAAATTTAATCAAATTATATATATATATATATATTTATAAAGGTATATATCTAATGAGTTGCAAATTGAATAGAAAATTCGGTACACGAAACTGCCTTTTCGGATATACACCATGTCTATGGATTTTAGTGGGACATTTTTCTAGAATTTCACATGCGGTTTATGCGCTGCTGATATTATACGAAGGAATGTTTTTTTTTCCTGAACTTCACACTCTGAGGATTATATAAAGAAAAATACGGTAATACAATTTAAACATCAGATACTGTTATGTTTTGTTAATTAAGAAGTACAAGTGTCTGAGTTGAACATCTTTCCAGACGAAAATGTAGAGGACTTTAAAAGCAACCTAATGTTATGTATTTTACATTATATAAACGATTTTATTTTTACATATTACTGTTGGTATCTCTTCACGAGTGGAAAAAAAGCTATGCAACTTCAAAATATATTATAAAATAGTTCACCTGTTTGCCCAAGACTGGTCAGGCAAAGACAAAGTTGGGTTAATTATAAAAAAGATCTAAAGTTCTTAAAAAGAAAAAATGGGCAGCCCTCAAACGATCATGGTTTATTGTGATATTGACGGTGATTATGAGTATGTACACGCCCTCAAAAGGATTCATAGGTTTGCAATATATAGTAGTGAATCGCTGGTTCTCTTCACTGATTCTGACCGTCCTCTCATTCTTCTTGTATTAATGATTTTAGCGTTATTGAAATACTATGTCCATAATCAAAGTTAACATTTCAAGAGCTCTGCACTTTCAGCTATTCTTCCTCAACACTTCGAACTAGTAATCCTAAAGTGATACAATATTGTTTCGTGAGAAAAGAAAAATTGATTATACGACAGGCCTCTACTTTCGATCAGTGGCGTTGTCATCATGTGCACACATTAGAAGTTGCAGTTTTACCAGCTGGTGTGGTCCAGATATCCTACTACTTATTTGTGGCGGTAATGTAGAATGCTTAAACAGAAGCTGTGGTAAAAGCAGACATCTGCGAAATGTGTAATTTTATTGCAGGTGCGTAGTCAAAATATTAAAGTTCAAAGTGGTTGTCGACAGAATTCCTAATCTTCCATCAGATTTGTCTTACCAAAATGAAACTGTACCTTAACAGCACAGCGCCTGTTCAGAAAATTAAGAGCTTAAAATTAGGCCTTTGGCTACAAATGATTTAGGGAAAATGATCCGAAAATTCGAAGTCACATTTTTTGGACTAGAAAACTGGAAGAGGAAAGAACCCGAAAAACCCAGTCATCATGGCAACCGTGGAGGATGTATTCAGAACATTACAGGTAGGCAGCAATTCAAATATCTCAAGTAACAATAGTGAATCGCGCATTATCTAATCCTTAATCAATACCCAAATAACATCAAAAACTCAAAAAGGGGAATACTTCTCTGTTATCTTTAAAAGATTTCCCATGTTCAGCACTAGTTTTCGTCTTCCAGAGTGCAGGAAAAGAACGTCCACTGCTGTTTCTCCCTGTGATTGAAGTGAAAAACAAATGACACCTGTTGACATTCGAAGCAATTTTCCATCTGCATTATGTGGTAAATATGTACATAAAACTGCGGAATTTGATCATAAGTAAGCCGAATAGAATGTGCGCGAGAGTGCACTCCATGCTCGAAAGGTCATAGTTTGTTCTGATTTTGCAGCGGAAATATTTGTCTGACTTTCGTTTTTCGAGCTATTCCATCCAGCGGGCCACGTTACATGCTGTGTCAGGAGCTAACAATTCTCATATCCTTTGACGAGACAGCTGATCTGCAGATTATGTACATTCCCTAAACAAGACGTCTACTTTCACAGTTACTAGTGTCTGTTGCAGACATTTGTGAATGTGATTATCCAGAACGTAAAGCTGACAAGCAAAGATATCAAGTCGTTCAGTTATTAGGCAAGTCGGCAAAAGAGGAAAAACTGGGTCATATTCGGATCGCGAAAGCCAAGAAACTTGTATATTTTGAGAACCAATGGAAAAACGGAGCTGTCGAAATTCAGAACTGATCACAATCTCTATCATACGGTACAAGTCTAGAATAAATTCGGAGATCTACATCAGCTCTTCAAAAACGGAAAATTTTAAAGCAGGACTTCAAACCTCCAAGAAATTAATGAAAATGCTTTTAAAAATTCATACTTTCGACAACCTAGAATATTTTCAAGACAACGATCTGCGAAACTGCACTATCGAAACCACTCGAGATATTCTTCTCACCAGACTCAGAGCACCGGCCAAAATGGCATTCGTAAAGAACTTCACCCTACGCTATCATTGCATCACAAGAGATGGGAGCAAAAAAGAACTTAAATGCACCGCAAGCATGCGAACACTCATTCATCCACTACCCAGACCGTGGTTTCTACCAGTGGATAAGATTTACTAAAGTTGTTAGAAATTTACCAGGAACCAGAATCACAATTCTCAGTGCTTGTGACTAGAGTTATGCAGAAAACGAGAAACTGAGTTCAAGTTGCATGAATGTACGGTCTGATTACGAACGAAATTATGATGCAGTGTTTTCAAAAAAGTTCTTCCTACATGCAGAAAATAAGTATTTTGGAAGACTCGCTAATTCCCTTTGAGGAAAAATAATTGCAAATATGTATCCCTAAGTTCATTTCCCCATTGAAATTATTTTTTGCGCCACTTCAAGACAGAGCGGATGAAATACCCATGATTTAGGAGGGTTGGTGTCTGATAACACGCGATTAACTGCATTCGAGACGGCTAAGTATATTTGTATGCCTAAATATTTCGAGTTCTCTGTATCTGTCTTGTGTGACATTGGACTGTATCATAGGGTGCATTAATGTGAGCTACGGAAACTTAACTCATTAACCGGCTGGAACAAATTAACGCAGGATTAGCAAATTCGACTGAAGTCAGCTCGGACGAATATTTTTGCTGTCTGAGAAGTGGCCTGAACACGACTGGAATAAGAAACCCTGCTCATCAGAAAGCGTTGCTAGACCCTTAGGTCTGTTATTCGTAGTGGTAGTTTAAAAACGTTAATTGTCTCTAATCATTTTTGTCTTATTATCTTTTCCGCTAAAAGGACAATACAATTGGAAATGAGAATTTGAAAGGAGAGAGAAGATGTTTGTGTCACTTGTTTCAAGCAGGTGAAATGATGCCAGTGTCAGGAAGACTAACCCTTTCCAATCCTTGGTTGGCTCATGGAGCAGAGAATAAAGGATGATGAGAGAATTGGACAATATATAGACTATAAAACTAAGCACAATAAGGGGGCATTTGTTACTGGAGACGCATTTATGGTCAGTAGTACTAAGATATGAGGAGGGGGGGATGAACTATTTCTCCGTAGCTTTCTTATAACCTGGCCTCTATGTGAACATATCTGTTTGGGGATAGCAGAAAATTTAAGGCCCCATTGGGTTCAGATACAACGGTGGCTTATGGCTTTAAGGGTGAAAATTGGTAGGATTAACTCCGAAACTGGATGAAGTAGAACATATAGATTCATATTTAGCTTGTGAAAGCCGTACCAGCAAAATTCCAAGTCACAGTATGTTGATCTAAAATTTAAAAAAAATGATTATTTTTTCGAATTCTTAAAAAAAAATGAACTTCATTTTTTCGAATTCTTGGAAAAAGAAAATCATTGCGCTCGGTAACTTTGGTGCTAAGGATATTGCGGATATAGAGTATATTAATTTATTTAAAGAATATGAAACATTTTCATTACTTTTTCCATTGTACTTTACTGGTGGCTTAACGAACACCGTGTGCAATTCGATGGGCAGCCGCAGGTCTCTAAATTCGGGCAACTGCTTCCAGGGAAGAGAGAACGCATTTGCCATAAGACAAACACTGTATCTTTGTTCACCGGGATACAAACCCAGACACAGTTAGGACGATTGTTAAAAAGCCACCTCTTAGACTACAGCCCACCTTAGGCAAAGTTACAACTTCCTAGTATGTCTTAATTAGCTTATGGAACTACATGAATTGTTTTTAGCAAGTGTATCTTGAAGTCAGAATGTGTTGACGAGAGGATACAATAGGTAAGGACCTGAACCATAATCCTCATCGTCCAATTGTATTGCTACACGCAAAATAACATGTTTTAGCATTTCCATTTTCAAAAATGCTCAGTAAATGCAGGTCCCTTCTTTTGTGTCCTTCGTTTATGTTTACTTTCAATACATTTCCTTTCATTTTAATCTTGCATTTTTGACAGCTGTGTTTGCAACATAAATACAAAATTTACATTATTCAAATGACAACGAAATGCAAACGTTTTTCACTCACACAATAAGAACAATGCCTCCAAGCGGAAGAGGAAAATAACGTTCATTTCAGAGATATATTCAATAATCCCAAATCTTAAGTGTTAACGACATAAAATAAAAAGAAAAGATTCACTTTAAAATTTGATTATTATTGCTACAAAAAAGAACTGAATTTCAGTTATTCTTAATTGATCCTCTTATTGCATTCAGCAAAAGGACAGAACTTCCACTTTACTGTTACTCACTATATGAAGCACTAGTTCTCTGAAGAACGTGGCATTTAATATCAGCAAGTAGCTAAGCAGAAGAGCATGAAATATTTTTAAATTGACTTTAATTTTTAATAGGGCATCACTGACGTCATTAGATTAATACTCTATCTTAATGGTTCGACTTACTTCAGTTATGTTAAGGTTATTCCAGATACTTCTTGGCTTAAGGTGTCAGAAACTTGTTTTAAAGATCCGATGCCTTGGTAAAAAGTAAATGTCTGTCACAAAAGTTGCTTATTAAGTGAAATTGGAAGCTGAACACATCAGGGATGAAAGATCAGAAACCAGTTCCAATTCTTTGAAATCATTAAAACATCTACAAGTCTCAGGAAAAAAAATGTATTTCACAATTAAATGAATCTTGCTTTCCACAAAGTTTTAAATATTTTGAATCTTAATATTTCATGTACAGTGAAGTGAAACATAAATTACATAAATCAGAAATTTACCGAAAACTGATTTTCTTTGTATCAAAATTAATGATAGAAATTACGCACTATCTTAACTTGTTTAAACGAAATCTACCTGCAGCGGAAACGACTATGGCAGAGGAAAAAGTCGAATTTTAACGACTTAATTTTTTGGATGTTTCCGTGCCGTCCAGAACTTTAACAGAATGTAAAACATTACACAATAAAGTGAATTGATCACGCCACACAGAAGAAGTTTTCTTCAGGTTGAAGAAAGCTTAACTAAATGCAAATAGATCGTACATGAATTATTTACACAAAAACGTACTGCAGCACTCCTACAGTTTCACTTTTAATTTAGCTCATTGCACAATTCAGTTTTAGATCATGGAACCAGCGTTGACATCTTTGCTCTACACAAAGATACAAAATCTTCACAATTATATGTTTGCACGTAATTCAAAGAGACACACCAATTTAATTCTCTAAACTTTATTCATTGCGATGATCATTCGCCGCCTTTACTTGTTATGAATTGCATGGTATTGTTTGCCTTTTGAAGGAGTGCCAAGGAAAAGGAATCTCGATCTGGATGCAAAATTTAGTGTTTTAGAAATACACGGAAAAGGATGTGTGAGTGCGAAATATTTTGTAGAGAACTTTAATGCTGAAAAAACCCAAGTTTATTACATTTTAAATCAAAATGACGACGAGATAATAAGCGTGGAGTAACAACTCAACGAAAGGAAAACATTTATAAAATCAAGAATTCAATGAGATTAAGCGGAATTTGTTTGTTAGTCCAAGAATGGCACCCGTCCTCTCACTCAATGTCTTAGCGTAAGTGTTACTGTTCAGAAATCTCCGTTAGATTATACAAAAAATAGAAGTTTGTGATTCTTAGTTGATTAAGGTACAAGGAACAATATCTTTAACTAATTCCTAAATACGTGGAATCTGTTAATTTCATGGCAAAAATTCAAATGTTTGCACTTCAGTGGCTTTCACAATTGCACCTGCATTTAATTGAAACCTGCCTAAATGCGAACATAATTTCAGTCCCATGAATTCTGTTTTATACAGGTTTGCCTGTGTAAATGTTGTGGAACTGATTTAATCTAAGAAAAATTCTATTTCTTTGTTTGCACTAAATAATATGAAAATAAATTTTATTATGAATTTTAAATGGTTAATTCACTTAACATGCAATCGGTTCACTTTTGCAAAACGCTTGAGCTGCGAATAGCAGCGAGCAGTAGAAAACGTAAGATGGTGTGCGCTGATGTGAAAGTAATTTTTTCTGAACAAAATTAATCTGTTAAAAACTGGGATTCTTTTTAATTAAACACAAGGCTTGGATTTCAGTCTGAACATGGCTTTGTGGCTTTGTGATGTATAACATAGCCTTTTATTTAGACAACAACGCCTACATATTTGTTTGGATGGAAACCATTCCAAAAGCATATACACTCTGACAATCCCGTTTCCTCAACGCTTCTGCTTAATTTAGATGAAATGGTGTAGTCCACCAGCACATTAGGCGAATATGACATTGAAGATAGTTATAGCAGTAGCTATCTATCACTCTCGTATCCAATCATAGGGTTGTCCCCATAATGCTTAGCCTAAAATATACAGATCGATTTGTTTAAGCATTTCAAAAAATGGGGATACTATATAAATTACTAAAATAGTCTCTGGTCCTTGAAGTGGAACTTGCCTAGGAGTTATCTGTTCTTAGCTTTCATCGAAGTACTGTTATTGCATTATAAAAGCTTTGAATTGAGAAGTACACAGTCGAGTCACATAATTGTGACCACCTCCTACTTTTTACGTGAGCAGCGCGTAGCCAACAAATGAAGGCATCTGTCGTCAGCTGGCTTGGAGGTTATATAAGGTGTGTTGTAGGCAGTCTGAAAACATATCACTTGTTGTTGTCATGAATAAATGGAGCGATTTATCAGATTTGTAAAAAGGGATGTTTATCGGCTTTTGGGCAAAGGGTGGCAGTATTTCTGAAACTGCGCTGTTCGTGAACTGTTCGCGTGCTGCTGTGGTTGAAGTGTACCGTTATTGGAGAAATGGCACCATTGCGAATAAGCGAGGTGGAAACTGCTGAGCATCACCGGTCATTGATATGGGAGGTGAACGTCGGCTTCGAAGGTGCGTGAGGGCCGATCCACAGGACTCAGTGGAGCACCTCACTGGCCGAATGAACCAGGGGGCTACCGGATGTGTGTCTGAAACGACAGTTTCGCGAACCGCGCTGCGTATAGGGCTCCGATGCAGACGGATGGTTACTGCACCGATACTAACGAAGGTAAATCTAGAGAAAAGACTTACATTTGCATTGCAGTATCGGAATTGGATCTCCACTGATTGGCAGAGGATTGTCTTCTCCGATAAGTCTCGTTTTGTGCTTCATTGAAGTGATGGAATTTGGCGTATACCACGAGACACATCGGAGAACAAACACTCTTCAACCATCGCTAGAAAAACACAAGTTGGTGGCAGTAGCGTTATGGTCTGGTGAATGTTTTCGTGGCATTTCCTGGGTCAACTGGTACCTGCGGAAGGCACTATGGACCAAATTCGTTATGAATCCATCCTTGCATACCACGTACCGCGACACATGCTGATTGTTTTCCCTGGGGAGGATGTGTTCTTCCAGCATGGCATTGCGACGTGTCACACAGCTAGAAATGTCCGTTAGTAGTAGAAAGAGCACGATGGAAACTTCAAAGTACTTCTCTGGCCCCTAGTTCCCCAGACATAAACCAAAATCAGCATCTATGGGACCACCTCGATCGTGTTGTTTGCTCTATGTATCCTCCATCACTCACCCTCCAGCACCTGTCAGATGCACTGCTGTCAGCATGGATACTAGTGAACACCTCACAACAACTTAATGGGTCACTCCAAGCATGTCCAGCGGTCGTTGTGAAAAAGGCGCGACTCTCCGTCCGCTTTGGCGTGAATGTGCTTCGGAAGACCCACAGCTGTACGACGGTTTCTCGTTTGGCAATTTATGCACCACATTTGATACGTACACCCTACAGCGGCGCGTACACAAACCACAAGCCGTGCCGTTTCCGAGATCGCGGTTCCGAGGCGCAGTGCCATCACAATTTGTCCTTTATTAAACTTCGATAAATCTACAGATTTCCCTATTCTGACTTCAAATATACTACTATCCAAAAGCTGGTCGTCGGGTTATATAATATTTACTACTCTGTGAACGTCTCCTGCTCCTCCGTTCGTTCTCCAGGCGCTCATTCTTCTAAGTTAGGCGTAGTCATAATGGAATGGCTCATCGATGTACATCATATCAAATTTTAATATTTATTTTTTGTCAATTAACATAACTCAATGGAAACCATCGGACTTGGAAAAAAGTAATTGCAATTTGTAGCATTGCTCAACTTACTTTGAATGCCAAGATTCCATTTTTTGAAATTATGAACATATACCAATGATAATTAGAGGTTCCTTAAATAGGTCGAACTCACTAATATAGTTAAAGGATGTACAATCTTTATGACAGAATTTCTTATGTTCAGAACTTTTCATAAATCTATTTCTCTTAATTAATCGAGTATCGCGTAAATTTCTGGGTTGTTCCTTGCCTACCTCGACATGTCGTTGAGACTGCGCTGAGGTGAGGACATGAGGCATTCCCTATAAACTTTTCCGACATTGTGCAAATTCTCAGCGATGGCAGATTAAAAAGAATTGTTCTTACAATTTGCGAATATCACTTTGTTGACTCTCTTCCGCAGTCACTTGCAAGGCCTCCAGGCCAACCGATTAGGGCTTACGCGAACATTCCTTTCTTTGGAAGCTCAAGTCTCCAGCTGTAAATTTGTTGAACCATGCTTGTTCGGTCCAAGTACCCGCCAGGGTTCCACCTTCAACTTCCTTCTTTTTTCGGGCTTCTTCAGTGCCTTTGAAGTACCTTTTTCCAGTTACGTCGCAGCAGAACCAATATTTTAAACTTTGTAGCTGTTGTAACTGACCACGGTACAAGTTCAACGCATGCGTCACGACACGTGCTTCACCCCTCGATTTACTCCTCACAGGACGCGCTTTCAATCGATTACAGCAGGAAAACTGTCCCACACTGAATATTCGTACTTTCGTCGTGGAACTCTCCCATTCTAAAACATTTTTGTTTACAAGAAACCCAACAATTTTATAAAAGAACCAATATTTTAAAAAATTTGGAAATGAAATTACTTACTATTTATACGATAACACTGGCACCATCCTTTGTAAAATTTAAAGCACCAAGTTTGTCTTCTAATTTCCAGAATCATACAAATTCTATCAATTCCGGAGTTTAATTTACTTTGTCGTTAAAACTTACATTCCTGTAAAACATATTATTTTGCATAATTCCGTTGCTACAATTTGGTAAATATTATAACAATTATACAAAATTTTACGCCTGCGAAAAAATAGTTTTTGTGAATACCAACAATTAGCAGCACCTATCAGAGAGTATACTGCCTATTTTTATTATAATAAAAGCTCAATTCGATATAATTATATTCTTTACCTAGATGCATTTGTAATTTGCAGTAATTAAACGCAAAGTGTTTTTTATAATTAAATATAAAATCTTTTATTTTTCTTAGTAAGTGGAAAAAGTAAGATGAGAAAATCTTTCACTTTTCTTGTAAGGTGAATGGCAAATGTTTTTAAAATACGAAACACTCTAGAAAATGTGGACTAATGTCTTAATGTTTACAACTTTGAAATCCATAGGGAGATGCGTCGTAGGTAAGCTGGCAGGGCCGGCTTCTTCATTCTCTGACGACCGTTGACCCAGGCACACCTAACGGGCCCATATACAATTTGCGTTAGTAAGCTTAAAGTGCGCATACAAATTTATTTATAAAATCCAGAAATGTGGATGCTATACAAATTACTAAAATGGTCAAGTAGCTTTATTTTCACTAATTGCCTTTCTGCTTTACGAGCTGTAAAGGTAATAACATTTAATTACTGTTTTGGTATTGGCCCAGTGTCCATCCAGACAATGAATCCCAGATAGGACTTCTCCAAAAAACAAATGGCATTACGTCTCTGTTTTTCCTTAGTTCAGGAGCATTCACTGACCACTTGTTTTCTTATTTGGACTCTTACTCGGTTTTCTGCTGCGTAAATGCTTGATATAGGTTGTCTTAATTTACAGTTTGCATTTGATGGCACAACATGCCGCAAGCACTTGTGCAGCAGGAAAACGAGTGAGTGCCAAATGGAAAAACCAATGACCCGAGAACTAATGGAGAAACAGAAACATTATACCACTTGATTTAAAGGTGAGGCTAAGTGTTATGTGGAAGTTATTGTCCGGATGGACCGTGAACCTTTACCAAATATCTTATAATATGTCATTACCGTGAGAGCAGGTAAAATAGTGAGGCAGCTAGAGGAAATAAAGCTACTTTTAAACTTAAAGTTTTCAAAATCAGCATTCATGCATTTTATGGTACACGCTACCCTTGGTATTAGTGTATTACACTTATTTGTGCTGTGTTGAAAGGGACAAAAAATAGATCACATCCTGGCGGTGTACCCTACGTTCATATTAAAAACACAATGTGAAGATGGGACCTTAGAATTCAAAGATACGACTCTGGTCAGCGAAGATAGCTGCCGTGTCTGACCTCAATCTTCGTCGCGACAGTTCACTGAATCTCCCGTTGGATTTCAAAGTTGTCTGTATTGGAACATTGTTGTATTTGGTTTGAATGCTGGTCGACTCCATGAGCTTCCCTTAAATTTATATATTTTACGAGATTCCCATTAGAGTAAAGTAACTTTTCGCACTTCGAAAAGCCATCATTTTTTGAAAAGTTATTCGAATACTATTAGATAAGCGTATGTGTCTTAATTAAATTTTCATTTTTCTTAATTTTAATTACTGTCCAATTGAAAAGCTTTTCGCCTAAGTATGAGACACTTCAGTGAAAAATTCATAAATTAAGATGCAAAAATATTTATATAAAACCGCAAAAAAATATTACAAGGAAAATTATTTAGATGCATACGTCATTACTGAATTTAGGCCGTTAGTCGGAGATCGGACGGTATTTAAATTCCATTCAGTTCTGCTGAACAAGTCTGATGGCGTTGTTCTGTTCGACCTTCGGAACAGTGGCTCTAAATTTCTGACCCACTCCTGTCTCTCATTGTGGTCATTGAACGACGAAATCTAAAAAAACGAACGGTGTTTAAATGCAGTCTCACGAAATCTGCATACTCAGACACTCAGGCATTTGAAATAGAAATGTTTAACAATTAACCAATACGACCATGGGAGCGTTGCATTAAGGGAACTGCGTGAGATAGAGGCTGCGATTTTAAGCCACTGCTTGTAATACGTAATTTAAAGACATCTGTATTTCTCATTCAATGGTTTCCCCTGACGGCATTTGATTATTCACTTATTAAATTCAAGCACTTGCAAAGGGTTTTTGACGGCTGGAGAGAGAGAGAGTGGCGACTTAACCTACTAAGCATAGGGAGTTTAAACCTTCACACAAAGTATTCATGAAGCCTCTCCATGCAGGCATAAAAATTTTGGCACTTGGCCAATTCAACAATAACTTCCTCAAACTTGAAATTACCATACAAATTACACCTTTGCACATTCTGAAAATCCTGAACTTCGTATGAAAGTCTCGAAAGAGACATGACATACTCCAGGGTAGTCACGTATTTTGAGGTTTTAAATTGCGTGATCACACGTATCCCTAACCTATGGCCATCTACAGATCAATCAAGAATTGTGTTGTTGAAAACCTCCATTGATCTAGATCCCATTGGTTATATACATAAGGACAAAACAGATTCTATAAATTTACTGAGTAATATTTCTAAATATTAAAACAAATTATTTAGGAACGCGTGCAAGTAAGTATCTCTAGTTATGTCATATGTGCTCCTTCTAAAGACACGGGACTATCAGTTTTATGGAGCTTTGGGTACGGCATATAAAGAGTATGTTAACATTTTTTTATGAAAACTAAATTTCAATCGTGATCTCTGCACATTGCACCAAATATATAAAATATAATTGAATATATATATATTTTTGTTATTTCATAAAAGCCTGCAGTATACGACTCAACAAATATTATGGGCGGATAATTATTTCTTCACGATTTAAAAGAAAAACGGTTGGCTTGATTCACTATTTTCTGATTGGACCTTTCTTCTTTCCGGAAGAAACTGTGATCTGGGCCTGGTAGCTGTAGAGGCTGAAACTGTTTGCATTATCACAGGGACCAGCTGAACCGTCTTTTAAGACTACGCCTCATCGTTAAAGATCCCCTTTGTCGCGAGCTGTATGGGAGATGGATCGGCAGAAGAGGACCATATGCTTGACCTTTTCGGTCGTCAGATTATACGCCACTGGATTTTTTCCTGTGTGCTTATGTCGAAAACATTTTCTACCACGTCAAGATGACCGACCTTCACCACCTGAAATCCCGCATAACAAAAGGTAGAATGAAATCGAATATCGTCTGAGTTCGAACATGATTCAAGGAACGTTTAAAGAGGTCAACTTTCTTCTGAATTTTTGTGAGGCTACCAAGGGTTTCCACATTGAAATGAATTAATAGTGAGTAGAAAAACTTTGAAAAGTTTTTGCATTTGTGCAAACCAGTAGAGTATATAATAAATACTTCCAAGATATAATTGTTTTATTTTGGAATCCCCTCATCCCGACACCCTGTACTTTTATTAGATGTTTATTATATTACTTTTATGATATTTTTTAATGTGTATACCACTTGATTGCGGCTTAGTAAGAGGTGTTGCATGCCTTAGCTGTTTCACAATTTCCCATCTCTGGAAATAGAAGCACATAGTTCAAGGAACCAGAATGAGAAGCAAATGGATTATGTAATAGATATTTGTAAAGCCTCGGTTCATCATTACTGGCCAGGGTTATTGCCTATGCTTCGGCGATTGTATTGTGTTCTGCGAAAAAAATTTCAAATTTTAAGATATTATCTGAATTGCGATTCACGCCATATTTACACCAAAAACGGGATTCACAACTTCAAAATTTGTATAGTAATATAGGTCCATTTATAGTTTACATATGTTTAAGAAATTACTCAAGGGATTCTACGCCATGTCACAGTCAATTCCCTATGCATCACTGCTGAGATTCATGACAACAAACAAAGTCGGACAGAGAAACAAGCAGCACTGAAATAAACATAGAAACATTATAACACGAACTATTACTTCCCAAAAGTGATTTATATCACTAATCAAAAGCAATTCATTTTGAAGATTTTCGTTGCTCAACTAAAAGAAATAACAAGTTAGTAAAACCATGCAATGCATTGATTATGATACGCTTTCCAACATACCAGAAATTATTACTCAAGTTATGAGGATAATAGCTGTGGAATAAATCTCGCTCCTGTGTCCTGACCTTTGACCCCATTTCGATTATATTCAACAGAACCGGTTCAGTGTACCTCAAGAATAACATACTAAAGTTTGGTCGCAATAGAAGCAGTTTTACGCAAGTTATGAGAATAATGGCTGTGGAATAAATCTTGATTTTGCGCAATAACCTTTGAACCCATTTCGTTGATATTCAACAGAACCGGTTAACTATACCTCCGGAACAACATGACAACGTTTTGTCGCAATCGAAACATTTTTAGGTAAGTTATGATGCACAAAGGCAATGGAATGGATCCTACTCCAGTGTCCTGACCTTTGACCCCATTTCGCCCATTTTCAATACGGTTCGTCCCCAGTGGCTCCCTACCACATACTAAAATTTAATCGAAATCGAACCATTTTTACGCAAGTTATGGCGCATAAGGGCCATGGAACAAATCCCGCTCTTATGTCCTGCCTGACCTTTAACCCCATTTCGCCCATTTTCAATAGGGTTTGTTCTCAGGTGGTTCCTTACCACATACTTTAATTTCATTGAAATCGAACCATTTTTACGCAAGTTATGATGCATAAAGGCAATGGAATGGATCCCGCTCCTATGTCCTGACCTTTGACCCGATTTCATTTATTTTCAATAGGGTTCGTTCCCAGGTTGTCCCCTACCACATACTAAAATTTCATTAAAATCTAACCATATTTACGCAAGTTATGACGCATAAGGGCAATTGAATGGATCCCGCTCTTATGGCGTGACCTTTGACCCCACTTCACCCATTTTCAATAGGGTTCGTCCCCTGGTGGTCCCCTACCACATACTAAAATTTCATCAAAATCGAACCATTTTTACGTGAGTTATCGTGCCGACAGACGGACGGAAAAAGCTGGAGCATATACGCTTCTTCAACCTACGGTTGGAAAGCGTAAAAAATTAAAGACATTCGAACATTTCAAAATTTCAATGTTTTTGATTCCCTTTTTTTCCCCTTCGCACAACACGAGCTACTAATAAACCGAAAATCATACCCGCTCAAAAGCGCTAACCTTGCTTGTCACACTTGGGATTCACAGTAGTTCTACAGTTAAAGGAAACGTGGCGTCTGACTGGGAATGTAATGCTCAAGAATTTATGTTATGATTCTTAATCCACAATTTAATGGAAACACCTTTTGTGTGTGTGAGTTTCTTCGTAATTTCATATTTTTTCCATGGTTTTGTTTCCAGTATCGATGTTTCAGCAAAGATATTAGGTAACCGAAACTAATGCTTCAGAAAGATAATCACAACTAAAGATTTTATAAAAAAATGAAGAAAATGTAAGCTAAGTTGAAACTGTTAAACAGCACCCGACAGAAATTTTGCATTGCTGATCGAATTCTGTACTGGCCCATCCATTTTCAGAGACAAAACGTAAGCTGTGAGCGTAGAAGTTAGCTTCGCAGTGAAGAAAAGTAAGAAGGTAGTCACACGCAATAACTTAAATTTTATACTTAAATTGCCGGGAAAAGAACCCAGGCAAAAAAACTTTGTTGTAATAAAAACAAGTGTTGTCCCAGAGCAACAAAGAGACGTACAAAAGCCATTGTTTCGGGCATCATGAAAACTTCATATTTTTTTCTGCTTTGTTCAAGAAACCTAGAGAAGAACTAATATCAGAAGTTGCACGCTCAGATATACAGATGCTTATTTTTAAACCAGTGAGCTAAAGCTCCCTCAAGATTTATTAAGTAGTGATGAAATGATGTTCAAACGGTTGGATTTTAGTTTATGTAAATTTTTACTCAGTGTTTTTACTGAAAACTCATTAATTATCTGGCTGTGGCGATGAATGTGTTCGATATATTTGTTCACGCACAATTAATAGCTATGAAATGCGTAATCAAACAAGTGTTATCGCCAAATATGACATATGAGAAAGTTTAATTTTCTCGGGGACACATTCCAATGGGCAATAATGAAACTTAAATATTGGTGAATTAAAGAAATTTAGTACTATTAGATGTACATGGAATAACTCGAATTTACATAAGAAAAAATGTGAAAAATTATAGCACATATTGCTTTTTTCTACAAAATCAAGCAGATTTCAATAATTTTTTTCGCTTTT
This sequence comes from Macrothele yani, assembly GCA_039090855.1. Taxonomy (NCBI): domain Eukaryota; kingdom Metazoa; phylum Arthropoda; class Arachnida; order Araneae; family Macrothelidae; genus Macrothele; species Macrothele yani. The sequence goes on from CM077021.1 coordinate 50,991,644, forward strand.
CTAAAAACAAGTTTCAGCGCAATTGGGAAAACATGCAGTTTTTGTAACTTTACAAAAGTTGTTTTCTCTAGAATTTTCTGGAGCAGCTTTAATTTTACTCTTGTGATTACAATAGAAAAGCTGCGTTAAAATATTACCGGTGATGAGGAATAGGAATAAAGATAAAGAAAAACAGTTTTAACTTCAGGAATTTGTGGCTGATACTTCTGAAATTGCGATGTAGGATAGTGCTTTAAACACAGTTGTCAACATGTGTTTAAAGCCCTATCCTTAAAGGTATACAAATTAATGAGCAAGCAGCTCGTACAATTTTGTATACCTTTAATCATGAGTACTAGAATGGTAATATCAAATAAGCGTCAATGACCAAGACGACTTAAAATGTAACTCTCTCTTTAAACCGCACTGCTGATTATAGCGCATTTCGTGATTTATTATAAGAGATAGGATTAGAAACGTATAGAACACTGAACACAAAATGTCCAAATTACGAATTTATTCAGAAATCAGAAGACTGTAGAATAATTCTTTGGGCTGCTTTTGAACATCGCTACCCTTGATTGATTATATATTATTTCTGAAAAAAGATGTATGCTTGCATTACTGCATTTTTAAAAACACATGAACCAAAAATGTCAGTTGTAGCTGGCGAAAATTTGTAAGTAATTAAATGAATGTTAACGCACTTAATGACAACAAATTTAAAATCTTTACCTTGTTAACGAATTATTCTACTGAAACTTGTGGTATGCTGCGTCATCTTTGCCACAAACAAATTATAGTTTTGGAAACTAAAGAACCACTAGCAGTCACCATTGCTGCACATCAGAAATTGTATTTAAAATTATTTGTAGAAATCAAACATTTGCCTAAAACAGAAGAACTCTTGAAAAAAACGATGATAATTTTAGAACTGAAATTCCGTATCATGTGCACAAAACCAATCTCACACTTTTCAGTTGGGATTGAAGCTCAAACCAGTTTGTTTATCTGTTTTTGTGTTACATTTCCAATTTGAAGAGAGACAGCATTGAACTTTTAGGTAGATTCAGTAACCGCGCCAACGTGCAAATGAATTATGTTGATTTTTGATGAACGGTTTGAGTGAGAGTATGCTGTATCCAAATGTTTATAGTGTGCATTGACAAGTGATGTCTGAAACGACTGAGCTTATGTGTCTTCATTCTTAAGTTTGAGGCAAAACATACAATTTTGACCAAAAACTTCAGAGAACAGTTTTCAGACTTATTGTTTTATAGGGTTTGTTGATTGAATTTTCTCATGCCATTATGAAATATGAAGTTTTCATAAATTTCAATAGAAAAAGAATTCTCCACCCCCCCCCCCCAAAAAAAAACAAAGAAAAAAATGATATTCTTTTTTACGAATCCAAGAAAAAAATATTGTGGAAATATAATCTAATAATCCAGAAAATGTATTCCCTTCTTCTTACTCACCTCTAAATTTATCTACATAAAGGGCGATATTTCATATCAACAGGAGTGCTTTAAAAAAGGATCCTAAGCGTAATAACTTTTCACGTTTCAAAACTGTTTTACAAGATTCCCATTCTGAACTTCCAGCTAAAAACAAAATACATGAAAATGGAATTCTAGCGGCAAATTCACGCTGTGCTACTACATTTTTTTCAATTCTAAATCATTTATCTTTCAGAAAAGTATTAGTTGGATTATAAACATCATATTTGGCAAACGATAGATTTTGTGTGCAACTTGAGCCTCTTATTTCTAGCAGAATTATTTAAATTCATAATTGCAGCTCAGCAGCGGGAAAAGTTCTACAATTCAAATTATTGGTGGAGTATTGCTTCTTACAATGAGTACTTGGACAAAATTTTGTAATTTACATGGGGTTTGCCCAAATAATACACCCTAAAACCCAAATCGTTATGACCAGTGTGACATTATGTAAATCGAAGAAACTGCAGGTAAACGACGACCTGTGTGGAGGTAATGAAACATTATAAGTAGCACCTAATACAAAACACCGTTTGTCGGTGTTATCCTTGTTTTTCAGTTGGGAAAAGCAGGGGCCTTAAATTAGTTAATATCAGGAACACCGAGCATCGCTCGGTTAAAGGGGGATAAGAGCGCAAACAAATTTATATTTTGATACGTTATTTCCAAATATTATGCACTGAAGAGCAATTGAATTACAGATAATTGTCTAGTAACGTGTAGCAAAACCTTTCGCCCTGATGACGGTGACGATTCGTCTCGGCATGGACCGATACGTCTCGGCATGGACTCGACAAGACACCGGAAGCGTTGGGAAGCCATACGGATCCACGACCTCTAAAAAGGTTCCCACAGTTCACGTAGATTTGATGGAGGGGAGTCAGAGCCTAGCACATCTCTCTGGATGGCATCCCAGATGTGTTCGATGGGACTGAGGTCAGGTGACCTAGCTGGCCAAGGAAGCGAGGTCACGTCGGTGGAGTGTTCATCCAACCATCCGGACACAATTCGGGAGCGATGGCACGGTGCATTGTCTTCTTGCAGGATGAGGTCCCCAGTGGGATGCTGAAGACGCACAAATGGGAGCAAATGGTCGTGCAGGATATCCCGGTAACGTTGACCCGTAAGGAGCGATGTCACACACGTACCAGGGGTCCCATTTCAGTCCAAGTAAACAGTCCCCAGATGAGAATGTCACCCACACTAGCTTGAAGAGTACCCTGCTGGCAAGAAGGATCCATCGCTTCATTTGGTTTGCACCGTACTGGTATCCTGCTATCCGCATGTACCAACTTGAATCTTGACTCATCAGTTCAGGCAACATTTTCCCACATGACTAGGGTCCAGTGGCGATGTTCCCGCGCCCATACTAATCTTTGCAACCTGTGATATGCGGTCAGCAGCGGTACCCTCGTGGGACGATGGCTTCTGTACCCTATAGCGAGGAGATGGTTCTGAATGGTGTAGCTGCTTACACGATTTTGCGCACCAGCGTCAAATTGCTTAGTGTTTTCTTGCACTGTGACCCGTCTATCCGCTGTTACAATGCGAGCTAGCCGACGGTGACCCCGCTCATCCACACGCTTCGAGATGGAGTGACCCATTCGTCGGGCCCCAACAATTTGCCATCGATCAAATGCGTTTAGATCCTTAGTCTTACCCATACTCCGTCCTACGTTTACTGATACCCGTCGCATCACTCCTTATATTGTCGGATCGCTTCATACGGCATGTCGTTTCCTCTTACAGGGAAGTTCACCGCGCCACATTTGCCTAACGCCAGCTGTCTCTAATTTAATTGCTCTTCAGTGTAATACTAAGTCTAAACCATAAAGAATAATATTGATAGATAACTTAGAGAGGAATTAATTTAAAATAAACATCAAAACAAAGATGAGTGATAATTTTTTATTTGTGTTAAGGGAAGAAAATTTTTTAAATTGTTTTTGTATTTCAAAATGTGAAACACCAAACAAAATAAATGATAACATGGGGTTCTTCATCGAATTACATATTGTAAATATTTGGCTGAGGTGTTTAAGTCCTCCACGTTGTCGGGTTAACTTTTACAGTTTTCTTCATAGTCAAGTTCCATAGGCGTTACATTAGAATAAGCTTCCATGGTTTGAAACAGGTGTTTCCATACAACATTACGGGTGTGACATGAATTCTCCGGTGGTAGCAGCACTTTCAAACTGTCTCGTCTCTTGACGCGGGAAAAAGCAACGTACAACATTACATGCATGAAGACGGATATCCGGAGATTGACGCAAATGAACTCCAAGATTTGGCCTTGAGCTTTGTGTACGGTCATGGCGAACGCTGTTTTACCAGAAACTGCAGCATCCTTCTTTTCTGCGAGCTCGTTGATAAAGCAGGTAACTACGGTGTATTGATCGGTGAGAATCTTCTTTTGGTTAGTCTTGATCCATTGGATGCTGTCGCGTTCCACTCGAATGCAAGTATCGACGAAATACTGCTGCAAAAGTCACCACCAAAATGCAAAGCGTTGAAGTTGGTTTGACGGAAATTGGGATCCAATATAGCTGTTTCTGGAGGAATGTGCTTGACAAGTCCGGGTCAAAAAGTGATTCGGTATTGCGCCAATTCAAGTCGCGTGACGTGCCGACAGCTCGCATAAGGTGTTTGTAGTTTCAGATCCACGGAGTAGCCGAACGTTCCTTTTGGGTAGAACATCGGGTAGGTGAAGGGCTCAACGTGTTTATCGGTATTCCTCAAACTGACGATCTTTTTGCCTCTTTGATGCACCCGAATGTCATTATCCGGAAAACACTGATCGGCGTTAAGACTGAGAACGACACATACTTCATTGGAAAAAGGAACGTTGAATATTCTGTATTCAGTACCTTCTAGCATTATAAACAGGAGCCGAGCATGCGGAGGCGCCATCCCTTCTGCAGCTGAACGCTGGTTCACTTCTTCTTCCAATTCTCGCATCATCATAAAAGATTGCGCGAAATCGTTCTGTGATCGAATAATTTTCTCCAGCAATTCAATTAGAGCTCGGCTGATTCCATGGTTGAGAGGATATTCGAGTCGTTCGGCAACACTGTCCTCAGAGTCCAGTAAGTACATTCGGCCATATTTAGGTCGTTCGAATTCACGTTTTGCGTCGCATTAGCTGCCATATTCATTTTGGGGTAAACTTGTTTGCCAGCGATGAAGCTATAGATACCATGGCAGTTGATGGTTTGATCGTCCTCCACGTTGAAAGAAGCTAGAGCGAAGCATGCTTTCAAATTTCGGATCGTTTTATGGAATTCTTCGGCGAGCGGATGACGTCGTAAAAAGAGGCGCACCAGTTTATTAGATAATTGCGGTGGTTGCAGATGATCTCGGCCATGCAAGCAGCAGTCTCCAAAGGAGTCGCGGTTGATTTCGTTGGATACACGTTCTTCGGGGAAATGGACAGCTCCGCAATGAATGCACGCGACGTTGAAATATTCCAAGCTTTGCTAGGTCAAATCGAGTTTAATAGAGCACTTGTACGTCGGCAATCGATTCTGTTTCCAGGCTCTTAGGCGTGGAAACAGAATCACGACGGCGTTGTTCGTTCAAGCCGTGGGCACGTCGTTCTTTGGTTTCGTTAGCTAGACGTTCAGTTGCACGTTCTCGCATGTCTTCCAGTCGCATACAACGTTCACCCGTGGTTTCGCCTGCGATACGCTGTGATGTAAAACGTCATTGTTCTTTCAACCGCTGGTTACGTCGTTCATTGGTTTCGTTGGCTAGTCGTTCAGTTGCACGTAGTCGCACGTGTTCCAGTCGCTGAACATGTTGACCCGTGGTTTCGGCTGCGATTCGCTGTGATAAACAACATCGTAGTTCTTCCAAGCGCTGGTTGCGTTCTTCAGGTGATTCAGATTCGATTCGTTGTTTATTTATTCGCCGCATTTGAGCGAGGTTTCTTCTGATATAAATTCGTTGAGGGGTATAATAACGTCGGACATTATTTCCATGCTCTTCGCTTTTGCTTCTCGGAATGGTCTTTTTGTAGGCTGATCTTCTTCCAATGGAAGGTCATATGTTTCAAGACTGGAATGTGATCCGAAACCATCTGTTCTTGAATGTCCAACTGTTCCATATTTACTTCTTCCGCTTGTTCGTTTTCCAACAATGCCGTATTCTTCTTATCAAAGCTGAAACGTCGACGTTTCTTAGGATGTCGAGCAGCCATAATTTTTTATATTGTTTACCATCCACGTGACACTCTGTTGATAGTAATTAATTAAAATGAACTAATCATATTTTAGCACAGCGGATACGCTCGTCATCAAGTGACTATTCAAAAATGTAACAAAAAAATGCTGTATTAACATTTTACGTTTTGGAGGGAAAAACACACGAAATCAGCTTTCCGCTGCTTATACTGTACTACACATCAACTCCAAGCAGCTGACACAACTCACTTTTTGTTCTAGAAGAAAATAGAAGTAATGTTTAATACGTAATACGCACAAAACGTGTGACGTAATGAGGCAAATGGTCGCGAGAGTGTGACGTCATAAAGCTTTAATAGGATCCGCATACAACGCGTGACGTAATGAGGCAGATGGACTGACCGCGCGCCAACATCTCAATCGCGACAGTGTGACGTCGTAAGATTTCTAAGCATCGGAAACATTAATGGGACGACGCCCTGACACTAAAAACGTGATAACTCGCGGTGGTTATTTAACCCACTAAACGAATTTTTCCAAAGTCGAGATCAAGCTAAATCGATTTCTAGTGCCAGAAAACGGTAAGTTAACCACTTTCATCAAAATCCTTAGAACCGTTTTCAAAATAAAATGTACATATATATGAGAATTGCTCCTTTAATAAGATGTCTTAGAATGACAAATTTTAATAGACAGACTAGATGGTCCTAGAATTTTCGATACCGAAATGCTGGTCTGGTGCTCACATTCATCAGGGGTTTGCACCTTCAGAAAGAAAGATGTCGGAGGATACGAAAACGAGGATTGTCGGCAAAGTGGGGCCCCGCCGCGGCCCAATAAGGCTACAGGTGATTGAAGGCTATACTGTATGGTACGAAAAAACGGAAGGGGTTCTGTGGCAGAAATTTAGTGTACTCTAAATGCTAGTGACGAGAGTAAAATGTAGTAACACACAATACATCAAACCCTACTGAAAATGTGGCTGCGTAGTCGCAAGCCGCTCCGATTTCCCATGCCAACTCGATTCACTACCGAAGGCGCCTACAATTGGCACTAGAGCATCAAAACTGGACCTTGAAGGACCGGAAGATTATCACCTGCTCAAATGAATCACGTTTTTTTTTTTTTGCAAAATATGGAACGACGGCTGCATGTGCTTCGTTTACTTGGGGAAGTGTTGGCACTGGGATGCACCGTTGAACGAAAACAAGCCAGTGAAGATAATGTAATTTTTCGGAAAATGATCTGCCGGGAAATGCTGAGTCCAGTCATTCATGTGCAGGAAACTATGACGTCTTCCACCTACCTAAACATTATTGTAGACCAGATACATTCTTTCATGGCAATATTGTTCCCCTTTAGGAGTGGCTTCTCTTAGAAGGATAATGTCCCACGTAGCACTGTCCGGATTGTTCAATAATAGTTCGCGGAGCCTGTGAAAGTCTTCTAGATATTATACTGACCCCCAAATTCGTCAAACATCAATGCAATCGAGTATCTGTGGTTTGTGTCGGAACAATAGATCCGATTGGCAGCGTCTCGTCCAAGTAACATACAAGAGTTGAAAATCTGCTGGCAAGGTATTGGTACCATATACAACAAGTAAGGTGACACTGAATTTTCGGATGTAATGAGCACGGTCTTTGAATCCGTTCGGACACGAATTAAATTTATCAAAGCTATTGAAAGTCAATGTAACCGGTTTCCAGAATAATCAACAGGTTCCAACAATCGATAAAATGTCCAGAAATAGAAGCACCTACATAGTTCAACCAGCGGCAGAAGGCATGTTAAGAAAATTAACAAACGACGAAAAGGTTTTGCATAAAGAAGGTGCCAGAGACAAAGAAATTTTCAAATCGAACAGTTAAAAGAGCAATATAGAAGGAAACATGATATAGGTCTACATCTGATAGCGGAAACATTTTGCATAAGGGGAAAGTTGAAAGCAAAAAATATTCGTGATGGGAAAGCTATTATTAGGGAAAACACCTTTTCAAATACGTTGCCCGGGAACAGATATAGCAAAAAAAAAAGGTTTCGACCTCTACGCAACTAGCGGAAAATCGTTGCGTTATTTAAAGAGGACAATGCTCCATATCTCTGTTGTAGCGAATGGCATACAGTAAAGCAAAAAATACTCTATATTGCATTTTTAGAAGCGGTTACACGACTGCACACTGCCTAACACCACCCACCGACAGAACTGTGAACTACAACATTCCTCGTATACTAGCCTAAAGTGTTCAACAAAGGAAATGGCATACAGTGTTGACAGATTTTTTACATCGTACATGTAAAAGCGCTGATATTGAGTAAAACAGAATACGATTTTGCACCCCTAGCAAGAAAAGTGTCTACTATTTGGGAAAGAAAATGCACACACAGAGTTCGCATAGTTATGGTATCTAACCGAAGAAAGTAGTTTTTCAATCTGGTGGCAGACCTGTGTGCTAAGAAAAGTTTGAAAAATATATGAGAAACATTTCCCAACGGAAACGATCTCCAACAAAGAAATAATTTTTCAAATCGGGCTCTTAGAAGCAGAGATATCGACAAAAATTAGATATGACTTTACGCCCCCTGCTGAAAAAGCCATGTATTATTTTAAGAAGAAAGCTTTGTCGAAAAGGCTTTCGAATTAATTTTTTTTTTTAGTAGAGTTTTTAGGAGCTCATATTTTGCTGCAAATACACGAGACGCAGAAATTAACGCTTACGTCCCCTGGTGGCCAAACCTTTCTTTATCAAAGAGTAAAAATTATATGCAAAGCATTTCCTATCAGGAGCTGTATCCGGTGCAGAAGGAAGTTTTCAAATCGAAGTTTTAGAAGCAGAGCTATCGAGGAAAACGCCATTTACTTTAACGACCCAAGCGGAAAATCTGTGCAATACTTGAAAATTCTAAAATTAAATGAAAAACATTTTACACCGGAAATGCTATCTAACACAGAAGGAATTTTTCAAATCCGACTATTAGAAGAAGAACAGATATCGACAGAAATGAGATATACGTCTACGCCCCATGGAGAAAACACCATGCATTATTTCAAAAAGTAACTTTTCTCAAATGTTTATCGTCATGAGCGGTATCGGTCCACGAAATAATTTTTTCAATCGAGCTTTTAGAAGCTCAGATTTTTCCTCAAATAACTACAAAGCAGAAACCTTGCGCTCCCTGGTGGCCAAACCAAGCTTTACAAAAAGTTAGAAATTACAATCAAGCGTATTCCGCTTCGAGCTGCATCCGGTGCAGGTAGAATATTCAAAACGGAACTTTAGAAGCAAATATACCGGGGAAAGAGCAATTTACCTGTACTCTTCCTAGTTGAAATTCAATGAAGTACTTGAAAAATTTTGAAATTCTACGAAAAACATGCCGCACTGCAAACTGTGTCTAACAAAGAAGAGGTTTTTCAAATCGGACCGTTAACAGCAGATATACATCTACGCCCCACGCGGAGAAATCGTGCATTTTTTAAGAAGAAAATATTGCGAAAAGTTTTGTCGACGTGTGTAGTATCCATCCACGGAAGAAATTTTTCATTCGAGATTTTAGAAACTCAGATTTTGCTGCAAGTACATCAGAAGCGGAAATCAAATCTTACGTTCCCTGTTGGCCAAATCGTTTTATAGAAAACATTAGGCTTTACAAGGAAAACATTTCTAATGTGGATCTTTATCCGCTGCAGAAAAAAGGTTTTCAAATCGGAGTTTTAGATGTACAGATATAGTGGGAAACGCGATTTATTTTTACGCCTCCTTGCGGAGAATCTTTGCTTAACTTAAAAATTTGACTATACCTAAAACTATTATTTGCCCAATCAAGGGAGTTTTAAAAAATCTAAAGTAATCACAAGAGTTTCGGAAAACGAAATTATAAAAATATTTAAATTGGTTCTTCCAAGTAAATAACTGAATGTTTGTACATTGTTTTTCAATATTAATGAATACCATTAGAATTATCGCAAAAATAATATTTTTAAAGTATGGAATGCCAGATATGAAAAATTTATGACACTTAATTTAGTAGGAGTAGTCAATAAAATGAAAGCAAGTATTGTACGTGAGTCATCAATATACCTGAGAAGATTTTTAAACTTGAGATTTAAAAATTACAGATGCTATAGCATAATATCGGCGTAAGTCGATATGCTACATTACAAACTTCTAACAAATGGATATTGTAGTGTTTATTTATTTGTTGATAATAATAGATTTGGAGTAATTAATTTAAGACATATGACAAGCTACAATTATATTAGGTGTGCAACGTAATTATCTGCCACTAAACACATGCGATCATAGAACTTCGGCAAATGCAAATACCTGTGTACGATAATGGCTGATTGCAGCGCCATCCAACAGCTTTCCAGGCAACCATAAAGACTCACAGCTATAGTGACAGAAATGACGAAAGTTGACGGTGAAAGCAATGTCGTTCGAGAAGCAACATTTGAGGCACTGCCTCCTGTTCGCGTTTCAGCTGAAAACAAGTGCCACGAAAGCCCAGCAAATGATTTGTGCTACTTTGGGGGAGGCTGCTGTGTCCTACAGTGCGTGTAAGAAATGGTTCCACCGGCTTAAGCAGGAAAATTTTGATCTCTGTGATGCAGAACTTCCGAAACAACCACAGAAATTAAATGATGAGGAACTGGAACAACTGTTGGACGCGGATCCCTGTCACACACAGTCAGAGCTCGTCTAAGAACTCGGGTAACACGACAAGCCATTACAAAGCTCCTGCACAAGCTTGGACGGATTCACAAGGAGGGTCGTAGGGTGCCCTACCATCTTACAGCTCTGAACAAGTCTTTGCGTTACCATGTTGCTGTGTCCTTGCTCTCCAGATTAAAGAAGAAGGATTTCCTCCACAAGATTTTGAACTGTGAAGAAAATGGATCCTCTACGATAATCCTAAGCGGCGAAAATCGTGGGGTTATCCAGTTCAGTGTACCACCAGTACCGCCAAACCGAATATCCATGCCAGGAAGGTGCTGCTTTGCATATGTGGGATCAGCGCGGTGTCGTGCACTATTAGTTGCTCACACCTGGTGAAACGGTCAATGCTGAGCGTTATTGTCAACATCTGTAACCTGTGGGTGACGCAATGGAGGCGAAAAGGCCATACACCGGCAAGGGCAGAAGGTCGGTCCTGTTGCTTCAGGATAACGAGAGTTCTCACACCGCGAAAACGACTTTAAGCACGATCACCGACCTGGTATGAGAGATTTTGTTCCACCCTGCGTGACTCCAGAATTCTCCCTGTCGGATTACCACCTCTTTCTCTCCCTGCAAAATCACCTGAGTGATACACACTTCACTTCTGTCGAGGAGGTCCACACAAGTATTGATGACTTTATCAACTCGAAACAGCCCTCATTTTTTCCGCAGTGGCATTCGGCAGCTTCCTGACCGATGGCTCAAATGTATCCAACACGACGGGGATTATCTCCCTGATTAGGTACGTACACGATTTGCTATAATTTTCTGTCAACGTTTCGTGCCTGTGGCCGAGAACTAAGTTGGACACTTAATATGTCTGTGGTTCAGTGATCCGAGAAAGAAAAACGAACAGTTACTTTTCACCTTGCTATTTTAAAACAAACCACAGAGTGATTCTCTGTACAGTATCATTTTCTCTGCAATGATGCGAACAGGAAAATAATAAGCCAGCACACTTTTAACACAACTTTTGGAATAAATAAAACGTTGATATTTAAATTTCAGAAAATGTTTCAGCCTCACTTTCCTATATTTACTACTCTGAGTTTATAACTCTGTGCCAGTACGTTGAATCCTGAATAGCAAGAAAAGGAGTTCTGATGAAATTGCTCAACATCTCAGCGGAATTACGTGAATGAAGTACGACGTCTAAGTAAAATTATCTTCTGCGAGCCATAATTCTTTGCGTCACTTTTACTAGTAAGTATCGAATTTTTGAAGCTTCTACTCAGGCCGATCAATAAATTAAAATACCTGGAGGCACTGCACGTTTCGGTGAACCGTACTGATGTAATTAATACAATATATGCAACAAACGGCAGTTTTGTATTTCTTCCAATTTACAGAATATACGTGAAGAGAAGCACCACCGTTTCATGTACAGTTAGACATGTAGATATTTCGATTGCTGAAATTGAATTTTGTAGTTATGAAAAAAGAGAAGCAAACGTATTTTGTAACGAAATCCGAGGCAAACATTCTGACTTAGAACTACGTTCCAACTTAACGAAAAGGTCAAAAGCGAGTATCATACACAGCATATTTGCATATTAAATCCAACTAAGGTTATTCCGTACCCTAATAGCTAGGAATAAAATTTATTTCCTGTTATACACAGTTCTACTGAGAAAAGCTAATCAGTTCCATTTGTACATAGATTTTTGAATAAAACAATTCAGAAATTTTGCAACATGAATTTGGATTTCGTTGTCCGAAAATTTGCATTTCTCTTCAGAATTTTTACAGGAAAGTCGTCAGATTCCCAGCTACCAGGTGATTTGGAATTTAACGTTCTCCAAGTAAAGATCTCCTAACAATTACATATTTGGTATATGCAGGGTTGGACAGCATAATGTGAACACCAAGCTCAGAGACGTGACATCTAAATGAAGCTGCGTAAGTCGAATTGCGGAAAGGTACCACAATGTTTTCGTTGTAAAAGCTCTGCTTAGAAATTCAAGGTCCTGTTTAAGTGCGTATGAAAAGTCTTGCAGCAAGTCCTTTATCAGGGTGAAGACGAAGTTGGCGACCTAACGGACTTGGAGGGAGTGGTAATTGTTGGTGGTCGGCTAGTTGGTGCCTCCGTCACAACAGTTGAAAGGGTAGTGGCGGGTACTGAAAGTTACTGTGTCCGGCGTCATGACAGCATACTGTGTTCATAGCAAAACTTTGCCTGTGATACACAAGAGCGGCATGAAAACAACCCTAACTGATACAACCAGGAGGGCATTAAAGAGGATTGTTACCCGTAATAAGAAGTCCACTGCACATTAAATTATTACGGAGATCAATCTACATGGACAAGATATCCATGGCAGAGCTGCAGTTGCAAAACATTTGGTGACCCAGATGAATACACAACGGCGACGGCAGTGGTACCAGGACTATACAACATAGACTGACGATACATGGAAGCGTGTAATGTAGTCGGATCAATCCAGATGAACACTATTCCCCACCGCAGAACTTGTTTACGTGTTGAGAACACAGTCAGAAGCGCACAGCCCAGACTGTCTGCTCCTAACCGTGCAGCATGGTTGAGGTTCTGTCATGCTCTAGTCGGTCATATCATGGTTTTCAGCAGGTCCCCTGATTCCCTTGAAAGGAAGGATGACTGGCAGAAAGTATGAAACCAATTTGGTCCGAAAAGTAAATCCAATGGCTCAGGCATTACCCCCTGTATGGGATGCCATCTATCAAGATGATAACTCACCTATTCACAGAGCTGGGAATGTCGTACCACCGTTTGAGGAACATGAGGACGAACTTTCAACCTTTCTTGGCCTGCCCAGTCATCAGACTTAAACACTATTAGGCCACTGTGGTCTGTGTTGGAAAACAGAGTACGATTCCGTTGTCTTCCTGCTGCATGTCTCAAGGACCTGTAGCAGTTTCTGCATGAATAATGCTGTAACATCTGACCAACCACCATCCAGTATTTGTATCCATCCATTCTAAGGAGGATTTAGGCGATTTTGAATGCCAAACGTGGTCCCAAACCCTATTAGGTATATAAAACTTTCATTTCCTAGGTGTTCATATAATTCTGTCTAAACCCTGTCAATCACAATTATAATTTAGTACGTTAAGAAAATTCGGCTCCGGAAGTTTCGTCTTTCACATCCGGCCAGTTGCATGCATTCCGTATACTTTCTGCAAACCTATACCTTTTAAAGACGTGAGAATTCCTGAGTATAATTCAGTATGCCTGTAACCATGGAGTCGGGCAACATGTTTTGTCTTCACTGTATAAACAATATACTCATATTTCAAAACTTAATTGATTTCTCTAAAGATTTCGTTTTTCTTTCAAGGAAGATCTCTTCTTTCTAGTTAATAATAAGGTCCCCTTTCATAAACCATTTTTTTATTTGTGGCACTGAAAGCTGATCATACTTCAGTTTGTTTCAGAAAATACTATTAGAAAAAAACAGGTGTAACTGTTTTGAAAATTGAAATTATCAGTCGGATTATAGCCACTCCCCCAAAATACGCCTGTGGCTTAGGTTTTCACTGAGTGAAAGCATGAACTGTTATGTGTTCAATGACAATCCAAACATTTAACCATGACCCGTTATACACTGAAGAGCAATTGAATTAGTGATACCTGTCTAGTAACGTGTAGCACATGCCGCCCCGGTGGCACAGTGGTCTAAGCGATGGCCTCTGATCATTCGTCCGAACGGGGTCCGGGTTCGAATCCCGGTGACGCATGGATGTTGTGTTTGTCTTACGGCACTGGCTCTCTCCCTTCCCTGGAACCAGTGACCCTAAATCAGGGACGGGCGACTGCTTATAGCCCATTGAGTTGCTCACGGTGGTCGTTAAACCTCCAATCAAAAAAAAAAAAAAAAAAAAAAAAAAAACCTGTAGCACACCACCTTTCATCCTGATGACGGCGGCGATTCGTCTCGGCATGGACTCGACAAGACACCGGAGGCCTTGGGAAGCCATACGGATCCACGACCCCTGGACAAGCTCCCACAGCTCACGAAGATTTGATGGAGGAGGGAGTCCCAGCCTCGAACATCTCTCTCGATGGCATCCCAGATGTGCTCGATGGGATTGAGGTCAGGTCACCTAGCTGGCAAAGGAAGCGAGGTCACGTCGGTGGAGTGTTTATCCAACCATTCGGATACAATTTGGGAGCAATGGCACGGTGCATTGTCTTGTTGCAGGATGAGGTCCCAAGTGGGATGTAAAAGACGCACAAACGAGAGCAAATGGTCGTCCAAAATATCCCGGTAACGTTGACCTGTGAGGGACGATGTCACACGTACGTACCAGGGGTCCCATTTCAGTCCACGTAAACAGTCCCCAGACGAGAATGCCACTCTCACCAGTTTGAAGAGTACCCTGCTGGCAAGAAGGATCCATCGCTTCCTGTGGTTTGCGCCGTACTCGTATCCTGCCATCCGTATATACCAACGTGGATCTCGACTCATCAGTCCAGAAAACATTTTTCCACATAGCGAGGGTCCAGTGGCGATGTTCCCGGGCCTATGCTAAACTTTGCACCCTGTGATGTGCAGTCAGCAGCGGTACCCTAGTGTGACGATGGCTTCTGTACCCCATACCGAGGAGATGGTTCTGTATGATGTGGCTGCTTACACATTTTTGTGCACCTGCGTTAAATTGCCGAGTGCTTTCTTGCATTGTGGCCCGTCTATCCGCTGTAACAATGCGAGCTAGCCGACGATGACCCGGCTCATTCACACGCTGTTTTCCATCGCAGTTGGTCCTTGCAGGGATGGTTTTTCCGGATTCGATGTACGCACGGTGCACCCGTGACACAGTGGCTCGTGAAAATCCCAGTGCCTGCACGACTTCCGAGATGTTTTTTTTTTTTTTTGATTAGAGGTTTAACGACCACCGTGAGCAACTCAATGGGCTATAAGCAGCCGCTCGTTCCTCATTTAGGGTCACTGGTTCCAGGGAAGGGAGAGAGCCAGTGCCGTAAGACAAACACAACATCCATGCCTCACCGGGAATCGAACCCAGACCCCGTTCGGACGAATGATCAGAGGCCATCGCTTAGACCACTGCGCCACCGGGGCGGCCTACCGAGATGGAGTGACCCATTCGTCGGGCCCAGACAATTTGCTTACGACCAAATGCGCTTAGATCCTTCGTCTTACCCATACTGCGGCCGAGTCTTACTGATTCCCGTCGCATCACTCCTTGTATTGTCAGATCGCAGCTTACGTCATGTCGTTTCCGTTTACAGGGCCTTCCACAGCGCCATATTTGCATAACGCCTGCTGTCTTTAATTCAATTGCTCTTCAGTGTATTTGGGTTGCTTGATGTGTCTACACCAAGCAAATAAAACTGTCAGATATTTAACTTTGTGGTATTGTAAAAATGTTCTTGCTGTATACGCTTTTCTGCGAATAACTTTAATGCATATCCATTCAGTTTTTTTCGTATTCTTCTTTCACACGCACAAAACGCCTCTGCGAAATCGGAGTCAACAAATATGGATCGAATCTTTCACACATCGTCATCAAGCAAGAAACACGTGACTTACATTCTGCATCAGAATAACCAGCAATCACTGGGATTTTATTACGTTTTGAATCTTGCCTGGTGAAACGTCCACGATATTCACATAAATTGCCTAACGAAAGGCGAAACTTAAAAAAAATAACATATCAAAGTATCTGCAGAATTTCAATAAACATTTTAAATATATAATTTATTTTGAAAATAAAAAAAACAGAAAATGTTGTGTTACTTAAAATAAATACGTATATTATCTAAAGTAAGTAAAACTTAAATACTGTATTGGAGGAAAGTTAAAAATAAACGTTTTTTGCAAAACATATAAGAAAAGAAATTCTCAAAATGTAATTATAGTAGTCGTACTACAGAAATTTAGAAATTGTTATTTCCGAGGAAATTTATTTCACACGAAAGAACTTTTGGAAGAACAATAATACTCAGTTGCTACAAGTTTTAAGCTAAACTTGAATACCACAGCTACTCATCAGCAAATTCGTAATCATCAAAATAATGGTCATCATCATAAGCTTTTCTGAATGCTATAACGGATGCAGATCTCCGTGAGTGAATAGCATTCAGAAAAGCTTATGATGATGACCATTATCAAAATAATGGTCATCATCATAAGCTTTTCTGGATGCTATAACGGATGCAGATCTCCCTGAGTGTGTTCAATAACTCTCTGCCTTCTGAATTTCTCACTTCTGTTGCTACGAATTTTTTCGGATTTCATTCACACATCACCCCCTGCGGTTTTCTTCCTTGTATTTTCCTACGCGTTGGTATCCTGCCTAGTATTCAAGCTGACCATCAATAATATATTCTTCTAGCAATATTGGTAGAATATTGCCCATTTAAGATTGTTACTTGTATGATGATGCCATCGATTCCGCACATTTTCACGGTCCTTGAGTTATTTTCTGTACTTTATTTTTAGTTACACCAATTATAATAAGAATAAATAAATATTTTGAAGCCACAAGATATTTTAGTAATTTGCTCATACTGATTTGCATAATTGATCCAGTTGTTTATTCTCGTTAGACTTTATAATCCAGTAGATATATGGTTATGAATCACAGGACAAAATTCAAAATTGTTTTGATAAGAAATTAGGATTGGTAATTAATAAAAAAAAACATGGCAGGTGAAACTCTTCCATATGGGAAGAAACATCACTTTGGAAACATGTTTTGTCAGATCTAATTTTATTATTTTAAAATTTTAAAAAGCAAGACAATGTTTTCTTCTCAAACGATACAGAAATTAAAAGTTTGGTATGGAAAATTGGATTTCACAAAGAGAGCTGTTCTTCAAATCTTATGTTAGAATATGTAGCCAAAATAAAAAATAAAAATATGCGCGCGCTCGACCAATGTCTGAGTTTCATTTTTATGAAGGAAGAGAAGACCCTGCCATTACGATCATTCGCTTGGCCCTTTTGAAAAATGAAAATTTCGTTTTTCTTTTTACCTGCTCTGTCATTTTCATCTACGGTGCCGAATTCAGCCATACATGATTTATTTAAAGCTAAAGATATACATTTTATTTCGATAGGAACCATCATACCTCAAATGTTTGCATACAGCAAAACAATTCGGTCAACGTTTGCTTAAAAAAAACGCGGAGTCTCACCTTTCATGTTTTTTTCTTAAATCTTCAGCTGCAGATTGCCATGATTCTACTCAGTATTTCAACTCAAATTATTCGGTATATAACTGCATAATATTTAATAAACATCAAGGTTTTTCAGCTTTCCATTCTAAGTTTTTGTGAATATACAAAATTCACAAAGGGTGATTAAAATCATTTTTAGAGGTGCTTTTCTGTAGTATGAAAATTAGAAAATTATTGTTTGACTGCGCACTTTACTTGCACATTGTGATCATAGACACCATCAAATGAACATCACAATATCGTGCGGCCACTAATGTGGAGTAGTTGTTTAAGAGCTGATTTCTCACTTTTCGTCGGAGATGAGTCTGTGTTCGAATAACGGTGAAGCATGCATGTTGGGTTTGTATTACGGCACGGGTTCAATTAAAGAAGTAAAAAAAATGTATAATAAGGCTAAGATTTAGTATACATATTTCATCAAACACAGAAAATTTAACGCAATGCGTTTTTTATCTATGAAGAATCAGGTCTCCTTTCACATTTCTTACCTTGAAGTATAATTAAACATTCCCAAATTTTACCTTCTTTACACGAAGCTTTACCGACAGGTGTACGAAAATTACAATTTTTCTTTGTCACATATTGTGTAGTTATAATTTTCTCCTTTTCTTCTCTTTTGAAAATGTACTTAATAAAAATCTAAGGCATATCCATGTTCTAAAGAAAAGCAGGTATTTCGTCGTTTTACATCATTTATTTTCATTTTATAAATTCCCCTAGGAGACGAAATATCTCCTTTGGGTTTAACGAAAGCACAAGTAATTGTTTGCTTGATTAACTTCATTTTTCCTCTATTTTCTTATTATGTTTTCATGCGATGCACATATGGTATTTTATATTATATATTAGTGTTATTTGCTCTCTTTTTCCATGAAAAATTCTTCATTTATTGCTGACGGATTGCTAAAACGCTACTTATTCTCAGAATTCTTTCTTTATAAGTGAATTGATAATAAAACGAATTTTGAGGAAAATGAAAGAATTAAGAAATAAGGAGTTTGATTTTTGCACTGCATCTGGTTTTGTATTTTAAGAAAATATAAAGCTACCCGGAAAAACCTGCTATTTAAACTCATTTAAGAAACACTCCTGAACACTTTTTGAAATAATGGAATGTGTTAATACGTGGCTTATATGTTCTTCATATGCAAATTCTTAAGGACAAATAATGAAATCGTCGCATTCATGCTTTAGTAATATATCGACAAACCAAATTAATAGTGCATTGAACAAGAAATAGCAATTTCAGATATTCATGCTAAGAGATAGAGATTTTTGCCATTAATTAATTTTTTCAGCCAACATATTTGGCAATGTAATGCTACTTAATAATAATTCCGAAACGAATTCCTCAGTGTTAACTACTCTAAAAACAGAAACGTGGTACCAATTTCCTTTAAACGTGACAGAAAAGTCCTATATCTACAATGAGCTAATAATAAGTACATTTAACTGTTATACGGCAGTTACTGTCGAAGAACTCTTTGCATGTTCTTCAATATACACTTACAGAAAGTGAAAAAGAACACCAAGAAGGAGACGCCTGATACCAACAAAATTTATAGAGAATAATAACGGAATACAGAGGATAACGTGATCAAAACATTATTGCAAAATACAGCTGTATTTGCAGGTAAACTGAAAAATAACATTTCCATGTAACATGGTTAGTATGAGGTTAAATCGCCATGAACTGCGTCACACTGTGCAATTCTGGCATGGAGTCTGTCGTACAGATCTTGGACGTAAGTTTGGGGTATTGATTTGCAAGCATCCTCAAACTGCACGCGTAAATCGGGGATGGTCGTGGCTGGCCGTGGAGACCGGATAAGTCGTTGTCCCATAAAAACCCACACGTGCTCAACCGGGGACAAATCCGATGAACGTGCAGGCCATGGAAGTTGTCTCACACCCTGAAGTGCATGTTGAGTTGAACGTGCCGTGTGTGGGCGTGGGTTATCTTGCTGGAAAACACCACGATGGACCGACCTCACAAATGACACAACAACGGGCTGAATGATGTTGTTGATGTAGGAGGTGCTGTTTAACGTACCCGGTACAAACACTAGTTGTGTACGGGAGTGATAGCTGATCGCTTCCCACACCAGGACCACCAGGTGTAGGCCCTGTGTGTCGCTGGTGGATGCAAGAAGGGTGGAGACGCTCCCCTGTGCGTCTGCGAACACGCATACGGTCATCGGAGGCTCCCAATCAGAATCTGCTTTCATCGCTGAACACGACAGATCGCCATTGCGTTCTCCAGTGCAGATGTTGGTGACATCACTGCAGCCGTTCTTGACGGTGGTCTGGAGTAAGAGGTACACATGCCAGAGGCACGCGTGCACGTAGTCCTTCATCCAGTACACGGTTGAGGATTGTTCGCACAATCACCTCAGGTGCAACGGGAGCTCAGATTTGCGTAGCAGTGGATGTTCTGCTTGACAACGCCGCTCTTCTTATGCGTCGATCGGTCCGCTCATCAGTCCGTCTGTGACTCCCGGTTCCACGTCTTCTCGTGTGGGAATGTTCCTCGGACCATCTACGCCACCATCGTACCAGCACCGATACTTCCCGTCCAATTCGATCCGCTATACGAAGATACGACCACCCGGCCTCGCGGAGTCCGACTAGACGACCTCGCTCAAAGTCCAATAACTGCTGAAATCGTACACATCTTCCATGTCCAGGCATTTCAGATTCTTCAGGGTCTTCGCACGTGCCCGTACGCCGACGACTGATTACATTTACTTCGCCGTACTCCTTAAATACCACCGACGATAATTTGCATATTATGCCGTGCTGTGGCGTAAGCGCTCACCAGTTGGTCCCGACATTAACATCACACCTACGTACACTCGACCCCATTAACATATGTAAATTTTATGATCGTCCGCCAATTCCTTCTTGGTGTTCTTTTTTCACTTTCCGCAGTGTATGTTAATGCTTGGAATCAGGTTATGATACTGCCGTTTAACCTCTGAGCAGCACACGTAGTGACAGTCACCCACCCATTTTAATCTGGAAATTTCTGGTTATTTCTATTTGCGTAAACGGAATTCTTTAAGACATTTTGCAAACGACTAACTCTTAATTCCTATTCAGTGTCCGACTGCTGTAAAAAAAGGGATTATAGCAGAAGTCAACAGTGAAATCTCAAGACTTTTTTTTTTAAAACTGGCAATTGCAATTTGTTGCAATACCTGAAGTACAAATTTAAAATTGAGATTGATTTCTGATGTGAGAATATGCGAACAATTGGCCTGAAAGCAAAATACATCTCACTAAGAAAAATGAACCATTTATTTTATCCGAAAAGATTGAAATATAGTGTACTTCTAGTTTTTGGAGATGTTACAGTGGAGATTTTGAAAGAAATCTTTTATAAGGCTAATTTACCTTTTTTAATTTAAAAACTAAAACAATTAAAAAAATAAGGTGGCACACCATTCGTGAAAGTTGTAAAACATATAAAAAAACATTTTCTTCCTTTCCCCTTTAAAATATTTTTTTATCGCATATAATATATATTTCTTCAGTTGCAGAGAAAAGAAAAATATTTTACAGAACATGTCGTAAGTATTCAGGTAAACCAGAAGCAGTTTTCATGACTTGAAATTCTTGTTCACTGTCACAATGATCCGCTATTTTGGTTGGTTTGTGTTAGCACGCTTTTAAAATTATAGGGTTAATTTTAATTTCACAAAAGGAATACCAGTGTTATTATAACTTGAAAATATTATTTCATTTTAAATTAACAGTTTGCAGTTCTTTCTTGTACACTTAAGTGTCAAAGTCATGGGATACGTAACTAATATAGCGTAGAACTTCCTCTAGCCAGGCGAAGTGCAACAACTTGACGTTGAGCCTATTCCAGAAGGGGCCGGAAGAATTTCGGAGAGATGATGTTGAGCCATGTCGTCTGAACAGCAGTACACAGTCTCCTGGGTTTTGTAGGTGCAGGATCTTGGTTGCGAATGGATATTTCCACCACTTCCCATAAATGCTCTATGTCGTTCATGACTAGCGAAAGTGGTTGCCAAACCATCCGTCAAAACTGTCCAAAATGCTCCTCGAAACAATTTTGGACGTCATGCACCCGATGACATGGTGCATTGTCTGCCTGGGAAGTCCTATCGTGATTGGCGTACATGAAGTCTATGAACAGTCACCAATCACAGTAACAAAGCCACAACAGCTTAATGACGTATTTACGAGGACCAGAGGACTCGAACTACTTAACGTAAAAGGCAGTGCCAGTTAAGAATTTGCATATTGATATACCATGATTTTGACATTTCAGTGTAGTTCTTTCTATATACACTGGCGGAAACAAAATTCCAACACCACGAAAAAATAGTTGTAGAGGAATGAAATGGCGGCAATACATTTGTATAGGTAACACTTTTAATCGATTAAGGTTTCAAGATCACAGCTTAATGTAAGCGCGAGAAGAGCCATTTTAAATGTGAAATGCTGGTACATTAATAACCGGTGCAACCGCCAGAATGTTGAATGCAAGCACGCAAACGTTCATGCATTGTGTCGTACAGGTGCTGGGTGTCAGTTTGTGGGATGGAGTTCCATGCCTGTTGCACTTGGTCGGTCAATACAGGGCCGGTTAATGCTGGTTGGGGGTGACGCCGGAGTTGTCGTCCAATGATGTCCCATACGTGCTCGATTGGTGAGAGATCTGATGATCTAGCAGGCCACGGCAACATGTCGACATTCTGTAGAGCATGTTGGGTTACAATAGCGGTATGCGGGCGAGCGTTATCCTGTTGGAAAACACCCCCTGGAATGCTGTTCATGAATGGCAACACATCAGGTTGAATCACCAGACCGACGTACAACTGTCCCGTCAGGGTGCGTGGGATAACAACGAGAGTGCTCCTGCTGCCATAGGAAGTTGCTCCCCAGACCATAACTCCAGGTGTAGGTCCAGTGTGTCTCGGCCTCAGACAGGTTAGTTGCAGGCGCTCACCTGGCCGCCTTCTAACCAACACACGGCCATCACTGGCACGCAGTCAGAACCGGCTTTCATCAGAAAACACAGCAGATCTTCACTCCGTCCTCCAATGAGCTCTAGCTTGACACTACTGACGTCGCAAACGGCAGTGGTTTGGAGTAAGTGGAATGCACGCTACAGGGCGTCTGGCTCGGAGCTGCACTTTAAGTATCTGATTTGTAACAGTTCGTTTTGTCACTGTGGTGGCAACGGCAGCTCGAATTGCTACCGCAGACGCAGTACGATGCGCCACGGCCATACGCCGTACGCGGCGGTCTTCCCTCTCCGTAGTGCCACGTGGCCGGCCGGAACCTGGTTTTGCCAAGCCTATTACACGACCTCGTTCAAACTCCGTGAGTGGTTGATAAAGGCTTCTTCGCCTTCTTGAAGGTATTCTTGACTAACATCAACACACTACGTCGAATCTCAACGATAACTAACACTCACAAACGTTACAGTGCGTATTTACAGCAAACCTGCATTGCATGTTCCCAAGTGCGCCGAGCGCGAAATTTGCATAGACGTCATCTTACAGATGTACTCTCACCGCCTACCAACTGTCGTTTATCTAACACAACCCCTTCTTGGTGTTGGGATTTTTTTCCCGTCAGTGTATGTATGGTAGGAGATGGTTTACTATTGTTGATTATTATTTTTTCTATGACATCTACAGCGTTTTGTATTTATTTTCTACTATACACGTCCACATATGATATTATTTTTTTTGTGATATTGCATTTTGTATTTCTTTTCACTTTGTACATACACTGTTTGCAAACAGAAAAAAGCACCCCACATTTTTTTCGGTCCTGATAAAAGCCTACATGCAAGTACCTAAGGATTGAATATGCAAACGATTAAAATGTTGCCCACACAGCCCCTGTGAACAGCGCATCGAGGAGGATTCATAAAAAAGAGCAAAGCCCACTCGGAGAGATATTTTAACAGCGGATGTCGTTTGCACTAACTTCCACAGATTTTGAGAAGGCCGTGATGTCGGATCCGTGCATATAATACGACCAGTTGATCGAGTTTGAGAGAGGACCTGTAATTGGGTTAAGCGAAGCCTGTTGTTCAAGTCGCCGTATCGCCTGGCCTTTTGAATCGGAGATACGCGACGATAGGACTGTGTTATTGCCAATGGCTTGAGGAGGGTCCATTCCAGCAGCACACCCGCAGTAAAAGCCGAGGGCAAACACAGAAATCGAGGGTCGAGGTATTGGTAGACTCGGTAGAACAGAACCAACTTCGTCGTTCTGAACCATCCGTGGCAACGTTGCGGCTTAATAGGTACGGGAGTGGCCATACGGACTGGACCGTTGTCGGACAACCTACGTCATGGAGACTGCATCTGATGGGGCTACTCCGTTGCTTACCACTCTCCAGCGAGAAAGGCCGGCACCGGTTGGAATGATGACGGCCCCGATCAACATACGACAGTATCCAGTGTCATCGTGTTGTCTTCGGTGATGAGTCACGACTTCCACTTGGCGTCAATGACGAGCACTTAGGTGTTTGAAGACTAGCCGACCATCTCACGGATACTGCCTTAACTCCAGAAAGGCACATAGCTCCAACAATCGGAGTGAACATCTGAGAATCAGTTTCCTACTATTGCCGGACAATTTGCTAGTCTTTCGTACCACGCCCATGGCTAAGCGGTAAGTCGACGGCATTCTAAGACCTGTTGTGCTGCCAGTCCTGTCGCAATACCACAGAACCACATTTTTTACAAGATAATGTCTGGCCACACACGACACGGCTCTCCCTGGCTTGTTTCCATAAGTCGGCACCCTATCATGGCTATTCGTATCCCGCGACCTCTCACCGATCGAACATGTTTGTGACAAGGTGGGCCTTCACCTACGGTCATCCCGAAATATCGGCAAGCTGACCAGCAGTTTGCACACCATCTGGTTTACTAAAACTCAAGACAGTGTCTTCGAACTGTCAGGGTCTACGCCACTTCGGGGAAAAGCTTGTATTTGAGTTAAAAGTTGCGCTACAACGTAATGAATTGTTTCCTTCGTGTAGCTGGTTTATCCAAAAAATGGCCCAACTGGTCAGGGAACTGGAATTGCAATCATTTCCTGAGATGTACATGTGCATTGCACATACCAGTTTTCATCTCATTTGGATGATTCCTTCTGTGGGTGAGTGTTTGTTTGTTTTTACAGAGGCCTCCTATTTTACAGCAAAATAATAACACTGAAAAGAATATTTTATTCTTACGAATTATAAACTGACACACAAACTGGAATCTAGCATTTCTTATTTCATCTAAAATTGTTTTCATAAATTTCTTGATTGTTGTAAATAAACTTTCTGAAATTAATTTTGCTTGCCTGAGTAAACATTGCATGTAAGATATATTAATCATTTTGTATACAAGAAGTAACTACTATTGCATGTTCAAAATTAAATTAACTTCTGCGATACAAATGCATCCCGTGCTGTAATAATTACGAATGAGCTTATTTCTCTACATGACGAAAATATATATTTCACATATTTTAAGAATAAAACATTGAAAGTATTTTTCACGTACATTCGGGGACCACCTGGGGACGAACCCTATTAAAAATGGGACAAATGGGGTTAAAGATCAGGACATAGGAGCGGAATTTGTTACAGATGCAGTGTTAGGACAATTGACGAAAGAAAAATTATTCCATTGAGAAGCAACTGCTCTTGAATTCCGTCAAAACCAGAAGTTGCCCATGTCGACAGGAAGCATGCTTGTAACTAGTAAAAGGAATTGATAAATACATCGTATGCACGTTCCGGAGCACAAAGCCGAGCAGAACGAAGTGATTGCTTAATAAAACAACAAAGAAAGGAATATGAAAAAAGTTTAGATAGTTTTGCTCAGCTGTTTTGTACAGAGTGTAAGGAGAATCGCACGAAATGGTGAAAATGACACTTTTTGTAAACCTAGATGTGGCACTGTACTGTGGGTGACGTTCTCTTTGTACGGACTGGACCAACTGTTTCAAGTTAATGTTAATTCAGCGTATGCATTTATTTGTTTGCTACTCGTAAAACCTTTTAAATTTTGACGGTACCAATCTCAATATATGTTTATCAAAACTTATCGTGTTAATACGCCGGAAGTAAAGCAATTGACCAGTTCATACGCTGAATTAACATTAACTTGAAACAGTTGGTCCAGTCCGTACAAAGAGAACGTCACCCACAGTACAGTGCCACATCCAGGTTTACAAAAAGTGTCATTTTCACCATTTCGTGCGATTCTCCTCACACCATCTACAAAACAGCTGAGCAAAACTATCTAAACTGTTTTCATATTCCTTTCTTTGTTGTTTTATTAAGCAATCACTTCGTTCTGCTCGGCTTTGTGCTCCGGAACGTGCATACGATGTATTTATCCAATTCCTTTTACTAGTTACGAGCATGCTTCCTGTCGACATGGGCAGCTTCTGGTTTTGACGGAATTCAAAGCAGTTGCTTCTCAATGGAATAATTTTTCTTTCGTCAATTGTCCTAACACTGCATCTGTAACAAATTTTAAGTTTCTCATTCCGGTCAGATTTATGTCTTTTACATATGGATTACCTCATATTGTCTTCCATTCGGTCAACGCCACTCCAAATTCTTGCTTTGAGAAACTAATGTTTTTCTCATATAAATCAAAACTTCCCCCTAAAACAGTACACGTGATTATACCGCTCTTTATTGCCGAGTTGATCTTAAGGTTTTTCTGATATTTACATAAGGTATTGCAGCCCAATAATCTTTTTCACCCTTTCCAACTGAAGGTTGAAGAAGCGTATGTGCTCCAGCTTTTCCCGTCCGTCCGCCTGTCGGCATTATAACTCAGGTAAAAATGGTTCGATTTCGATAAAATTTTAGCATGTGGTCGGGGACCACCTGGGGACGAACCCTATTGAAAATGGGACAAATGGGGTTAAAGATCAGGACATAGGAGCGGAATCCATTTCATTGCCTTATGACTCATAACTTGCGTAAATATGGTTCTATTTCAATGGCATTTTAGTATGTGGTAGGGGACCGACTGGGGACGAACTCAATTGAAAATGGATTAAGTGGGGTCAAATGTCAGGACATAAGAGTGTTATGCATTCCATTAGCCTTATGCGTCATAACGTGCGTAAAAATGGATCGATTTCGATGAAATTTTAGTATGTGGTAGGGGCAACCTGGAGAGGAACCCTATTGAAAATGGGACAAATGGGGTCAAAGTTCAGGACATAGGATCGGGATCCATTCCATCACCCTTATCCCATATTATTAAGGCGGACGTCAAGTAATTTTGCTTCCTATAATTCCAATGGAAAAACTTTTGTACACATTTCCTTCACAATTAATGGGTTCCCAAGGATGAAAATTTGAACATCGATTAAAATAACTTCATATTATAACTTGGAATACTTAACATTTTCGAAAACATAACCATAATTCTATTAAAAAACAATAACGTCTCCTTTGGTGGTGTTGAAACCAGAAAAAAGATGGCGCGACCTGTACTTTGATGACTTTAGTAGACAAAAAAAGGTTGGAATGCATAATAATGGTTATGTTTTAGAAAATATTAAGTATTCCAAATTTTAAAATGAAGCTATTTTAATGGATGTTCAAATGTTCATCCTTCGGAACGAATTAATTGTGAAGAAAATGTGTACAGAAGTTTTTCGATTGGAAGTATAGGAAGCAAAATTACTTGACGTCCACCTTAAAGGAGCAATTCTTGTCTCTATGAAATTTTATTTTGAAAACGGCTCTAAGGATTTTGATGAAAGTCCTTAACCTACCATTTTCTGGTACTAGAAATCGATTTTGCTTGATCTCGACTTTAAGCAAATTCGTTTAGTGGGTTAAATAACCACCCCGAATTACCACGTTTTCAATGTCATGGCGTCGTTCCATTAATGTTACCTATGCTTAGAAATCTTAGGACGTCACAAGCTCGCGATTGGAATGTTGGCGCGCGGTCACGCTATCTGTCTCATTACGCCACGCGTTGTGTGTGGATTCTACTAAAGTTTTATGACGTCACACTCTTTCGAGCAGATGGTCGCTAATCCCATCTGCCTCATTACGTCATGCGTTGTGTGCGTACGCCCTTCCGCACGATAACTCGCGTAACAATCGTTCGATTTCGATGACATTTTAGTATGCGGTAGGGGACCACCTGTGCAGGAACCCTTTTGAAAGTGAACGAAATGGGGTCAAAGGCCAGGACATACGAGCGGGATACATTCCACTGATCTTATGCGTCATAACTAACGTAAAAAAGGTGCGATTTCGGGGAAATTTTCGTATGTGGTAGGGGACTACCTGGGGACAACCCTTATTGAAAATGGGCGAAATGGGGTCAAAGGTCAGGACCTAGGAGCGGAATCACTTCCATCGCCATTATGCGTCATAACTTACGTGAAAATGCTTCAATTTGGATGAAAAGTTAATATGTTGTATGGGCCTGTCTGGGGACGAATCCTGTTGGAAATGTGGTTAAATGTTAGGACACAGGTGCGGGATCTATTCCATAGCCTTTATGCATCATAACTTACGTAAAAATGCGTCTATTGCGACAAAACGT
Organism: Macrothele yani; assembly: GCA_039090855.1. NCBI lineage: Eukaryota > Metazoa > Arthropoda > Arachnida > Araneae > Macrothelidae > Macrothele > Macrothele yani. Next base: position 51,019,793 of record CM077021.1, read on the forward strand.
TATCATGTTATTTCGGATGTTTACTGAACCGGTTCTATTGAATATCATCGAAATGGGATCAAAGGTCAGGGCACAGGAGCTAAATTTATTTTACAGCCATTATCCTCATAACATGAGTAATGATTTCTAGTATGTTGGAAAGCGGAATATAATCGATACATTGCATGATTTTACTAACTTGTTGTTTTTAATTGTAGGTTTAACGACCACCGTGAGCAACTCAATGGGCCATAAGCAGTCGCCCGTCCCTAATTTATATTCACAGGTTCCAGGGAAGGGCTAAAGCCAGTGCCGTAAGACAAACACAACATCCATACATCACCGGGATTTGAACTTGCACCCCTTTCGGACGAATGATCAGAAGCCATCGTTTAGACCACGGTGCCACCGGGGTGGCACCAATAATCTGTACACACGTTTCAAACAAGACATGATGTCATTAGCTGATCTACATGATGTCGAAGTCACGAGGTCATTAACTGAGCACACTCTCTGTTTTCGAATTGATCCTAACGTTTTTCTGATATTTACATGAAATGCTGCCGCCCAATATTTTTATTTTTAATTGGAGGCTTAACGACCACCTTGAGAAACTCAATGGGCCATAAGCAGTCGCCCGTCCCTAATTTAGGGTCTTAGTTTCCAGGGAATGGCGAAAGCCAGTGCCATAAGACGAACACAATATCCATACATCACGGGGATTTGAACCCGGACCCCTTTCGAACGAATGATCAGAAGCCATCGCTTAGACCACTGCGTCACCGCGACGGCACCAGTAATCATTGCGCACTTTACAAACAAGACACGATGTCATTAGCTGATGCACGTGTGCAGTTATTAAAAAGCACTATCTGTAACTGTCTTCCTAAAATTCGAAATTTTTTGACCAAAGTGTATATGAAGAAGACGAATTTTATCCAGCTTCCTGTTAACAGAGGTTGGACGGTACACCGGTATCATAACGGATAATGTTATTTGTGCAGGTTACCTTAAAAAACAAAACCATTGTGATCATCGTGTGTCTATTTTTCGCTGTATATATTATGTGGGTTACAGGCCGGTGAAGTACAAGTTTTGTTCGTTCGTCATCGGCTCGTTCGGGCAGTCGGTGTAATATGAGAGCAGTCGCCGATCCAAGAAGGACAATTCGGGGATCCCATCAGGCAAGTGTGTCTCAAATTATAACAGCCAAATTGTTTGGTGCTTCATGAGCAACAGTATCCAGTAATAAGACTGCGTACATAAAGCATCGCAATATTTCATCGACGAAGAAGAAAATTTGCGAAAACTGATGAGAGGGTTCATAGAACGCTAAGAACGATATCATTCAAGACACGCAGAGATATTGCAGAAAAGGTGACAGCAAAGCTCAAAATCCACTTGGAACAGCATTTTCGCACAAAAAATATACTAACAGAACTCCACAAAACCAATATCTATGGAAGAGTTGCAATTGCTAAATCTTTAATTACAGAAACTGGCGTTACGATGAGAAAAAAGTTGGTGTTACGGCGTAAAACCTGCATAACCTATGACTGGTAACGATTTATATTGTCCGTTGATCCCTCATTTACGTTCTTCACAGCAGTACATTGGGGTTTGTATATGGAGAACCTCCCGAGAAAGCGTACAATTACTAGGAATGTCTGGCTCCAACAGCTAAATATGAGGTGGATGTGTGATGATTTGGGCAGCCATATCTTGCTATTCTGCTGGCACCAATATCAAGGTACCAGAATGTAGACGTAGGCGCATACGCTGTACGAGAATTTTTTTTTCTAAATTTTCAGCTGATGTTGCAGATAGTTTTGCTTGTAGATTTAAAAAATATAAAAAATATTATTTACAGCACTTAAAACTCTAACTCAAGGTTTTATTCAGATAATATACTTAATGCTATTTTAACTTGAACTTTATCCTGTTTTTCGCACCTTCTATGTTATTTTTTTACAGATGTTACTGGCCTCTAGATTTTATTAAGGCCTGCTCTGAATATATGGGAACTGTATCAAAAGTTCCTTTTACACAGAAAGAATATAAATGTAATTGTCGGGCTCCACTTGCAGTAAACAAAATTTTTAAAATAAAATCTTTTCCTTATATACCTTTTAAGTAGACCATATTTTAATTAAGCTTTTGAAAATTATATTTATAATTTTTAAAGGTTCATTGACAGAACTGTTTTCTTGATATACATTTTTTTTAATTAGTTTCTTGTTTTTACGCCCACCGACATAGCGCTCTTGCTTATGGCGCTGTGTGAGAGGCAGACGTTTCTAACGAATGTTCGAATCCCGTCCTGCAGGCCATCTAGTCTTCATATTTTCTCTGGGTTTTCCTCAGACTCCCTGTGTTTGGGATGCAAATATGTAGATTGTTTTCTGTGAAGTCGGCCCCGGGCGTACATTGTTCCTTACCCGTATGCAGCAGAGGAATAGCAGGCCGGCTGCATTAATTTGCCAGTAATCATCAAGGGTGCATTGTCGTTTTTGTGGAACTCAACTCGCTATTGCCAGAGGTTTTTATGAGGCTCATAGTTCAACATTTTAATATTTTGCTTTAAAAATCCATTTCACACACATTGCTGCACATTCAATTGTAATTTATTTATTTTGTCATGATTGGAATATGTTATGCTCTAATAATTATTTATTGTTTTAATAAGTTTTCTTTAAATTATCTTATTCTATTTTATCGTGGTTCCCGATCCGCGGGCTTGCATCAAATATTCTGTTTCAGTAGTTGCGTACAGGATTATATTTTAGTTTTATACAACTCTGTCCATTATTAACCTACATGATCAAGCTACTACCAGCGAGATCTTGGATATTTCAGGAAAATCTGGTGCATCGTTTGATTCACATATTGCGTCTGAACAATGATGCCATTTTCAAGATAATAATATGCCCATTCGAACATCCAGAAGATTTCAATCTTTATTTGCGAAGTACCAAGATGAATTTCAACATCTGCCCTGGCCAGCTAAATCACCTTACTGGAATATCATCGAACCAATGTGAAAATTTAAGAGAGGTGAGTGAGAAGCTAATTCTGTCCTCCAAAATCTCTGAAACCATTTGCTGATGGACGAATGATAAAACATTCCCCTGGGTACTATTTAAAAGCTATATGAATCTGTTCCAAGAAATTCGGAAACATCATTAATGACAAATGCTGTACCAACACACTATCAATAAAGGCATATCGCCTATTTCCTTAGTGTTAAGATTATTTTGTCCAGCACCTTTATGTTCTCTACTCTGTGATGTGTGCTTAAAAAGACGTTTAAGACAATCTACACCGCTTTCTGCAAACTTGAAAGAAACTGTTAATGCACGCACAGCTGTACGCATTTGAATCGTATTTATGTGTTCTGTGCAATGAGGGAACTACATTTTCGTATCTAG